>OX375879.1:65961404-67161404 GCA_947359465.1 Metellina segmentata | reverse complement strand
AGAATTCATTGGAAACATTCTATTACTCATTTCTGAAGAATATAATCCTCTGGAAAGACTTTATTGGTCAAGAATGTCAAAACTGGTTAGAAGTCATGCAGAAAAGACTGCTAGTTGCAAGGTGGAATTATGCTTGTAACCCCTCAGAGGCAGTGCTGCAGTCGTAAAAAAACTGAGGATATACTATGGGTGCCCGCAGAATTTTTTGCATGGGGATGCGAAACATGTACTTACTACTTACACTTTTCACAGGGGGGGTGGGGCAATAAAACGTGTACAAACACGCATATATATATATATATATTTTTTTTTTCTTAAACAAGAGGAAATTCACAAAATAAAAACCAAAAGGAATTTATTGAAAACGAAAGTGTTGGTGGATCAGGGCGTCATCAGGGAGGAGCCTGATCCATACAACACAAATGATCCACCAACACTTTCGTTTTCAATAAATTCCTTTTGGTTTTTATTTTGTGAATTTCCTTTTGTTTAAGAAAAATGTATTCCTTGCCATGCTATGTCTGCAGCTTTCAGCGCGCTTGCATGGTTTGTTTTAACTTTTCTTCTAACTTTCGTTTTCACTTTCGTTTTCTGGTTTAAAACATGATTTTTATTTTTATTTTGATCTTTCATTAAATTACGTATTTGAATGATATAAGTATAAGTATATATATATATATATATATATATATATATATATATATATATATATATATATATATATATATATATATATATATATATATATATATATATATATATATAGGAAATCCATAAGCCAGGCGGTTGATCCCCCCTGCCTAGCTCCTCCGGACGTCCATGGTGTATATTCAAAGGACCGAGAGGAATATGTTTGAATTAATCGTAGTTCAAATTATCGAGAGGAAAAGCCTATATTAATTTTATATTACAAGAAAGGGAGAAATTTAGAACTTTGAAGAAACAGAAATTCTTGTTCACGAAGTTTGAGTTATTTATGAGTTTACTGTATTTATGCAAAGCAAAATATGAAGACAAGCATCGAGTGATATTCTAATTTGAAAATATCACTATATTAATATTTAACTATGATATAAAATAATTCGAGAGGAAATGTTAAGAGAAAAATATTTAAACTCTTAAAGTAGGGAGTGATTTTTTTTAAAGGCTTACATCTATTATTTTCATTGAAATATTTTCCTAACTGCTTGACGAGAGAAATTCGTTTCTGTGTGTTTCTGTAGCGCATACTCTTGATCTATTGTCTACTGAAGAACGATGGTTTGCCAAAAAAGAATTCACATTTTTCCGGTTAAAAGTATTGTATAGGTGGTCCATTTGTATTAATAAACATTACATTGGAGGCGTTTGAAATCAATAAAATGATATCAAATCTCTTACACTATGTTATCTATTAAACTAAACTTGCGATCGCACTCGGCTGTGGAACATGGTAATATTTCAATTGTTCTTATAAGAGGCTTTAATTTTTCTGGAACAACTTGGGCGTTTTCATTGGTTTCTCAAACCCTGAATAGTACACATTTCATCTATGCCAAAACGTCGATAGATCTGTTTTACCTCCATTTCTCCATGGAGAATATCCCCTGTATTTATATATTTCTGGTTCAAGCATGGATATATCCTTCAGAAGTTGATGGTTTCCTATATTAACTTTGAATGAATTGCTTTTGATTAAAAGTTTTTTTTTTTTTTTTTGGAATTATGTATCAAGGAGACATTATGAAATAAAAACTTTTCTTTTTCTTCTACAGTTATCTGCGTCGTGATGTTCCGCGCGATGATTTCTAGGAAAAGCAAAGTGGTGCACGCAGTTTTTAAGAAAAAGCAGAGGGTATACGGATCTTTGCTGTAATAACCAGATGGTATACGACGTTTACTTCCTATACCCTCTACTACAGCCCTGCTCGGATGGTTAAATATTGTAAGCATAAAATATAAACCATAATTAATGAAATAAACTAACAGTTGTTAAAAAGCAGCAAAAAGTATTTTTATATAGCTAATTACAAACGGGTCTTACCTTTTCATTGCCTTTCCTGGTAAAAACAGCTATCAAGAAAATGGCCACCGAAGGACCTTCCATAGTACTCAAAAGTATAGTTCCAGCTGCATATAGACTGTCGACTTTGGAAATGGCAAATGTCAACCCGATGCAAATAATTCCATAAACAATGGCTGTAAGGAAGGAATTTGTTTAAGTGTTGGCACAGTTGTAATGCCTGAAAGAACATTATAAAATCTACAACCCATACTTTCAAATGAGAATATTCGATATTATGACCAATAGAAATTGGACGGAGTCTTGCACTTTCCAAAAAACTGTAAACATAATAAATTTTCAGTTTCCGATACGTTGATGAGACTGCTCTCCAAGTAGTTCGGACGCGATATTTAGTCCATCAAGATCTGTCCAATTTTGCTGGTGGCAAGGAATCTCGTTATTAATATATTCTCCTTTTTTTCGATGATGACGATTTCAAGATCTGATCAGTTTTTTTAATGATGATATATCTCGTGTATGAAGATCTGGTCAGTGTTCCCTAAAGTTGCGATACCTCATCCAGACAACCAACAGTTTATGTGTATGAAACACTAACTAAAGGAAACTTAACAGTAACGATTTGCTAAAAGTTAAGCAAAGAACAAAACTACAAAAATGAATTTTTATCTTAGCTTGCTCTGCGAATGATGTTCGTATAGAGAAAGACAACAGGCACATGCATCGGTGTGTGTATTTATGCATGGATCGGGGCCAAGGGTCAACACCTGCAGGTCTTCCATTGTTCGCCTGGTGTAAATGTCGAAATGGTAAACAAGAACGTGTCAGCAACAACGGATTCTTTCACGAGGGAGTTTCAATTGAGAGGGTCACTGCGCAACACTTTAACCTTAACAGACAATCTGCAACAGCTGGGATGGGTTATGCTAGTAGGATTTTAAAGAAGGTAGTGTGATTGGTGAAAAACAAATTGGACAATTGGATCACATGGGATGAATGTAACTGTTCATATGATGCCACAAATTTTCCCGTTTTATTCTAAATGTTCTCTTTCCATCTATAGCTACGATCCACGACACTATCTAAGAAACAAAAGAATACGTCTTACCTTTGTCATAGTAATACACATGAACTATGTTTTTTCTTTTCGTGTACGTGCGAAAAAAGTCCGGATTCTGAATAGAAGAGCTTGCATGGCAATAAATTAAATTTGCATACGAAAGTTACGTTAATAAATTGAACTAAAGAATAATTCTATGAGATGAGAATACTCAATTCTTACATAAAAGTTTAGCAATGCAAACGATTCTTTTTTCAGTGATTTGTGAGGAGGGTAAAAGAGGCTTTATGAAGTCGATGACTGTGACCGTAGATGCAGAGTTGAGAGCGGAGGACAAAGTGCTGAGGGATCCGCTGAAAATTCCAGCTACACATAGTCCGGTTAGGCCAGGTATGAGATTAAATCTGGTAACAATATAATACGGAATCAACTGTGAAATAGAAATTTAATGGAAAAAATTAAAAAAATATTGTTAAATAGGAGCTACTAATGGCATCAAAACATTTTTATCAAAACTGTAACGATAGAACTGAAAAGCCAGCTGCAAAACTGTAAATTTATAACAGGTGAGCAACCAGTAGGGCATAGGCTTTCGTACAATAAACCTCTAACTATAGCGAATTTTGAACTGAACAATAACACTACATCTGAATTGTATTTTAAATAATTCTATTTTAATAACAATTAAATAATTCTACGTTGTATTTTAAATTATCTTCTTAAACGTTTCTAATTGGATGGAGTGCCTTTTGTTTCTTTAATTACACAATAATTTATAAATCACACAAGTGGTTTTTATGTATTTTGTTTATAAAAAACATTTAGCATATCATTTGACGTACCATATAAACATGAATGTGGAACAGTTAAAGTACGACAAAACTAAATTCAAAACATGTTACCCCAGTGCTTCTCAAAGGGTGTGCCCTGGCACACTGTTACGCCCGGTGACGTGTCTAGGTGCGCCCTATGAATTTCCAGATAGATTTGTGTGGTGATAGGTACTTTGCTGCATATCATTGTTATTCTGTTAAGAACGATGAAAATATCCAGCGCAGCAAAGAACAGTAGCAAGAAGGTGTTTACTGTTTACTTGTTTAAACAGGGATTGAGATGATGCGCAAGCGCAGTTTCTCAGGTCGTTTTCCAGTTATTTCAATATTTCTTTGCTTTTTGCATCTTATTTCTTAGCATGTCGTGTGTGGTTCGCCACGACTTTTTGTACGATTTCTAGTGTGCTATGACTTCAAAAAGTGTGAGAATCCCTGCGTTATCATAATTTGAAACTATCGACCTAAAATGAGTATTAAAAATTCTCTTTTCTCGTAACCATTCTTCAATTTAATTTCATAAGTACAAAATTTAGTTATTTTTGTTTATTCAAATTATGTCAAAACTTTCATGACATGTTTAAATGCATTTTAGGAAACATTACAAACTTTCCTTGTCTTAATGAGTATACAGGGAATTTAATTCATATATCATAGCATATTGGATAATATTTGTATAATGTAATGGCATACTTGGTCATATTTTCTCACTCCTGTGTGTATTCCGTCTTTGATTGGATCACACGAATAGAAAATTCCGTACATGACCAATCCTGATAAGAAGCACATACAATTGATGATAAGAGTTGATATTGAGCTCCACACAAGAGATCTGAAATGTTATTTCGAAAATAGAGAGATGATGTTCAAAATCATAGGAAAACTAATTAATAAATAATGCTAATCTAATTAAACATTTAAGCGGCAGTAATGATTGTCTTCAGAGTAACTTCATGATAAATGGTTATACTTCCCTGCCAGAATGTCTTGCTTCAATACAGCTAACATCTTACTGGTAATCAAACAGATTGAAAATACGTTCTGGCAAGATTGGATGACCTAATGCCACACATATAATCTAAGAGGAAAAAATTGCTATGATTCGATTCAATCGTATTTCTTATTATGATCAGGCCAGTCGTATTTCTTATAATGACCAGGCAAGTTAGGCACTAGATGAGAATGAATTAAAGTTTATATTGTAATAGGACAAGTCAGATTTTAGCCTTTTCAGATTCTTCTCAAAATATTACTGCAACTATTCCCTGTTGTCGTGAATCACGAGCTAGATTTCCCTTCAGTTTGATGGTCACAGACCATGGGAAGTTTTTGTTCGAGACTAAGTAGTTTGTTTTTCTAGCTCAGAGACAAGGTTTCCTATATCTTGATCCTCTACTACCTCGCTTGCAACTTGCTCTCAAGTCCTTGACTGCATCGGTTCCTCTTGGATGTGATTGGTGATCCAGCGGAGACAGATTTTCTCCTGCGCAGGTGACAAGATCTTATGAACATGATATAGTATTTTATAGACCAGGAAATAAACAACAAAGTACATCTCAGTCATGGCAGTTAAGAGGTAAAGACCAAACTATAAGTCTGTCCAAAAAGAAGCCGAACTTTGAAATTAGAGCGCCAACATTGCAACCCCATTGTAATTACGCTGTGTAGCATTAATAATGTGACCATACGTTCCGTTTTGAACAGGACCATCACTTTTTAGGTAGTCCGTCCCGTTGTTTCCAGTCACAGCTTTGGGAAGCCGAAATGTCCCGTTTTCAGAAAGAGAGCAACTCACGATAACAATTAAAAAAAAGTCTCGAAAAATAAAAAAATTCCAACAGTGGCGTGGGGATGACGACATTCGCAAATGCGTCTCACACATATGAAGTCGGTCAGCAGCCGGCTAGACAGTTGCGAGCCTACGCATATACAGCTCGCGCATCTTTCTTGATGATTGATTATTGTTTTTTTTATCGTCGTGTGTTATTGTATGAACAGTCAATTTAAATTTCTGGTAAGTGAAACCTTCATTTTAACAATTCTTAAACAGAAGTGCACTTTTAATGTTAATTTACAAACTAAGTAACCGTTTATACAGCTAAGAAGTACTCCATCGGACGTCAGATGTGAAAAGTATCATACAGAATGAAACGCAGCCTATGGAGGTGCCATCGATATTGAGCAACATTTAAACATTATTCGAAATATCTGGAAGTTGCTTATTTCTAACTACATTACATCTCAAAAAGCGACAGAATGAAACACTGGGAATGTTTCAACTGAAAGTCGTTAGGTGGAATTGTTCAAATACTTTCACACTAATAATTTGAATCATACGAACCTTTTGTACAATTATTCAATATATTTTATGTCTGCCCGGCCTAATGGACCATAGAGAGGGCCTTTTATCTTATGAATAAGTTGAGGACGGGCGAAAAAACTTAGTTGTAAGTCGCAGTTCTCAAGGCAATGTTAATTACCAAAGTAAATTTTAAGAAATCCTGCCAGGAATATCATTTTTTAAAAATCAACACCAAATATACTTAAAAAAATTTGTTCTTCAAAAAATTACAAGACCACTTAAATTATTTATTTTCACGTGTTCATTCCTGTTATTTGCATTGAGAAATATGTGTTTTCTTGAACACACATGCTATTACCCAAAAGTTAGTAGGTGTCCCGTTTTGAGGCAAAATAAATGGTCACGTTTTTAAGCATTAACTTTGAGCTTGTACCTGCTCTTTTCTCGAAAACTCCACGTTATTTTGTCACTGTTTTATGAGGGGTAGAGTGAACCAGTATTTTGTGTGTTCGGCGATTATTATAATTTGAAAGTGAAAGATCTCGAAGAGCAACGGGTTTGTGTGAAGTTTTACGTAAAATTGATAAATGCTTTTACTGAAAAGATTCAGATGTTGCAACAAGTTTATAGAGAGCATTGTTTTTGCTGGTCCCAATGCTATGCATGGTTATGACGTTTCAAACAGGGCAGAACATCCACCAAAGACGATCTGAAAGCCGGGCGCCCTTCCAACTTGATGGAAAATCTTCAAATCGGGGAAGTGCGTGCTTTGATTCGGGCAAATCCTAATTTATTTGTCCATGAGATTACTGAAGATCTAGGCAGCAGCAAAAGCTTTTGTCGCACAATTTTGAAGTGAAATCTGCAGATGATACGCGTTTCAGGAAAAATTGTGCCTCTTTTCTTGACTATAGATAATGAAACATGAGTGATGTTGATCGTCTTTTTTGATTTGCAAGGAATTCATTTGATGATTTCATTGCTTGATTGGTTTGCATGAATTCGTTTAACTAGGACAAACTATCAACGCACACTTTTACTTGAATTTTAAGAGGTTTTTAGAGAAGCAGTGCGAAGGAAGATTTCAGAAGTATGTAGAAACCAGACCTTGATGCTTCACCACGACAACGCACCTTCTCACTCGTCACTCCGAATCCATGAAATTTTGGACACATCCCCCCGCAGCCTCCTTACTGTCCAGATTTGTCCACTGCTTACTTTCTATTGCTCCCAAAGTTGAAATACGGTTCACTATACCACTTATAAAACAGTGACAAAATGACGTGGATTTCTCGAGCAGATTCCGAGAAAAGAGCAGATTCCAGTTCAAGCTTAACGCTACACAACGCCATTACAGCGTGGTTTCTAGGTTGGCGTGTTAGCACTCTAATTTAAGTTTGGCTTCATTTTGGGCAGACATCGTATATCACACAGACTTAGTCAGCCATCTACAAATGGGCAGGTTGGTTCGTTGGTTTGGGTTTTATGGCGCAAGGTCCAATAGTGGACAATCTGAACCAGACACAAGATAAAATTTAACCCAGTAAAATCAATAAAATATTTAAAAATCTATCTAGTAAAATAAAAGTAAATTAGAAAAAAGTACGTGGGGAATTTAAAAGTATTTCGGTTCTAGAAATGTAAATCGATGTTTTGAGAATTGCAATATCTGCAGAATTTCGAATGAGGGTTGTAACTGCTTCTACAGCTGCAAATAATCTTTTTTGCCTCGAAAGTTATCTAAAATTTTCCCATGACCATTCTTTCTTGCCTCCTTAAAATAATTTTTTGGCTCAGAATCTTTCCATTTTTCGTTTCGTTGATTCCGTCTTTTTGGAATCTTTCATTCCTCTTAAAAATTTCGGTAGATTATTCTCCTTTGGTATTTTGGAACTAGTAGAAGGGATTGAATTATTCGTTGGTTTAGTATTGTGTGTTGCTTTTTTCAGTAGGTGATTAGATGTTTGATTAAAGGTTTGAGGAGATTGTGCATGGTAATGAGTTGACCAAAAGTTAGAAGCTCTGTTTGTGTAGCCAAAGATTTTGAAACTTTTTTAATGCTGTAGAGCAGTAGTGGCCAACCTGTGGCGCATGCGCCAAATGTGGCGCATTGTATGATTACAAGTGGCGCCTTCTTATTATTTTGCGCCTTCTTATTATTTTGAAGTAGAATCCATAACTGAATCTATCTTCATATTTTCAACAGCAGAGTGCTCTCATTTCAATTTATACAGCTTTCTTACTCCTCAATTCGTCGCAATGTTTTGATAGTTTGCAATTGATGCAACTGTGTAATACTACGTACGTACTTGGGATTTGTTATTTTTTAACATTTAGACTTTTAGAGTTTTGTACTTTGCTATGATTTTTACATTCCTCTTATCCATCACAGTGCAAAATAATATGAGCAAAAGAAACACAGATTGTGATAGTAAGCGTGGTGTTAATGAACAGTGGGAAAAGGAGTTGTTATTTATAGCAAGTCCATCAGGAAAACCGTTTTGCATTTTTGTCAAAGTACCCTTTCACATAATAGAAGACTTAATCTCAATAGACACTATAAGACACAGCATCAGACTAACATATAAGGGAAAATGAAGCTCGTTCATTGGTCTCAGTTAGGAAAAGAATATGTGATTAAGAAAAAGGAAGAAATCAGATGACAAAATATTTTTGCTAAAGTAAGTTGTGAAGACTTGGAGATAGCAAAAACGTCCCATGAAATTGCTTTAGCATTGGCGAAAAAAAAAAGAAACCTTTTTCTGACGGAGAAGAAATTTTTAAGCCTTGTCTCCAAATATTTGCACGCCATCTTGTTAATAAAGGTATTGAAAGGAAATCAGACTAAATTGCTGTATAAAAGCAGGCATTTGCGAGACCTATCGAGGAACTGACTCAGGTTGTATCTCAGCAACTGTAAGATCTCAGCAACTTGTCCATTGTACTTCCATTTCTCAAGCTTTGGATGAATCAACGGATATATGTGATTTAGCCCCCCAGTTAAGCATTTTGATAAGAGGAATTGATGATAACTTTAATGTCTTTGAAGAACTTGCCAGTCTGGAGTCATTGTATGGTAGAACAAGAGGATTAGACATATTTGAAAAAGTAAAATCCAGCCTAGAAAATCTAAAATTAGACTATAGTAAACTCTATATGTGTATTGACGGAGCGCCGTCAACGAAAGTTAAAGTCAATTGCACTGCAATTTTTTTTAATCGTCCTGTACTAAAATACCGCTGCATTTTACAACTAGAGTCTTTGTGTGGGAAAACCTTTTTCAAATGCAGCATGTTTACGTTACAGGTTGTGAAAACGGTGAATAAAATTAGAAATAGTGCATAAACAGACGAGAATTCAGAAATTATCGTTATTTGTTAGATTTGGAATATAGTGAACTTGTCCTTCATTGTGAGGTGCGCGGCTTTCTAGAGAACAGGTTCTGAGTAGATTTTAGAAATGGAAAAATGCTGCCTATAAATTTTTAGAACAAAAAATGAACTACTTGATGAAAGAACCTTATTATTTGATAACAACTGGCTATTTGATTTGGCATTTTTAGTTGATGTTACAAGCCATCTCAATGATCTAATTTCGAAACTACGAGGCAAGAATAAATTATCTCCTTGCTAGCAAATAGCGTCAATTTATTTAAAGTGAAAATAAAACTGTTCACCTCTCAGTTAGAAAATCAGGATTTGAGTCAATTTCCACACTTAAAAAAAGCAGAGTGAATGTGCTGCGGATAATAGCAATTTAACCAAATATATGGAAAAAAAACCAAGTTATTGCAAGGGTCATTTGAAAGTCGTTTTCATGATTTGGGTAAAGAGGAAACCCCCTGCATGCCCACATTTATAAACCAATTTTCAATTGGTGGACAGAACGTAATGAAGATGTCTAGTAACATACAAATATGGAAATCACTGATTTAAAAATAAATTCTTTTCTGAAAATGAAATTTGATGAGTTCTGTTCAGATTAAAATGCTTCTGAGATGATTAATTTCTGGCTTTCATTACCCTGGAACATTTCCCAGAAATAAGAAAATTTGCGAAAATTTATCTATGTCGTTTCTGAACAACATACACAAGTGAACAAGCATCTTCCATCCATGAAATCCGCATTGGACACACACGCTTTACTCACAGTCATCTTTTCTTAGGAGAGAGTGCCCCTGTGTGTGGAGCGTGTGGAGTTCCCTTTACAGTTCAACATATTTTAATTGATTGTCCCGTCTTCAACCATCATCGACATCACTTTTTTAGTATTTCTTTCTTAACTTTACGTGAATTAATTGGAAAGAAACCCCATCCAAATATTTTTAAGTTCCTGTATAGCATTCGATTTTTAAATTCTATATAATATTTTTATCCCAATTCATATCATTTTATCTTTACTTGTACATATTATCGTTCACTTTAAATCCATCGACCTTCTTCAAGCATAAATTCATCACATTTTTGTTGCGTTGTTGATCAACATATTTTTGCCTCATATTGACTTCTTTTTCAAATCATTTTATCTACAAAGAAACATTGCGCTGGAATCTTCCCCATTTATTTTTAATATTTTTAAATCTACAATGTTTTTATTATTTTATCTAGCGTTTGGCGCAGCTTGTCCATTTCTGGACCTTGTGCCATAAAACCCAAACCAACCAACCAACCAATCCATCCATGAAATGTATTCAAAGCAAAACGAGACCGCGAATGATTAATCAAATGTGAAGAATTCTCTGCTGCTCTCAGTAACAAATTTTACACCAAACATTGAAAGCCTAGCGAATTCCAAACGCGCTCAAAATTCTCATTAATGGCAAGTAATGTTTATGTGCTGTAATAGATATTGTTTTACATACAATAATTAAATCATTTAAAAATTTTAATTATGTCTATGAATATACGTTTATTGAACAGGCTATATTGAGAACATTATGGGAGGGGACATTTAACGCAAGGTAAAAAAGTGCTTGGATTGTATGGCGCATCTGAACTGGTTTGTTAAGAAAATTGACGCATGGTGTGTAAAAGGTTGGTCACCCCTGCTGTAGAGTAAGAAATGTCTGCTATTGGGTTTCTTTCGTTAACTATTTTCCTGGCTTCGATAAAAGAAAGGTTTTGAGTAAACTTAATGGTTTGAATTTCTTTTTCCTCGATCCAACGAGGACATGTGCGTGAATAGGATGGATGATCACCCTTGCAATTAACACATTTTGGTGTACATTCGCATGTTTTACTATTATGTTCTTCAACTGAATAGCAAGCACAAGTTTCTTTACCTTGACAACTTTGAACGGAATGTCCAAATCGCTGGCATTTAAAGCAGCGTAAGGGTTGAGTATGTATGGTTTGACAGGGCATCTAAGGTAAGCAATATTAACAAATTTAGACATAATAGGTACCTTGAAAGTAAGTATTATAGGTTTTATTGGGAAGATTTGACCGTCACGACGAAATGTTATCCTTCGGATTTGGCAAACGTGTTGGTTTTCAAGTGACTCTAAAAATCTTTCTCATTGTCAAATTGCAAATCCGATTCTGAGATGACGCCTCGGGAGTGATTTAGTGAAAAATGAGGTGAAACGGGGACCTCCATATTCTCTTATTTTTTTTTCAGATTTATGAAAGATTGGATTTGTTTTTGATCTGTAATTTCCACTAATATATCACCGTTGCTACATTTCTTTATTGTTTTGGAATCTCCAACCATTCCGAGAATCGTCTCGTGAATGAGAATTTCTGAAACATTCTTCATAGTTCCTTCTACTTTTCTTATGACAAAGAATCTGTTGCTGTCATCAATTTTATTTATTTGGAACTCCATTGAAGGAGAAAGATTATTATTTTTATTTTCCATGTTTAATTAATTTAAATTCAGGTTTAACCGTATCGCCCACCATGGAGTCCAACGAGGGGATGAAGACATCTGCACCAATACTAGTCAAGCCTATATGTTTTCATTACAGCTCTATATCTGCCTTTAATCATTTCAACGATGACTTGAACCCAAGCAGATGACCGAAGTCAATCCATCTGCCAATTGATACACTGGTGGATGCAGTGCATCTCCCGTTTACCTGAAGCAGAGGCCGAAGGAGCGTATTGGGTCTGTATAAGGCCCCTCAACTGCCAGGATCCTTTTCTTCAAGGACACGGGTCTCCAAGTACAGCAAACACGTGGGTGATATAATCCCCAAGAGGAGCTGAAAGCAAGAGAGGGGCGACAAGCTTCACAAGGGGAGCCCTCACATCCAAAGAGGCAATCACAATGAGGGAGGAAAAAGCAAAAATCAGAAGGGTAGAGGAGAGGAAAGAGATAGAAGATAACTCAGGTACCCCGGGGTTGTGAAGCCCGTACAAACCTAAAGAAGGTATACCCCCTGGGAGCCATATGCGCAGGAGCAACAATCTAGAGAACTTTTCAGCCGTCTTCTTTTCACTAACATAATGACTTTAATGCAATATTAAATGTGCACTCTAACATTTGGAGAGGGGGTGGGGGGTCATGGTTTAGTAGGTTTTCCTACTGCGCTAGCAATCCTTGAGTTGTTGGTTGCGTTGGGATAACATACCCTGGGCTCATTCCTATCATGTGCATTACAACTTTCTCTGTATGTGTATGTCCATTGCTGTATTGTTCATCTCAGAATGATCCCTTGAGCTATATAATAAAACTCAGCCCAATCAACAAACCAAAATATTATGAAGTACACACCTTTGAAACGTTTGATTCTGAAATTGTATAAATTGTTACTAGTAATAACTAGTACCGTTGTTTGATAGATGCATCTGAAAGAGAATGATTATTATATTTTCCTAAAATTGAAAAAATGAATGTCTCCTCTACTTTTAGTGATATTATACAAGAGACGCTAAGAATCAAAAGTAACACTATTTAATACATACTAATGCCATATAAATTTCTTAACTGTTTTTATAAGATTTTCTGACTGATTTCTGATGGGATATCTAACAATGTCAACCTTACCGTAATTTATGGATCGATACTTCATGTTCTAATGCACTGCCTTGCATTACAACTGCGCATGAACGTTTACTCTATTTCTTACTGTTATGCACTTCAACTCACATAAAGCCATAAGATTAAATTTATTGATACTTACGATTTGGCTCTTTCATAGTTTCTGAGACTAAGCAATCTTTGAACTTCCACTTGGCTTGTTCCATAATATGCTAATCCCCCAACCAAACCTCGAGCACAAGTACTCCAAAAGGTGTATCTCAGAGTCATATCTGGCGAAAAACTATAAAAAAATTACAAATCTCAAAAACAATCGGACTTTAATTTGTATTTTTCAATCGCTGATAATCATAAATAGAAATAATAGAATACTTTTTGGAGACTTTTTGGTAAAATAGTTTTGTAAAAATGCAAAAACGCATCAAAATTCAATAAAAATTAATGAACTTGAATTAAGTATGTAATTTGAAGTTTTTGTAGAAGGTAGTTGAATTAACTTTGCACTTGAGGGCTATTGGAAACGGTCGGGAATCAGTTCCATAGGGTTGGTAGATTTGGGGAAAGCAGGGATTTTGGACTAAAGCAGTGGGATGAAAACCGGAAAAAAATTGATAGGGTAACCTGGCCCCTACCAAACATACCTTACCTATATGGGGGAAAAGATCACTCGGGTGACTCGTACTCATAATGCCCGCACAGAACTAAAGGAGATGTGCCCCTGAGGACCAATCCCGAAGGGAAAGATACGATAATCGTTAAGGATAAAGAGAATATTTGTTTCTCCACCCTTTTAAGCTTTAACATTTTTTACATGGTCTTTTACACAGTTAAGACAAATCTTAAAATCAAAACAAATGATCAAACTGAAAACCCACATTTTGTATGTGATTTGTTCTCGTATTTCAGGAAATGAAGATGTTAAGAGAGAGCTCCTTACTAAATTTTTTTCAAACAACGTCTGGTACTATATCTATCACACGCAGAAGAAGAAAAAACTGTGGAAACCTTTTGTAAAAAGATCATTTATGATGTTTGATTTCTCATATCACAACTTTTGTTTCAGGAACAATAAAAGTATATATCAATGGAAAGATAATTTAATCACAAATGTAATGCAACAAATTTTTTACTAATATATGCTTTCTATCAAAATATATAGCCAAATTACCAGAGGAAGGAAACGCAACTGTATGTTATGTGATTGGTATCGCGTTGGTTGATTTTTTTTGTGTTCTTTTACTTACTAAGCTTTTAAAAGGTAATAAAATTAAAGAAATGACGAAAAGAGATGACTGGTCAACACATAAAGCTGTGTAATATAGTACTATTAAGTGAAAAAGGTTACAGTTAGGAAGAATTTAGAAGAAACATTGGTGAAAACTATACCAAAGGTGGCATTTCTAAATTTTTTAAGAGGTACATAGATTCAGTCATTACAAAACCAGATTGGCAAAGGCAGGAAAAGGTGCACAACAACAAGTGATGATAGAAGAATTAAGAGACTATGCCTAGGCGACAGAAGAAAATTATCTGGGTGAATATAAAATAAAATGGCACAGTGCAGTTGAGTGCAAGGACTGCAGGAATCGGGTCTCAATGCAAGAATTCTACGATAAAGCCATTTTTATCTTTCAAAAAAGGTTGGGAGAATGAAGTGGGCTAAAACCCATATTAACTGGACAGCAGAATAATGGGGTCAGTGTCATTTGGAGTGACGAGACAAAAATCTCCCCGTTTGGTAGTGAAATAAATCAGAAGAATCGGAGAAGATTTGCATTCTTGGCAGAAAAACTAGTTGGCGAGCGTAAGCAAACAGGGGGCGGAGCCTCCTAGTATTATAAAAAGTCATTTGAAAATAAATTTAGAAAGTCCAATAAAGGAATGTATATAGTTCCTAACTTCTACTTTTGTGACAATTTCTCTTAAATTATTTAAGGCTTGCTTTCTATGCATTGTCTTAGTTTAATATTCAATCTTTTCTGTGACACAAGTCAATCAAATGCTCTACGTTTGTTGGTGACGAGTCTACAAGTGTATTAAACTCTCTAATAATCATATATAATCATATCTAATACTGTAATAATCATAGTAAAGACATTTAAGCAACGTGTCTGCCAGGCTGTGACATCCATCACTGAACCAATATAGGGGCTCTCTGGCAGGCTGTTAAATCACTGTTGCCATCTATTTATATACAAGTATATATAAGTGTGTCATAAAAATAAGAAAGAAATCAATACAAACAGATTTTCTAGGAATTATTGGATAAAATATAAAGTGTTAATCTCAAAATTACACAAAATATACACACAATTTCTCACGATACCATCATCCACGATATTACGATAGTCTGTTAAGTATGCATTAAAGGGCTTGTGTAGTTTGATAAACCGTGTCCTTTATAAATTATTAACTTTCGTTGTGTATTGGCATCAAACATCCCCTACAAAGCATTTCACCATCATCTGAATATGATTCAATATTACGAGGGTCTTGTTTCATGTTATTTCCCTCTAGGATTGTTCCCAGACCGTCGCAAATAGTGCGTTGTAGTTACCTGAAGTGATAAGTAAAAATTAATGTACCTCTACCTACTTTCATGTGTATTCTAGTAATTCAGTCAAAACTTAATGTTTATTGTATTATTTAATCATGTGATATCCCTCAATAATTTGTTTATAATTTGTATAGGCATTATACACTTTTGGACATACATATTTGTTTTATTAGTATAAGTAATTTTATATACTTATTGTGATAGAAACAATAGAACATACTTCCACGTATTTAGTCTCAGTCCTTCCGATGATTTTCGGTATATCTCGCCAACTCCTCCTGCTTCAACAATGCCTTGTGCATGTAGAATGGTTACAAATGTAAGCATGAGAATGGCCTGAAAAGCATCCGTCCACAGAACAGCTTTCAAACCACCCTGGGAAAAAACACATATCATCATGCTAATTAGCAAAACTCGTAACTCCACTTTTTTTCAATGTTGACTATCATTCATTTTATGATAACATTCCATTTGTTTTAAAACGATACATTTGCTATATATATGTATATGTATGCGCGCTGAAAGCTGCAGACATAGCATGGTAAGGAATATAATATTTCTAAGGCAAAAGAAAATTCAAAAAATAAAAACCAAAAGGAATGTATTGAAAATGAAAGTGTGTTATATTTTTTAAATTGTTGTATCTAACTTTCTTACATTTTTTTATAATTTTTGTTTGTAATATATATATCTATATATCTATATATATATATATATATATATATATATATATATATATATATATATATATATATCCGGACCGGATCCAATAGATGTTGCTGAATCCGGTAGATATCCAAATGATGCCGTATTCGGCGGATTATCGGATCCGCCGTATCGGATTGCAATCCCTAATCGTGACGCGGCATGGGCTTCATGACGCAAAAGACAAGATACACAAAAAAAAAATGAAAAGAAAAACAAACACACACAATAAGGAAATAAAAAGCAAAAGTAAATGTTCAGTCTATGGCGGTACACCAGGGTTTCATATGGTCTGCTGCAGTGGCTGTCATTCCAGGTCCTTCGTGTTCGACAATCTTCTCGACGTCGTATCTATCATTACTTTTCACGCGTCTGGCACGTTAGGGTCCGAAAAATTTCGGCCTCAGTTTGAGTCCTGTGCCAAATTGCATACGCTGAATCGCTTCGAAGTCACCCTGTTGATACCGCGTAGCAGGTTTTATTTTTTCGTTGCAAGTATTTTTATTCTCCTGTTGGATTTTTAAGATGTTCTTCTTAACTTCGTCATGTACTTGTTGTCTTTCTTTGATGAAAATTTTGTTATATTCCTCGTTTAGGATAGCAACTAGGTGCAAGTCTTTGTTTCGCATTTTTGTTCCAGTTACAGTTCGAAAGGTGTGAAATTTGTGCTGGAGCTTATTGTGCTGTTGATAATTCTCTGCACGGAAGGCACATGTTTGAACCATTCCGTGGGTTCCTCAATGGAAAGTTTAGATAGTATGGGAATCAATGTCTCGTGCAAGCGCTCAATTTGCCCGTTCGCTCTGAGGATGCCAGCTGTGGTAGTTATGTGTGTAATACCTTGAGTGGTACAAATTTCCTCAAAGTCTTTTTATGTGAATGCGCTTCCTCTATCAGTAACTATTCGCATGGGGTTGCCAAAAACAGTTAGTTGGAGGTATAATTTTTCTAGGGCACAATGAGTACTAGTTGCCGTCACAGGGTAAAGCCAAACAAATTTTGAAAAGGCGTCTATGACACTGAAGATGTGGTTGTAATTTTTGTTAGTAGATGGTAAAGGGCCAATAAAGTCTAAATGATACGTTGTTAAAGGGGTATCTTCTTTAGGAATGGGGTTTAACATCCCTTCTGATTTCCCTCGTTTTTTTGTTGCATAAAAACATTCAATGCAGTTTGTAATGATCCGCTGTACTCGTTCCCGAATTTTTTTAATAAAATAATCTCGTTTGACTAGCTTTTCTGTTTTTGCTAAAGCAAAGTGTCCTTTTTGGTGAACTTTGCGGATTATCTCATTTTGCATTGATTCAGGCACGACAAGTAGATCACGATCAGCCACATGTTTGTAGAGTATGTAATTTTTCAGTAGGTATTCCGATGTGTTACTCTGTTCACACAACGTTTTCATCGCTTTTATGAACTCGTCTCTGTTTTGAGCAGCGGCAATTCGCTCAGTTGTTTCAGAATAAGATGTGATCGCGAAAACTGTGTAACGGCTCAAGGCATCTACGTGAGGCATTTGTCGACCCGGGCGGTGGACAACTTCAAAATCAAATTCAGTAAGTGACAATGCCCAATGTGTTACTTTGGGGCTAAGGTCTCTTTTTTGAAGGGATTTTGTGAAAGCATCACAATCTGCGACCAGTTTGAAATGGGAACCAAGAAGATAGACTCGGAATTTCTTTACTACCTCGATTATTGCAAGGATCTTCAACTCGTAACTCGAATGTTTCTCTTGTTGAAAAGACGTTTTCTTGCTCATATAGTGGATCGGATAGAGTTTTCTGTCGTCACATTGCTGTAAAAGAACAGCACCAAATCCATAACTATTACCATCTGTGTGCAACTCTAGAGGAAAATTTTGTCGAAAAATATGCAAAACAGGATTTGAGGATAATATGTTCTTCAAGTTTCGAAAATCAGTTTTCTGGGATGGACTAAAGTCAAATTAACATTTTTACGCAGAAAATAACTCAGTGGTTTTGCGATAGAGGAATGCAGGGGAATAAATTTTCTGAAATATCCTGTCAGTCCAAGGAAAGATTGAACTTGTTTAGTAGTCTTAGGCTCTGGGAAATTTCTGACTGCGTCTGTATTCAAAGGGGAAAGTTTGATCGTGCCACTTTCGATAACATATCCTAAAAATTCGCTTTTTAAATTACACTTTTGAAATTAAGTTCAAATCCGTACTCAGAGACTCTCTGCAGTACGCATTTAAGTTTTTGAAGACCTTCAGCTTCATATGATGAAGGGATAAGTAAGTCATCTAGGAACATAATTAAAGTGTTGTCAGCAAGTAAGTCTTTAAAACACAATGAATGTATCTGTGTTTTGGAGGAACTCGAATTGTCCATCAGTAGTCACGAAAGATGTATATTTTGTGCTTGACTTCTTCACAGGTATGTGAAAAAAGGCATTTATCAAATACATGGATGAGAAAACTTTAAAATTCTCAAGTCGATCAATGACATCATCAATGAGGGGAAGAGTGTACCTGTCAAGGGTAATTTTCTTATTAAGCTGTCGGAAGTCAGTACAAAAACGTGGTTGTCAGTTTTTATTGCGGCAAAGAACCACTTGCGCAGAATACTCAGAACAGTTAGGTTTGATGACACCTTGATCCAGCCATTCATTAATTTGTGTTTGCACTATTTTTTGCTGAACTAGGGGGAGTCGTCGTAGGCGTTGACACACGGGAATTTCATCGCTTAGTACAAGTTTCAGTTGAACTATAGTTGTTTTTGTTTGATTAGGTATGTAATTTTGAATAAGGCCTGGTAACTCATTTTTCACGTTCGAAATATAGGCCATATCAACCAGCTCTAACACAACAAACCAGCTCTAGGACACAAAAATGAATCACAATCGTCAGTACTGTTAGGATTAGCATTCTGATCATTAGTTACATTATTACAACACATTTTTATCGATCTCATATTAAATTGCTTAGGACTTTTTCCACTTGTATAGTACCATCACAAAAGAAAAATTTTACTCCGTTTAAAACATCCATACCGATAACAAAATCATTACATGCATTTTCAAGAACGTATATATTTGCAGATATTTTTACATCATCCATTGAAATAACAGTTTGAAAATAACCAATAGGAGTAATTTTTTCACCACTAATACCAACGAAATTAATGTCATCTGTTTCTAATTTAGGTGAACCAATATTCATGTACAATGCTCTATTAATAATGCTCGCCTCACTGCCCGTATCAGTTAATGCAATTTGTTTTGAATTAAGAATGGTAACCGTTTTCAGGATTTTTCTGCTTCTGAGTTATAGAATAGTTTGATTGATCTCTCGAGTTTCAGGACAATCCTTCGCAAGATGATTGCCAAATTTTTTGCACTTAAAACATTTAAGCCCTTTTGCGTTCTACGGGCAAACTACACCCTTGTGTCCTGTCGAAACATAATTGAAACAATGTATTGGTTTCGAAACATCTGAGAAAGAATTGAACTTTGGTGGCAATGACTCAAGTCCACTCTCATGTTTCCGGAATTTATGCGGTGTCGTCCGTAGATCGCTCATTTGTAAAGAATTTTGATTTCACACGGGTAGGTGCAACATGCTTGTCTCGTTTCGCAGTTTCGTAAATTTTTCAAAAACTTTTAATTTCTCTTTGAATTTTGGAATATTATTACAACCGTAGAGTCTTGTTTTGTGATTTAGAGGATCGTTAACACCGCTAATAACGTAATCGCGTAATGATTGAGTGTCTATCATTCCTCTACTCGCTATTTCACTCATATGTATGTAATATGTACTATCACTTTCGTTTTTTCGCATTTCTCTCTGACGTAAAATGTTGTGCAATTCCAAGCTACAGAGCTTTGAGCCAAACTCTTCTATTAAGCTTTCTTTTAATTTCGCCCAGGACAAACCGCTCAAACTTTGCACAAAGACCTTCGCTGAGTTTTGAACCGATTGCTTAGCAAATAAAAGTCACTGTAACTCATTTAGGTTATGCAGCTCAAAAATTTCTTCCAAGTTCTCAATAAATCTTTCAGCCGGGTAATTATCCAAAGCGTTGAAGGGGTGAATTGTTTTCAATAAATCCGCAATCGAATAACCTGAATGAATAGTCTTGGGATGTGCTTGGTGTTGAACCCAACTTTCATTTTGTTGATTGATTTCCGTGGGAGATGAAAATTCTTCGATATCTGACTCTGATGATTCACTTTCGGTGCTTTGCAACAGGGAAAGATCCAACAAAGAATTGAAAATGGAATTCACCATATTTACTTTTTCGGAATCAGGCTCTAAATGGAGAAAATTAATAACGAGAACTAAATCAGTTGACGAGCATTTGCTCACAATTTCTTTTTTCTTTAACTCTATATTAAAGTCAGTGTCGAAACCCGAGAAGTTTTTCAGTCGCTTTCGACTTTCTTGGTCAAAGGGTATATTAAAACAAATTTTGTTTAATAATTTTAACTGTACCGTTTTCCCAGCTTTCAAGGAATTTTGAATGTGTGGAATATCATTGAAAGTAAGTTTAGAAGTCATTTTTGATAAGAACTCACAGACTTTTTCTCGTTCCGTTGATCGATGATTTACTCGGACTCTTGATTCAGCTTTTAGTATGATCATCCGTGTTGAGGCAAATATCGGATAGCGTTGACACACAATGTTCGTTCGCACCACCAGTTTTTTTTTACCAAATTTCGCACCACAGTAGCTCACAAAAAAGTTATTCACAGTTCACAAGATAGAAGCTCGCAGGTTCGTAACTTTTTCTGACACCAAATGTAATCTGACCAAAGTTGCTCACTAGCAACTCTGCACTAATACTGCAACAACAGAACTCTCGATTTGATAACAAACAACAAATGATTTATTGAATGAACATGAAGATAAATACGGTTACATAAATTACACAATTAGTTTCTCTGAACCAATATCTCTGGAACACTCAAAAAAAAAAAAAAAAAAAAAAAAGGAACAGCTACACTCTACGTTTATGAGCGATGGCAACGGCCTTGGCGATTTTTTTGGCGCACTTCTAAAGATGCTAAGGAAATAATTATTTCCTAACTCTTTTTCTGTCAAAAATTTTTTTCTTTTTACAACACACTTTTTAAGCACATTTTAGAACGTTTTAAAAAGTATATTTTTTAAAAACTTTCAGAAAAAGTAGTAAGCTTAAGCACATATCAAAACACATTTGGGAACCAGCAGAGAAACTAAGCTACGAATGTTGGGTAAGAATACCCTGAAACTTATCAATTACACTAAATACAGTGGGCATGTTGAAAAAGAAAAATATTTGCAAAAGAAAAAAAAAGCAAGAAATGATACAATTTGATAGCGTCAGAATTCTTTTGTAAAAAAATAATGAAAACGAAAATGGTAAAAAAAAAAAACTCTTAATCCTATCGTGAAAACTATTATAGTAATAAAAAATTCCACAACTGTCAAAATACAAATAAATGGACCAATGGTATCACAAAAAATGATTTAAAAGGACCAATGCAATCAAAGGATATTTTAAAAACAAAATAACCAATTAGAGGAAAGAAAAAATTTCTAACGAATCAATGAAATCAAATGACTTTAACGGATTTTGGAAGAAGTTTCTAGAATATTCAAAATAAAAACTGAAAGTTTCCGTTTGTCGAGGTTGCTCTGAAAACCACAACTACCTTAACGAAAGATGGGTTGCCTTAATTTATCGTAACTCGCTACTAGAAGTGCGCCAAAAAAAAACGCCAAGCCGTTGCCATCACTCATAGACGTAGAATGTAGCTGTACCAAAAAAAAAATTCTCTCTCAAAACTCACAATCGTCAGCTCTTCTGTTCTATTCATTTTCACGTAGCTGAATACCAGAATGTGACTTTCTCCTGCTAGTCTTTCCTCGCATTCCTACAACAATGCAACTGACTCCTACCAGTCTCGTTGCTTTTATAATAAGCTCTTTCCAGACTAATAGCCAAAATACTTTTTTATTAGTTTAAAAAACTATTTTTAAATCATATCATGGTTTTTTTTATAGCTGCAAAACAGGTTTTTCACTTTGCTAAAAAGTTTACCGTATGGAAGTTACGAGTTATGCTAATTAGTATGGCGATATATTCTACACAATAGACTAATTTTATTACAAAAGACAACACAATTAGTTTTCCCATTAATATTTAATACGTTTTAATAAAATGATACTTTATTTAATGATTAGTCTCACAGTGTGGTTATCATTATTACTATTAGAATTTGGACAGGTGGATCAATTTTATTTTTATGAAAGGCCAAACTAATTTAATGGTAAAAAGACTACATTTTTACTTGCTGATGATTTTACGTCCATCTAACTGATTGATGTTTTGATAGGATAGCTACAGGAGCATTCCTACTGATTTGTTCCATATTCTACATATGTCACTCTTTTTCTTATTTCCAGGGTCTTGGGATTTTTTGAAAGTTCATATGCTCTTATGGCATGGTTTATAGAATAATTCTAGTGCATTTTCCCATTTGCTTTGTACCATCTGCACCAAATGAAGACTTTCAGTCTGTCTTGAGATCACACGACTCACAGTTGCGTAGAAGCCCGTAGCTCTGAAAAGGGCTTTGATTCAGAAGGCATATCTTGTTGTGTCGAAGGGATGGTATGTGCAGCGTCTGCTGATGTTTAGTTAACTGAAAAACAGCTATCCAGGACAGTTATTTGTGGCACCGCTGGAAGGAATCATCATTATTTCTAGAATAGCGAAGCAAATTTTGCACAGGTACCTTCTTGTGGAACGGACAAATGCCGTGTTTGCTCAATAGAAAAGGAAACATTGGAGCATATTTTTTATTCCCCTGTATCAGGGAAAACTTTTACAGAGGACGTTTGACAAGACAATAATTTACAGTGTATTGTTTCTATTTTATTTAATTATTAGGATTTGGCCTTTACATTTCATACGTATAGAAGACAGTGATAAATCAGAATTAGCAGTTCTGGAATCACGACATAAAGTTATTTTACACTTTCCTTTTATTGAATTTTTTTGTTATAGCTATTGGTTAAAATAAACCCAAATCTCCCCAACTCCCAGTACTAACATTCCCGAACCAAAACCAATTATGGACTCAAGAGTGATCCAAATCATCACATCAAATTAAGTCCCTTCATCAGACTGGCTAATGATCAAATCATTTGTTCTTACAAACAGTGGATGAATAACATTGCTAAGGCCAAAGACACGAGAACAAATTAGCAAAATGAACTTCCAGGAGGAAAACAAAGAATGGAATATTCTTAAGGACCTATCCCATGGAGGAAAAAAAATGGACTGTTTTCGTTCCTAAAAAATTTTTTTCAGTACGAATCTTTGAACGAATTCCCGTACCGCCACCAATGTCTGTTATATTACTCCAGTGCGACGTTAATTCATCCTACCTCTCTACATTTTCAATTCATTATTAATATGTTAATATTTACAATTTTTTCCCTTTTCCCTTCATGTATATGTCACTGAATGTGTGTAAAATGCAGGCAATATATATCATTTCAAAACATCAAAGAGTCCAAGGATTCTTTTGAAGGATGCGGTTATTTAGTCAGCGTTATGTGGGGTAAATACGACACACTACTATACTTGCAAATCTCTCAATGCTTATGGAATTAAGGAAAAATACAAGAACAGCTTCCAACAAGCTTAGATAGGACATGTTATTTTAAGGTTAGGTATAAGCATGTACTTACCATCATGCAGTAAAAGGTGCATACGAACCCAAAGATGAGAATAGACAACTCCAGTGAAAGATCTGTGATTGCACTTAAGGCTAAAACCGGTCCATAAAGAGCTACAGTCATATAAAAGACCTGAAACATATGACGAGAACCGAGTTATTACATTTATCTAGAATGAAATAGTAAAAGGACTGTCGAGATAGAAATAAAAAGACAAATGCGAACGTACCATTTGTATCACAAAAAGAGCTGAAACTGTGTATCTTATTTTCTTCCCATACCTCATTTCAAGAAGCTGAAAAGAAAAGTCTATAATGAATATCAAACAAGAAATTACATCCTTTTTTTTATACACTAGAGGGCGGAGCCCCCTGCTCGCTTACGCTCGCCAACCATCGGGGATTGCTAAGCAATCCCATTTGGTTTGCTTCGCAAACCAACACTCCTTTTACATATGGCATTTGGTTTGCTTCGCAAACCAACATTCCTTTCGCAGAGTGAAACTATCTGAATAATTTGTATTATCCTGATTTCACTTTACGGTCCATCACGTCACAGCGAGGGCTTCTCCCCCTGCTCGCATACGCTCGCCGACCCCCGGGGATTGCTACGCAATCCCGTTTGGTTTGCTTCGCAAACCAATACCTCTTACGCAAGTGATTTCACTCTTTTTTGCTTTAACACTTAATGCACCCTAAACTAATAGCCGCATGAGTAAAAAATCTTCTGCATCTTGTTCCCTGTACAATTTTAAGTAAACCCTGTTAATCTCCAAACTTTACGATGTGTACTTTGTACTTTCTCGGTAAAACGTCTGAGAACAGAGGGAAAAATGCGAGCCTTTTCCCTAGACAAATAAAAATAAATCGTTTTTATGGCAATTGTTGCTACGATAAATTTGATATCTGGCAAACCCGATAGTCAAAAATACAACCCTCCGCGAATACAATGCTTCGCGAATTTGCTCCGCGAAATAAAAAATACGAAATTTGTGTCACCAACTTTTGATTGTATCGAATTTATTTATGAACCAATTTATTTTAAAAATAATGGAACCGTAAGAAAGAGTACAGTCTGAGGTATACTGCGCTATTTTCAAAATAAAAAACTAATAGTAGTACGATATAGATATGACAGTTTTAGTTAACGGTTGTAACAAAAAGTAGCGAAAATATCCAAAGATTCCTAATTTTGTATGACCAACTTTTGATCGCATCCAATTTAATTATTAACCGATTTCAAAAATAATAGTACCGTAAGAAAGAGTACATTCTGAGGTATACTGCTATATTTTAAAATTAAAAAATAATAGTAATAAAATATAGATACGGCAGTTTAAAAAAAATAACAAAAATGTCCTGATTTTTCTCGAATTTCAAAAAAATATTATCAAGAACCAAATTGAAATTTAAAAAAAAACTCGACGAGCTGCAAAAATTTACGTTGAGAGGTACTCTTTAAAAAAAAACTCACGGCTGAAGACTGAAAATTTGTATGTGTTTTGCTCACTCGCGGAAGAAATTTCTCTTCTTCAATTTTAACACTTAATAAACCCTAAACTAATAGCCGCATCGGAAAAAAATCTTAATAATTGTCCAGGGAATACGACGAAGAACAAACCATGTTAATTTTTTTTTTTTTTCCGATCAGTACTTTCTCGGGAAACCGTCTAAGAATCGAGCTAAACAACACAGTTTTCAATCCTGCGGCGTCGGATGCGGTAACATTGTTTTAATATAGAGAGATAAATAAAAGTCGTGCGAATAGATATCAACTGTCGAAGTGTTTAACCAGATACGCTGACTATAAACTGATGATCTTAATGTACACCACACTACACACAGTGGCACAATAGATTGAGAGAACTCATTGATGACCCTGAAGATGACGACGACATTGATAACCATACGCGGAGTCGTAAGCTAGTAAGTCGTTTGAGTGCCTTGACATAGCGGGGGACTAAAATGGATGAAGTCGCAGCAGCTTAAGTGTGACCATCTCCAGTTACCTAAACGCAATTACATACGAGACTTGGCTGCACGAAAGTGAGTAAAGACAGCGAAAGAACTAACTTTGACCGATATGTTCAAGCAATGATACATTTTAATACAATATGCAAGTACAAAATGTAAACATAGTTGCTTTCATAGTCATTCAATCACATTACTTACTAAAGAAATTTTTTTTTATTTTACTTCGAAATAACCTTTTTTTTCATTAATTATCTAATAATCCGGATGGGGTCTGGTCCCCATTATTTCTATATAGTTCTACTGTATTTAGAACAATTTAGCTATAAAAAACCAAAAAAAATATCGAAGTGATGGAAATTTTTTTGAAAACAAAGTACAATCTAGTATTTTTTTCAAAAAAAAATATTGGATGATAATAATTAATCAGTTATTCAATATAAATCTTATTAACATTAGTTTCATTAATATTATGCACAGTTCGAATATTCAATCTCTGACTAATATTGTACTGTTCGTAAAAAAATTGAAGATTATCCCCTTCTTCAAAAGACTACTCAGAATTGTTGGATTTATTTTAGTCCTCGTATCTTCTGTTATGTACTAATTTATAAATTTAAATTTAAGTTGCAATTATACATTAGAAGATTGTTTTCAATTTTGACTAAAAATCTAAAACAAAACAGTTGGTCCTTGGCTTAAATTAATTTTTAGTGCAAAAATACTAGATATAGTGAGTACTTGATTATCAAATTTATGTATGCTAATTACTATATTTTCTTTTAACCGACCATATCTCAATTTCTAATTTGTCAATAAAAAGAAAAATATAATCTGCGTGCTATATAACTAAAAATAAAGTATTGGACATTGGCAGTAGAATATCCCCTCATTCTTTTCTACAGAGCTAAAAAAAATCGTTATCTTGAAAACATTTGTTTTCTTATTGCAAAAGTACTTATACAAATACATCTATTAACTTCATATGTCCCATGTCGCCAAGTGACACATGAAGGTAGAGCATAGAACAAAATGAAGTGTAGAAAAATGATCAGGACTTTACCTGGTTCAAAAATTCCCGATTCTTCCAATATTGTACATGGAAGCCCTCCTCTCTAAACCCCGAACATTTTAAAGGTGTAAAGGTTTTAAAGGTGTTTAATAGTCACAGACCATGTCAGCCATACCTCTGCATGGGACACATTTCGGCTACTCTTGATGCCAAAACGATGTAAATGATGGAGCAGGCAATCATGGAGTGCCAATAATCCACCACCTTCAGCTTTGTCACCGCTATGTAGCAAATACCAGGAGGATGTCTCAAATAGATTTCCCAGTATTTGAAATTTTGACTTAGCGTGTTACACTTGTAAGCTAACGATGTAATTTAACATCGAAATGAACATCAATATGTAATTCAAACACTGGTGGCAGAAACCTCACGATTCTAAAATTATTGGAAACTGTATTACATAAACAGTCTAGTATCAGCATGAAATGTGAGAAGAAATCATATCAAATCCCTTCAGTTCGTAAAAGTAGGAACATGAAAAATGCATGGAATGCAGAAATCGTATGTGACACTGATTTGTTTGGTTCATGGGTCTATTTTTCTTAAATTAGAAAGAATGGGCCTTATGTGGATATTGATCCAACTATAGGAAAAATATATCAAGCATGAAAAATTCACAAAATAATAAGAATTTTTATGATTCAAAAACTTACTTCATACGCTGTAGAAACACCACATTGAAAATATACTGGAATGAGGATGTAAGCTGCTAAAACAGTTCCGACCATCAAAGCGGGAGCAATGATAATAACAGAAATGCCAAATCTATAAACCTCAGCTGGAGAGGATATAAGGCTTGATGCTGACATCATAGTAACTGTTGTAGACAGAATGACTGGTATTTTGTTCATATCCTTTCCGGCCATCAAATACTCCTGAGTAGTCTTGAGTCGCTTCCCAGTAAAGTGAAACCAGATACCAATACCTGAGGCTATAAGAAGAGATATAGCAATCACTATGTAGTCGACTGCACCCAAATGAAACTTTGTACTCATTATTACAACCATGAACTGTACGGTACAGAAAGAAAAGCGATTTAACTTGTTAATCTCTCTAAGAAATCTGAAATAGCTGGGTCCGTCGCTTTGCATTGGGTTACATAGCATTGGGATACACAAACGAGTCAATTCTTTACAGTCCTTGTCTAAATCATAATTTTTCATTATTATTAAATGTATGAGTAATTGGAGAATGAAGTAACTTCAAAGATATTTATGTCGAAATCTTTGCTCAACGACTAATGGAAATTTATGGATGGAGAAGACGAAATGGAAGGAAGTTCAACAGCTACTACTTAGTATGATGAGAGTGTGCAAAGCGTTACAAAAGAAAGATAAGTGAAAATCAAGTATGGTTTTTCTAAATAACAATTGTATTATAATTGTAATTTTATTTGCAATAGTAAGTACATAATCTTGCAATGAAAGAGAAAGGTTAAGCATAATTCACAAAGAAAAACAATCATAATACAAAAGTACATACAATTATAAAAAGCATCGATTAACAACGATGCAATAAGAAAACACAGAAATCACTGCCCTAAAATGTTATCGAATTATTGTGTACATCCCTTGATAAAATGTTGTCTCAAGAACTATTTTTAGATGCTTACATAATGCAAAAGAGAGAGCATGTAAATAAATTAAAATTTAATTAGTACATCATTCCACAGATGAGAAAATTCAGACATACTTGATAGTTAATATTATTTTTATTATTTTTTAATCCTATGTTTGAAAACCCAAAATATTGTATCAAATGACAAAAAAAAATGTTATACGTTGAGATGTCCCAAGATACAACGTTTATTTTGTTCGCGGGTTCATGCTAACACGTAAACGAATTCTAATTTCTTTCGAATATGTTGTTTTACGAATAATTGTTTTTACTATGAACTAACGCGTACATTTGATGTATAGCTTGAATTACCCGCATACGATTTCAAAAAAACGAAGGACAAAGGCAAAAATATTTAAGGAAATTATGTACAGGGTGAACAAAAGATCTTAGACTATCTTTAAAGATAGGTAAGGAAACCAAAACAAATCAATTTCGCATAGAAATATATAGCTATAAATGGGAGTGTTTTGAAATACAGGAAAAACAGAAAATAAAGGAATACAAAAGTAAGATTGGCATCATGTTTATGAGACATGCGTTTACAAGTTCATTACATTACTACAATTGATTGTCAACGAAGATATTGGCAATTGTCCTTGCATAAAGATAGCTGATATTTGACTTCTTTTACCTCACATAGTGGGCAATATCAATGGAAGGTAATGTCATTTGGACTATCAGGTGCAGGAGCTAGTTTTCAAAGAACTATGAATAAAACACTAACTAAACATAAGGAGTATTCAGACGCTTATTTAGACGATATTGCCATATTTTCTCAAACAGGGGAGAAACATTTTATTCATGTAGGTGCAATATTAAATGAATTAGAAAAGAATGCTTGGACGGGTAATATAGCAAAATGTGAAGTTGCCCAACATAAAGTTAAATTCCTAGGTCATGTAGTAGGATCTCAAACACAATCACCAGATCCTGATAAGTTAGGCGCGATGAAAGAATTAGAGAGACCCACCACCAAGTCACAAGTTCGAAGTTTAATGGGATTGTTTGGGTACTACCGGAATTTTGCACCTGAGTTTGCAGAAATTGCGCGTCCTTTAACTGAATTAACAAAAAAGAAAATGCCGGATAAAATAACTTGGGGTGAAAAGGAAGAGCATTCTTTCAATATTTTGTAAGAAAAGTTGTGTAATTCTCCAATTCTAAGGTCTTTTATTCCGGGTAGACAGTTTTACCTTACATGCGATGCGAGTCAGAATAGTGTAGTGGTTTGCTTGAGTCAGTTGGATGATGGTGGAATTAAACAACCTGTAGGGTATGCAAGCCAGAAACTGACAGATTCACAGAGAAAGTGGCCAGCTAGCCACCGAGAAGCATATGCTATCCTGTTTGGACTGAAAAAGTTTGAAGAATGGACATTCGGGACGAAAATCATTGTGATTTCGGACCACAATCCTTTTCCCTTCTTCTCCACAGAAATCAAAACTACAACGATGGGCACTAGCTTTGCAGAATTATGAACTATAGGTACAACATCGTGTTGGTGTGCAGATCCCACCCACGTAGACGCACTATCCCGATTAATTCGACTCTCGAACAATGTATGCGTTGAAAGGTAGAATTAGCGTAAACTGCACTAGTATTAACTCAATCATCTATGATATAACTTGACAGATTAAAGACTTTGCTGATGTCTAAGACAATTTTGGGTCGAAAAGTGTTTTTCGATAAGTGTTATTTTTGTTGCGCTGGTGAAATATTGATATTTTTGTATGTTAGGTGAATTTTAAAGTGTATGTCCTCATGGTCTTAGGACTTTTGCGTCCAATTTCGGAAGGGAGGTGTGAGATCACCACCCCTAACTGCAACCGAAAGGCTATACTTGGTGTTGTCTTGTGTTGATGCAGCTTGACCAAATACGGCCATTGCGCCATAAAACGCTAAAACAGACAACGAATAAACAACCTTAGGATGTGGGCGCTGTAATAAAGGATTATATATCGCACCCCGGCAAAAAAAGTGACGCAAGTAAAAAAAAACATTTTGATGTTATGTCATTAAAAAATATGTATGAGGCACCCCAGTGTGTTACATTACTATTCTATATAATATAATAGAAGTTACCACAGTAAATACTTACCTAAAATTTAAAAGAAGCTGTATTTTTGTTTTTCCTGTATTTCTAAACACTCCCCTTTACAGCTATACATTTCCCATGTAAAATTGATTTGTTTTGGTTTCTAGACCTATCTTTAAAGTTACTCTTCGATCTTTTGGATCACCCTGTACATAATTTCCTTAAATTTGTTTTGCCTTTGTCCTTCGTTCTTGGGAAACCATACGCGGGTAATTCAAGCAACACATCAAATGTACACGTTAGTTCATAGTAAGAAAAAATTATAGGTACTATTTCAATATTAGTTTTATAGTATCCTTTAAGTTGATGTTTCTCAAATACTGTAATTTTTAGTTGTGTCACTTTTTTTGACGGGATGCGATATGTGAAAGGGATCAACACAAACGTCCCACGACTGCATACCAAAAACATTGTTCGATTCGAGAGTTTGAAATATTTTCTCTCTCGTTCTTCCTTGTCACCGAATGACAGCTCATTGTAAAATTGTCACCAAGCAATCCATAAAAGCCATATAGACGAAAAAGAGATGTTCCAGGTGAATAAGTTGACAGATTTACGATCAGTTGAAGACCCGATTTGTTGACTTTTCACACCAAGCTATTGCTATACAATATTATGCATCGCTTGGAATATGTGTTTCTCTCCATTACTATAGAGCACCTAGTTACTTTTTTTCCTGTGAAGAGCTCTGTTTTCAACTATATATCGGTCCTATTAAATATTGTTGATAGAGCACATTAAAACTGTCTTGGACTCAAATGTCCTCACGTTGGTGTGGATACTTGCAAAATGAGGAGCCAGATCAGGTGTTGACCTCGTAATCTGACCCTGGTTCATAATTACGAGGTGTCATCGGATATCTTATAAGTTGATCCCAGGTCGTTCGAATTGTTTCGAACCAATAGTTCGTTGTGTTGATCCAGTGTGTTGTTAATTAACTACCTACCCACTAAATAAATGAAATATTATAATATAAAATAGTACTGTAATAAATAAATATATAATAATATAAAATATAAAATGTACTCTTTCTCGAAACATCTTATCTCAGATATTTCTAATATCAAACCATGTCTATAATATTGAACAAGTGCTTGAATAATAAGTTAATCGAAAAATTATATATCTTTACTAGTGTCATCACTTAAAAAGAACTAAGATTATTACCAGTAGTTTTTCACGAAAGATTCCTGGGCGATGATACAAATAGAATAAAGGAGTGGTAAGTAGCGAAACACAGCAATCTATCCCCCACACGTACGATAGCTTGTATAAAATGAAAGTCTACGTGGGAAAAATTATCTTATTCGTGTCTAATAAACATTTGCCTCATAAAATATTTGATTCATGTTTTGAAATATTTATGTGTTTAAAATGCAACATAAATATTCCCAACAAGAACTGCTTTGTAAAAAATATCAAAATAGACAGTCTGGTAAAACTGATAGAATAACCTTTCATTTTAATGCTTCTTAAGCATAAAGGTGAGTATTGGCAGAATAATCTAGAAGATATTCAAATTCAAGGTAGGTAGATTTCTTAATTAACGTCGTACTGGAGAAACACAATGGGGTATTGGCAACGATCCTGAATCAAACCCGAAGTAATATTCAAGGATATAAATATAATTTACAGTTGTATCTTTGCCGAGTTATAAAAATTCAAAGAAATTCCTTATAGTTTCATTAATTTTTCCCATTTTTGCATTCTGTATGGAGAAAAAAAACTGATGCGTTATACCAAATGAAATTATTTTTTAAACAAACGTAGATGTCAGTATATTTTGGAACAAGAGGAAAATTGTTCAAGGGTTGTTTGATAAGTTTGGTAAATGTCACCACAATTAATGTTATTATGTACAGTAGAACTCCAATTATCCGAACTCCGACTATCCGAATCGCTTTCAGAATTTCAGAAAAAAAATTAAGACGGAAACGTATTGCGATTCGCAAAATAATGATTCTGGGTTTCAAATTCTAAATGATGACGAACTTATTGAAAGTTTGAGAGAAGAAAGTGTCGTTGAAGAAGATGATCTTATCGTCGAAGTTGAAGCAGACACGGGACCATCTGCTATTGAAGCATCTGCCGGCGTAAAACTTTGTTGAAGTGGATGGAGAGACAGCCCGAATGTGACCACATGCAACTTCTCATTGTCAAGCGGTTGCGCGACTTGGTTGCCCGAAAACGGATGTAGACAGTCAAACAGCTTACTTTGACCGAGATGTTTAGCAAACAATGACTTTCATTTACAGTACGGTACGTACATACTCTACTTATGTATAGCACTTGTAAGTACGCTTAACATGTAAAAGTATTGCCTTTTCATTTAATTAATTAAAAGCTATTTTTGTTTAAAATAGTTCTTTTTCTTCCATTTTTAACCATACATACAGTAATTAATTAAAATACAAACAGACCCTTTTTTCGGAAACAATCCAATTATCCGAATTTTTGATTATCCGAATGGGGTCCGGTCCCAATTGATTCGGATAATTGGAGAGCAAGCTCGCACTCAAACAAGCTCGTACCAAATATCAGACAGAAGCGACGCTTTATTCGCGTTTTAGAGACGTTGAAGCCGCCATTGTAATAGCTGCTACATGAATGGGAAGAAATGAGTTTATCGAAGTAATAAAGCATTTTTAATTAAACAAGTGAACGGCCTCGCAGATCAAACAGGAGTTGCAGAATGTTTATGGGACTGAATCAACATTAAAATTGTTTATTTCTAGATAAATGAGTTAAAATGGGGCTGAAGATGCCTTAAAGATGAAACGTTCTATGTATGATTAGTTGAGATCACCACAACCGATATAAAAAAAATTTCATGGCATCATTAATGAAGGTCGTTGAGTGGAGGTGCACAACATTGGTGAAGGTTACAGGCATATCAACTGAACGAACGGCACAATATACTTCCAATTTTTGATGTTTTCTTTGAATGTTTCAGTAGTTTTAATGATTTTATAACTTGATCTTTCGAAAATTGAGATTTTAACTGTTTTCTATGGCTTTATGCTTTTAGATCGTAATTTTTTTTATTTTCTCACCATTTTTGTTCCATGTAATTAATAGTTTTATACTTAGATGTCCCACAATAATTGTGTCATTTTTTATTTGTATGTTTCATATTGAACAGTTGATAGCATTGATAAACAGTGATTTTCCCACGAAACACGAGATTTACATGGTAGAGTTGTTGCTCTACCGTCAGTTTTGGCAATACGAGGGCTTCGATCGTTTTTAGTTTTACACCAAAAAGTTCCACACATTTTCTATCAATAATATAATTTTTACAGATCCGGAAGTAAAATCCTGTTTATACATGCGCATAATTACTATGATTTTTGTAAGCATGTGAATACTTGTCCCTAACTCTTTATTCTCAAAATTGTTGTATCAGTGTCTTTAAATAATACTTATATTGATATAAAATAGTTTCGTTTTTTTTTTGTCCACGAGATTTACTTGGTATGGTTTGTCGCTCTACCGTCAGTTTGGCAACATGAAGGTTCACCGAGCATATGATTTGAAGTGAATTCCAAACCACGCCACGACTAACTCGAACGTGTTTTCGAATCAGAACCTGTTGAACCAATTTCCAGAGAACTAACCAACATAAAATGGGTAAAAAAACAATCACAGTGGATTCATTCATTTGATCGTTTTTATAGTTAAGACACTCTACAACCCGAGGGATAAATATTAAATTTTCTGAGTGGATTTGAAATGGTTCTATTTACAGTATAAGACTTCTGTTAACATACATTCGCAACAGATTTAAGTTGGATTTCCACTCCACCGCTCCAAAAAAATATATAATAGACATAAAATAGTTGGTGCCATTTGTGCATGTACAGTGTGGTGAGTACTTTATTAATTCAAAATTATTTTACTCAAATAGACTCCTCTGTATTGAAAAAAATAGTTGTTTTGAAAAGACTACTACTGTTGAAATACTTTTTTAGGTGTATGCAAACACTCCATAACTTTCGTCAGAAAATTTATTTTTATTTTGACGAGGGAAACATTTTAGAGCATAAAAGAGTTTTTCTGCAATTTTTATACTTGCTTGTGTTATATGCTATTCTAGCGTTTGAGTGGCCAGCACGGTGTTGCCAGTGAGAGTTCTTTTCGAGGAGACAGGTGTGACCACTTCTCGCTAACCCAAGGGGATTGCTACGAACTCGCAAACCAAATGGTAATCCGTAGCCTATTAGAATGAATTCCTAGCCTATTGGATAACGGCCATAACGCAGTTGCTTGTGGTGTTGGTTTGCTTTGCAAACCATATGGGAATTCGGCGTGACGTCACATTCTCTTGCAAAAATAAATATTTAATTGAAAATTATTTATTAAAAATAAATAAATAAAATAATAGCCAGCTAAAAGGTTTTTAATTTTTTTCTTTCTTTCGCTGAAATTTTAAGAGAGCAGAAAATATAAGCTGTTTATTTCTGGAAAGCGAATTTTTGCGTGACGTAAAATTTTCTCGCGAAAATATAAAAGATATTCAATTTAAAAATTTTGTTTATTTAAGGAAAATCAAATTTTTAGGTAACGATCTGTGAAATTTTCCGCAGATTTCAAATCAAATGAAATTTTTACTCTATCTTTAACAGTCTAGGAGATTGAAAAACTAACTACATAAATAAAGTTAAAACTTTGTTTTTTATTGTCAGCTGGAAAATTATTTATCCTCGTAAAATGAAAACGGAAACGAAAAAAAAAAATTAGAATCGGTGATCTTCTATGTTATGGCACTCAATAATAATTAAATTTCATTAAATTCATTTCAAAATGTTCTAGATTGAATTTTAAAATGCCGCCACCCAAATGTTAAAAAAAATTTGGACTACCTGTTTGCCAAATCCCATCAACGTAAATGTTGTAGATTCGTCAAAACTTTGTGCGCACAAAACAAACAAACAAACACTTCCTTTTATAATATTAGAGATTTATTCATTGGATGTTTTCGGGAACAGCTGAAATTTCGTTCTTCCATCTCTTAAAAGTTTTCTACAAGTAAAAAGCAGTGAAAAATTTTAAACAGACAAACTAAAAATGGAAAGAAATATGACGAGATTTTGTCTAAGGTGATTTCATTCTTAAGTTTTGTCGTAAAGTCTGCTTATGTAAAAGACAAAATTTTGAATTTGGTTATCATCTTGTTTTTAGTTAACAAAATTGTCATTTTATTCCATGAGAATTTCTTAAATATATTTATTGCAATGAACTGATTTGAGAATTCTGTACATATTAATAAAATTTCATATTAATATTAAAAAACATGCATTTCCTCAGCAAAAGTCACAAAGTCTGACTCTACAGCTTTAATATACTCATTAAAAAACTATAATTCACGGGTTTACACTAACGTTTCACATCGTTACTATCACGCCATAGGCACTGTAAGGAAGCTGTCGCCAAGTGGAGAGATTGGCGAGTGCCAACTGGAGCTGTTGGCGAAAGACAAGAGTGACAATCCAGCGAAGAGTTGCCAAGATCGGGGGAGAGTCTTGAGAAAGAAAAGCGGGAAGAGACCGATTGGTTTTCCTTCCGAATTAAGTGAATCTGCGCTACCGTCGTTATATAGCACACAATGATTTCTGGTTACATTTTTTAAATGTTTTGTATCGTGTCCCTTTTCATGTAATAAACTATCTTGGGACTAAAGACTGCTGACGACTTTTTTATGAGTTTGGAAGCAACAGAAGGAACCCAACCAACAGGTACGAATCTGCATTTTTGGCGATTTTCATATAACTGCATTTTTTGAGTCGCCATTCGTGTTTTTTACGATGAGAAAGCCATGATTCTTTATTCTGAATGGAAACGTCTATTTTCAAGAGAAAATAGTAACCTCTGAACCGTAACTCGATTTTTCACGAAGCATCAACACTTTGCAAGCGTTTTTGTAGAAACATCAATTTTGTAGATGTATACCTTGGGCGTTGTGGTAACGATGTATTCTTATTTCCTGGGGAGTTAATTTTCATTGTGCTTTGGTATATTTAAATACTTTTAATCGTCGTTTTAAAACAACAATTTTAGCAAAAATGTGAAGGCAGAACTTTGTGGTAAGTGAAAATTCAATTCAATCACCGCCCCATGGCTTGCATTGTTTTTTTAGAGTACGTATAATTTAAAGCAAAATGAAGAATTGCATATGAAAATTTGCAATTGAATTGCAGTTGTATTTGATTTTATCCGTTGGGGACCATGCCTGTCGCTTACATGCTACATGTTCTCGCTAAGCGCATCACAATTTTTATAACAATTTTTGGGAGCCCAATTTTCCGAAACTAAAAAAAATTATGAAGAACACAATCTCAAATGTTATAAAAAAAGTATTTTTAAATAACCATCTCTAACTCTATTGTTCAGTTTGTCGATTGATAGCCAATAGGCCGTTGACGTGCGTAGGATAAAAAGTATTTTAAAGGAATTAAAATCTCTTTTAAGATATATTTAAGTAGGTCATAAATGATTTTAAAGTCTCGTCAAATGTTTCAAAACATTATTTTCTTCGTGATATATGTAAAGTTAAATTAGAATTTTAATGAATGAATATAATTGTTTGCAAACTTTTTATTAGTAACTATACCTTTGGCATTGTATCTTCTCTAAAAACCAGTAATAAAATTGCAATAATACATTTTTAATGTTTTTTTTTCTTCAAGTTTTATTTATAAACATATTTATAATACACATTTCAAAAAATTAAAATACAAAAGCCTTGTAACGAATTGATATAAACTTATTCTCTATGTTAAAAATTGTACATTAGACAAAATAATTGCTTCAAAGTTTTACACAACTGCACCAATGTATAACCAGGAACACACAATAATATATATAATTCTCCTTTTAAAATTTTCTAGAGAATTAATTAAGGAGAATCAGGGTAAAAAACATTAGTCTACACTCTATTCTTAAGCTAACTGACTACATTCGGAGTACTTTTTTTTCTCAAGTGATTCAATAGCACCTTTTTTTCTTTTAAAAATTGAATGAACATAAAAAAACACATTATAACCTAGCAAAACTCTGAATTCTTTTTTTAAATAAATGCCAAAAACTTTCTTGTTTTGGTCAAAAACGATGTTTACTATAAAAGCTCCAATTTTCTCGCTCATTACAATATTAACATAACACTTTTCACTAAGACTCTTAAGCTAGTGACTGAGGCTGGTTATAAGCTAAATTTTATTCTAATCTGGATATATAAAGGATGACGCAAACATTACATGAATTTCTGAAATTATTCTCTACAACATTACAACAAAGTGACTGTCAATTATTTTCTATTAAAGATACACATCAAATGCAGGCACTAAAATATACATATAATAACCAAAATACCAAATCTCAAAAAAATATAATTATTACTTTTTTAGTTATCATTGTTACCGTGCAAAGATTTGGTTGAAAATAGTATTCAGAGAAAAAGGCATTCAAAGATTGAAAATTTTTTTTGTATACTAGGGGGCTCGGCACCCTGCTCGCTTACGCTAGCCACGTTTCACGTTTAGAGGTACTCTTTAAAACTCACTGACGAAGACTGAAAATTTGTACTTGTTTTGCTCACTCGCGGAAGAAATTTCGCGTTTTAAATTTTGACACTTAATAAATCCTAAACTAATAACCGCATCGGTTAAAGATCTTTACACTTGTCCAGGGAACACGATGAAGAACAAACCATGTTAATTTCATATTTTTCTGATCCGTACTTTCTTGAGAAACCATATAAGAATCGAGCTAAACAACACAGTTTTCAATCCTGCGACAGCGGCGGTCGTAACTTTTTTTAATATAAAGATTTTTTTTAATATATATATTATATCTTTATCTATTTGCTTTAAAAAGAAATGTTGGCTGGAACATAGCATAGCTAAAAATCCTAAACTGAGATTAAAATTTTTTAAATCCTACGGGAAACCGAAACGTGAGCCAACTTTCAGCGCGCAAACACCACTTCCGGTTTGAAAAGTTTGCATCAAGGTTTTTTCAAATTTAAATATCTCAACTTCTGTTTTCGTTAGAGACAAAACAAAAGCAGTTTTGGAAACAAAAGAGTTCATATTTTAAGAATATTAAGTTAAAAAAACATTCAAAATTTTGGTCAAAAATTGACTTTTTAACTTAATTTCAAAAAATACTATACTCGGCAGCAGGTTTTCTTGGCATAGGTGGAATACGGTGAGCAAACGAAACAAATAGTTTACAGCGCCTTGTCCGATATTTGAATGTTTTGAGGCACTGCAATTTAGAAATGTGATTAATTTGTTAACCCCACACATATATAACGATTTTTTTTCGTAATTAGCATGAAATGTTGAATATTTTGCCTTTTACGTGGGGCGTAGTAATTTCATTTAAATCAAGCACCAGCCAATAAGAGCAAACCAGCATTTCTTGCGCTCTCTTGAAACTTGTTGCTTGAAGACATTGACAGATATTTACTTACCTTTCGACTAACGTGCGTTACATTTTTTTGTCGTTAGTATTTTGAATCTCTATATTTGAGTATTTTGTTATTAATAGTGGAATTAACTCCGGATTCAATTAGAAGTTACGTTTTTCAATCGCACATGAAAAAACTTATATTGAAACATATGTTTTAAATAATTGAAGAACAAGCTTCTTCCGCCGTTAGTCGCGCATTGGTCTTTTCCCCGCATGTGCATGTTTTTTCCGTTGTACCTTCCCGTACTTTTTAAATAGAGAGGAATGACCTTGTATAGCTGACCTTCGAAGTGTCCTCTAGCTCTTCCTCCTGTTTGGTAACATTCTTGTGAAATTCTTAGAAGTTATGGTATCCGAAAGAGAAGTTTGGTCAAACTGACCGCGGCGCGCCTATTGTTAGTCCAAATTGGTACGAGAGTACGTATTCATTTCTCCACGTTTTTTTGGGGCAGGCTGGCTGTTGGTAGCGCTTTAAAAATGAAAAAATCTTTCACTGTTACTAAAAGAGCACATGAATGAAAGAAAAACAATCAGTGTTTATAAAATGTTCTGAAAAAAATAATCAATTCATTTTAAGAATAAAATAAAAGTCCATGCACTCTGGTAAAATCGGACGTTGTTATCTCTGCTCCTACTCAAAAGATGGACAAACACAACAAATGTTTTACGATGGTTGAAAATATATTTGCAGGGAACATACACAAATGGTTTGTACTGAGTGTTCTCAAATTGACAGAGCAGAATTCGAAATGGAGTACAAAATATACGTATGTAAATTCATTTTTTTCTTGATTATAATTAAATATTTGTTATGTATATTATGACTTATTATTTAAAATAATTTTAATTGTATAAATTTACATAAAAATATGTATTTTTGTTATACATTATCTTCTTAAACTATTATTTTAGAATTTAAGCATTTGCCACTTGACTGCCACTCGCGATTTATGTTTAAAAATAGCTTTTTAAAATTTTTTATTGATATGCATCCATAAAAGTGTTTGGTTATTCCAGAAACAATTCCTATATATTATAAAAAAATGTTCTGTCGAAAAGACCGACGCGCCTACACGTGTTACAAAAAGTAGCGCGACTGACTGTGGGTTAAATTTCAGGTAAGTTTTATTGCGATAAATTATATTATATTCTATAGAATAGTAATATGACACGCTGGGGTACGCCTGATACATATTTTTCAATGACATAACATCAAAAATTTCACTTGTTACCTGGGATCCTTCTTTTAGAAAATTTTTAAACAAATAACTTAAACAAATACCATTACAAATTCAAAAAATATATGTTTCGATATTATCTATTATTAATTGTATAAAATGTATTTTTTAAAACTGCTATAATTGTGCTTTTCTTACAAACTAACAGGCAAGACGTACGTCGCAGTACAAAGTTTTGTAGAACAATTTTTCAGTAATTTTATCAAAATTTTGGCCGTTTTTTTCAATAATAAGTTACGATGTTCTGCGCGCTCCTTGCCACACCTTTTTCGTCTCTTGCTACGTAACAACCTCCCTACAACGCCCCACCTTACTCTATTCTTAATTTTACAACATGGATTTACAGAAATTTTGAAGAACGTAGGAAGAATGTAGTTTCTACATTTTGTTCTTTCTGTAGCTATGTATAAAGCAATTTATGAATCTTGGGGATCAACAATAAATAAAAAAAATTGTTTTCAAAATAACCAATGTTGTTGAGGAGATGGTGCAGTCACTAAAACAACTAATATTCGTATGTTTATTTTATCAGTTAGTGTTCCATTTGACCATAAAACAGAAATAAAAGTATTAAAAGCATCCCTTGTTTCTATGTCTGAACCAAATTACCACAAACACACGATACACATGTTCTATGTCAATGAAAAAATATTTATTTAACTTCAAAATTATCGACAGAATTGAAAATTATGAAAGTATGCATTAGTTTTAAATAAAGTAAGTAAGTTAATACTGATGTTTTATTATAAAAATGTAGTACATATTTAGACGATAATTCTGTTTTACGACTGTTTTTTTAAATTTTATTGCAGTTTTCAAAATTTGGACAAAATGCCTGCAGAACAATTGTGATTGTTGGGAGATGTGTTGCAGAACACTGGATATAATTCTGCACCTGAGATTCTTACCAATATAAAAAGTCCCTACAACATTTTTGTTCCAATGGCATTTACCCATTCGATGCTGCTTCACATGTAGGAGTCAGTTCGCATCTTGTAGTACCGACCGAAAGATTAGTCTTGCTTGGGGAAAAAACGAATACATTTTCAATACCTGATGGGACGATTGCGATATTGGTGGATGTATGCGATTCTAATGTATACCGTACGAAATTATTTAACTTTTATTTTATTTTAATTTGCGAATTTATTTAACTTGTTATGGTGACTACAAAAGTACGAAAATAATAAATAACTCTACATCTCTGACAATTTTTCTTCTAAAGGAATGCCATCAACGTGTTCACTACTGATCTTGTCATATGGATCATGCTTCGACCATAAGTGCGTGATTGGACTAAGACATTTCGAACCAGCTGGAATGGCATCCTTCCAACCTATTTAACAAATAAACTATAGTTAAAGTGTGTTAAATTTTTAGCATAATTTAACATGAAATAAATATTAAGTCTGAATTGAAAATTGTGTCGCGAAATATTTGTGTGTTCCATTTTTTTAAGCATATGGGAGAATGTTGCACCTAAGGATGAATAGGGCTGTAAATAATAAAAGAGAAGGGAATTTTGTTCTAACAGGTTGGTAACACTGAGCTAGGATGCCATTATTCTATGATGTTATTTGAAGGTGCTGACTTCAACATGATAAGTCGTGTTTTGCATTTTTCTATTTTTAATCTGCCTAAAGAAAGATTTGGAGTAGTTTTTCTCAATTTTTCATCATTCTTCAGTGTACTTTACAAACACACACTATTTAGAAATCGATTTTAATGCTTTTAAAGACTTAATTCAATTTTTTTATCGTTCATTCAACTTTGAACACGGGATATTAGAAATTCAATATGGCCAGCTGTTGCACCAGGGGACACTTTTGCCTGTCGTACCTAAGGAGAATATAAGGTGCTGACCCTGCGTACATTAGCGGATCGTCAACGATCTGTTTCCAAGCTAATTTGAAAATTTCAGAAAGTAATATACACAGTCCAGTCATATTAATTTGACCACCTATCAAAAGCCAAAATAACCACCTTTGGCAGAGCGGACCGGTGCGAAACGTGCAGGAAGAGAGTCAATTAGGTTTCTGAAGATGTTCACTGGGATGTTGAGCTATGCCGACTCCAGTGCCGTAGCCAGCTGCGCTAGATTACCTCCCTCCTCCAACCTGGATCCTTCCGGAAATTGTTGCAGGGTGTTTGCTTTCAGACTTTTCACGCCGTATACTCCAACGTCCATCTGTCCGATGGAGCATAAAACGTGATTCATCGGAAAAAGCCACCTGTCGCCACTCTGTGGACGTCCAGTTGCAGTACTTGCGTGTAAATTCCAGCATTCGTTGCCGATGAACATCAGTCAGCATAGGTGCATTAACCAGGCGTCTGCTGCGGAGGCCCAAGCGCAGAAACGTTGGCTGAACCGTTGTTGAGGATACACTATTGGTAGCCCCTTGGTTCATCTGGGCGGGCGGTTGCTCAACAGCTGCACGTCTATCTGCCCGAACGCATTTCCGTAGCCTCTGTCATCTATAGCCCGTGGTGCGCCACATGTGCCACGCCGCTGATTTTGGATAGTGCCATTTTGCCATGCACGGTATACTTTTACCACGGCTGCAAGCGAACAGTTCACAAAATTAGCCGTTTCCGAAATGCTTCCACCCTTGGCCCGAAAGCCAATAATCATGCCCTTTGGACGTCGGATAAATCGCTACGTTTCTGCATTATGCAAACGATTGAAATGCTTTCCGATGCCCTAGGACAGTGTTTCCCAAAGTGTGGTACGCGTACCCCCAGGGGTACGGTAAGAGTTTGGTGGGGGTACGCGTTGAACCGGAGTTTGGTGGACTGATTATCTGATATTTCTCAAAGTCGTTATTATGCATTGCAAGTCGATGGGTCCACTGATATTGCGAATTTTGCAAATCTTATAGCGTTTGATAGATACGAAAAAAATCAAGAAATTCATGACGACTTTTTATTTTGCCAGCCTTTATTAGGTCACACAACAGGAGAAGAAATCTTTAATGTTATGAAAAAATTTATGCAAGAGAACAAAATTGATTGGAATAGATGTGTTGGAATAAGCACAGATGGAGCATAAAGTATGGTCAGAATTAATAAAGGACTCGTTGCAAGAATTCAAAATGTTGCCCCGAATGTCATATTCACACATTGTTGCATACACAGAGAGGATTTGGCAACACGTAAGATGCCCGCTGATCTACAGAAAGTTCTGAATGAAAGCGTGAAAATCGTTAACTATATTAAAAACCGTCCTTTGAATGCACGACTTTTTTTTCGCAAATATGCGAAGAAATGGGAAGTAGTCATACCCAGCTTCTTTATCATACCGATGTTCGTTGGTTATCTCGAGGAAAAATTCTAAATCGATTGTTGGAACTTAGACATGAACAATGTTTTCTTAATGATAGATTTGAGTTGAGAAATTGTTTAAATGACTGGAAATGGCTTTGTAAACTAGCATACTTAGCAGATATATTCTGTTTTAAATTGCCTCAACTTATCGTTACAAGGCAAAGAAATTTCATTGTTTCACGTTCAAGATAAAGTGAACGCTGCCATCGCAAAACTGAAGTTATGGCAAAAGAGAGTTGGTAATGGAGAAGTAGACTCGTTTCCCTCTCTTCACGAGTTTATAACACGTTCGACTACTAAAATTGATGATGATACTCTGAAATGCATAACGCAGCATTTGGAGAGTTTGCAAGTGGTCTTGAAAAACTATGTCCCTGATTGAACCAAAAATATTGAATGGATAAGATATCCGTTTAACATGAATACAACATCCATGACAGAAGATGTGTCGCATGCGGAAGAAGAGCAATTGTTGGAATTGGCTTCAGACCTTGAAAAATAAACAGAAGGAGAGTACTTTAACATCATTCTGGTTACAAATGCAACTTGTGTATCCGGTTTTAACAGAAGAAGTTCTAAAATACATCTTGTCTTTTACAACTTCATATTTATGAGAAGTTGATTTTTCAGCATTTGTAGACATTAAGTGGAAAAAAAGGATCAGACTATTGGACGTGGAACCACATCTCAGATTAAACTGAACAACCAGGGAACCAAATTATGCCGATCTGTTATGTCAGCACAAACAATTTCATCCTTCTCATTGATCCATATAAATGTTATTTAAAATATAATTTTTATTTATATTTTATTATGAATAATTTTAATTCTATTTTCTTATTAATTTGTCTATGTCTCAAAAAAAAAAGAAAGAAAGAAAAATAATACATTTTGATTGTTATTAAAATACATCCATTTTTATGACTAGGGGTACTCAGCGTTACGAAAATTATAGAAGGGGTACACATAGGTCAAAAGTTTGGGAAACACTGCCCTAGGACATCCTTTATATAGGACATCCTCCACTGCAATGTACTGTCACTGATTTAAAAATAATCTTAATATTTGGAGATTTTTTTTTAATTTTGGAAATTTTTATTGATTGTTCAATAACGTTGTTCAAGAAAAGTTTAAGTTGAAAAATTGCTTAAATTTTTTTATTCTACACTTTCTAGGCCTGTCCTTAGGTACTTCACAACCTGTCTCTCGGCATGGAGGGGGTGTCGTACCAAGTGACAATGGAAAAGGTTACAAAATTTAATTTTTAATATTGATAAAAATGACAATATCCACCAATAAAATAAGAAATTAGTATCAAAATACATCTAATTCAACCACGAATAGCAGCAAAATCTTCTAATTTTGATCAAAAAATTAGAAAATTCAAAATAAAATTTCGGATCTGTTTTACTACCCCTTCCACTACATTATCTATTACAGGTATTTGCTTAGCTGTGGTTGGGTTGTTAGATATCACTTTTAATTTCTTATATCATGCACTTATAAATCTAGAGCAGGCCTCGAAATAGATTTTTTAATACAGGTGCACTGCGTTCACCTGAGTTTTTAAATTAGGTGCACTGCGTGCACTTAGTGGTAAAAATCAGGTGCACAATTATATTTTCATGTGCACAGTGCACCTGTGCACCCGGGTATTTCGAGCCCTGATCTAGAGTACTGAATAGCGCATCAATTAAGTTAATTTGTATGTTTTTTTGGTATCGACACAGTTACACGCGATAAAAACATACTTATAGGTTGTTAACACTTTTCACAAGATCACATGGTAACCATATAATAGAACACTTCTGAAAAAAAATGCACTTTAGTTTACAGAGTTTCAAATGAGGTTTGTAGAAAAATGATGATGCTCATTAATCAATTTCTTCAGTTAAACGAACAAAGATTATTGGAGGTTTAAAGGAAATTCTTACCTGTTATCAAAGTAGCTAACAATGTAAAAAATAGTGAAACACAACAGCCTAACGTTGAGTGCCAAAAGAAGGAAATTTTATACAAAATGAAAGGGTCACTGTAAAAGATAAGACAAAATAATGAGACACAGTTAGATAAATATACAATGAATGAATGTAAAGTAGCTGATAGAAAACAAACCACCTCCTTTATTTCGAGCACAATTCCTTCCAAAGTAAATTCAAAGGTATCATTGAATATGGAATAACGTCATCTACAAATTCAAACCAAAGACATTTGCATGAGGAAACATTTTATCAAATAATGCTCAAACAACGAAATTTCTTAAGCGAAAGACAATGTTTTGATGCCATGATCCGACTGTGCATCGTTACGTAGTCTAAATATTAAGTGCCATGACTTTAACTTCTCTTTATTTTCGGAGACATTCTGTCCTAAATTTGGTCCTACCGTCAAGGATTATCTTCACAAAGAAAGTTGCTATTCATAATTCGAGATAAATTGTGGTTTTCGACACACGAATTTCAAATTTAAACATTATTTGAAACGTATTTTTCAGCGATCCAGAATTATATTTACTGTGAAAGAGCAAACGATTTGAGAATTACATTATTATATTTACTATGCAAGTGCAAACAGTCCAAGAATTATTATCCGATATGTGTTAGACGATTTTTAAACTTTTTGTTGCCTCCTAAAATCTTCATAATGAGGAAAATTTAGTGTATTCTCTTTAGTGTATTTAGTATTTAGTAGTCTGTTCTCAACTTTGAAATGGTAAGACCAAGTTCAACTAGATAGACAGGCCCCCGAAACCAAAATATCACGTGATCAACTTAGTCGGCGTCTTGGACAACGAGACGAGTAAAAATACGACCATTTGCATGGTGAACGGATATAGAATATGCAAAGTTACAACTTTTGGGCGATTTATCACCAAATGTAGTTTTTGTTGTTTTTTTAATCCAGTTTTGCTCATTTTTATGGCAACCCTTAAGATTTTTCCTGACGATATTACAACACGTCATATGATTCGTTAAGGAAGAAAACACGCTTTTCCACCTTTATTTAAAACGTAGAACGAACGCAATAATTTGATTTGGAATTGTACCGCAATTTTTCTCCCTGATTTCTTGATTTTTGCTATTTGTATTGGATATTTTGGACTGTGGAATTTTTCTCACTGGATTGATTTTTATTTTGAAATTTGAGATGGTAAGTTGCAATTTTTTCTTTTTTTGCTCCGTGATTTAAATTTGGTTTTTCTTTGAATCTTTGAAAATGTTGTTGATGTGGACCGCTATTTTCCCACATGGATTAAATTTGATTTTTGAAATTATAGATTGTAAGTTACGATTTTTCCTCTTTTGTAGCTCACTTCCCTTTAATTGATTTGTTATGGCAGTGCATTTTCGCGCTTTTGATCCAGTTTTAAGGCTTAACTATATTCAGAAATAATTCTGCAATGCTTCGTTCGTTGATTGCGTTTGAAAGTTCTTAAACCTTTTAATTGATGAAACACGCAAAACAGACATGTTCGGAGTCAATAACACACTGAAAAATTAAAATATTTGAATGTGAAATTTGTTGCTTTGTGTTAAATATTTCCTTTTTTTTTAAAATAATTCCTATTTATGTACTGTATGCAAAGATTCACAATGTGGATTTTGCTATATGGCGGACATCTTGATTTGGCGTAGCGGATACTACATCTCCTCCAGTTGTACTCACAGCTCTAGCTATAACTAGGAATGTAATACTTTAATTCATTGATATTGTTTCCTTTTAAAATTGCATTAATGGTTTTTAAAGGTATTAGTAATAAAATCAACTATTCACGTACAGCAATAGTGCACATTAGTCATGAAAAAAACAGTCCAAATTAATTTACAATTCTGCTTTAAAGATGTTTTGATGAAATTGTCTTTTAAGGAAGGTGATTAAAATTAGCTGCTGTACAATTTATCATCGTGTATTAACATCTGACTTTTGTTTTAATTTGATCTATGAAAAGGTAGATAACTGAACATTAGTTTCAATTTGTTCTAGTTGTTTCACTGTTAGAATTCTATTTTAATTTGTGTTTATACGTAGACTAGCTATGAGAAATGATGTAATGACTGACTGCTTACCCTATGCTTTTATATTGCTATTTTAGATGAACAAAAATATTTGATAGGGAGAGATAAATATTGTTTTATATTGTATTATAAATATACATTTTATGTTATCATTGTGCTATCTCTTTAACTACATTAATTTTCACTACACGTGTTACATTGTACACACTATAACAAAAGAAAATCGACGCACCAAGAAGGAATCATCCGATTGCTTTGAAATTTCGTGTGTAAAAATGTTTTGACCAAATATGCAAAGGATTAAAATTTGGTGTCCATTGAATGAATAGTGCGATCTCCAGCGCATCGGAACTGCGCATACAGCAGATGTATATAAGGAGTTGTTCTTGAACTGTTGTTAAAAATTTCTGCTGCACTGCGATTTAGGATACCTTTCAACGACTGAAAAAATGCCTCGCCGCAGGATTCGAGCTCACTACGAGCAACTTTCAGAGTTTGAAAGAGGTCGTACCATTGGATTGAAAGAGGCAGGTTGGGCAAATAGGAGAATCGCTCGTCCTGTGAGTCGAAGCGATGCGGTGATTAGAAGATGCTGGCAAGAGTGGGTGGACAATGGCAGATTTCAGCGTCATGATGGTAGCGGTCGACGTAGGGCCACAACAGATCGCAAGGACAGAGTGATTGTCAGATCAGCTGTCACAGCGCCTGATTCATCGCCATCAACCATCAGTCGTGCGACCCACACACGAGTGTCCACCATGGCTTTTCACAGACGGCTGAGAGAGCGAAATCTACGCTCGTACCGACCGTTACGCCATCTGCCACTCACGCCTGCACACTCTCGAGCCAGATTACAGTGGTGCTTGGCTCGATGAGGCTGGAATGATGCTGACTGGGGACGTATAGTCTTTAACGACGAATCCCGCTTCCAACTGTGTTCTGACGATCATCGAAGACGTGTCTGGAGACGCCCAGGGCAGCGTGCCGATCCTGCTTTCACTATTGCACGCCACACGGGCCTTCAACAAGGAGTTATGGTCTGGGGTGCCATTTCCCTTGATAGCCGGACCCCTTTGGTCGTCATTAGAGGTACACTTAAGGCACATCGGTACCTTGACGACATTCTGATACCTGTTTTGCTACCGTTCCTTTCGTAGTACCATGGACTTATTTTTCAGCAAGACAATGCCAGACCACATATGGCACGTGTTGCTATGAACTGTCTTCAAGCTTGTCAAACACTTCCTTGGCCAGCCAGATAACCAGATCTCTCTCCCATCGAGTATGTCTGGGATATGATGGGAAGGCAACTGCATCCGGTAGGGAATGTTGATGACGTAGTCCGACAATTGGAGCAAATTTAGCAAGAAATACCGCAGGAGACCATCCGGGAGCTTTATCGGTCTATGCCACGCCGTGTGGCAGCTTGCATCCAGGCTAGAGGCGGGTCAACACCTTATTGAGCTCGTTACTGTAACTCTGAAATAAATCATTCAACTGTTCTGAAATTTTAATCACTTTCTATTCTGTACATAACCAATTTTTTTAACCAATTTGCCACCAATTTTTGTCTCCATCGGACAATTCTTTCTTGGTGAGTCGATTTTTTTGTTATAGGGTGTATGAACAAAATTTTACGTAAATAAGGAAAAATCTGAACATTATTTGTGTTTCGTGTTGTTATTTTCTTTAATATATTTTAGAGGAAATTATAATTAAAAATATTAGTTTTACTTCCTTACTAACTTAATGTATTTAAAACAGTATATTTCGGTGGAGTGTTTGTCAAATTGAGTCCGTACTTGGTACCCGATCTTTAGAAAATATTAAAATAAATAAAAACTAATAAAATATATGGTATATGTATATATATTTTTGTGATTATTTTTAGCTGTTTTTCTTACGTTTCCTTTTATACTATCCACAATTTTTAACAGGCGCATTATATATATAAGGATTGCAAAAATATATTACAAAAAAAGAAAAAACCACTGCGATGTCTGAAAAGTTTGGGAAATGCTGGTATGATTTCACGTAAGTTTTTTGGATGATCAACTGAAATAGACATCTAGTGTGTTTTTTTATGCATTTTCTTTTGAAAAAGGCGCAAATAACCTGAGTTTAAAAAAAAAATGCCACATATCGAGTATTATCCGCGCAACGACGATATGCAATTGATTCAACGAGCGGAGATCGTTGATCGGCAGGAGACCGACTAAGATGGTCACGTGACTTTCTTTCTCGCCGTTCTCTTCGGGGCCTGTCTCTTCAGTCGGCCTTGTGGTAAGACCTAATGACATGAAATTTGGTATCTCAAGTTACATTTTGATACAAATTTTAAATTATGTGTCGAAATGGGTTAGCATTGGAACTTGAAGTTGGAGCTCAATTTAATATGAAAACTTTACACTTTAATTTATAATAGACGTTAATTCCTGTCAAATGCAATCTTTAAATTTTCTATACTGTTACAATTACTCGAATAAAGAAAGGTGGTTCGTTTTTTTTTCCGCTACTGTACGTTTTTACGTTTTCACGCGTAATCTATGCATTACACGAATTGTGTTTATCTATGCATCAACATTTAGATGTTTCTCTTGACGAGATATTTCGTAACTAGCAAAACGGACCAAATCATGATAGACGAGGTATCCAGCTAATACAAAAAATGAACAGATCTTGATCTTGTCAGCATCAAAAAATCTACAAAATCTTCATGACCAGATAAGTTGTCATTATCAAATTTGATTAGATCTTGATGGACTAGATGCCTCATTGAAACCACTTGGGAGGATAAAGATGTCATTTCACGCTTGGATTTCCAAGGAAAAACTCCAAATTGTATAGCGACGCACATCGTTGAAAATGCGAGCTGGGAATGACGCCACAGAAATGAAATTATCGGCTGACCTAAACAGTCCTCTACTACCACAAAGAAAGCGACATTTCCGGACACACATTCTTTGACAACAAATGCTAATTTTGGTTCCTTCTACCACTTTAACAACGTGGTCAGGTATTTTTGGGACATTCTGTAAACGACATTCTGTACTAAAGAACGGATTTCCGAAACTTCAACGGAAATAAAAACCGTTTGTGTTTGTCTGCAAACATTTAGTTTTTGCGTCTGTAAAATACACACTATACCAATAATGTTTTCTTTTGAACAAATTAAGCAAGCGAACTTATAATGCTATGTGTGTGTACGAAAGGGCATTTCAGACCATACACATTTTGTCATTACTTAATATCATCCAGAAGATGGATATATCACAGCAGATTTTGAAAATCAGCTCTTCAAATATCATTTCCTTCGTTGTAATATTTAACATGCCCTTTGAAGCACAATCGAAAACGGCAAAGTCGTTCATAGGACAAGTGCTACTTGTTTACTCGTTTGTAAAGGCTGAAATTTTTACGCAAATCGTCATGGAAATGTTTGCAAAAAACTCATCACTTAACAACCGAATTGTTTAACGACAGTTGGACTAACCCTATAGAAAGGGGAATTCCCCTTTCGCAACCGAAGTCTCGGGATTTCAATTCAAGACCCTGTCCAGCTACCGATATCGGCAAATGGAGTCGGTGTTGAACTTGACAAATGAGATGATTGAATTTCCTCATCACATGCTTTGTTGGTCATCAGTGCGCTTTGCTTACATTGCAGTTATCTTTTTCTGTTATGATTACTCATGGGTGTAAAAGTTCTTGTTAGTCCCCTGAAGTTAGCTAGCTGACGACTCCGTTTCTCAAACATTTTCTTTATTCAGAACAAATAAAAACAATTAAGATCCTCGCTTAACGACAGAGTTCCGTTCCTACAACTAGGTCATTAAGTAAGGAGTGACTATAATTATCTGTTCAAGAATTAATTTACTAATGAAATATAAACTTCAAGTTTTTTTTTCATGAAAATAAACACGCTTGCATCACTAAAACTATTATTCACAAGACCAAATTCCATTTAATGCCCGTCTTACCTAGAAGATTGGATTTTAGGTACAATTGTAGAAAGACATGTACTGTTTGGACATAAGAACGTTGAATTCTGATTAATATTCAGTGAATTCGCTTGATATGGACATCCACTGTTGGTCAGAGGAAGGGTGGCATGACGATACCCGCTGAATAACGATCCAAACCCCAACCAGAAGGAAAAAACAATTCCGAAGAAGAGTCCAAAGAGTGCGCACTGAAATTCAAAAATTAGTTTTATTACTAAAATTGTCAATTTATTTTGTTGAAATGTGTTTACTTTTGAATCTTGAAAATATATAAGCTCATTAAAATTATCTCCATAACATTTTTCACCGAATAGACTTATTGTGGCAAAAAAAATGACCGTAGTTCCCAAACCAAAATTTGACTGAACTATCAATGTCAAAGGTTGCCATTCACGAAGTAGAATTGTTAAATTGTTAATCAAATTACTCTTTTTAATTCTATCATTACATTCCCAACTGAAAAACTGATAACATTAGCTTTAATATTTATAATAAAAATTTTTTGGATCATTAAATATTGCCGCGCAACATCTTTCTTAAGGGAAGAGAAGTTACTTTAAAAACTGATTACTAAATACGCGATAAAAACGATTTTGGAGAGTGGCGAGATTTACCGTTATCGAAACAATATTACTTTTCATTATCAATAAAAGATTATTCATCCCCAATATATTTAATCCTCCTGGTGGTTTTTCTGTGCACGAACACCACCCTACAGTAGCAATCCTATAAAGCAGTTCTAGGCAAGAAACTATTTTTTTTTCTTGGATTTTCACTACTCTTCGATTAATAGTGCATTTTTGTTTTGGTGTGACATCTTATAATTTGCAAAACAGTCTAGAATTTGGACTAAATAACTTGTCCAAACCACTTTTAGGGTTCATTTAACATCATGTTTTAAAGCCATGTTATAGAATCAACTTACAGTAGCGGTAAACGCTATCATGTAGTGACAAAATGTCCCTAGAATCTAAGCATCAATTTTTTCCGAAAGGTCAGTTAGGAGATGCACTATCCACAAAAACCGGTTCTCTTAATTTTATTACTTTAATGATTTGCTTGAGAAAATAAATTATTTTGAGATTATTTTACATTTCCACTTACATATTTAAAAATGTTTTCATTGTATGTTGTAGTGCGAGACTAGTATAAAATTTAACCCTCCACGTGGTTACGAGGAGATATTTCGTCCATCAAAATATGACTAATAGTGTTTATGCCAAGATATCTTGTCATCAAGGTACTGCCAATTTTCTGGTTTTGATAAAATCAAGATTTGATATGTTTCCTTTCAATGGCAAGTTATCTCGTCTGTTAAGATGTCATCAGTTTTGATTATGACGAGATATCTCGTCGAGACAAACACAAGGTGGGTTAAATGTCCTATACTTCCATCCCATAAGGGCCTCCTTCAACGGAAGAAAGAACTAAGAACCTGTTTATACCGCTCTATAAATAATATCCCTCGCTGTTTCACTGATCTTGGAATGCCATTAATATCATAATCCCTGTCAATGCGAACCCATCATTAACTAAATATATAATGATAACCAGAAAGTTTTGGTATATTAATCGACTGTATCAGATCCTGACACAAAGCACACTCTTTTGAAGAAATTTTTTTAAATATTCCACTTTCCTTCACTTTTACCAATTTATGTTTGTGATACAATGAATGCTGCAGCAGGCATTGGAAATGCTTTCAAGTATTTCTCTAAGAATATAGGTAGAATATACTGTGAATAAATTACCGAGCAATCGCGGAATAATGAATTATTATATTCGTTGAGCAGTACGATTATTGTGCTTGTTGCTTTCACCCCACAGCACACTAAAGGTTAAATAATATCATCTTTCTGCACGATTCGTTCCACCTTTATAAAGATAATATTGGTCATTTCGTTAGAATGGAATCATTTTTGAACGATTGTATTTGTCCTTCCCTTGATATAAAATTCTTTGGTAACGATTCTCTCTTTCTATATTCGCCCATTCGGTAGAATTGAATCCCTTGGAAAGATACTATTGCTAATTTCCTCATGTACAATCTTTTGGAAGGATTCTATTTCTTCTTTCTGATCTGCATTTGTTCAGCTAGAATGATCTCTGTTAATCTAGAATGCTGTGGAAACATTATATTGCTTATTTCTGAAGAATAATCCCATGAAAAGGTTCTATTGGTCAATAATGTTAAAACTGGTGAGAAGTAGCAAGGTGAAATCATGTTTGTAAACCCTCACAGGGTTACATTTTGTAAACATAAAATCTAATCCATAGTTAATAAAATAAAATAAAAATTGTTACAAATAAAAAAGTATTCTTATTGGATAAAGTTGCCAGAACATCTCTTTTAAAGAGAACATGTCCTCTTTATAGACTCGGGTCTTTTTTTCACTCTCTTTTTCTTAAGTCAGATCTTCTTTTGTCCTCTATTTTTCGGTTGTTCGTGTTTTGTAATCTTTGTTGATAATTTCGGATTCGAAAAAAATGTATTTCACAGTTCAAAATCTACGCGCTTATATATTCACATTGCCTACTATATTGTTATGTAAACCACAGCTATTCAAATACGTTTTAGATCTAGTACATTGTACGAAATCGTACTCTTTTAAAAAGCATCAACGTATAATGGAAGTTCAACCTCTCTAGTGTATATCGAGCTCCATGTTAAAACGTCTCATTAGGAGATGAAATAGGTAACTAATAAGAATTTAGATTCACGTTATAATAATATGGGAATAAGAAATATTGCTCTTATTATAACAGAATGAATAGTAAGACAGACGATTCACAGCCCTTTTAAGTTTGAAAGGAAATCGCGTTGCTAACCTAGCCACCTTTTTTGTTAGAATTAAATCGAAGTCGATAACTCAACTATGATTGCTACGCAGAATTCGCTGCATTATAATTATGTGTTGGGTCTGTTGTTTGTCAATATTTGTATTTGTTCTTTCCAATGATAAATTATCATTTTTCATGTTTGTTTACGTGATAAAGTCAAAAGAATATATATTGGTAACAGTTCATTTATTAATAGAAATTCTCACAGGCGGTACATTTGGATATAGAATTGTATAGGAGGTATAGTCTCATTCATGTATTTTGAGACATAATCTTGTCAGTAATTTCCCCCCCCAAGCTTGTCAAAGGATCGAACATTCATTCGGAAGTTATTAAAAACTTCTCTGGATTTTTATGTAAATCCGCAAAACATTTATAAAATCTACTTCTTGTAAGTCTGAAAACAGTAAATAGATATATCCAGTAACGGCTATTTTGTTTTTAAATATATTTTTTAGGACACCAGGTAAGGGAAATAATCACGTTTTCTTCGATAGATATCCATAGCAAATGGCGCGAAAAGAGTACTTGCGTCATTTCTGTTAGACGTTGGTGCCATTTTACGGCAAAGTGCTAATGTCTTGTCACCTCCCCGAACTTTTTATATCTCGGCAACTTTATACATTTTTAAGCATTTATAAATAAGTCTCAGTTGCATGTATTTAGGGGTAATTATCTAAAGTTATTCAACAACTATATTTTTAATGTTTCTCAGTATTTTTGTATTTACCGGCAAATCGCTTTTGATGCATCTTGTTATCAAAAAGTTTCGTGTTCGCAACATTCAAAGTACACATACACACTCACGGTGTTCTTCCGATTAGTCGTGACATCGATAAAAACCTACACTTCAACTTCGACTTATTCATTTCTACTTCAAAATATATTTTTCTGATTGAAAATTGAAGATGCATTCAAATTTAACCTGTATATATGCAGATAAGTGAATCTGCTGGTCAGAGAGAGATCTATTCGATCTGGTTGTTCATAATTCTTGCACGTTATCCCAGTCTGTTAGGAGGATAACGTTCTTTATTTTTTTAAAATATGTTTTAGTTTAAAGTTAATTAAAAACTTTATTTTACTTAAGTTTCTTTGGTCAAACTTTTTTTAGTTAGCTTTATAAACGAACTGGTTAAGTGCTCGGACCCACTATTGCATCCCATACTGCTTATTTGGTTACGATATTCCATAACATTCTTATAATTTCACGGTTATGAGTGCATAGTTGGGCTTAAATAAATGCGTTCAGTGTTTTCATTTATAAATTCGTTCTAGCATTTACTATTTTTTTTAATATACATAAGTAATATGTTCAGCAGATTTTCTTTCAGTTAGTAGTTTATATATTTAAGATTTGTCAAAGATGTGTGGATTCTTTTTATTAGATACCTAACAATTATACTCTAATAATGCTTGCTTTTCGTGTTCTCTTTATGTCCTCTTTTTTAATGTTTGTTTTTTACCAAATGTTCTCTTTTCTGATATTTATCTTCTGGCAACCCTATATATGGATAATTACATACTGGTCTTACCTTTTCATTGCCTTTCCTTGTAAAAACAGCTATCAAGAAAATGGCCACCGTAGGACCTTCAGTAGTACTTAAAAATATATTTGAAGCTGCAAACATACTGTCCGCTTTAGAAAGGCCAAATGTCAAACCAATGCAAATGATTCCATAAACTAAGGCTGTAAAAAAGGAATTTGCTAAAATGGCACAGTTATAATACATAAAAGAACATTAAAATTTACAACTCACACCTTCAAATGAGAATGTTTGATGTGATGACTAATGTAAATGGTACGGCTGACAACCCAAAAACTGTCTTTGTCCGTGTAAACATAACAGTTCTTGAGTTTCTGATGCTGTGATGAGATTGCTGCATGTGTACAGTAATTTCGAAAGGCTTGGCTCTCCAAGTAATTTGGACGAGATATCTTGTCCATCAAACCAATTTTGCTCGTAACAACGAATCTTGCCATCGATCTCTTCTTTTTTTTATGATGACGAGTTAAGGTCTGACCAGTTTTCTTCTAATGATCACATATCTCGCACTTAAAGATCTTTTCAGTGTTTTATAATGATGCGACACCTCATCCAGACAAAAACCAGTTTATGTGTATTAAACACTAACGAAAGGAAGCCTAGAATTACCTTTTTTAGTGATGTTAGGCAAAGAAAAAAACATTAAATTTTAACTTAAATTGGGTGTGTGGGCGCTGCGAAAGTTGTGCGAAAAGAGAAAGATAAGAGGCATATGCATCGGTGTGTGCGTTTATGCATGGATAAGGGTCAGGGGTCAATACCTGCAGGTTTTTAGGTCTTGTTCACATTGAGCTGTTCTCACGCGCGTTTTCGAGAAGTCCATGTGAACACCCTTTGCGCGTTTTTCAAGGTCAACTATTCTTATGCATTAAATTGTAGTTTTCCCTCTATTAATTCAAGTTTCTATCTTTGCTTTGTTTGGAGATAGAGTGAAATTTTCAACGGATTTCAAATCTGCATAAAATTCTACGCCAAATCGAAACCAAAAACAAAATTTTCTGCATGAAAAATAAATTTTCTGTAGTTGTAACTAATCTATTAAAGAAAAGCATTTGGCTCCATTTACAAGCTTTAGTACAGGAAATATACCACGAGGAAACATGTCAGTTAAAACTATGAGAGAAATATGCTGATTACTTTGTACATGGCAGGATAAAATGATAGAAATGTTATTAAATATTAAAAATAAAATACAAAAAATAATTTACCAGCAATTTTGTTTTACTCTTTAAAACTTTACAAATATTTTCTACAATATCTCCTCAAGATGACATTTCCAAAGCTCTGTTCTTTTATCAGGGCACTCCATATTTCGAATAGCATGTCTTTTATGTATTTCACTAACTAGGGGGCTTGGCCCCCTGCTTGCTTGCTTAGGCTCGCCAATCCCTGGGGATTGCTATGCAATTCCATTTGGTTTGCTACGCAAACAAACACTGCTATCGCAAGTGAATTCACTTTTTTTTACTTTAACACTTAATACACCGTAAATTAATAGCTACATCATTAAGAGACCATCTACATCTTTTTCCCTGTACAATTTTGGAAAAATCAAGGTAATCTCGTAATTTATTTATCAGTACTTATTCAGCACACTGTCTAAGAATCGAGCGAAAAAAACGAGCATGACGTCACAGCAAGTTTCCCGGGCATCTGGCATACCGGTTAGTAAGAAAATGTAACCTTTATTTCCGTGAAGAAGGATGAACACTATCACTCCGCGATCTAGAAAATACGAAATTTGTCTGATCAACTTTTGATCCGATTGAATTTATTTATTGTCCAATTTAAAAAATAATTATACCGTAAAAAAGAATACATTCGAAGGTATACTGCGATGTTTTCAAAATTTAAAAACTAATACTAGTAAGATATAGATATTACAGTTTTAACAAAAGAAAAATACGAAAATAGCCCAATTCCTCTCGAATTTCAAAAAAATATTATCAGGAACCAAATTGAAATTTCTATAAAACGTCGACGAGCAGCAAAAATTCACGTTTAGAGGTACTAAAAAAAACACGAATGAAGACTGAGTATTTGTAAGTCTTTTGCTCACTCGCGTTAGAAATTTCCCCTTTTAAACTTTGACACTTAATAAACCCTAGAATTTTGAACAAACCATGTAAATTTTGTAATTTTCTGATCCGTACTTTCTTGGGAAACCGTCTAAAATCGAGAAAATAAAGCGAATTTTCAATCCTGCGACAGCAGCTGTAACTGCTACTGCGGCGGTAATATTTTTTTAATGTAAGGAGATAAGAAGATAGGTGTCGCAGCGCTCTGTTTCGTAAGAAAGTAGTTCGATTGGTGAAAAAACAACTGGACAATTGCGTCACAAGAGATTAATGCAACTGTTAATATTATTTGGCAAGTATACCTTTTTTTTTCTTCTTAAAGGTCTCTTTTCATATATATATCTACGATCCACGACACTATCTAAGAAACAATTGTATACGTCTTACCTTTGACTCAAGAATGTACACAGGAGTTATGTCTTTTCTTCGTTTAAATGGGCAAAAAGTCTCTATTCTGAATTTAAGACCTTGCATGTCATTAAATAAAATGAATTTGCATAAGACTTTTACGTAAATAAATTTAACTAAATAATAATTCTGTGAGAAGAGCAATATCAATTCTTACATAAAAGTTTAGCGATGCAAACGATTCTTTTTTCAGTGATTTGTGAGGAGCTGAAAAGAGGCTTTATGAAGTCGATAACTGTGACCGTAGATGCAGAGTTGAGAGCGGAAGATAAAGTGCTGAGGGATCCACTGAAAATTCCAGCCACACATAGTCCGGTTAGACCAGGCATGAGACTGAATCTGGTAACAATGTAATACGGTATCAACTGTGAAATAGAAATTTAATGTAAAATATTAATAAATAAATGTTAAATAGAAGCTAATATTGGCATCCAAACATTTTTATGAAAAAAGTAACGAATAAACTGCAAAGCCAGCTGCGAAACTAAATTTATAGAAGGTGAGTTTTCGGTAGGGAAAAACGAATGTCGAACAATAAACCTTCGTTATCTGTCGAACTTCGAAATTAAAAAAAAAAAACACCTCTTAATCTGGTTGTCAGCTACCAGACGCTTCAAACATCAAACCGTAAATTTCTTCCTAGATATGATGTTCTTTGTTACTGACCGTGATTTTGTTTAAAATTGTCTTATTAAACGTATCTAATTGGATGGAGTGCTTTTCGTGTCTTCAAGTACACAGTAATTTACAAATTTTACAATTGGTTTTAAATGTATTTTGATTACAGAAAAATATTTAACATATCACTCGGCGTTTCATATAAATGAAATGCCGAACAGAAAAAGTTATTTCATAATATCTAAATACTAGACACGTTACCGTTATTTGAAACTATCGACCTAAAATGAGTATTAAAAATTATGTAGTTACTAAATTTAGCAATTTTTATTCCCTTAAATAATGTAAAAATATTCCTGACTTGTTGAAATGGATTTTAGAGAACACTATAAACTCTTCTAGTCTTAATGATTTACAGTACATTTAATTCATATTATATCATAATGGCTAACATTTTTATAGTATAATGGCATACTTGGTCATATTTTGTCACTCCTGTATGCATTCCGTCTTTGATTGGATCACACGAATGGAATATTCCGTACATAACCAATCCTGATAAGTAGCACATAGAAACTAGGATGCGAGATGTTATTGTGCTCCATATAAGAGATCTGAAATGTTATTTTGAAAATAGATGATGTTCAAAATCAAAGGAAAACTCATCAATAAATAATGTTAATCTAATTTAAAACTATTAAGCGGTAGTAATGATTGTTTTTTTTATGAGTTCCTTCATGATAAATTATTATACTTCCCTATCAGAATATCCTGCATCAATGCAGCTAGCATATTACTGGTTACCAAACAGATTGAAAATACGTTTTGATAAGATTAGATGACATTATGCCACAGATATCATTTAAGAGGAAAATATTGTTGTGATTTGATTAAATCGTACTTTTTATTATAACCAAGCCAGTTTGGATATAGATAACTGCGAATTAAGGTTTATGTAGTAATATTTGAAAACAGAAGACTAGTGTGATTCGACTTAATCATATTGTTTATAATGATCAGGCTTATTGGGCTATATATAAGTGTAAATCATAGCTTAAAGAGTAATATTTTAATTTGAGGATTAACTGTATGTTATAAAAGAAGATGAAAGAGTATGTTTTACATCGAAAGGAGTTTAAAGATAAAGGACATTTATTTTCTTTACGGATAGAACTTTTCTGAAAAAGGTAAACAACTCAAAAAATGAAGACATTTTTTTTTACATCAATCGATTATATTAAATTTAAATATAATTCGCAGATATCAAGTCAGGAAATCTGATATAAATGCTTAATATAGCTATAGAGTGTTAGGAATTTCACATTCAGAGTCCAATATGCTATTGGATAGTATAATATCCTTGAAATTTTACTTAGTAGAATTTCTGTTACCAAATGTTAAACTGAAAAGAGAAGATTGCAATGCTGTATCGTTAGCTAGAGTACATATACACTCTCAAGTTCTTTTAGGCAATCCTTACCGTGTGAAAGAGTTCATAATGAGGGGAATGTATGAAGAGTACGTTGAGAGTTTTTGTCCTGGCAAGGACACCCTGAGCTTGAGGACTATTCCAATATTATCAGGAAATGCGAAAAGGTATCTTTTGAGGACAAATAAGATTTTAGTCTTTTCGGGTACCTCTCAATATGACGTTGCAACTCTTCCCTGTTGTCATGGTTGACGTGCTAGAGTTTCCCTTCAGTTTGATGGTACCAAACAAATGGAATTTTTAGTTTCGTTACTAAGAAGTGGGCACACTAAAAGTTCCTTTTGGGCACACTAAAAGTTCCTGATCCGATCATGATCTACCTTTCTACTGCTTTCCTGTCCTGATCTACCTTACTACTTTCTTTGTATTACCTTTCACGTCCTTCACTGCATCGGTGTCTCTTAGGTTTTATTGGTGATCCAGATGATATAGCTTTACTCTTGCATTGGTGACGAGATCTTGTGGACATAATCTAGTATTTTCTATACTTGGAGATCAACAACAGAATACCGCTCGGTCATGGCAGTTAAGTGGTAAAGACTAAGCTATATGTTTGTCCAAAAAGAAACCAAACCTTGAAATTACGAGCTTTGAATAATCTAGCGACCTCGCTGTAATAACGTTGTGTAACGTTAACCTTGATTTCGCACCTGCTCTTTTCTCGAGAACGCCACATCATTTTGTCACCGTTTTATGACCTGTATAGTGGACCAGTATTTTGTGTGTTCGGCGTTTATTTATATTTCGAAAATGAAACATCTTGAATAGCAAAGAGGTTGTGTAAAGTTTTGCGCAAAATTGGCAAAAACCTTTATTGAAACAATCCAAATTTTGCAACAAGCTTATGGAGAGAATTGTTTATGTCGGTTTCAATGCTATAGATGTTAATGATGTATAAAATCGGGCAGAACATCCACCAAAGAATATCATAAAACTGGGTGCCCTGCGTACGAACTTCACATCGAGGAATGGCGTGCATTGATACGTCTAAATCCACGTTCAACTGTCTGTGAGATTGCTGAAGATCTACGCATCAGCAAAAGCTCTTCATACAATATTGACTGAAAATTTTCAGATGAGTAGCGTTGAAGCGAAATTTGTGCCTCGACTCTTGACTGATGAGTCGCAGCTAGGCCAGGAGTTGTTAAATCGTTCAAATGCGGATCAAAATTCTCTAAAACATGTCGCTGATGAAACATGGGTTTACGGATACGAGGTTGAAACTAAAAGGTAATTGGTAGTAGGAACATCGTCGCCAAGATGATAGAAGCACGTCAGAGGCGATGAAGGTGAAGTTGGTCGCCTTTTCTGATTGGCAAGGAATCGTTTATCATGAATTCGTTAAACGAGGTCAAACTATCAACGCACACTTTTCCTTGAATATTTGGAGGCGGTTAAGAGAAGCATTGCGATAGAAGAGGCCGGACGTTAGGAGAAACAAGACCTCGGATACTGCACCATGACAACGCACATGCTCACTAGGGATGCGACATCGACAACAAAACATCGATGTTTGAATTGAAAACATCGATGTTAATAATACATCGTACAAAAAACATTGATGTTTTTAAATATCGATGTTTTTTCACATCAGTGTATTTAAACTTACACCCCTATTTCTTAAAACTGGTTTAGTAACCTCAAACATTAAGAGAAGGGAGATTTAATTTGTCATTTGCTGTGTTTATTATTTTAAAACTAAGATTTTTTTACGTTTTGGATAAATACATCTGAATCAGAAGGACTTTTTGTTCTCCTAAAAATATAAAAATAAATGACCTTTACTTTCATTGATATTATACAGGAGACGTAAAGAATTAAAAGTATGTAACACTAATTTAATACATAATATTGCTATATAATTTTCTTAACTGTTTTCTTTATCAGATTTCCTGACTGCTTCTGTTGGAATATCGAAGAATAAACTAATTTAAGGATCGATACATGTTCCGGTGCGCTGCCTTGCATGGCAACTGTGCATCTATAACTGTAATGCACTTCTACCCGCATAAAGTCAAATTATTAAATTTCTTGATACTTACGATTTCGCTCTTTCGGAATTTCTCAGACTAAGCAATCTTTGAACTTCCACTTGGCTTGTTCCATAATATGCTAATCCTCCAATCAAACCTCGAGCCCAAATACTCCAAAACGTGTATCTCACAGTCATATCTGGCGAAAAACTACAAAAAATAACATCTTAATAACAATAGTACTTTAATTTGTATTTTTCAATCGCTGATAACGCTGGGCAACAAAATTTCAAAACTTTTCTGTTTCCGAGATGAACATAGTAATTTCTTAATCAATTTAATGTGATTAATACGAATATTTTTATTTCCAATGGCAAGGCAGTACAATTGCGAAGACAAATACAAATACAATACAATATAATACAATATACAGAGTTGACCAAGGTAATTTTAGCCTTATACAAGGCCAGAAGCGATGGTTACTTGTGAAGGGGCACCCAGTGGGTGGACCATCAATGTCCCTAACAAAGGACAGAACAATTTTACATCCATGCCCTAACCCCGGATTCAAACCAGGAACCTTCCGATCCAGAGGCCAACACCTTGACCACTAGACCGGTTGGTCGGCACTTAATACGAATATGACGAAGAAAAAGCTGAATTGGCTACAGTTTTTTTGCAATATATATATATATATATATATGCAAATATATATGCAATATATATAATATAGTATATGCAATATATATAATATAGTATATTAAGAATAATACCTTAATATTCTTCAGACTTTTGCTTTCTTTTGGCCTGTCGTTTGTGATGGACGAGGGGAGGATCTCTGATGTGAGTCAAACAATAATAAGCCAGCATTGACGTGGGCCATTTGCCCTGATACCGTTGCTCCATCTTGGCAATGTCCTGATGGAAGCGTTCAACACGCTCATCACTGACCTCCTCGTAGTTATTAGGGAATACATTGAAGTAGGAGTCAATAAAGTGAATCTTTAACCTAAATATTGTAGTCGAAATTATGAAACAAAGCCAACATATGCTGGACCAGTTCCTTGTAGTTTTCGGCCTTCACATTCCCCAGGAAATTGTTATGAATTTGACAGAACACATCCCAAACCTGTTTTTCTTTACTATGAAGAAAATTTTCAAACTTGGATATCTAAAGAGCTGTTTAATATGAGGCCCCCACAAAAACACCCTCTTTAATTTTGGCTTCACTGAGAAGAGGGAATATTTCTTACATGTACATTGTACATGAATACTAGGCCATTATTATGTGTGGCGTTTACTAAGTTTTTGATAAGGCAGAGCTTGATGTGTAAAGGAGGAATGGCGATTTTGTGCGGTTCTACCAATGGTGGGTCCTGTACATTCCTTTCTCCAGGCTTAAAAGAAAGATCTTTCTTCTTTTTCAAAGAAAGATTTGATGGACTGATGATGATGGCGACATGAAGTCATTCGGACATTTTATTCCAGAATATTCCACTGTCGAAATCTTAAGGCCAGTAATTCCGCTTTGCTTTTGGACATATCCAAATCTCGAACAAGATCGTTCAGTTCATCCGAGCTAAATTTATGTGGTGCAGATGTTTTATCAAAACACGAAAAGTCATCATCCATAGTGCCATCACGTACTGAAGTTGACGATTTAGGAGATTTCGTGAACGCATGGCGATTCTCCTCGTCTGAACTGATAGAAAAATATGTAGGATGCTCTGGAATAAGGTGTCCTTCGCCATGCGAGACAGGACGCAGAACAGATGGTATGTTAGGGTATTCAAATGTCCGTTTTTCTTTCTTGGTGGTACCTCCAGAAACTGATAGTACCATGCAGATATAACAGTCATCAACGTGATTATCGGCTCCCTCCAAATCATGGGCACAGCAAAGGGCATTGCTTGTCTTTTACCATTAAGCCACTGTGATATATTTACTGCACAAGTGCGGTAACATACGTGTGTGGCCCAGTCTTTTTCCTGGCCGCCTATCTTGCAACCAGAATACGAGTGACATGCTTTCTTAACTATTGCACAGATGGTATTTTTCTGTGCAGCAAGTGTCATTTCTCCGTAAATATAACAGAAGTTATTAGCACTATTAATGCAGTCACGAGGCATTATTACTGTTAATTTTACACTGTAACAATCACTTGTATATGCTGGAGTTTCGAAAAGTATGGACGAAATGAAAGGAACTTAATCGAGCTGTACCGTCTAGCGTTCATAAATAAACTATTGCACAGTACTAAAATAAACTCTATTGCACTATAAATAATACTAAATTGCACTATAAAAAAAACTAAATTGCACTATAAATAATACTAAATTGCACTATAGATAATACTAAATTGCACTATAAATAAACACTTGTACAGTCACCTTCAAGAAGCTGCCAATAAAAACTTGGTGTGAATGATGCAATAACTTATTTGTGTAAAAAGATGATGAAACATGCGGCCACAATTTCGTTTCCATGTATTTATCTTACTAAATTGCATTATACAACACGATAGCACCTATGTAACAAACAAAACGTTCATATATCTGCAACGAGAGCCAATCAACTTTTTTTTAAGGTGATATTCGTATTCAGCACTTCAAAGCACTTTGAAATCATCAGGATTGGGTTGTTTAATCTAAGAAGCAATTTCACTGTTGACCAGTGTAATCATTAATGGAAATAATAGATTCTCTTTGCAGAGTTGTTCGTAAAATAGTTTTGAAGAAGAAATGCAAAAAAACTCATCAAAATTCAATGAAAATTGTTGAACTCGAATTAAGTATGCAATTTGAAGTTTTGGTAGAAGGTAAGTTGAGTTAACTTCGCACTGAAGCAACCCAACGGGCTATTGGAAATGATCCGGGATCCTTTATGAAGGGTTGGTTGATTTTCCCTTTTATCGCAAAAGAGCCATATTTAGCCATGTTGGGCCAATTTTAAGTAAGAAAAGTCACGTAAGAAAAGTTACGAAAGGGGAAAAACAGGAATTTTGGACTAGAGCAGTGGGATGAAAGCAGAAAAAAAATAACTAGGGTATCTCGTGCTCCTATCAAATACAGTTAACTATGGAAAAAGCATGATCACTCGGGTTATTCGGACTCATGAAACCCGTGCACACCTAAAGGAAGATGCACCCTAAAAGCACATATTTTTTAGATGTGTTCGGGTTTGTTGTTCGTATGCTTGTACGGTTATATATGTTGTTCCCGAAGGGAAATATCCGATAATAGTTCAATATACGAATAAAGAGAAAATGTATTCTTCCACCATTTTTAAAATGAAATTACGCTCTAGGATCTTCAATTTTTTAAGATAGTACCTGAGACAGTTAAAACAGATCGAAATAAAAAGAAATGATCAAAATGAAATCCACATTTAAAAAATAAAATGCATACTTGTATTTCAGAAAGTGAAAATGTTAAGCTTCTTACTAAATTTTCTTTATACAACATCTGTATCTGGTACTATATCTATCACACATTACTTTTCACAGTTTTCATACTATTGATACTATACTATAGATAGAAATTAAACAGTAGAATCAGTATCAGGATTCAAAAAAATATTTTGCAGGGAAGCACTAAGACAGGATATTAATGCAAATTCAATTTTACTGAAACGTTTTAGCAATACATCTTTCACATTTGATTGTAAATTAACAGTTGAGTACTTTTCAAATTTTTACCATTTCAAAAATTTTCATTTCATTGAAATGCCAAAAAAAACTGATTTTGACGACCTAAGCAAAGTAAGCAACAATGCCACCTTTGCTGGATCTGCTAGTGTATCTATAAAGCGATAGACAGCTTTGAAAGCTTCTAGAGGTGTTTACGCCGTGAGAATGACAAGTTATCATGATTTACAACACGGTTTTATAGTTGGAGTTTGTGAGATGGATCATAGCGTGACAGAGGTAGATGAGAAGTTTGGATGTTTTCCGTACTTTCATTTCATGGGGGTATCACGACAGCAAGGATTCGGGTAAAACCTTTTATGTAAAAAAGACTGTGGTTGAACGTGACAATCTTCGGCTGTTAATACATGTTTCATGTGATAGGCGTGCTACACTTTCTCAAACGCCTACAGAGAGAAATTCTTTTGAGTTTCGTGCAGAACACAATTTAAAGTTTTTATGTCAAATTATATTTTTTTTTAATCAGTCCTACGATAACATACTTAGAAAAACCAATAAAGGAATATCAAGATTTTCTAACATCTACTTTTGTTACAATTATCCTTTAATTATTTAAGGCATTCTTTCCATACATTATCGTAGTTTAATTTTGAACAAGTGACACGAGTCAATCAAATGCTCTACTAATCGACGTTTGTTGGTGATGAGTTCAAAAGTATTTAACTATCTAATAATTATAGTAAAGACAATTAAGCAACATGTCTGTCAGGCTGTGACATCTATCACTGAACCAATATAAGGGTCTATATGACAGGTTGTTATATCAGTGTTGCCATCCATTTATATAAAATTTGTTTACAAAAGTGTGTCATAAAAATAGAAATAATTAAAAGCAATTACATTTATAAGAATAATTGGTTGAAATGTAAAGTGTTCATTTCTAAAGGTACACACAATAAACAACAATTTCTCACAATACGATCATCCATTACATACCCTGGTAAAGATGCATTACAGGGGTTGTGTAATTTCATAATTCACATATTTTGTAAAATTTTTAGTTTTTGTTGTGCATTAAGCATCAAACATCCTCTACAATGCATTTTCACCATCATATTACCGTGGTTCAAATTTAAGAAGGTGTTCTACTCGTATCTTTCCCTTTGGGATTGATCCCGCACTGACGCCAATAGTCCGTTCTGTTGCTCCAGTGTGACTTTAATTATTTTTTTTTACCTTCCTACTTTCATTTGTATTCTAGTAGTGGAAACAACTTAATGTTTCTCGTTTTATTATACCGTTAATTTTTCCTCGGTAATTTGTTTATAATTTGTATAGACATTTGCCAGCGTTGCCAGCCATATATTTAAATAGTATTTATATAAGTATGTCACAAAAATAGAAATAATTCAATGCAATCAGATTTTCCAAGAATAATTGATTGATGTGTAAAGTGTTAATTTCTTAAGGTATACACAATATACACACAATTTCTCACAATACGATCGTCCACTGTATAATGATACTCTGGTAAAGATACATTACAGGGGTTGTGTAGTTTGATAATCCACCTCCTTTGTAAATTATACTTTTATTTGTGTATTGACATCAAACATCCTCTGGAAGGCATTTTCACAATCAATCTGACTGTGGATCAAAATTATGAAAGTGTTGACTACGGTTCTTTCCCTTTGGGATTGATTCCGGGCCGTCACCAATAGCACGTTGTGTTTCTCCAGTGTGACTTTAATTAAATTTCCTCTCTATCTACTTTCTTCTGTATAATAGTAGTTCCATTACAAATTAATGTTTCTCGTCTTATTTCACCATTTAATTACCTCAGCAATTTGTTTATAATTTGTATAGGCATTACATTTTTGAAACAAATGTAAATTTATTTTATTAGTTACCTGAAGTGAGTAGTATAAATTAAAGTACCTCTACCTACTTTCATCTGTATTCTAGTAATTCAGTCAAAATTTAATGTTTTTCGTATTATTTTATCATTTAATAACCCTCATTATTTTGTTTATAATTTGTATAGGCATTATACACTTTTAGTCAAATATATATTTGTTTTATTAGCATAAGTAATTTTTTAAAATTGTTACGATTACAATAGTAAAACATACTTCCATATATTTAGTCTCTGTCCTTCCAATGACTTTCGGTATATCTCACCAACTCCTCCTGCTTCAACAATGCCGTGTGTATGTAAAATGATTACGAATGTAAACATGAGAATGGCCTGAAAAGTATCCGTCCACAAAACAGCTTTCAAACCACCCTGGAAAAACACATGCGTTCTACATAATAGACTAATTTTATTACAGACTACACAATTACTTTTTACGTTAATATTTAATATGTTTTAATAAATAATACTTTATTTAATGATTTGTTTCACCGTGTGGTTTTTATTTTTACTATTAGAATTTGGATAGCTGGATCGTTTTTATTTTTGTAAAAAAAATTATTCAATGGTAAAAAGTCTGAACTTTTCCTTGCTTCTGTGAATTTACGTCCATCCAACAGATTGATATTTTGATAAGATAGGTAGAGGAGAATGTTTCCTGATTTGTCTCATATTCTACAAATGTTCAATGGACTTGGGATTTTTTGGAATTTTTAATATGCTTATGACTGTTTATAACAGGGGTGCCATAGAGCGGCTCTCTCAGGCTAGTTGTGCGGCACTTATGCAAATAAAATGTAGTTATGAAATGTGGTTACTAAATGTTTACTATGGTTACAAAAATGATCACTAAGCCAACGAAAAACACTTGGTGTTTTTTGCTGGCTATTCTCTTTTGAGGCGGAAATGAAAAAGCAAAACAACTTTGAAAATCAAAGCTGCCCTTCTCTTTTACATTCATACTGAGGCAAGCTAAATATATTACTTTACAACAATTTTAATTACGAGTCTGGACTTAGTTACGAGCGAGACTCTAGCAACTTGCGTTGTAAAACCTGCGCTCAGTCTGTAAAGCGATATTGGGATATTTTACACACATTTTTTTATGCTGAATCGTGCGTTTGAGTCACAGTTGTTCAGGTAATAAAGCAACGGAATTTTGTGTTTCAGCTATGTATCAGGATGTCCCAGTAAGGGGATCTGTGGGTAAATTTCGAAAAATTGAACTAATTTCAGTTTCTCATTGTTTGTTTTGCTATCAAAGATTTAAAATAAATAAATAAATGGGTCTCTCAAATATTCCATCCAGAAATGCGGCTCCCAAAGGTAGTGTAGCTGGTCACCCCTGGTTTCTGGTATAATTCTAGCGCATTTTTACAGATTGTTTCTTCTGCACTAAATGATGACTTTCTGGAAAAACACGATACTGATAGTTTCGAGAAAGTCCGTAGCCCTGAAAGGGCTTTTATTCATGATAAGACATATCATGATAGGTAGAAGGAATGGACAGGAGGGGCAGCTTCTGCTGATGTTTAGTTAAGTGAAAAACAGCTATCCAGGGCACCACTAATAGAAATTAGCATCACTGACTAAATAGTAATGCAAATATATTTGCACAGGTTCCGTCTGGTGAATCGGACAAATGCTTTGTTTGTTCAATAGAAAAGGAAACATATTTTTTTTATTTTCTTTTATCGGATAAAAAATTTTCAGAGCATGTTTGACAAGACTACATTTTACAATCAATTGTTTTTATTTTTCTGAATACTTAGTTTATGACCTTTACATTTTACATTTATAAAGGACACATAGAAATCGGAGCTTGCAGTTGTGGAATCACGAAACAAAGTTCTTTTACACTTTCTTTTCATTGTATTTTTGGTATAGGTATTGGTCAAAATAGTCTCTTCTCAACCCCAATGCCAACATGAATTGTGTCCTTACATCAGTTTGGCACATGATTAAATCATTTGACGGTAACAAACAATCGTGGATCAATAACATTGCTAAGGCAAAAAACGCCAGAACAAATTGGCATGATGAACTTCCAGGAAGAAAACAAAGAATGGATCATTCTTAACGACCGAACTCATGGAGGAAAAAACTTTTTTCCTTTGCCAAATACTGTTAACTCATTTCAGCACGAATCTTTTCATTGGAATTGATCCAGGACAGTCGACAATGCCCGTCGTGTTGTTCCAGTGCGACGTTAATTTAACCACCTATCTGTGGTACCTTTTCAATTCATTATTAATGTGTCAATATTTACAACTTTATTCCTTTTTTTTGTGTGTGTAAAATGCAGGCATTGTATATATTTTCAAAAGCTCGAAAGTGTTCATAGCATTTTTAGAATTATGTGGTTAGTTGGTCATTCAGTGGGTTATGGAGTAAATGCAAAAGTACACTATCAGCAAATCTCTCGACGCTTTTGGAATTAACGAAAAATACAACTTCCTACAAGCTTAGCTGGGGCATGTTATTTTAAATCTAGTTTTCTAAGTACTTACCATCATGCAGTAAAAGGTGCATACGAACCCCAAGATGAGAATTGACAACTCCTGTGAAAGATTTGTGGTTGTACTTAAGGCTACAACCGGCGCGTAAAGTACTGTAGACATAAAAAGTACCTGAAATACACGAAGAGAAGGATTTATTCTATTTCTCTAGAATAAAATAAAAAACGACTTTCGAGTTAGAAATGAAAAGACAAATGCGAACGTACCATTTGTACCACAAAAAGTGCAGAAACTGTGTATCGTATTTTGTTCCCATACCTTATTTCAAGAAACTGAAACGAAAATACTATTTTAATGAAAACGAACTCGGAATTATATCCTTAATTTTAATAACATTAAAAATCGCGCGCATAAATTTCGATTGTAGGAGTTTTTAAATAGGTATTCTGACTGTAAATTGATTACTTTAAAGTACAGTGATATACTGTAGAGTTTGATAGTCAGGGTAAGCTTCACACACAAACACGCTTTTGCTTGGGAAGTGTTTAATGTTGCAGATTCTGTAACACTGTGTCATATGTATATAAATGAGGATTGAGTATTTGTTTGTACATTGAATTTTTTCGACCCATTTCAAGTTGTATATCCTTTTTTTTTTACCCTTCTGATGCCAAATCCGTTTCTTACGTGTTTGGTGTCTGTCTGTCCATCTGTCTGTATGTTTGTGTTCATGCTACGTCCAAATGGTTGAATATACTTCCATGAAACGTTGCATACTGTGAGCACCTGCACTCATTTAGTAACTTAATTTGGTTTCGTAAGTCTGTCTGTTCGTCTTTCTGTTTTACGAGTATGTTCAATCTCGTGTCTGCGTGTTTGTACAAGTATCACATAAAATTATTTTAATATATGTTAATGCGGTGTTTTAAATATGATACACCGTATTTTAGTTTAGAGAATATACTATTCAAATTTTTTTTGCTCATACATTTAGCCATGTTTCATGCTACAACATCTTAGTAGCTATACTTAAATAAACCATAATTGCGTAGTTTTGGAGAAGCTGGAATGTATAATGTGAATTTCAGTTACTTGGATTATTTTATCACTGCTGCTGAAAAGTAAATTATTTTTCCAAAAACTTTAAAAACAGAATTTAAATTCTAATACATTCGTATTTTGAATCTTGTTTATTTTCTTTGAGAAATATAAACTACTAACAAAGTTACCCGACCTTACTCCGTTTGAATTGGTTAACTGTGTTGATAAAATGATCAGAAGAATAAATTAATCGTTGAATAAATTAATATTTTAACACCTTTTCGGACATTTTTCTAATTTGTATAATTTACTTTGGACACAAATCCTTCACATGTATATCCATCCATGTAATACATTTTACATACATCGCACCCTAGTTGAATGACCAAGCTATAAAATGAAGAAAGGTGACACTAAGGTTACTACTACAAAAGACGTTTTGAGGGGTATTTGGAATTTCCTTTCTTAAGTTCTTTACATGCTCAACTCAATTTTAAAAAAATGACGAATCTACGGCTAGTGTTCTCGCAATCATACTCAACAAAACAATGCTTTTTTACTTGGATACCCTTGCTTCAGGCTTTCGACATTGTCGAATTTTGTTATCTTTAAGGGAAGGACTACAAATTAATTTGATAAGGTATCTTTCACTAAGTTTTTTAAAGCCAGTACACTATTCTTAAAATTTACATTTTGTGGAATTTCTAATAATAAAATAATTTGTTTTAAAATTGATTGTGTTCAGTTCTGACGTACAAATTTAACCTATTACCATTAAAAATGTAAATCGATTTCTTTCGATAGTTTTTTTTTAAAGAAAATAATTGTCTTCAATAAACTTTTAACATATATAAGTTGCTTAAATATATTTTCAACTCGTAAAATAATCCACCTTTACGAAAAAAAAAACCAAATGAAGTTTTAACTGGAGTTATGTAGTTTTTTTTTCTATCTCATAGATTGGATTTCAACTTTGCCTTAACGGATTTGAGATCTGTTTAAAATTTTACACTAGATCGATACATAAAAACATGATTTTCTTTAAATAAATAATTTTTAAATTAGACCTTTTATATTTTTTCCAATACAAATTTCGCCACCGCGAAGATTGACCTTCGTTTGATTAGAGATTCATTCATTTTGATTTCCTGAGCAACGGATTCGGTAAAGGTAATTTTAGTTAACGTCCTACTAGAACAACACAACGGGCTATTGACGACGGTCCGGGATCAACCCCTTAAGGTAAAGATCCGAGGACAACGCCTCGTAATTTTGAACCACGGTCAGATGACGAAGCAACGGATTCGAGTGAAACAAAAGAAATAACTGAAGTTACGACTGACGTTCTTCAGTGCTTTTTTCTATCTCAGGGATCGTTAAAGAAAGAATAAAAATTTCAACGGATTTGAAATCTGCGGAAACTTTTACACCAGATAGATACCGTTTACGTTTGATTTTCTTTTAATAAATAATTTTTCAATTAAATATACATATTTTCGCAAGAGATTGTGACGTCACGCCGATTTGATCTCTTCACAATTCGAATTTGGCCGTATTTGACAATAAGGCCATCACACGTGGTGTAGTTTTCGAAGAATTATTTGGGAATTCGAAGCATTTCTGTTACCATACTAATTTATAAATATAAATGTAAGACACACTTATACGCTAAAAAATTTTTTTTTAATTTTGACTAAAAATTCAATTTTAACAGTTGGTCAATGGCTTATGCTTAAAATAATTTTAGTGCAAAAAAACTAGATTTAGTTAATCATTGATTATCTAATTTATATATACTAATATCCATATTTTTTGAGTCGCAATATATTAAATTTTAATTTGTTCTTATCTTCAAATTAAATAAAAGAAACTTTTTGAAAAACCGCCATTAAAATATCACCTCATCTGGTCTAGAAGAGCTAAAAAATTTGTATCGAAAAAATTTGTTTTCTTATTGCAAAAAAGTACATACATATACATACAGGTGACCCTCTTTTACACGGTCAAATGGTACCGTGTTATAAGGAAACCGTGCTATACGAAACTTGGAGGTCATAGAATTTTGTATAATTGATACCGTGTTATATGGAAAACGTGCTATGGGATAGTTCGTGTTGTATAGAAACCGTGTTAAGCGAAATTTAGGAATTATATAAAAGTAGAGATTCGTTCCGTGTAATAAGGAAACTAAAACCGTGTTATACGGAGTACTAAAAACAAAAAAAAAGCTAACATATTTATTTGTGTTTTAAATAAAGTTACATTAAGGATTATTAAATAATATAAGTAAATGATATAAGCTTTAAAAACATTTAAACTATTATATATAGGTAACCCACATATAGCACGATTAATTGGTACAATGCTATAGAGAATTCGTGTTATACGAAAGTAACAAGTCCCACAAATTTGATATTGCGTACTGTGCTATATGGAATATCGTGTTTTATGAAACTCGTGCTATATGTAAACCGTGTTAACCACAACTCAAAGGTCATATATACTTGATAATGGGTACCGTGTTATATGGGAACCAAAGGACAGGTATATGTGTTACATAGAAACCACAATTTTCAGGAGAACATATTAAACCGTGTGGACGTGTATAGGACACATACAGACAGACCAGACAAAACAGACAAGACAGTCAAAACAGATGTTATAGACAAAACAGACAAGACAGACAAAACAGACCAGACAGACAAAACAGACCAGACAGACAAAACAGACCAGGTAGATCATACAAAACAGGCAAGACAGACCAGACAGACGAACCGACAGACGGCCAGACAGAACTGACAGACAGAACAGACAAGACAAGATAAAACAGACAAGACAAACCAGACAGACAAAACAGACCAGACAGACGGCCAGACAGAACAGACAAGACAAGATAAAACAGACAAGACAGACAGAACATACAGACCAGACAAGACAGACCAGACAAGACAGATCGGACGAGACAGACCAGACAAGACACACCGGACAAGACAGACCAGACAAGACAGACCAGACCACCCAGACCAGACCAGATAGACCAGACAAGACAGACCAGACAAGACAGACAAGACAAGACAAGACAGACCAGCCAGACAGACAAGACAAGACAGATCAGACAAGACTGACCAGACAAGACAGATCAGACAGACCAGACAAGACAGATGAGACAAGACAGACCAGACAAGACAGACCAGACAGATAGAACAGACAAGGCAGACAGACAGACAGACGCGCAGAAGGCATATTTGGCACCAGAAGGGTCCAAAACGGATAGAAAACTTGAAATGGGTCGAAAATATTCAATGTATGTATTCAATTGACCAACAATAGGTAAAAATTAAACCGTGTTATACAGAAACTATTATCGTGTTATACGAGGGTCTAAGCAGTTTTAGTACCGAGTTGTAGGGAATCCGTGTTATAAGAGGGTCACCTGTATATAAACCCATGTGTGATATGTCTCCATGTGACGTATGAAGGTAGAGCGTAGAACAAAAAGAAAGGTAGAAAAACGATAAGGACTCCACCTGCTTCAAAAGTTCTCGATCCTTCCGATAGCTTACATGAAAACACTCCCATTAATTACCTAACATTTCAGGAGGTGGTCACAGACTATGTTATCTATCCTTTTGCATAGGCAACATCTCGGCTACTCTTGATGACAAAACGATGTAAATGATTGGCAAGGCAATCATGCACTGCCAAATAATCCACCACCTTCATCTTAGCCCGCGCTATGTAGCAAGAACCAGAAGGGATGTCACAAATAGATTTCCCAGTATTTAATATTTCGACTTAGTGCGTTTCACTTGTAAGCTGACGAAAGATTTGACACCAAAATGAACATCAATACGCAATTCAAACGATGGGGGCAGAAACCACACGAGTCTAAAAATATTGGAAACTGAATTTATTGCATAAATGGTCTAGTGTGGGAATGTAATGTGTGAAGAAAACCCATCAAATCCCTTCAGGTAGTAAACATAGGGCAATGAAAAAAGCATTGAATGCGTAAATCTCATGTGAAACTGACATGTAGGGTTCCTAGTTCTATGTTCACAAATTCGAAAAATTGGTCAGGTGGTTATCGATCCAATTATTTGAGACATAAACATGAAAAATTCGCAAAAGAATAAGAAGTATTTGATTGTTCAGAAAACTTACTTCATACACTGTAGAAACACCGCATTGAAAATACACTGGAACGAAGATGTAAGCTGCTAGAACAATTCCGACCATCGCTGAAAAAATTATGATAATAATGGAAATTCCAAATCTATAAACCTCAGCTGGAGAGGATATCAGTGTCGTTGCTGACAACATAGTAACTGTTGTAGACAGAATGACAGGTATTTTGGGCATATCCTTCCCGGCCATCAAATACTCTTGCGTAGTCTTGAGTCGCTTCCCAGTAAAGTGGAACCAGATACCAATACCTGAGGCTATAAGAAGAGTTATTGCAATCACTATGAGGTCGACTGTACCCAAATGGTCCTTTGTAACCATTGTTGCTAGAGTGAACTGTACGGAGAAAGAAACACGACTTAATCTGTTTATCTCTCTAAAAAGTCTGAAGTCGTTAGATTCTATGAGGATACACGAAAGAGTGAATTCTTTATAGCCCTTGTCTTAATTATAATTTGTCATTATTATTAAATATTTGAGTAATTGGAGAATGAATTAACCTCAAAAGTTATTTATGTCGAAATCTTAAATCAACGACTAATGGAAATTTATGCACGGAGAAGGAGAGATAAAGGAATTTCAAGAGCTTCTAATTGCATTGTGAAGGAGTTGAATTTGACTTCTTACAATAATGAAAGTGTGCGTTACAAAGGAAAGATAAGTGAAAATCAAGTATTTGTTTTCTAAATGCCAACTGAATTAGAATTTTAATTTTATTTGCTATAGTAAGTACATGATCATGTAATGAAAGAGAAAGGTTCAGCATAATACACAAAGAAAAACAATCATAGTACAAAAGTACATACAATTATAAAACGCATCGATTAACAACGAAGAAATAAGAATATACAGAAGTCACTGCCATAAAATGTTATCTTATTATTGTGTGCATCCATTTATAAAACATTGCCTCAAGAACTATTTTTACACGCTTACATAATGCTAAAGAGCACGTAAATAAATTCAAGTTTTATTAATACATCAATACACAGATGAGAAAATTCAGACATACTTGATAATTAATTTTAATTGTATCTTTAATATAATTATCTTTAATATAATTAATTTTAATCTTGATAGTAAATTTTATTTATATCGTCAAATGCATAATTTTTTTAAGGGATAGTTTTCATATGACATTGGTGACAACCTTCACAATTTCAAATGACAACAATTAAGTTCGGTTCAAATTTTCAAATCTTTTATTAGAATTGAATCTTGGATACTAAGTTACAAATAATTTTTTGAAGCCATTTTTGGATGATGATAAGAATGTTAAAAAGGTTTGATCTTGTGTAATTTATCAAATTTGTTAGACTTTTAATAATACACTATATTATTTATACATATTATTTATATAAATATTATTTATATAGTCAAATGCATAATTTTTTTAAGAGATAGTTTTCATATGACATTGGTGACAACCTTCACAATTTCAAATGACAACAATTAAGTTCGGTTCAAAATTACAAATATTTTATTAGAATTGAATCTTGGATACTAAGTTTCAAATAATTTTTTGAAGCCATTTCTGGCTGATGATAAGAATGTTAAAAAGGTTTGATCTTGTAATTTATCAAATTTGTTAGAATTTTAATAATACACTATAAATAGTTTTACTATCATCCTTTTTCCTAAGTTAGCACAAAATAGGTCAAATAAACGTAATATTTCTCTTTAAAAATAATTTCTGAGTGTAACGTTGTAATATTGTTTCATGATCCTATCAAAAGTTCATCTAGATTGATTTGTTTGATTCTTATTGCTTAGAATTCAGGAGAATTAACAGCAATAGTCTATTGAGTTCATTTGTATACCAAACCTGGTAATTTAGCACTTCTCGATAAAGATGGCTACAATAATTTCTATTCAGTGTTGCTAATGGGAATATCATTCCACGTTTATGAGAAGCACGTACACTTATTTTGTAATTTTTCAACTTACTTTCTTGATGGAAGTATAGATAAATATACTGTTCATCAGGGTTTTGGAAAAAATTCTGAGTCAGACTCTCAATTCCAGAAGCAAAACATTTTGGTAATTTGGTAATTTTTAGTTAATGTCGTACTAGAGCAACACAACGGGCCATTGACGGCAGTCCGGGATCAATCCGTTAAGTCAGTGCTCCCCAACCTTTTTATCGCCGCGGACCGGATCAACGTTTGATAATTTTAACGCGGCCCGATGAGGGGGGGGGGTGTTGATTGTTTATATTTCAGATTGTTTTGATTTAAATTTTTAATTTGATCGTATTTAAACATGCCTTCAAACTAAAATACAGTTACACCAAAAAATGAATATAAAGTGATTTAACATTTTAACTCACTAGAACGCTAAATCAATGAGAACCCTGAGCTTGTTTCTTTGCGACGAGACGGTTTTATCTGAGGGTAATAGGAGACAATGACACCCGAAGTGTGTTGCTTATGTCCAGTTTATCCCGTTGTTTTGCTTTGGTTGTTGTCACTGCAGAAAACCCCGCTTCAGATAGGTTGTCGGATATGGCAATAGGGATTTAAGTGCTGTGGTGGCAATCTCAGGGTATTCCGCCATGACTTTAATCCAGAACACCAGCAAAGTTGTTGTCTCGAACGTAATTTTAAGGCCGCCTTCATTTGCATTCTCCAGCAGTTTATCTTCTTCTTGCACAGACAAGCTAGATTCTCCTGATTTGTTGACAAATGGATCGCGGATTCATTCCTCACTAGTCCATGGGTCTTTTGTGGTTGGGTCTGTTGTGCTCTTTTAAAAGCAAAGACAGGTGATCGTGCACGAACTGAGAGAATGAATGTTTATGCTCAGTCTCGCCTAAAATCCCCACTAATGTCTGAAACATGTCCAAAATGCCTCTGTTCACGCGCCATCCCCACAACTTCAGTTTTGCTTTAAATGAGCTACTTTGTCTGCCAACTTGAAAACAGGTGTCACATTTGTCAAAATTGGAAAATAGAGACATACAGAATTCTAAAATCATAATTGAAGCTCTAGTAACAGAACAATTTTCAAGTTCTGATTTACCGCATCCTAATTTGAGTTGACATTTCATAGATAAGAACCGCACAAACCCGAGAGAAATACACCACAGTAAATAAAATGGAAATAATTTAATGTTCCTTGGGCGGCCCGGTACCATTTGATTCACAGAACGGTCCGCGGCAAGGGGGTTGGGGACCACTGCCTTAAGGGAAAGATCCGAGGACAACACCTCGTAATTTTGAACCACGGTCAGATGACGAAGCAACACCTGAGCTCTACACTGGAACCCCACTCTCCAAACTTCCACACCAACCCAACGTAAGGACTTTCGGCTACGACATATTTAAGGTGCACCAGCCGCCTCTACACCATACGCTTACAAACATCCATACCCGGATTCGAACCAGGAACCTTCCGATCTAGGGGCTAACACCTTAACCACTATACCGGTTCAAAACATTTTGGAGCAGGCTCATCTCTAATTCTTAAATAAAAACAAATTTTAAAATGATCTTTATGAGTAGAAGCAATGAACTTTTAACTACAATCTATAGAATATAAGAACTTGGGTCCTTAGGATGAACTCAGTTTTATGTGAGTATGGGCTTCAAAGACCCAAGATACTCTAATGATATTTTTTTCCCACGGGGTTTACTGTCTTTAGTAGACAGGGCGATCGCGCTCCCTGAATACCCAATCGATCTTTCTCTGCTTTCATACCATTAATCTGTTCCTTTTGCCTCTTTTTCACCCACTTGTAGTATTCTTTTCTTGATAGTGCAGCTTAACCCAATACGGGTAACCCCCGACGGTTCTTGTGCCGTAAAACGCTAAAACAGCCAACCAATAATCAATCTTTTGATGTTGGCTCTATAATAAGGGATAATACCAAAAACATAGTTCGATTCGAGAGTATGAAGTCTTTTCTCTCTTCTTCCTCCTTGTGACCGAACGGCAGTTCATTGTAAAAGAGTCATCAAGCACCCCCTAAAAACCATATAAACGGTAAGGAGATGGTCCAAGTGGAGAGGTTGACAGATTTACGATCGGTGGTCCGGGTAACAACCGACAGTGTTAACTTTTGACACAAACTGCTGCTATACAATATTATGCAGAGTTTTAATATGTAATTTACTATATTATTACCTAGTTACTTTTTTCTGTGAAGAACTCTGTTTTCAAGTATGTATCGTTCATTCCTGCTAAATAATATCTTGTAATACTTGGTGGATAGTGCGCATTAAATATGTCGTGGACTCAAATGTTCTCACTTTAGCGTGGTTTGGAAAATGGGGTGCAAGATGATGTGTTGACCTTGTCATCTGACCAAGGTTCAAAATTACGAGGTGTCATCGGATATTTACCTTATGAGTTGATCCCAGGCCGTTACCAATGGTTCGTTGTGTTATTCCAGTGTACTGTTAATTAACTACCTACCTACTAAATAAATAATATCTGATAATCATTTAAAAAAATAATGTATACTCTTTCTCGAAAGATCTGAAGCCTGATACCGTAAATATCAAACCAAGCCTTACTAATATTGAACAAGGGGTTGAATGATAGGTTCATCGAAAGATTCCTTGGTGATGATCGAAATAGAATAAAGATAGGGAAAAAAATCGAAACACGACAACCTATCCCTAATACCCACACGTACGATAGTTTGGATAAAATGAAAGTCTATCTGAGAAAAATGATCATAGGCAGTATGAAAAAAACTGATAGGACAATGCGTTGGATTTTAATGCTTCTTAAGCAAAAAGTATTCACAGAATAATCTAAAAGGTATTTATATGCAAGGTACGTAGGTATTTAACGTCGTTCTGGTGCAGCACAATCCGGTTCACGAACAAACCCAAAGTCATTATCAAGGGAAAAAATATAATTTATGGTTTAAAAATAGTTAAAAAATATATAATCTTTGCCCAGTAAAAAAAATTAAAACAAATACCTTCTAGTTTCATTAAGTTTTCCTATTTTTGTATTCGCTGTGTAGAAAAAAAATTGAAACGTTTATACCAATTGACACTGCATATTTTAAACAAACGTAGATGTCATTAAAAAAAAAGTGGAAAATTATTCAAGGGTCGTTTACTAAGTTTGGTAAATTTCGATGAACTGTTTCCGCAATTAATTTGATGTTGACTCGGCTGACATATTTTGCTCTTCAAACTAGATCATAAGAAAGTTCAGATAAAAACGACTCTTTGTTCGCGTTCTACAGACGCTGAAGCCACCATTATAATAGCTGCTACCGAAATGGGAAGAAATGCGTTTTTCGTAGTAATAAATCATTTTTAATTAAACAAATGGACGACCTTGTATATCAAACAGGAGTTGCAAAATGTTTATGGGGACTGAACAAAATTAAAACGTTTCATTTTTAGATAAATAAGTTTAAACGGGGCTGAACATGTTTTAAAGATGAAACGTTCTATGCATGACCAGTTGAGACCATAACAACGAATATCGGAAAACAATTCCATGGCGGCATTAGTGTAGATCGTTGAGTGTAAGTGCAGGACATTGTTGAGACTATAGATATCTAAATTGAACGAACGGCACAATATCCTGCATGAAAAAGGGGGTGATGAAGGGGGTTGTGGTGCTTGATGTTTACCGAGATTGCTGACTGTCCATCAAAAACGCACGTGGTCGAACATTTCAAATCAGCGTTTGGCTATTTTAACCACAAGCCACATGTACCATATCAACGATAAAAAAAACCCAAACCAATTGATATGTTAAAATTCTTATATCAGCATAACAAATAAGTACAAGCTACAGTTTAAAAATTTACAGACTGCGATTACACTACTCCACCGTCTTTTCAAGAAGTGTGCTCCATAGCCAGCCGCCTGAAGACTTAGTGTGCACAGTCAGACCGAGAGAATGCTCTCCTTATAAAGTGCTCTGTTCAGGGTGAAAGGACAATAAATCTCGTGATGCTATGAGGGTTAACTTTATCCACAACTGAAGCACACCAAGGTTTCAATGGTCTTGAACACTGTCATCAATAGATACAAGAAATAGACCTATTAGTGCAGATGCTCTGACGTACAAATACTGACATCCAATTTTTTTTTAAATAATGAACTTAAATGGTATTCGGAAAAGCTGTACATTGAGAAATTAGGTGAAGTAACATTGTTATTCCTTCCAACTCTCCCTAAATTGATAAGAAACCAGATTTTCTTACTTTTTCGGCTCCTTTTCTAGCTAAAACGGCCACTAAAAGCATTGGATCATTCATACTACTCAGTAACGTACTTCCAGCGGCAGCGTGGCTGTCAGTTTTGAAAAGGTCGAACGTCAGCTGCATGAGTAAATACCACAGATTAGTTATGATAAATAGCTGCAGGATTCATGACGCATACTTTTAAATAAGATTGTTTAATCGATCGGTTTCTAATCCGAATAGTGTCTGCTACACCCTTTGTCGGATTAGTTATGAATGTGCCTTTGAGATCGTTAAGTTTCTTTTATAAAATAAGAATTTTTATAATTATTAGCAAGACTTGCCAAAGATGGTACAATATCGTCTTCTTAAAAAAAATTTAGTGTCGAGTTGATATAATACTACTGTATTTTAAGTTAATTCCTGTACTGATGATCAAACTCGCCACAATACTAATCCTCTAGAATTAAAAGTGACTGAATTTGACATAGATACCACTAGTTGACTGTTTGCCAATTGCTGGAGACAGTGAAATCTATAGGTACTATGATCACGGGTGTACTTCCGTAAGCAAAGTCATTCAATGAAGATAACATCTCTACTATTATAAAAGGAAATGTTTGTTCTCCACTACTCAGTGTCCTGACGAATCTATGGCACTTACATTAATGCAATTTGGCACACAGGTAGTCCGAATTTTGTGCAATTTTTGTGTCGAGTCATAATTTTAAAATTTGATCTAGAACATTTAAAAATTAATTTAACGACATATTTTTTTAAAATTTGGTTTCCTAAGAATGGCAACAGTCTGTAATCGGTGTTGACTGTGCGTGCTCCCGCCATTCTTGGATTTTACACCATCAAGACTGGTATGGTGGAAGGAATAAAGCGCCATGTCCATGTCATGTCGGCTGGAGGTGGGCCTCATTCTTTTAATAAATGTTTTTCTTTCACACAGATCGGGCTGTGTTGGAAGTAATAAGGCTACATCCCCGTGCCATAATGTTTGGAAAATTTAAGGTGTCCAGCTGCATTTTTAAATTTTAATAAAAAACATCTACTATTATAAAAGGAAGTGTTTGTGTGTTTATGTCTGCGTATGTGGACTGTCTTCCGCGTGAAACCAGGCCGAATTAAATGCAATCCTGCTTGAAATCATCTCACATCTGGAATGGTATTCACAGACGTTCCCAAATGTGGCACATCAGTTTATTCATCACGCATGACTGTGCCGAAGGCAATTCTTGCCCCAAGAATTGAAGATGCCAATGTCATCAAAAAGTAACTCTTGCAAGAATTGCCCGGTAGTACTCAAATTTACAAATCTGTCGGCATTACGTGTAACACAGATATGATGCCGTAAACTACATGACACAGTTTTTAACACTGTTCCAAGCCACCGTCAAAATTCTTCAAAACCACCATCAAAACTGTTCGAGTCCATCATCCAAACTGTTCAAAGCCATCATCAAGACTGGTATGGTGGAAAGAATTAGGTGGTATTTCCATGTCATGTCGGGCTGAGGTGGGCCTCAATCTTTAAATTTATGTTTTTCTCTCGCACAGATGGGGATGTGTTGTAAGAAATTAGGCGACATACCCGTGTCATGTCGGGTGAGCCTCATTTTTTAAATTTTTGTTTTTTCTCTCACACAAATGGGTCTATGGTGCAATTATGAGGCTACATGCCGTATCATGTAGCTTATTGCTTATGGTGTTGGTTGGCGAAGCAAGTCAAATGGGAACGCGTAGATAACATTGGAGGTGGATGAGAGTTAAAAGTGGTCACACGTAATCCCACAAAAGTAACTGTCACAGGCAACGCCATGCTTTAATCAATCATAGTAAGTATAATGTATTAAACTATTAACTGACCTAACAAAATTGTATGCCTTTATAATTTATAATAAATATTTTCCTAATATTATTAATTACTTCATTTGTAATACAAAATTGTTATCAGAACTCACATAAAATGCTTCTGCTTGAGAAGGCGTCCTTTTTATGTTTTAAACATGAGTCAAGGATAAAATTCAAAAGGACTAATTTTTGGCTTCTTTTTGTTAAAACCGTCATATCTACAGCTTAATACTATAATTTTTTAAATGTGAGAACATTACTGAATACCTTACATTGTACTCTTTCTTATGGTACAATTTTTTTTAATTGGTTAATAAATAAAGTCGATGCAATCAAAGTTGGTCACACAAATTTCGTATTTTTTATAGCTCGCAACATGTTTCTCACGCAGATGAGGAATGTATTTTTGACTATCGGGTTTACTAGATATCAAATTTACTGTGGCAAGAATTGCCATATCTTTTTATTTGGCGAGGAAAAAGGCTCGGTTTTTTCACTCTGTTCTCAGACGGTTTACAGAGAAAGTACAAAGTAAAGATCGTAAAGTTAGGCGATTAACACGGTTTACTTAAAATTGTACAGGGAACAAGATGCAGATGGTTTTTTACTGATGCGGCTATTAGTTTAGAGTGCATTAAGTGTTAAAGTAAAATAAGGTGTTGTAAGTTGAAATTTCAAATAAAAAACAGAAAAGTATCTGGCATAAAGTCAGAATCACCTATAAAACAAAATAAGAAAAAAACACATAAGGGGTAACGAGGACTATCCATTAGAAAATGTCTCTCTGTGTACCGGTTCATGTAAACTGCTAAAAATTCTAAAAATTTTGATATCCACCACTGTATGATGTTGTTGACATTTCACTATGTCGAGAGATTCTCCTGTAAAGATCTAAATATTTGAAAATGAAGGCTTTTGGAATGCCTAGCAATAAACGGGGTCGGCGAGCGTTAGCGAGCAGTTGTCACACCTGTCCCCACGAAAATAACTGTCAGGACAATTTTTTATTAGATCGATACTTTATGAATTTGATTTTCTTTTAATAAATAATTTTTCAATTTAATATTTATATTTTAGCAAAAGATTGTGATGTCTCGCCAATTGGATCTCTTTGCAATTCGAATTTGGCAGCATTTGATATTTACGAGGCCATCACGGCGTTGCCCGTGGTGTTGGTTTGCGAAGCAATCCAAATGGGATTTCGTAGCAATCACAGGGTGTTAGCTAGCAGGACTGTCACGATCAACGCCGTGCTAGCCACGTAGTGCCTAGTGGATAATATATGTGGAAGCAAACTCCAGTCGACTGCTCTGTGTTGCCTTTAGCAGCTGAGTGTGAGTGCGTTGGGTAATGTGTTGAACTGAGGCCTAGCCGTAATAAATAATGAAGATGTGATAGGCGGGGAAGTGGTGTTTTTTTATGAGCGAGCTTCAGACAATTAAAAAAGACTAATAAAGACTAAAGGTACTTTATAGTAGACTTCTGTAGTGATGCCTAAACTCAACATAACTCAAAATTTTTTTATTAATGTTTTAAAATATGACATTTTCAAGAGGAAATAACAGTTTTTAAGCCATAACTTGGTTTTTCCCGAATCATCAAAACTTTGAACGCGCTTTCGTAAAACATTAATTTTGCAGATTCTTATTTTCTCGAGAGTAAATTTTCATTGTGTTTTGGTTTTTTAAATACTCTTTTTGATCATTGTCAAACAACAATTTTATCAAAAATATGAAGTCAGATCTTTGTAGTAAACGAATTTAATTCAATCACCACACCATAGCTTGCATAGATTCTAAGGAGTACGCATGATTTGAAATCAAAATGAAGAATTGCATATGAAAATTTGTAATTTAATTGCAGTTGTATTTTCTTTGTCATATGTATATAGGTATAAATTAACATAATGAATGAATGTAATTGTTTGCAAATAAATTTGTTACTGTAGTAACTAGACCTTTGGCATTGTATCTCCTCTAAAACAAAATAGTAAAATTGCAATACAACATTTACCGTTTATGTTACGAATTTATTTATGAACGAGTCTACAATACACTTTAAAAAATTAAATACAAAAGCTTGATAACATACCAATTGATATAAACAAACAATATATTAAAATCATACGTTAGAAAATAATTACTTTAAAGTTTTACACTTTTTTAAAAAGTTACTTAGTAGTGTGTGTAACTTTAAGTTGCACACACTACACTCTAACTTTAACTTATAAGAATACTAGTAAAAATTCTGATTAAAATTCGTCCCCATTTCTATTAATTCTAAATGAAAACTAAACAAAATCTTATTAAATTATATGTTTAGCTCTCAAGGTAGTTGTCTGAACGATGTATCTTGCTATTAGCAAAATTGACCAGATCTTGAGTTCTTGATGTTCGAGGCATCTCATTATTAAAAGAAAAGAAATGACATTATGATTTCGTCATCATGAAACATCAAATACCTCGTCATCATCTTGCTGAAGAGATAGATCACCTTTAGAAAAATCCGTCAGATCTTGATAGACAACATATCTTGACAAAACGACTTTTTGGATTAAAGTATGAGCTTTAAGAGTATATAAAGAGACACGTATTGTAATGAAAAGCAAAGGTATCACCATTAATGCGGTAATTCATAATTGTTTGGCCAATTCATACCTTACTATACGTATCGTTCTATCCTTATATACCTGCGTTCTCGTCATTTTAATAGATATATCAAATTTATCCGGTTTTCAATAAAAATAAATATACTTTGAAATTGGTCCATTATAAATAGTATTCAAAACTGGTGGAAATTAAATGTATTTTGTAAGAAATACACATATACAGTTCTATGTATATAGACTATACATATATACTATACAGTTCTTTTATTTTATAGGACAAACACATTTATTTATCAATCAACACTAAAGATGATCGTCGATTTACGACGCTTATAGTCTTGTTGACGCCTGGTTGTTGACTGGAGTGGGTACAATGAACCCAATGAGGGTAGAAATTCAAGCACACGACAGGGGGCGCTATACAAGAAACGACGTGGGCGTTGCTCACAACCAATAATCCAATATTAATATCCATGGATACCTGAGTTTTGTATAACAGTGAAACATTGTAAATAAAATATTCCTGTATCTGATATATGGGACCAAATATTTCTGAACTGAGCGAAAGGAGCTGGCAGTTTCCAAGACGTACAATGTTGTATTCTTTGTCTTCCACAAAGTAGATATTTTCTGAAAGAACAATATGTGATCAAAGGACAGAAATCTAGATTAAGTTTAAACTAGATCCAAGTGTCTCGAGTAAGTGAGACAATGAGGCCCTATGTTAGTTGCAACATTTAAGTTGTGTTATGGAGTGTGAGAAGTTTAGTGATAGAATAGAAAGATTGAAATATTTGCATAAAAAGATTACTGCACCAGAGAAATATTCATGGTACGATCATGAAGTATATCATTTTACCTAAATTATTGGTACCTAAATTTTTGTATGGGTTCTGTCACTGAAAAATAACGGCAAACTCAAAATGTTTACTCACTAAAACTTTTCTCATCTTTACATTTACATGAATATGGAATATTACTGTATATTCCCCCGTCCCGTTTCTTCCTCAAGGAAATTTGGACTGCTTACCAATTCAATATGTTTTTCATTTGAAGAGCCAGATTGACGATAAAGTACTTTTTAGACTCTCAAAAATATAGCATCGTTATTGGTATCGATATGTTGTTGTTTCTTATGCTTATATTGGCAGACAAAAGGAGTGCCAGGCCCATTGGGAGGAAGTCCGACTTAACTCGAATTTTTAGCCAACAGATGGCAGCACATCGACACGTTTCGTTTTTACGGAGAGGTCACATTTTCACGACATTCACGGCCGTATTCACAAGTCCGAGTTAACTCGAGAATCAACGATAATCCGCGAGTTATCGAAAAAACCGTATTCACAAGTTCTGATCCGTGGTTTAAACTGCCGGTTCGGTGTTACATTTTGATCCTCCGAAATCGGCGAGTTAACTCGCGAGTAAGAGTTACGCATGCGCAGTACTACCTTTTTGCGAAGGATATTCTGCAAAACAAAATGGATGACACATTTCATTCTATGCTAAAGTATAGTATTCTTACGACGACTGGTCACTGGATTCGACGTATCATTACGGAGCATCTGCTGCATAGCAGCTCATGTCCTCATCATAATATTGCTTAAATGGAAAATTTAAAACATAATTTTATTGAAATTCAAAATAAAAATGAAAATAAAGGTAGCTGCGTAATTCTTAAACAAGCAGCTTAGCGAAAAGATAGATGGCGCCACCTCTGTCCTATAAGCCGGTGAGAGCGAACGGTAGAAAACGACTATGGCACATACAAATTCGTCGTAGAATAAAAATTATTATGCTGATTTATTACGATTGAAAGAAAATTGACAATGCAAGTCACTTATCACACCACCAACATGCACCCATACTGACAAGTACAAAGATAATCGGATTACATACATCTGTCAAGACATTCTGTACAATTCTTCCTTGCCAAATTTAGGTTTCCAAAAAAATCTAATTTGAAATTAAATACTTTTGCATTTATTTTCCCAAACCTATATTAAAATGCTGTATGAGTCCTATTTATTCACAATTTGGAATCAATTCTACGGCGAAGTACGTGCTTGATCAGTATAAATGCAGATTCGGGTGTCGTAACCAATGTAAACAATAACACGTGATCGTGAGGTAGCCAATCACAGTGAGCGTATCATTTTAATCCCCGTATCACTTAACACGCTGTTTGAGAATACCGTTCTTGATAATCCTCGAGTTAACTCTTACTCGCGGATCAACTGATCCTCGAGTTAACTCGAGACTTGTGAATATGGCCGTCAATCATACTCAGGCACACGGTTGTAATTTTGATCCTTACCAGATACCAACTAATCCCTGGTTCGGCACCCCCAGAGGCATTGATTTATTATGGGAACATGGAGAACTTTGTGACCACGACAGATTTTTCGTGGTATCGATATAAAAAGTCCCTTTACCACTTATGTTCCAATGGCATCTTATACGAATTAGGTGCTCCTTCACAAGTGGTCGTCAGTTCCCACTAGGAAGTAATGACCAAGATATCAGTTTTCTTTCATGGGTGAAAACACAAGAACATTCTCAACACCTGAAAAGGACGATTGTGACTTTGGTGGATATATGCGATTCTAATGTATACCTTACGAAATTATTTAACTTGCTATGGTGACTACAATAGTACGAAAATAATGAATAACTCTACACCTATGATAATTTTTCTTCTAAAGGAATGCCATCAACTTGTTCACTACTACTCTTGTCAGATGGATCATGCTTTGACCATAAGTACGTGATTGGACTAAGACATTTCGAACCAGTCGGAATGGCATCCTTCCAACCTATATAACAAATAAACTATAGTTAGAGTGTGTAAAATTTTTACCATCATTTATACATGAAATAAATATTAATTCTGAATTCAAAATTGCGTCGCGATATATTTGTGTGTTCATTATTTATTTTAAGCATATGGGAGAATGTTGCACCTAAGGATGAATAAGGTTGTAATAATAAAAGAGAATGGATTTTTTGTTCGAACAGGTTGGTAACATTGAGCTAAGATGCCATTAGTCTCTAATGTTGTTTGTAGGTGGTGACTTCAGCAAAGAAGTCGTATTTTGCATTTTTCTATTTTTGTTACCTAAAGTAAGATTTGGAGTAGTTTTTTTCGATTTTTCATCATTGTTCAGTGTACTTTACAGACACACACTGTTTAGAAATTAATTCTACTACTTTTCAAAATTTAATTCAAATTTTTATGATCGTTCTCCCAATTTCAACCCTGCGATATTGGCGATCAAATTCAAGTTGACCAGCTGCTGCACCAAGAGACACTTTTGCCTGTTGATCCAATGGACAAAATACGCTGTTATCACTACGTACAACAGCGGATCGTCAATTATCTGTTTCCAAGCTACTTTGAAAATTTCAGAATGTAATATAATTCTCAAGTAAAATTATTTCACTAATAAATAATAAAGAATTTCAGTTCCCTGTTTCTTTTACCAGTTTTGTATTAGAATAAGGATTTTCACATTTATTGATGCACCCATTAGTGACATGCTAAGAAAAATACTAGTTCCTTCAATGCGATTTATTGTTAATGAATAAGACTTGAATCATTGTGAGTATGAAAAAAATTTCACAGAGCTGTGATTTTGTGCTAAAATTTAAATCGGAAGCTTTTATCTAAAATCTAAGCCTTTTGATATTATTTTGCATAACTACTGGGTGTCGTGGAAAAGGTTAACAAATTTCCATTTTTAATATTGATAAAATGAAAATAGTCACCACTAAAATGAGAAATAGGTAGCAAAATACCTCTAATTCCATATGAGTAGCAGGAAACTCCTCGAATTTTGATATAAAAATTAGAAAATTCAAAATAAAATTTCGAACCTTTGGAACGACACCGTCCCTTACATTATCAACTAGTCACTTCGTGGCTAGCCCGTCGTTGCTCGTGCCAGTTGCTTTTGTGAGGTTATTGGTTTGCTCAGCAAACCAAATGGGGATTCGTAGCCTATTGGATAATAGCCAAAAATAGAGTTGCCCGTTGTGTTGGTTTGCTTCGCAAACCAAATGGGAATTCGACGTGACGTCACAATCTCTTGCGAAAATATAAATATTTAACTGAAAAATTATTTATTAAAAGAAAATCAAATGTATAGAGTATCTATCTGGTGTCAAATTTCCCGCTGATTTCAATTCCGTTGAAATTTTCAATCTATCTTCAACGATCCCCTTTTTACAAAAAAAAAAAGAACTAAGCAATGCCAGCTAAAATGTGTGATATTTTTTTTTGCTTTCCTTCTATAAAATCGTAAAAGAGCAGGAAATGTAATCTGTTTATTTTTAAAACGCGAATATTGGCGTGACGTCACATTCTCTCTTGCGAAAATATGAAAGCGATTTTCAATTAAATTTTTTTATTTATTTGAAGAAAATTATAATTTTAGGTATTAATCTAATCTGATATTTTCCGTAGTTTTCAAATCTGTTGAAATTTTTACTCCATCTTTAACGGCCTAGGAGATAGAAAAAGAACTACATAACTCCAGCTGGAAAATCATTCCTCCCCGCAAAATGAAAACGGAAAAAATAAATTTTTAATCTGATCTTTTATTCTGTTGCCATTCCAATGAAAACAATAATAATTAAATTTCATTAAATTCATTTTAAAATTATCTAGATTGAATTTTAAAATTAGCTGCAACCCAAAAATTGTAAAACATTCGGGACAACCTCAGTGCCAAATTCCATTACTGCCAAATCCCATAAGTGTCATAGATTCGTCGGAAGTTTGCATGCAGAAAACAAACAGAAAGACAAACATTTCCTTTTATAATATTAGAGATTACAGGTGTTTCTATTACAGGTATTTGCTTATTTGTGGCTGGTCTCTCAGATATCACTTTTAATTTCTTATATCATGCACTTATAAATCTAGAGTACTGGATAGCGCATCAAATAAGTTAATTTGCATGTTTTTTGGCATTGACAATTACACGTGATTAACACATACTTATAGGTTGTTAACACTTTTCATAAGATCACATGGCAACCAAATAATATAGAACACTTAACAGAACAAAGAAATACACTTCAGTTTACAGAGTTTAAATGAGGTTTGTTGAAAAATGATGATGCTCATTAATCAATTTCTTCAGTTAAACGAACAAAGATTATTGAAGTTTTCAAGGAAATTACCTGTTATCAAAGTAGCTAACAACGTAAAAAATAGTGAAACACAACAACCTAACGTTGACTGCCAAAAGAAGGAAATTTTATACAAAATGAAAGGGTCACTGTAAAAGATAAAGACATAATAATGAGATACAATTAGATAAATATTCAATGAATGAATGTACAGTCCCGAATAAAAAACGAACCACCTCCTATATTTCGAACACAATTCATACAAAAGTAAATTCAAATGTATCATTGAATAGAAAATAACGTCCTCTACAAATTCAAATTAAAAAATTTGCATAAGCAGACATATTATCAAATTTTGCACAAACAACGAAATTTCTAATGCGAAAGGCAGCGTTTTGATGTCATGATCCGATCTGCATCGTTAAATTAGTGTAAATATAAAATTTCATGACTTTACCTTCGTCATCTGACCGCGGTTCAAAATTACGAGGTGTTGTTCTTTGATCTATCCATTAAGGGATTGATCCTGGACCATCGTCAATAGCCCGTTGTGTTGCTCTAGTACGACGTTAACTAAAATTACCATTACCATGACTTTACCGTCTTTATTTTCGGAGATATTCAGTCCTAAATTTGGTGTTCCTTTCAAGGATTATCTCCACAAAGAAAGCTGCTGTTCATAAATTGAGATTAACCCGAACTTCAAATTTGAACATTATTTGAAACGTATTTTTCAGCGATCCTAGTATTATTATATTTACTAGCAAAATACCCGACCTTACTCTGTTTGAATTGGTACTCTAGAAGAGATGATCAAAACGTATAATGACTTATGTGTATCGTAGAATAAAATATTATTTAATCTCCTATCGCCATCTTTATAATTTTCATAACTTTATTTTAGACATAAATCCTACACATGCATATCCATTCGTGTAATACAGTTCACATACATCGCTCCCTTGCTATATGACAAAGCTACAAAATGACGAAAGGTGACAGATTACTACTACAGAAGACGATTTTGAGGGAGATTTGGAATTCCCTTTCTTAAGTTATTTTAATGTTCAACTCAATTAATAAAAACGACGATGTACGGCAAGTTCTCTCGTACTCATAGTCAACAAAGCAATATTTTTTTACTTGTGACACTCTTGTATCAGGCATACGACATTGTGGAATTTCACAATCTTCTCCTGTTTTCCTCCCTGAACAGGAAATACAATTTATTAAAATAATAAATATTTAAAATAGAAAACGAAATAAAACTGCGAAATAAACTAATATAAAAGTTATCGGGAAAAAAGTTGGTTTCAATGGTATTAATTCGTGATTACTTTTTTATCTCTTGACCTTGCACAGTTGTCATTTACACTGTCAAATATCACTGCTCTCGATCCCATTCGTTGAAGAACATCGTCTGTACCAAATATTCGGAAATCGTTTACATTGCGCAAAGAACAAATATAAGACTTTAAATAAATAAAGTATCAAGGCTAAAATTGAAAAAAAAAATGAAAAATAATTGCTGTTTTAGCAGTACTAGTTAACTAATTCAAGAAATCGTCATATTGAATAAATATTCCAATTTTCCAAAACTCCCAACTTATGTTTGATTTAAGTATACTTACTCTGGTGTTTTAGCATGACACTTATCTAAATATAAAAATAAAAAAATGTTTAACATTGCATGCACTAAACTATTATGTAAGGTATCAAACAAAGCACGTTTCAATAAAATCTATATAAATAAGAATGGAGTGTTTGCTTGTGCAATGAATATTTTCGACCCATTTCAAGTTTTCTATCTTCTTTGTACCCTTCTGATGACAAATCCGCCTCTTTCGCGTTTGGTGTATGTCTGTCCATCTGTCTGTATAATATATTTTCATGATACTTTGTATACTATGAGTACTTATATTAATTTAGTGACTGAGCTTGGTTGCGTAAGTCTGTCTGTCCGTCCTTTTTGTTCTATGTTCGATTTTGTGTTTGTGCAGACATCTCGTGAATTTTATTCCAGATATTGGATTAGAATGTGTTTCATTTTATACACTATCTATTAGTTTAGGGAATTAAATATTAAACATTTCTTTATTTTTATATTTAGATGAGTTTCATGCCAAAACATTAATTAAGTAAACTTATATCAATCATAATTTGGTAATTTTGGAAAAACTGGAATGTATATTGAGTATTACGATTTTAGATTGCTTTACCAGTAGGTATTGCTAAAAAAGTAATTATTTTTCAAAATATTATTTTTTAAACGGAACTTCAGCTTTGATACTTCATTTATTTCGAGTCTTATTTTTGTCCTTTGCGCAATGTAAACGATTTCCGAATATTTGAGACAAATGATATTTTTCAACAAACGGGAATGAAACGAAAACTAATGTTGGTTGATCATGTGTAGTAATATTTTCTATTTCTTTTGCTCTGAATTAATTCCGCATTTCTAAATTTTGTGCACTTTTTAGTTGTAAGCTTTGGCAACTGCGAGATCAAGAGATAAAAAGGAACCACAAATTAATATCTTTAGAAATACTTTGTCTCGACATATTTTATTTTGCTGTTTTCTTTTGTTTTCTGTTTTAAAAATATTTATTTTTTTAATAAATTGTGTTTCGTTTTTATTACACACAACACCACCACAAAGTATTCTACTCAAAGTGGCAGGTAAGTCGGAATAAAGCAAATTTTAAGTGTAAATATGCCATTATTGAAAGAATAGTAATGTTTAAAAAATCTGAACTAGAACTTTTCAAGCATTAAAATTTTTTGTCTTAATAACAGAAGAAGATTGCGAAATTCCACAACGTCGCATGCCGGATGCAAGAGTATCACAAGTAAAAATATATTGTTTTGTTGACTGATTGTGAGAACACTCATCGTAAATCGTCGTTTTTATTAATTGAGTTGAACTTGAAAATATTTTAAAAAAGGGAATTTCAAATTTCCCTCAAAATCGGATTTGCAGAAGTAACCTTAATGTCACCTTTCGTCATTTTGTAGCTTTGTCATACAGCAAGGGTACGATGTATGTGGAATGTATTACATGAATGGATATGCATGTGTAGGATTTGTGTCCAAAGTAAGTTGTAGAAATTATAAAAATGGCGAAAGGTGTTAAAATATTATTTTATTCTACGAAAAACGTAAGTCATTTTATATATTTTTTTCATCTCTTCAATCTAGAGTAAACCAAATCAAACCGAGTAAGATCGGGTATTTTGCTAGTATCTGGTATAAAATTCATGTGATATCTGTACAAACACACAAACACAAAATCGAACATAGAACAAAAAGGACGGACAGACAGACTTACGCAACCAAGTTCAGTCACTAAATGAATATAAGTACTCATAGTATACAAAGTATCATGAAAATATATTATACAGACAGATAGACAAACATACACCAAACGCGAAAGAGGCGGATTTATCATCAGAAGGCTACAAAACCGATAGAAAATTTGAAATGGGTCGAAAATATTCATTGGGCAAACAAACACTCCATTCTTATTTATATATATTATGGAAGTGCTAACGATTTGAGAATTACATTATATTTACTATGCAGGTGAACATGACCATGAACATGATCTGAATCGTTTTTGCTGCCAGTAACGCTTCCAGCTATATTTGCTGCCAGTTTCTAAATCTTATATCGATCCCTGAGTCTCTTAAGGTAAACTATCTGACGACTCCGTTTCTCAAACATTTTCTTTGCCCAAAACAAACAAAAACGATTAAAATAATCGCTTAACGACAGTTTTGTTCCAAAAACTAGGTCGTTAAGTGAGAAGTGACTATAATTCTGTTCACGAATTAATTTAATAATGAAGTATAAACTTAAAATTTGTTTTTCACGAAAATAAACACGCTTGCATGACTAAAAGTATTTATCACAATACCAAATTCTATTTAATAATTTAATAATGAAGTATAAACTTAAAATTTGTTTTTCACGAAAATAAACACGCTTGCATGACTAAAAGTATTTATCACAATACCAAATCTATATATATAATTCTCTTACGTGGCTCACGAAAAAGACGTTATTTGTAATCGCGTTTTGGCAACACTGTACGATTGTTTGTTTATCGCGATTGAATTTATAGCGTTATCGGATGAAATTTTATTGAAAAAAAAAAGGAAATTTTAATGAGCTGTTGCAATTAGTTTATAATAGAAATCAAAGAAAGCGGAGGATCTTTTCAGGGCCATTTAAAAAACGGTCCTTTTCAGGGCCAACAGTTATAGTTCAACAAGACGCTTGCACTACAACTTTCGGCAACAAACTCAATGAAAAAGTGTGGGTCGTTTGAGTGCTGGGAAAATGTACACACAAACAACATGCTGGGTATTCAATTTCCAAAGTAACGCTCACATTTCGAGTCAAAATGTGCACAAAGTTTTCATTTGAATTCTGATTTCAGAGATACTGTATATATTTTTTCCGTAATACAGCAAATTTAGATTTGATAAACATTTTTTTGGTAACATATTTTGTAAACAATCCCTTCTGCTAGGACACATGTCTTCATTGAGGCGAGCGAAGCGAGCATAGGTTCGCGCAGCGAACCAATGAGGATTGCGAAGCAATCCTCCGGGGGTTGGCGAGCGTAAGCGAGCAGGGGGCAGGCCCCCTAGTTCTATTTAATGTGCGTCTTACCTAGAAGATTGGAGTTTAGGTACAATTGTAGAAAGACATGTGCTGTTTGGACATAAGATCGTTGAATTCAGAAGAATATTCAGTGAATTCGCTTGAGATGGACATCCACTGTTGGTCAGAGGAAGGGCGGTATGACGATACCCGCTGAATAACGATCCAAACCCCAACCACGATGAAAAAACTACTCCGAAGAAGAGTCCAACGAGTGCGCACTGAAATTCGAATTTACTTATTAATGTTGTATAATAATTCAGCTCATTGAAATGTCTCCATAAGATTTTTCACCCAACTGACTTACAGAGGCAAAAAAAACTTTCCGTTGTGCCCAAACCAAAATTTGACTGACCTATCACTGTCAAAGGTTGCCATTCATGAAGTAGAACTGTCAAGTTTTCAATCAAATTACTCTCTTTAATTCCATCATTACTTTTCTAACTGAAAAATTAATAACTTTAGCTTGAATATTTACAATTATATTTACAGTGGGCTTCACGACGTGGGATTAAAATCATATAGGCCATTTTTACGTCTGCCTTTAACAGCATTGCATCGCCGTTGTAACGTTATCTAACAATTAAGCTTACAACAGATTAAGTTTAAATGTTATTTACTTGAAGTAATTTGAATATTATTACCAAAGTTATATTCACATTAATTCAAAGTCGTGGATACAGCAATTAACATCGAACCACCCAGAAGTCGTGGCTTCAAAATCAGAGTCTGGTGGATACGTCTGTTCATCTCAATTGTTAAGTTGCATCTCTCGAAAAATCTTGTCAGAACAAAAGCTCAATTGCCAATCAAAACATCTGCGAAGGGGGTTTTGAGTTTGAACTCCTTGACCTGGCATCTGCAAGAAAAGTTTTTATAACTCTTCCGGCGTTCCGCCTGGAAATTCAAAAGGTCAGAATTTTGGGGTAGCTCGTCTTCCGCATTCTCACGGAGAACCCAAAATGCAGGTATTCGGCGACTTGTTTATCGCGTCGGAGTTGATCTGAATTCCAGATGTGGGGTGAGAGACCGACCGGTACACCGCCAAAGGCTGGAATGGTGTCTTGCCAGACGGACATCGAGCGTTGAATGGAATCGAGTTGTCGTCACTGACGAATCCCACTTCTTTCTGGGTGGAGACGACAATCGAATTCGCGTGTGGAGGTCAGCGTTAAGATTCACGATTTGTTGTGCAGCGTCACACTTCCAGAAGACCTCGTGTTAATGTGTGGGGGTGCAATTGCGTATGATGCCTAATCATCTTTGGTATTCGTTACGGTCTCTGATGGGCCAGAGTTACGTTGTACTAGAGTGCCTATATAATAAGAGTGGCGACATACGAGAAACACTTTCTGAATGGCTTAGAGACCATTTCTACTGCCCGAGGCGGTCTTTTCCTAGCTCCCGTAGACTTTACATGGGAACTTTTCGTGTATTCCAGAAAAACGTGTGTATATTAAATTTTAAAGAAAATATAGCTTTTTCATGTTCCATTTCGTGTTCTAGAATGTTTATTTATTATTATTTTAGTGTTTTGTCAGTGTAAATTTGAAGACTTTTCAAGTAAATAGCTTTTTTTGAACAACATGGTGCTTCCCGCAATCTAAATTAGCGCGTTGTGCAATCCATCTCATCAATATATCCAAATTATAACAATTATATGCTTTTTGTTCTCCCTGAAAGGATATATTAATTCGCCCAGCAACTTTCTTTGAGACGATTCTGGTCGAAAAATAGCTGCCGCGCATGCGTATTGGGCCAAATTTGGTTCCTTGTCGCCACTCTTATTATATAGGCACTCTACGTTGTACCGGTAGGTTTTCCCTCCATATGTTGGAGTTCAATCGACCTGCTTCCCCCCTTTTCCCACGTCAAGAATGTGCATCAACGCCGAGCCTGGGAAAACAACACCTGCAACTTGTTCGCGACCCTCTCCAGACCCACTCACCGTGAGGTTTAGAGTGTTTTTATGGCCCTGAGGGGAAGATTGTGTTTCCCGAATGCACTTGAAGGAGCACAGAAGAGCCACCACGGTCGGAAGGCACAAGCCAACTCCCACAGCACAGCACGCGCACTGCTGTTTATTATTTTTTTTAAATTTTATTTAACATGGGCAAACAAGGCCAGTGCTCAGTATGTATGGAGCGAACATTTAGAATTTCTTCTTTCTCAAAAGGGCAATACTCCCCGAACATATGAAAACAAAGAGTTGCAAATAGGCAATAATAAATAAAAGAAATCCCGCGCGCAGTAGCGGGTTACAAGATTATATAGGTTATATTGTGTAAATTCTGTTGTGGCCCTTTAAAAACAACAAAATAAAAATATGTCTGTGGCTACATGTAGGTTGGTCTAATTTAAAATAATGTTTTGTATATAAAACATTAAAATATTGTGACCGTCGGCGTGATTAAAAATCTAAAGGTGAGAACTTTTCCTATTTCTTTTTAATATAACCGGAGGGGGGCCCGGTAGGCCAAGTTACCTGCAAATGGTTGCACGCGTGTTCACTGTGGTATTCCTGAGAAAGTTGTCGAGGAAGTTTTTCTCGTCAGCTGTTTTGACGTTTTGTTTTAGACCGCCCCCCTTGTGCCTGGCATTTAAATTCACCGATGCGATAAACAGTATGTGGTATTCGTGAGAATGTGCCCGGGAGTGACTTTCTACCGATACATCTTAAGTTCCGTTTCGGTTCCCTAATCCCATGTCGGGTATGGAGATGAGCATCAGACGCGGTATGCGTAGGAAACGGATGAAAAAGCCTCTCCGAGATTAACTTTTGATCCGGAGTCGGCGTTACGGACAGATTTTGCAGCTTGCGTGGGAGTCATCAGTTCCACACCGTTTCCCACCTTTTGCAGGTGGCTCGGAAGAATTTCTCTGGTAGCCCCTGCGGACCCGAGAGAACGGGGATATGAGAATTTTTTGACAGACTGGATTTGAATTTGAAGAGAGACAGATGTCTCTGATTTTACGGGCTCGATAGGTTGGTTTCGACGTACGTCGAAGCCTGTGTCCTTTATAAACGTCCTTTTTAAATTGTCAATATCCTGTAACTATTTTAAATTCTAAAAATAAATATTGAAATGTAAAACAGTTGTACGTGTAATTGTTGCATGACATCACAACGCACAAGAAATTTTACAGCCAGTTACGCTCCCATTCCTGAACTCCCAGGTTCACCCTCTTTTTCAATAAGATAAAGCTCGACCCCATGCTGATGCCGTTTCAAGGGCTTGTCTACCAAGTCTGTCAAGAGCTTATCTACCACATCTTACCATGGAAGGCATATTCGCCAGACCTTATCCCCGATTGAGAATGAATGGGAATGCATTGGACGAGATGTAACCACTCCAGCCGTACCGCATAATATGCTGGAACAACGTAAAAGGGTTCAAGCAGCACGGGACGGACTGTACCAAACTTCATAAAGAGCCACTGCCAAGGCATGCTGCATTAAGAATAATGCCGGTCATATGCTATACTGCATGGTACCACTCTTTTGAATTTGTCTTACTAAAATTTGCATATTTCAGTCTCAAATTTTAATCATACACTCATTCATTAGAACTTTACCAACCTTGTAAATTTCATTGCATTTTAACAATTCCTTCTAGGTGAAATTTTTTGTGTGTATACTCTTAGAGTGTATACTCTTTTTATATGATTATATTGGTATTTTTTTTAACCTAGAATATTCTGGAAATATTTTATTGCTCAATTCCAAAGAATAATCCTCTGGAAAGATTCTACTGGTCAATAATGTCAAAACTGGTTAGAGTTCATATTAGTCATTCTTTTATGGATAATTATAAACGGGCCTTACCCTTTCATCGCCTTTCCTTGTAACAACGGCTATCAAGAAAATAGCCAACGCAGGACCTTCAGAAATACCCAAAAATATATTTGAAACTGCATATATGCTGTCTGCTTTGGAAAGGCCAAATGTCAAACCAATGCAAAGAGTTCCATAAACACACACACAATGGCTGTAAGAAAAAAATTTGCTTAAGTGGCACAGTTATAATACATGAATCTATAATGCATACCAGCATATCTTCAAATATGAATGTTTGATGAGATGACCAATAGAAATTGGAGGGACTTTTGTCATTTTCCAAAAAAAACTGTCTTTGTACGTGTATCATAATTGTGTTTTAGTTTCTGAGGTTGTGATGAGATTGCTGCATGTGAACAATAACTTCCAAAGGCTTAATCCTCCAAGTATTTTTTATGAGGTATCTCGTCCATCAAGTTCCAACCAATTTAGCTAATGACAAGGAATCTTGTCACTAGCTAAATTGGATATTCTTTTTTATTTATTTATCAGTTTTCTTCTAATGATGAGATATATCGCACATCAAGATCTGGTCATGGTTTTATAATGATGCGACACCTCATCCGTTTTCGGCAATACACCAGTTTATGTGTATGAAACACTAACGAAAGGTGGCTTAGCAGTAACAATTTTAGTAAAGTCAGCCAAATAAAATCATTTTTATCTTTACTTGTGTGTGCTGCGAACGATGTGCGAAGAGAGAAAGACAAGATATATATGTATATATGAGTGCGTAAAATTGATAGATAGAAGTCAGGGGTCAAAACCTGCAGGTTTTCCACTGACTGCTTAACGTAAATTGATACGCAACACTTCCACTTTAACATGCAGTTTGAAAAAGCTGGGCCCGGTCGCTAATAAGATTTTAAAGAAAGTAGTGCGATTGGTGAAAAACAACTGGACAGTTGCGTCACATGAGATGCATGTCACTGTTCATATGATTTCACAAATACCCTTTTTTTTAAATGGTCTCTTTCCATCAAAAGCTACGATCCAGGACACTACAAGAAACAACCGTATACGTATTACCTTTGATATGGGAATACACATGAGTTATGTTTTTTCTTTTAACTGGGAAAAAAGTCTTTATTCTGAATTTAAGATCTTGCATGGCATTAAATTAATTGAATTTGCATCTAAATTTACGTACATAAATTGAACTAAAGAATAATTCTGTGAGATGAGAACACTCAATTCTTACATAAAAGTTTAGCGACACAAAGGATTCTTTTTTCAGTGATTTGAGAGGAGGGGAAAAGAGGCTTTATGAAGTCGATAACTGTGACCGTAGATGCAGAGTTGAGAGCGGAGGATAAAGTGCTGAGGGATCCACTGAAAATTCCAGCCACACATAGTCCGGTTAGACCAGGCATGAGACGGAATCTGGTAATAATGTAATACGGTATCAACTGTGAAATAGAAATTTAATGTAAAATATTAATAAATAAAAGTTAAATAGAAGCTAATATTGGCATCCAAACATTTTTATGAAATAAGTAACGAATAAACTGCAAAGCCAGCTGCGAAACTGTAAAATTATAGCAGGTAAGCGATTGGTAGAGAAACGGCTGTCGAGCAATAAACATTCGTTATCTGTCGAACTTCGAGATTTAAAAGAACACTAGACCTGGTTGTCTGCTACCAGGGGTCTCAAACATCAAACTGCAAATTTCCCCCAAGCTATGATATTCTTTGTTACTGACCGTAATTGCGTTTTAAATTGTTCCATAAAACGTATCTATTTGGATGGAGTGCCTTTCGTTTCTTTAACTACACAATAACTTACACATTACAAAATTACTTTTAAATGTATTAGTTTATAGAATAACATTTTACATATCTTTTGACGTATCATATAAATATGAATGTCGAACACACACAGAAAAAGCTCGTTCGTGATAACTAAAGACTAGACACATTATAATTATTTGAAACTATCGACTTAAAATGAATATTAAACATTTTGTAGATACGAAATTTAGTTAGTTTTGCTCCTTCAAATAATGTGAAAACATTCCTGATATGTTGAAATGAATTTCAGAGAAAATAAACTTTTCTTGGCTTAATGAGTGTACAGAACATTTAATTTATCTCATAGCATATTGGATAATATTTCTATAATACAATGGCATACTTGGTCATTGCTCCTTCAAATAATGTGAAAACATTCATGATATGTTGAAATGAATTTCAGAGAAAATAAACTTTTCTTGGCTTAATGAGTGTACAGAACATTTAATTTATCTCATAGCATATTGGATAATATTTCTATAATACAATGGCTTACTTGGTCATTGCTCCTTCAAATAATGTGAAAACATTCATGATATGTTGAAATGAATTTCAGAGAAAATAAACTTTTCTTGGCTTAATGAGTGTACAGAACATTTAATTTATCTCATAGCATATTGGATAATATTTCTATAATACAATGGCTTACTTCGTCATTGCTCCTTCAAATAATGTGAAAACATTCCTGATATGTTGAAATGAATTTCAGAGAAAATAAACTTTTCTTGGCTTAATGAGTGTACAGAACATTTAATTTATCTCATAGCATATTGGATAATATTTCTATAATACAATGGCCTACTTGGTCATTGCTCCTTCAAATAATGTGAAAACATTCCTGATATGTTGAAATGAATTTCAGAGAAAATAAACTTTTCTTGGCTTAATGAGTGTACAGAACATTTAATTTATCTCATAGCATATTGGATAATATTTCTATAATACAATGGCCTACTTGGTCATTGCTCCTTCAAATAATGTGAAAAAATTCCTGATATGTTGAAATGAATTTCAGAGAAAATAAACTTTTATTGGCTTAAGGGGGTCCGGGACACAAAAATCGTCAAATTTTCGATATTTTTTTTATTATTTTAAGAAATTCTCTGTGTTTTTCTGCTTAAAATGACGTCTAAATCATGTTTCTATCTTAATTAGAACTAGAGATATAATAATTTTTGTGGTGCGTTGTTTTGAAAATCTAACACTCTTGACAGTTGTTGTCATGGCAACAACATCTGTCTTTAAAACTTTAAATGCGTTTATCTCCATGATATATTTTTTTAAGATTTCCTGTATTCAAATTGCTATAAGTCGGAAACCGATAAAGTTTAAGGGTTGAAATTTGGAATATATATTTTCAAACAGTATACTTTAATTTTGATTCAGCAAATTTGAAAAAAATATTTAATTTTAAAAATATGATTAAAAAAAAAAGTACCTTAAATTTTTCAAAAATTTTCATTTAAATATTTTTTATTTTTTAATAAATTAATATTTTTTTAATTGCTGAATCAAAATTAAACTTTATAAATTTGTGAATAATTTAGTGCAAGAATTTTGAAAATTGACCAAGAATATTTTGAGCCTTAGCAATTTAAATTGACCCCTCTTTTTTTCAAAAAATTTTATTTAAAAATTTTTAAAAAACTTTTGGAAAAATTTTGTGCTGTGATTTTGCTTATTAGGTAGATGGGTAATCAGTACACAAAAACTCAAAATTCTAAATTAATTAATAAAAATTTTTTTTCAATGTGTCCCGGACCCCCTTAATGAGTGTACAGAACATTTAATTTATCTCATAGCATATTGGATAATATTTCTATAATACAATGGCCTACTTGGTCATTGCTCCTTCAAATAATGTGAAAACATTCCTGATATGTTGAAATGAATTTCAGAGAAAATAAACTTTTCTTGGCTTAATGAGTGTACAGAACATTTAATTTATCTCATAGCATATTGGATAATATTTCTATAATACAATGGCCTACTTGGTCATATTTTGTCACTCCTGTGTGTATTCCGTCTTTGATTGGATCACACGAATGGAAGATTCCGTACATGATCAATCCTGATAAGTAGCACATAGAAACTAGGATGAGAGATGTTATTGAGCTCCATACAAGAGATCTGAAATGTTATTTAGAAATTGGAAAACGTTCAAAATCACAGGAAAACTAATCAATTAATCCTGTTAATCTAATTAAAAACATTTAAGCGCCAGTTAAATATTTGTATTCAAAGTCATTTCAGGATAAATGGTTATACTTCACTGTCAGAATGACCTGTTTCAGTGAGGCTCGCATCTTACTGTTAAACAGACAGATTGAAAATACGTTAACAAGATTGGATGACATAATGTGACAGATATAGTAATATATAAGTAAAACGTTTGTATAGTAATATTTCAGAGCAAAAAACCGGTGTGATTCGACTTAATCGTATGATTTATTACAAACTAGTCAGTTAGGCGATGGATAGGTGTGGATTAAAGTTTATATACTAGTATTTGAGAGTAAAAGGTAGGTGGTGATTCAACTAAATCATATATTTTCTATAGCGATCTTATTATTTGGGAATAGATAAGTGTAAATCATAGCTTTAAGTGTAATATTTTGGGTAAATCGTGTGTGGTAAAAAAATAAAAGAGTGTGTTTTATATAGGAGTGTGCAGTTATATGACATTTCTGTTCTTTACGTATCGCACTTTTCTGAGAAAAGTAAACAAGTAAAAATGAGGAATTTTTCTTTTTAGAAGAAGCGATTCTAATAAACTCGAATATAATCGGCGGATATCAAGTCAAAAAATCTGATATAAATCCTTAATATAAGTATGCGAGAATTTACGAATTTTTCACTTTCAGAGTGCAATATCCTATTGGATAATATGTCATCCTTGCAATTTTACTTAGTAGGATTTATTTTCTTAAATGTTGAACTGAAAAGAGAAGACTGCAAAGTTGTACCGTAGCTAGAGTACATCTAACCTATCTAGTCATGTTAGACAATCCTCACAGCGTCAAATGGTTGATAATGGGAGGAATATGTGAAGAGTACGTTTGAGAGTTTTGTCCTGGCAGGGACACACACATCAAGCTTGAAGACCATTCCAAAATTCTCGGAAAACGCAAAAAGTTATCTTTTGAGGAAAAATAAGATTTTATTTTTTTTCTGGTACCCCTCAAATTAAAGCTGCAACTCTTCACTGTTTCCGTAGATCACGTGCTTGAATTTCCAATCTGTTTGATGGTCCCAGACCATTGGAATTTTTTTGTTCGAGACTAAGAAGTAGGCACAGCAAAAGTTTGTTTTTATAGCTCAGATACAAGGTTTCCTATATCTTGATCCTGTTCTACCTTACTTGTAACTACTTTTCACGTTCTTCGCCGCCTCTTAGGTTTAATTGGTGATCCAGAGGAGGCAGCTTTTCTCCTGCGCAGGTGACAAGATCTTATGGGTATTATCTAATATTTTCTATGCTAGGAAATAAACAACAGAGTACATCTCGGTCGTGGTAGCTAAGTGGTAAAGACAAAGCTGTTCGTTTGTCCAAAAAGAAACCAAAGTTTAAAATTAGAGCGTCAACCTAGAAACCGCTCTGTAATAAGGTTGTGGGGCGTTAACCTTGAATTTGCACCTGTTCTTTTCTCGAGAACGCCTAATCATTTTGTCACTGTTTTATAAGCAGTATAGTGGACCAGTATTTTGTGTGTTCGGCGATTATTTACATTTCTAAAATGAAAGATCCTGAAGAGCAACGGCGTTGTGTGAAGTTTAGGGTAAAATTGTCAATAACCTTTACTGAAACATTCCAACTGTTGCAACAAGCTTATGGAGAGAATTATTTAGCCGGTCCTAATGCTATGATTGGAACCGACGTTTAAAACAGGGCAGAACATCCACTAAAGAAGATCAGAAAATTAAATTGGGAGCTCTGCGTACGAGCTTTACGTCGTGGAATGGCGTGCCTTGATACGTATGAATCGACGTTTAACTGTTTGTGAGATTACTGAAGATCTAGGCATGAGCAAAAGCTCATGTCACACAATATTGATAGGAATTCGCAGATGCGTCTCGCTGAGCAAAATTTGGGCCTCGTCTCTTGATTGATGAGCAAAAAATTAATCGTGTGGCAAAGAGGTCAAAAGTTGTTAAATCGTTCAAATTTGATCAAAATTTTCTAAAACAAATCATAACAAGGTAATGAAACATGGGTTTACAGATATGACATTCCAATTTAAAGAAAATTGTCTCAATGGGTAGGAACATCGTCACCAAGTTAATAAAATCCCGTCAGAGTCAATCGACTGTGAACGTGAAGTTTTTTTTGCATTTTTTGATTATCAAGGAATCGTTTAATATGAATCCCTTAAACGAGGTCAAACTATCAACGCGCACTTTCGTTGAATCTTAGGAGGCGTTTAAGAGAAGCAATGCAACTGCAGAGGTCGGAAGTTTGGAGAGACAAGACCCGGATGATTCACCATGATAACGCACCTGAACACTCATCATTCCTTATCAGTGAAATTTTGGCCAATACAGAGATGAATGTCTACATACACACACACACGCACACACACACAACACACACACATAGATTTTTTGCCCCTACTTACTTTTTATTGCTCCCAAAGTTGAAATACTGGTTCACTCTACCACTCATAAAACAGTGACAAAATGACGTGGATTTCTCGACAAAGAGTAGGCTCAAGCTCAAGGTTAACGTTACGCAATGTTATTACAGTATTGTTGCTAGGTGGCGTGTTAACGCTATAATCTCAAAGTTCGGTTTTATTTTAGTATTTTATCACCAACTCAATGACACTTTATTGCAACATTAAATGTGCACTCTAAAATTTGGGAGGGGGAAGGGTTGTGGCTCAGCCGGTTTTCCTACTGCGCTAGCAACTTGTGAATTGTTGGTGGAGTTGATATAACGTACCCTGGTTCATTCCTCTTATGTGCATTATACCATTACTCTGTATATGTATGTCTATTACTTGATATTGTTCCCCTCAGTTTGGCCCCTTGAGCTCTAAATTGCAACCCAACCCAATCAAGAAACCGAATATTATGAAATACACACTTTTGAAATGTTTTATTCTAAAATTTTATAATTTGTTACCAATAATAACCTAAACGTTGTTTGACAAATACATCTGAATCAGAATGATTTTTGTTCTCCTAAAAGTATAATAATTAATGACCTCTACTTTCATTGATATTATACAGGAGACGTAAAGAATCAAATGTAACACTAATTTAATGCATAATATTGCCATATAAATTTCTTAACTGTTTTGTATCAGATTTTCTGACTGCTTTCTCTTGGAATATCCAACAATGTCAACCGTTTCTTAATTTATGGGTGGAGACATGTTCCAATGCGCTTCGTTGCATGGCAACTGCGCATGCGCGTTTGTTCTATCTCTTACTGCCATGCACTTCTAACTGCATAAAGTCAAATGATTAAATTTCTTGATACTTACGATTTCGCTCTTTCGGAGTTTCTCAGACTAAGCAATCTTTGAACTTCCACTTGGCTTGTTCCATAGTATGCTAATCCTCCAACCAAACCTCGAGCACAAGTATTCCAAAAGGTGTATCTCAGAGTCATATCTGGCGAAAAACTATAACAAAAAATAATATCTCAATAACAATGGGACTTTAATTCGTATATTTCAATCACTGATAATCATTATTTGAAATAATAGAATAATCTTTGCAGAGTTGTTCGTAAAATAGTTTTGTAAAAATGCAAAAACACAACAAAATTCAATGAAAATATCATAACTCGAATTAAGTAAGCAATTTGAAGTGTTTGTAGTTGAATTAACTTCGCACTTAGGCAACCAACGGGCTATTCACCATGATAACGTATCTACACACTCGTCATTCCTTATCCGTGAAATTTTGGACAAAAAAGAGGTGACTGTCTTCCCGCAGCGTCATTACTCTACACGGGATCATTTACGGAAGGTTGGTTGATTTGGCATTTTATTGCACAAGGGCCATGTTGCGCCAAACTTAAGACAACGCCAAATTAAAAAGGTCACGAAAGGGGATAAAAAGGGATTTTGGAATTGAGTAGTGAGATGGAAACTGAAAAAAATACCTAGGGTATCTCGGGACCCAACCAAATACCAGTATACTATGGGAAAAGAAAGATCACTCCGTTACCTCGGACTCGTAAGGCCCGTACACACCTAAAAGAGACGTGTCCCTGAGGGCCAATATTGAAGTGACTATAATAGTCAAGAATAAAGAGAAAATGCACTTTTTACCCATTTAAAAATGTAATTACGGTTTTGGATCTTTGATTTTTTCCCACATAATATTTTAGACATTTAAGACAGATCTCGAAATTAAAACAAATGATCAAAAATGAAAAACCACAATTTTTTAAATAACTTTTGTACCCTTGTATTTCAGAAAATGAAAATGTTTAGTTTCTTATTAAATTTTATTCATACAACATCTGGATCCGGTACTACACAGTCCAGTCACATTAATGTGACCACCACCTACTTTCGACGTCAACGTTAAATAACCAATCACACAAGGCAGGTGGCAGCACATTGCAGTGGAGTGTATATAAAGGATGTCCTAGGGCATCGGAAAGCATTTCAATCGTTGACGTAATGCAGAAACAGCGTTTTATCCGACGTCCAAAAGGGCATGATCATTGTATTTCGGGCCAAGGGTAGAAGCATTTCGGAAACGGCTTGTTTTGTGAACTGTTCGCGTGCCGCCGTGGTAAAGTATACCGTGCATGGCAAAATGGCACTATTCAAAATCAGCTGTGTGGCACATGTGGTGCACCACGGGCTATAGATGACAGAGGCGAACGAAGGCTACGGAGATGCGTTCGGGCGAATAGACGTGCAACTGTTGAGCAACTGACCGCCCAGATGAACCAAGGGGCTACAAAGAGTGTATCCTCGACGAAGGCTGGAATTTACACGCCAGTACCGCAACTGGACGTCCACAGAGTGGCGACAGGTGGCTTTTTCCGATGAATCACGTTTTATGCTCCATCGGACAGATGGACGTTGGCGTATACGGCGTGAAACGTATGAAAGCAAACACCCTGCAACAATTGCCGGAAGGATCCAGGCTGGAGATGGGAGCATTATGGTTTGGGGAATGTTTTCCTGTCATTCACTGAGTGCACTCATCATTAGAAACCTAATTGACACTCTTCCTGCACGTCTCGCAGCGGTCCGCTCTGCCAAAGGTGGTTATTCTGGCTTTTGACAGGTGGTCACATTAATGTGTCTGGACTGTGTATATCTATCACATATTACTTTTCACAGTTTTCATGCTATAGATACAATATTATAGATAGAAATTAAAACAGTAGAATCAGTTTCAGGATTCAAAAAATATTATGGAGAGAAACGCTAAGACAGGATATTAATGCAATTTCAATTTTGCTGAAACTTTTTAGCAATATATCTTTCACATTTGATTGTATATTTACTGTATACCTTTTAAATTTCTACCATATCAAAAATTTTCAATACACTGAAATACCAGAAAAACTGGTACAGACTATCCTAAGCAAATTAACGATGTTACTACTAATCGACGTTTTTTGGTGACGAGTCCAAAAGTATGTAAAACTCTAACAGTCGCAATAAAGACCATTAAACAATGCGTTTCCCAGGTTGTTACTGCCATCATTGAACATATTTCGGGCAATATGGCAGGTTGTAAAACCAGTGTTGACACCAATTTATTTATAGAAGTGTGTCATAAAAAATAGCCATAAATAAAAGCAATTAGATTTCTAAGAATAATTGGTTGAAATGTAAAGTCTTACTTTTTTAACGTATAATTTATCACACTACGATCATCTACTGCATATCCTAGTAAAGATGCATTACAGGGGTTGTGTAATTTGATAATCCACCTACTTTGTAAATTATTAGCTTTCTTTATGTATTAGCATCAAATATCCTCATCAATGCATTTTCACCATAATCTAACCGTAGTTCAAAATTACGAGGGTGTTGTAGTCGAATGTTACCCTTTGGGATTGATCGACACCTTCGCCAATAGTCCGTTGTAGAGCTCCAGTGTGACGCTAATTAAATTACCTACCTATTTTCATCTGTATTCTAGCAGTGAAATAAATTTAATTTTTCTTGTATTATTTTACCACTTATTTTCCATCTTTAATATGCTTATATTTTATATCGACAATATACACTTTTGGACCAATAGATATTTATTTTATTGGTATAAGAAACTTTTAAACTTACGCTCATTGCCATAAAAATTTGCGCACCAAGAAAAAGTCGTCAAAATGAAACGAAATTTTACACATGTAAGTACTACTTTGACATAAGTAAGTGATTAGAAAATCAAAGAAAAAAGATAATTTATTGCAGAAAAAAGTACAAATGAACGGAAGTTTTAGTACTCTATTGGACCAACTCTAGCGCGAATGCACGATGCGATACGAGCGGGCATTGAGGCAAACAAGTTCCGTATGATGTCCTGAGATATATCGTTCCACGGAACTAGTAAACGCGCCTCTAGTTCGACCAAACTCGTAGGGTGTCCAACTTGCCGTCCCAAATGATCCCAGATATGATCGATTGGTGACAAATCTGGGGATCGAGAACGTCAGGGAAGGGTGGTAATGTGGCGGAGGCAGTCTTGTGACATCCTTGCTGTGTGTGGCTGAGCATTGTCTTGTTGAAAAATGGCTCCTGGGAGCCCTGCTATGAGTGACATCACATGTAGCTGCAGGATGTCATGGACGTACTGCTGGGCTGTCATTGTGCCATTGATCAATATTAGGGGTGACCGTTTATCGTAAGCAATGGCACCCTATACCATCACACCAGCTGTGAGATATGTGTGTCGCTGTAAAGCGAAGGCAGGATTGAGGCGTTCACTACGGGGCCTCCACACACGAACACGATTGTCATCACTGCTCAAATTGAATCTAGATTCATCGCTGAAGACGACCTGGTTCCATTCCGTTGCAGTCCAATTCCGTCATGCTCGACACCACTCCAAAAGGGGGCGTCGGTGGGTGGGTGTCATTGGCAAGCACACGTAATGGGCGCAGCGATACCAGATGTCTTTCAGCTAGGCGCCTTGCGATGGTTCGGGAAGACACAGGGGCCCGTAATGAAGGTGCTGTCTGTGTCCGGATAACGGACAATGAGGTAGTTGGCTCTACGCGTGCGTTTTGTATGATGTGACGGTCTTCTCGACGACTGGTCTGTCGAGGGCGTCCTGAGCCTGGTCGCCATGTAAATGACGTCTCTTCTGTCCTCTGGTTCGATCACCTCCTCACAGTAAGATCAGAATGGCCTACTTTACGAGCTACTCGCCAAGCTGACCACCTAGCTTCCATCATCCCGATGATTTTTCAACTTTCGAACTCTGACAGCTGCTCATATTGTCTTCAATGGCGGCATAACGGCATGTCTACCTCTACGTTTCCTTTACAAAAGATTAAGTACACTCAAACAAGCTCTGCTTACCTATTTTATATTCCAAGGAAAACGAAGTTCAACGCCCTCTAGTGGCATTACGCAATGCGTAATCACGCTGCATTTCTAATCATTTGCATATCTGGCCGACATGTACCTTTATGCCAAGTTTCGTTACTGTCCCACAATTATTTCTTGGTGCGCAAATTTTTATGGCAATGAGTGTATTTTATGATCACAATAGTATAACATACTTCCACATCTTTAGTCTCTGCCCTTCCGATGACTTTCGGTATATCTCGCCAACTCCTCCTGCTTCAACAATGCCTTGTGAATATAAAATGATTACGAATGTGAACATGAGAATGGCCTGAAAAGTATCCGTCCATAGAACAGCTTTCAAACCACCCTGGAAAACACATGCGTTCAACATAATTGACTACTTTTATAACAAAAGACTGCACAATTACATCTCGCATTAATACTTTATGCTTTAATAAAATGATACTTTATTTAATGATTTGTCTCACAGTGTGGTTATAATTTTTACTGTTAGAATTCAGATATAGCTGGATCAGTTTTATTTTCATAAAAGACCAAAATTATAATATGGTAGAAACCAAACTTTTACTTACTCATTTCATTGGAATTGGTCCAGGACCGTCTCCAATGGTTGTTGGGTAGCTCCAGTGCGACGTTAATTCAACTACCTATCTAGCTTTTTAATTCATTATTAATGTGCCAATATTTACAATTTTTTTTACTTTTTTCAATGTGCATGTATGCATAAAATGAAGACATTCTATTTAAATTCAAATGGTCGAAAGTATCAATGCAATTTTTAGAAGGTTGTGGTTAGTTAGTCATTAAGTGTGTTAATGTGGTAGAAGCAGCAGTATACTACCTATAAATCTATCGATGGTTATGGAATTAACAAAAACTACAAGTGCAGTTTGAAGCAAGCTTTTAGCTCAGACATGTTACTTTAAAGCTAGTTATAAGTAAGTACTTACCATCATGCAGTAAAAGGTGCATACGGTCCCAAAGATGAGAATTGACAACTCCTGTGAAAGATCTGTTATTGCACTTAAGGCTAAAACCGGTACATAAAGAGCTATAGACATATAAAGTACCTGAAACACACGAAGAGAACAATTTATTCCATTTTTCTAGTATAAAAAATAAAATGAGTGTGGAGTTAGAAATGAAAAGACAAATGCGAAAGTACCATTTGTACCACAAAAAGTGCTGAAATTGTGTATCTTATTTTCTTCCCATACCTCATTTCAAGAAACTGAAACGAAAAGACTATTTTAATGAAAACTCGAACTCGAAATTACATCCTTAATTTTAATATCAATAAAAATAGCGTGATAAATATCGATTATCTAAGTGTCTGAAAAGATACACTGACTATAAACAGATTACTTTAGTGACATAGAAGAGTTTGGTGGTCAGGGAAAGCTTCAAACACACTTTTGCTTAGAAAGGGTTTAATGTTGCAGTTCCTGTTAACAATGTGTCATATCTATATGAATAAGAATGGAGTGTTTGTTTGTATATTGAATTTTTTCGACCCATTTTAAGTTGTATATCCTTTTTTATACCCTTCTGATGCCAAATTCGTATCTTACGCGTTTGGAGTTCGTTCATGAGTGGTGATTATTTTATATTGAATAATATTTTAGCAGTAAAGCTAATTGTATTTAGGTTCGGTTGAGTAAAAATAGATAGTCTAAATTCACATTATGTAGTCATAAAATTTTTTTTGTTACCAGCAATGTCAGTTGGGGTAAATACAAAATGAAATGGGGCACACTGTTACAAACATAATTTGTCCAATTAACACATTACAAACAAGCATATGTTTCACAGTGTTTTTCCACCATATCGGATTGCACATATTTTTATGTGATATTTACAATCTTTCTTTACATGATTAGCAGTTTTCTTTTGTTTATTCATTCAAAAAATTCACAAGCTAACAAAATTATGTCTCCTTAAGAAGTAAGGTCTTTCCCTAAAGCTCCATACTGGAAAACTGCCCAAAATAGATGGCGGGTGAAATGTAGGATCGTGACTGATACACCAATGATTGAATATGATTACAGAGGAAATATTGAAGAGGAAAACAGCACTAAACCATAAAAAGAACGAAATCCCAAAGATGCATGCCAAAGTGTGTACAGTCTGGTCCCAAGCACCCTTAAGACATTGACAGCTGGCAACTTGTGTACTGTCCCTTGGAGGGATGTCGTGAAAAACCAACGGGTTATTTTGGAATAAAAAGAGGAGGCGAGAGTGAGAGAATAGGGGAGGACTTGCGTAGTCCTCCCCAACTTTAGCTTGGCGTTTTACTTGGACACATTAGTTCTACTGTAAATTAATAATTTAAGTTTAAACTATCCAGTTATCTTGAAACTTTACTGTAAATTTTTAACCAACTGGTAAATAAACCTTAATTTTAACTTAATTGCTCAGTTCCTGTATTAATTGCAGCTTGTATTCAATGATTCCTTCAAACTACTGCAAAATGGCCACACGTGCTCATCCGAGCACATCTGAAGGAGGTACGGAAGGAAAATTCGACTTCAGTGAACCTGAGTCATAAGCCTGCAGAGATATCACGAACAGAAGATGAAGATTCACCATCTTATGCTGATAGTGATAACGTCACTTTTTTAGAATTGCAGCCATTGCTACAGACGACAACAAAACAGTGAGGATTACATTATAGTTAAAGGATACTTAAAAAAAACACAAAATTCACTCTATTGGGGAATTGTGAGTCAGAACAATGTTGATTTTGAAGTGTTGTACGTCAAACGAATTTTTCCATTGTATATATTTCCCGAACAAATGAAGTTAATTTATTTGAAAAATCAAAAATTCTTGCTAAATTTTCACTCCGAATTCCACCAGGAGGAGCAATGAGAAAAGCAGAAATAAAGAATTTTCCCTGTGGATTCAACTTTCTATATATCAAAATCTAAAATAAATTACAGTTTCTTTAATATTATTTTATCATCTACTATATAACTGCAGGCTACAATAATTGCAAATATTTCCCCCACATTTAAAACTGCTCAATTATACGCAATCAAAAGCGGTATTTTATTTAAAACCTGCTTCAGGAATCATTATATATCTGTATATTTCAATTAAAATGTATTTTAGTAAAAGTCTGTTCTTTATATTTAATGTTGCTACTATCATAACACACCCCGACATTGGGGCACAGTGTTACAATGTACATCACTACCAAAAACTTTAAATACTGGAAATAAATGTTACGCTTTTTAATTTTAATGATAGGTAAGAGATCAAAGATCCTTTTAAAGGACTTTGTTGGCTTGATATAGATGCATATCTTGATGCCACAGCTGAAATTAAAAAACGTGTAACACTGTGCCAAACCTTCCCCAACTCACAGTATGTAAAGTTTCATGAAAATATACTACTAAATCGTTTGGAATATTAAATAGTAGAATTAGCACAATCATACAGACAGACATCAATATTCAATATACAAACAACACACTCCATTCTTATTTAAAAGATTTCAGAATATTTGGGACAGGTTATATTTTACAACGAAATGGAAATTCGCGTTGGTATAAAACTCTTTGAATGGCTTTCATTCATCTCAAAATATTTCAATTCTTTCTAATTATTCATTGCAGTAATAACTGGTCTAAGGTTTTTAGTTACAAGGATTTTCGTTAGGTACTGCCACCATGAACAGACGTGTTTACAAAACTTCAAACTCAATTTCTGAAGAACTGCGTTCTTGCAATAGGATGCTTTGTTAAAAATGGTATAGCTCCACAATGAATTCACTTATTAGAATTTATTTTTACATCATTATGATCTATATAATACAGTGGTTGTTTTGAACCTCAACCAGAGTATTTAGTTAAGAGTATTACCAGAATATTAAGTTGTTTTCATTTTTTAATAGAATATAAATAATAATTAATAAATGGTTGTATCCAGTAACGTCTATTTTGTTACAAAATATACTTTTACACCAAATAACACCAAGTAAGCGAAATAAACACGTTTTCTTCGATACAATATTTATTGCAAATGGCGCGAAATGAGAACTTGTGTCATTTCACGGTTATGTGTGCATACTTAGGCTTCGATGCCGCAGCGGTGCCGCACGTTGAAAAACCGGATGTGTTCACCGGGCCTTAAGATGATATGTTTGGAATATTCGTGTTATTGAGAGAACGTCTCTCAAATAATTCTCTCGACTAACTTAACTTCGAGAAATTTATTTGTTCGGAGGCTTGAAAACAAATATTTACTTGAACCTACTACATCGCACGGGCAATTACTATTGTTTTGCTAGTGAGCCTTATACGAGAGAAACGTTCAGAACTCGAGTGGATAAAGTAACTTTTCTGGTCGAACTGATAATCACACACCCGAACTCCTTTAAGTTGAATTTTTTAGAACATCTTTGAATCAAGTTCTCCTAGGTGCTTTAGTTCCCGAGAAAGGGCAGAAGAAAAGCCCGGCGAATAGGAAAAGTACACTCGAGAAGAAACGTTTAACACGATCTATCTCAAAATGTTATAAATCGATTTGATTCACTCTAGTTCTGAACGTCTCACATATATACGCAATATTCTACTATTGCCAATTTCTATTACCAATCTAAAAGTGTTTGTAAAAGGTTTTTATTTTTTAAAACAAAGCCCACACACACACACCATAGTATTTGCTTCATTAAAAATATTCAATAATAATGATTTATCAGTTTAAAATAAACATAAATCATAATATTAATTTCATAAAGACTATACACAGTTCTATTATTCATTCAGTGATTGATACTCTAGTGTTCATAGAAAATTTGAGGATCATTCCCTTCTTCAAAAGACAACGCAGATTTGTTGACTAAAAATCCAATTTTTTACAGTTTCTTAGTGGTTTATGCTTAAATTAATTTCAGTGCAAAAAACTAGATTTAGTTAAACATTGGTTATCTAATTTATATATGTAATAATATCCATGTTTTTTTAGTCGAAATATCTCACATTTTAATTTGGGAAGAAAAAAATATATAACCTTCAAGCTAACTAAAAATAACTTTTTGGACATAGCCAGTAAAATGTGATATTTTACTGGCTATGTCCGAATGTGATATTTATTTCATTTTGGTCTGGAAGAGCTAAAAAAGTCGTTTCGAAAAAATTTGTTTAAAAAAAAATATTTTACTTATACATCTATAAAACCCATGTAACACTTGAAGGTAGAGCGTAGAACAAAAAGAAAGGTAGAGAAACGGTAAGAACTCCACCTGCTTCAAAAGTTCTCGATCCGTCCAACAGCTTATATGAAAGCCCTCCCCGTAATTTCCAAACATTTCAAGAGGTGGTCACAGACTATGTCATCTATCCTTTTGCAAAGGCCACATCTCGTCTACTCAAAACGATGTAAATGATTGGTAAGACAATCATGCAGTGCCAATAATCCACCACCTTTTGCTTAGTACTATGTAGCAAAATCCAGGATTGATGTCACCAAACAGATTCATCAATATTTACAATTTTGACTTAGGGTGTTTCACTTGCAAGCTGACGAAATATTTACACAAAAATGAACATCAATACGCAATTCAAACGATGGGGGCAGAAATCACATGTCAAAAATATTTAAAACTGATTTCATTACATAAAGTGTCTAGTGTGGGCATTTAATGTGTGAAGAAATTCCATCAAATCCTTTCAGTTATTAGACATAGGGCCTGAAAAAAAGCATTGAATGCGTAAATATCACGTGACACACTGACTTGTGGGGTTCCTGGACCTATTTTTCTCAAATTTGATAAATGGTTCATGTGGTTATCGATCCAATTATAGGAGAAATATATAAAACATGAAAAATTCACTTTAAGAATAAGAACTATTTGATATTTCAGAATACTTACTTCATGCACTGTAGAAACATCACATTGAAAATACACTGGTACGAAGATGTAAGCTGCTAGAACAGTTCCAACCATCGCTGCGATAACCATGATAATAACGGAAATTCCAAATCTATAAACCTCAGCTGGAGAGGATATTAAAGTCATTGCTGACAACATAGTAACTGTTGTAGACAGAATGACAGGTATTTTGGGCATATCCTTTCCGGCCATCAAATACTCTTGAGTAGTCTTGAGCCGATTCCCAGTAAAGCGGAACCAGATACCAATACCTGAGGCTATAAGAAGAGTTATAGCAATCACTATGTAGTCGACTGCACCCAAATGATCCTTTATAACCATTGTTGTTAGAATGAACTGTACGGATCAGAAAGAAACGCGACTTAACTTGTTTATCTATCTAAGAAGTCTGAAATACTTAGTTCCATCGCATCTCATTAGGTTCTATGTGGATACACGAACGAGTCGATTCTTTACAGTCCTTGTCTTAATCATAATTTTTCATTATTATAAAATATATGAGTAATTGGAGAATGAAGAGTAACTTCAAAGGTTATTTATGTCGAAATCTTTGCTCAACAACTAATGGAAATTTATGGCTGGAGAAGGCGAGATGGAAGTAATTTTAACAACTACTAATTGCCTGGTGAAGCAGTTGAAATTAGGATTCTTAGAACGGTGAAAGGGTGCGTTAAGATAAGTACGATACCATTACCTCATGATATACATGACATGAAAATCTAGTATGGTTTTTCTAAATGCCAGTTGTATTAGAATTGTAATTTTATTAGCAATAGTAAGTGCATAATCATGCCATAAAAGATAAAGGTTTAGATTAACACACAAAGTAATACAATCATAGTATAAAAATACATATAATTAAAAAACGCATCGATTATCAACTAAGAAATAAAAACATACAGAAGTCACTGCCCTTAAATATTATCGTATTATTGTGTGTGCATCCATTTATAAAATATTACCTCAATAACTATTTTTAGACGCTTACATAATGCAAAAGAGCACGTAAATAAATTCAAGTTTTATTAGTACATCATTCCACAGATGAGAAAATTCATTGATACTTGACAGAGAAAAATATTTATAGAGCATAATTTTCCTTAGGGATAGTCTTCATATGAAATTGGTGATAATCCTCACAATTTCAAATGACAACAATTAAGTTCGGTTCAAAATTACAAATCTTTTATTAAAATTGAATCTTGGATACTAAGTTTCAAATAATTTTTTGAAGCCGTTTCTGGATGTTAATGAGAATGTGAAAAGATTTTATCCCTTAATTTATCAAATTTGTTCGACTTTTAATAATATACTATGAATATAGTTTTACTATCATCATTTTTCCTAAGTACTTTGTCACTTTTTTCCTTCACAAAATAGGTCAAATAAACGTAAAATTTCTCTTTAAAAGTAATTTCTGAGTCTGACGTTGTAATATTGTTTCATGATCCTATCAAAAGTTGTTCTAGATTGATTTGTTTGATTCTGATTGCTTAACATTCTGGAGAATTAACAGCAACAGTCTATTGTGTTCATTTTTATGCTAAACTTTGTAATTTAGCACTTCGATAAAGATGGCTACAATAATTTCTATTCAGTGCTGTTAATGATAAGTATAACGGGAATATCATTCCACGTCTATGGGAAGTACGTACGCTTATTTTGTTAATTTTTCAATTTAATTTCATGATGGAAGTATAGATAAACATATTGTTTGTTCATCAAGATTTTGGAAAAAATTCTGAGTCAGACTCTCTCACTTTCAGAAGCAAAACATTTGGGAGCAGGCTCATCTCTAACCCTTAAATAAAAAATAATCTTAAAATGATCTTATGAGTATAAGCAATGAAGTTTAAATTTTAATCTATAGAATATAGGAACTTAGGTTCTTAGGATGGGCTCGCGTTTATGTGAGTACTGGCTTTACGGTCCCAAGATACTCTAAAGGTTTGCTTTCCTTACGCGGTTTACTGTCGTTAGTAAACATGTTGGGGCCGTACTCCCGGGATACACAATCGATCTTTCTCTGATTTCATAACATTAATCTGTTCCCCACAGTCTCTTTTTTCCCTTTAGCGATATTCTTGGCTTCGTGTTATTTTGTGTTGGTGCAGCTTGACGATATACGACCCTTGAGCCATAACAGCCAAGCAACAACCAACTTTTGGATATGGGCGCTGTAAGACTGAATGACATATGTGAAGAGGTTCAGCTCAATCGACCCGCGAGTGATATACCAAAAACATTGTTCTGTTCGATAGTGTGAAGTATTTTCTCTATCGTTCCTCTTTGTCACCGAACTACAGTTCATTGTAAAAGAGTCACCAAGCATCCTCTAAAAACCATATGAATGTGAATGAAATGTTCCAAGTGGTGATGTTGACAGATTTACGATCGGTGGAACACCCGACGTTGTTAACTTTTGAAACCAAGCTGCTGCTATACAATATTTTGCATAGTTTGAATATGTGTTTATCTCCTTTACTATATAGCACCTAGTTAAACAAAAAAAATCACTTAAAAGCGCATCAATTAAAAATAACAAAGATTATTACCAGTAGTTTCTCATGAAAGATTCCTTGGCGATGATCGAAATAGAATAAAGATGCGGTAAGAAGTGAAACGCAACAACCTATCCCTGTTACCCATACTTACGATAGTTTGTATAAAATGAAAGGCTATCTGGGAAAAATGATCCTATTCATGTCTAAAAAACATCTGCTTCCATAAAAGATTTTATAGGTGTTTTAAAATGTTTACTTGTTTTGAAATGTAACATAAATATTTCCAACATGCCTTGTAAAAAATATCAAAATAATCAATCTGGAAAAATTCATAGGACAGCGTGTTGGATTTTAGTGCTTCGTAAGCAAAAGGTATTTCCATAATAATCTAAAAGATATTCATATTCAAGGTAGATAGGTAAATATCTTAATAAATGTTGTACTGGAGCAAACACAATAGGCTTTTGGCTATGGTACGGGATCAAACTCGAAGTCATCATCAAGTAAAAAATATAATTTATACTTGTATCTTTTTACCCAGTAATACAAATTCGAACAAATACCTTCTAGTTTCATTAAGCTTTCCTTTTTTTTTGTATTCTCTATGTAGAAAAAAAATTGAAACGCTTCACCCATTGAAACTATTTTTTAAACAAACATACATGTCAGTATATTTGTGAACAAGGGGAAAATTGTTCAAGGATCTTTTTATAAGTTTCGCAAAATTTCTATGAACTGTCACCACAATTAATTTGATGATGTCACAATTGGCAGGTTTCACCCTTAAAACTAGCTCCTACCAAATTTCAGATAGAAGCGACGCTTTGTTCGCGTTCTACAGACGTTTGAAACCACCATTATAATAGCTTCCACCGAAATGGGAAGAAATGCGTTTATCACAGTTATAAAGGCATTTTTAATTAAACAAGTGTACGGCCTCTTAGATCAAAATGGAGTTACATAAAGTTTATGTAACTCCATAACTTATGGTGGGGACTACACCATAATTAAAATTGTTTATTTCTGGATAAATTAAACAAATTGACGGCCTCTCACATCAAAATGGAGTTGCATAAAGTTTATAGGGACTGCACCATAATTAAAATTGTTTACTTCTGGATAAATGAGTTTAAACGGGACTGAACATTCTCTAAAGATGAAGCGTTCTATGCATGACTAGGGATGCGACATCGATGTCGATGTTTTAAAAAAAAACATCGATGTATTGTGTTTGATGTTTTTGTAACATCGATGTTTATACTTGTCGTTTTTTATACGGTGTCGATGTTTTATTTTTAAATGAAAAAAGTACCGTTATAAAAATTTAAAAAATAACCAAGTAGCAAAATTTTTATAATCAGCAAATTGAACATACTTTTAGACCAAAGGGACCAGGGGGAAGGGTCTGAAAAGTAGGGATACGACATCGATGTCGATGTTTTCAAAACATTGATGTTTTATAAAAAGCATCGATGTATAGGAGCTGATGTAGCATCACTAGGTGCTAAACCAGTTTTAAGAAATGGGGGAAAAAGTTTGAATTCACTGAATTTTAAAAACATTGATAGTTTGGGGGCGATGCTTTATCAACATCGATGTTTTGCTGTCGATGTTGCATCCTTAGTTGCTAAACCAGTTTTAAGAAATGGGGAAAAAAGTTTAAATACACTGAATTTTAAAAACATCGATGTTTTTGGAACGATGTTATATCAACATCGATGTTTTAATTTTGAACATCGATGTTTCAAAACATCGATGTTTTGCTGTCGATGTAGCATCCCTATACATGACCTGTTGGGACGACCACAACAGATATCGTAAAAAATTCCATGACATCATTATGGAAGATCTTTGAGTGGTAGTGCACGACATTGGTGAGACTATAGGCATTTCAACTGAACGAACGACACACTATCCTGCATGAAAAATTGAAGATGAAAATGAAAATGCTGTGTACTTGACGAGGTCTAAGTTAGCTGACAGTCTACCAAAAATGCACGTGATAAGTGATTTCAACGCAGTTTTTGTCTATTTTAATCGCAAGTCACTTGTACCAAACCGACGAATCGAATTTTTTTCCCAACTGTCTGAATGGTCCACACTAATATACACACTAAATTGACTATAAAAGGGATTTTAAAAGAGATAAAGTAAGCAATATAACAATTGACTTACTTCATACAATGTGGAAACGCCGCGTTGAAAATATTCTGGAATATAAATGGATATGCTTCTGTAACGGTTCCGAAGAGTACTGAGATTTGATGGAATGCATTACTAAGGCCATAGAGTGGAATACATTAGTAAACTATATCAGCTGCAGCGGCTATCATTGTGGCTTCTGATCATATTGCTACCTCTGTGGACATGTATATTGGGCATGTTTTTCCTGCCATCAAATACTCATCAGTGGTCATTTGTCGATTCCCTATCAATCGGAACCAGATTCCAATACCAGACTATATAAGGAACGATACGAAGATTGGCATGTAATCTGCCACATTTAAACGCCATAGTAGAAAAATCCAACTGTATTGATAGGAAGCTAAGAGGATCTCTCTGAATTAGTAGCTACTATTGTGTGAAACCACATAATGTAGAAAGTTTGGGTTCGTTAAGTAGTTCAATTACTCCGGAAAACAATCATTCTCTCGCGGAATCATAATTCTCATTTTCGTCGAGATGCCCATTTGGGTAATTGAAAGTGATTTAATAAACTAGCTACGAAGTTATTTATCTGCATTTCCTGGAAGTCTCCGTATTAGAAAGGCTGATGAATGGTATTCATAATTTGCCGACCCTACTGAGTTGATTAACTGTTGATTGAAGAAGCGACCAGAATCATAATTTCTGTCAGTCACAGAAAAACGCCAATATCATTTAAGTGTCAGGAAAATGGTTTATTAAATTATTTTTGACATTTTTATAGTTTTGAAAATACATTTGACGTAAATTGAATACATGGAAATCTACCCTTATAAACCATTTACTGTACATCGCATCACTGTTTGCGAGACAAAATTACAAATGATGATACTAAGGTGATTATGCAAAAGTTTATTTTAATTCGGGGATGATTAAGAATGCCCCTTCTTAAGTTCTTTTACTATAAAATTTACGTAACACAAATCGTAAAAATGACAAACCTACGACGAATAGTCTAGCACTCATAGTTGTCTTACCAATATTTTTTGTGGTATTTCTTGCAACAGGTATGGGACATTTTCTGGTTTCGTCGTTTTTAAGGGAAGTAGGAAGAATTAATTTGAGATAAGATATTCGTATTTTAACGGATTTTTTTAATATTAATAATGAACTATTTTTTTAAAGTGAATACATTGTTTCATAAAAATTCCACTTAGTAACACGTGCAAAAACAAAATAATTTATTTTAAATTGAACATCTTCAGAACAGACAAAGCAAGTGTAGCCGGTAACCATTTCTCAAAAAATGGTAGGCCGATTTGAAACTATTAAAAAAACAATTGTTTTGAACGAACTTTTAACAGATAAAGAAGTTGATTAAATTTAGCTTCAATTAGTAAAGTAAGCAATCTTGACGTTCTGTCAAAACAATAAATAATTCTTAATATTTAAGTCTTAATTAAATTTGTCTAATATTTATCTTCTTTCAATATCTACAAATAAAAATAACTTAGATTTGCTTAATATTAAGTTTATAACCAAAGAAAACACAGAGGGAAATAATACTAGAGTAGTAGGAAAATCGTTTTTCTAAAGATAATAATTTGTTATTCTTTTTTTTAACTCGTGTTTTGAGTATTTTCTACTACATACAAATAAAAATACAACAAAATTTTAAAATGCAAATTTAATTTAGAGCAAAAAATATCAGAAAAATATACTGCACCGCCTTGAGGGGTTAAATAGGTTCATTTAGTTGCTTAAAACTCCATTACCGACCATAATATTGTGAAAATTGAATATATTATTTGAAAGCTATTAAGGAATGTTACACAAGAGGAAAGTGGTATTTTTTTTAAAGACAAATTGTTTAGGAGTCATCACAACTACAACGTGGAAGATAATGAAAAACAAGAGTATCATTGAACTTCCCTCTGTTGGTGTAATATTTTCATCATGCTCTTGATATCTGTCTGATGCAACCTGTCAATTTAGCTAAATTCACATTTATAGCTGCACTGTATGTTTTTATCATTATTTCGGAGTTCGTCAACCAGAGGTCATCTGCGACCTTCTTCCATCCCCACTGACATAGATCCTGAATCTGAAAATTATTCCGTTAAAGACAATTTGCCGACTAAGAACATTGCAGTATGTAGGATGCAGGAAAGATATTTTCAAAATTGTCCATAAGCGATCCAATTACCGTGTCTACTTTAGTTCCATATAACCAATACTGGATTTCACATGAAATAGCCCAGATCATCTTGACTGTCTTGTGTCGTTTTTTTAGGCTTCCTTCTAGATAGTGGTCAAAACGTAAATCGACTCCATACATGGTTTTTAGTCTCATCAAAATGCATGGTTTAACAATCTGATTGCAGTACTGTTGAACAGTTCAATTTGATTGAGGGATAAGCATACGAAATCAAGCCAGCTCCATCGATTACAATGTGATCAAAGACGTTCCACTAGATTGAACGATACAGGAGATTATTATGTTGGATATCTTGAAGGGTTTTTGAAGTTTATCGAGGTCAGATATGGAAGTTGGAAAAGAGCTGTCTATCTATTTGTCTTGCTTGACAAGAAACGTACAGCCTAGCAAAAAAACTACTGTCTTTTCTCAGATAGACAATCTTTTACTTTTCTTAGGACTTAATAATAGAACCTTTTTTTTCCTCTTATCAGAGGGAAGTTGTTTATTTTGATAACGTCATGGACTGATATCTTTCTTAGTATGAAAAGGTCTTCGACAAACGCATCAAACTGCCTTTTCCCTATTACATTCCTTGACGTGACAAACCACGCACTTTCTTCTGAGAGGACAATCCCACTGCTGTATCACTAATTTGCTGTCTTGCTCACGCAACTGATCATATGCCATCCTGAAGAATTTTCTGTTAGTTTTGGAGCCAGATATATGTTTGTCTTAAAATTCACGGAAAACAGCTGGATGCATCTCTGGTAGTTGCTTCAAATTGTATAAAAACATTGGCCGCCATCGGGCGTAGTTGATGTGATCGAGAGCAAACATCCATGTACAAATTTTCTCCAGATTAGAACTAACATTGCCTTCACGAATACTGTGCACCAGAGCCCAAAACAAACATTCTAACGCCATGGTGATCTTCCAGCACTTAAACTGAGACGATTCTTCTTATCTTCGCTGAATCCAATCTTTAAACATTTCATCTACACCTTCTTTTCTATTTTGATAGGCTCTCTATAACAGGACTTGAGTGGTAACTGAAACCTCGTGAGCGTATCGACTTGTCTTTTACGTGCGTCACTTTCAGTATTCCTTCCGCTCTTCCCAATATTATTACATGAGCTTCCACAAGGTTGTCAGTAGTGCAACTTTTTTTCGCGCGTTCTATGCTGCATGTAAAGTACTAAAACCAAAATTCCTCCTGCATGGGGTGTATAGTAAGTGAGTTATAACCGCAACATAAATACAACCATCTGCAACTTTTTAAAATATAGCTTAAAATTAATTAATATCAAATTACTATTCCATTTTTTGCTCTCTGAATCAACCCTTCGATCACGTGTGTCTGATCTTGCGAACGTCGAAGTATTGCGGATCAAACAAGTTCATGGTAAGAAGGTGTTCGTCCTAACAGACTAAAGTGAAATAAATGGCAAGAAGTACTTTAACACATTGGTTGGCACTCTTGATAATCCTGAGGAAACTTGCGTAATCGACTGCAGAGTTTGCGAGGTGAGTGTCGATCATCAATATATTGTTTGCCTTGTAGATGACGTTGTAAAATCTCTGAATGTTGAGCGAAAGGATTTTGCGCTTCTGCCATCCGATACAGTACATTATATGACTGCGGCTGGAGCAGTTTTTCAATGTTAAAGAAATTACTGGCCAAGGATCGACCATTCAACGTTGTTCTGTATTTAAGAATATATTATAATACTGTTGTACACGACTAAAATTGTCAATATAATTTGAATTTTTTTCATTTTTACGAATAATTTATTTTAGAATTTAGTGTATCAAAAATAAATGCAACTTAATTTCCATAAATGCTTTAAGGAATAAATCCCTTAGGGAATGATAAATGCAACTTTTTCCATTTTTACTGCAACAAAAAGTTGCCCTAGTTATCTGTCTATCCACTTCCTTTAAGTGATGTACAATACTTATAGTATACGCAACAGCTAATTCTATGTGAAAACCGCGTAACATGACCCTGACGTCACCGCTATTTGGAGGGGAAAATTGGAGTTGTCGTTTTGCTAATTGCTCGCTAGTTTGCCGAAATTGCACCTGCAGAAGATGTTAACGGTATGAGACAATATCATTGTTCCTATTAGGACATAAAAGTCACTACCACCAACGAATAAGCGACACTAGCGCGAAAGATTCCAATGCGTCCTCTTGTTTATCTCTTTCACATTTTCGTTTCGATAACTCCTGAAACGTTTGTCTTACAAAAAACGCCCGCCCATCTTTTTTGTAACTTTTTATAAGAGCTTTCAAATAGTGCATTTAATTTTTACAATATTATGGTCTGTAATGGAGTTTTGAGCAATTAAGCGAACCTATTTACCTCCTCACTGAGGCCATTTTGATGCCATCATCGCAGGGGTCGTGACCTCTGATCAAGTGTATCGTGGTGGTTTTTTGTCCTCTGGTATGCATGTGAGCACTGTGCAAAATTTAAAACTGGTAGCTGGAAGTGAAATGTTTAGGGATATTTGTCGCTTATGCTCTTACAAACCGTTACTAAAATCCGGATATACTCAGTTGTAGACAAACGCAATGACTATATCAGTGAGACGACCTTGTATACTTTTGAAATATTTTCTTCGTGGGTTCATCATTTCAGATTTGAAAATATGACAATCATAAGTGTATTCATTCGAATTCCGGCGATAAAAAAAATAAAATAATCGTTTCATCATGTTAGATTTAAAAAGAATTCAGTATATGATGACCAACAAGAATAAACCATTCATGCTATGCCATAATAATTTCCTTTTACAAATTAACTGTTTACATGAATATTAAAAGACCCTTTGAAAGGTGGTCAAAAATATTTGAATTTGCTTGTCAAGAATGTCCAAATAGTTTTTAAAATTTTGCCGCTCTAAAATAGTTAAACAAATATTTGTTTTTGCTCGGGATACTTAAATGTACTTTTTTATAACAAGAAGTAAAAATACTAAAAATTCTGTTATTATTATTTTTTAATTGTCAATGGGGTTCTTGTAGATGTTTGGTAAAGCTTACCACTAAAAAGACCGATGCCAAAAATTTTCAAAATGCTATTGTGCACATTAGAATGTTTTAAAATTAATCCCCTAGGAAACTAATGAAATTTCTCCTAAAGTTTAATTTTCAAGAATCGTCAACCTAAAATATACGAAATTTTAACCTGTGACTCACTTTCAAGCAATTTTTGTCGACACAATACTTTAACACGAATTACTATATATATTATAGTAATTCGTACTATTATATATATATATATATATATATATATATATATATATATATATATATATATATATATATTATAAATATATTATATATATATATATATATATATATATATATATATATATATATATATATATATATATATATATATTATATATATATATATATATATATATATATATATATATATATATATATATATATATATATATATATGTAGGAATACTAGACAACGGTAGTTGTCTACTAGTCTGGAAAGAACTCATTATAAGAGCAACGAGACTGGTAGGAGTCAGTTGCATTGTAGTAGGAATGCAAGGCAAGACTGTCACGAGCCATTCACATTCCGGTATTCAGTTACGAGAAAATTAATAGAACAGACATTTTTTCCCCTGGACGCCATTGAGAGCTGACGTATTTTTTCCGAGCAGAGACGACTGCTGCAGATAATGACGGAACTGTTTTAAAATATCTCAACTGTACATAATAACTGTGTATATTAATTCATTAAATGTCAATGTGCTGTAAGATTCGAAGTCTTTAATATAGACCTTACCAAACAGAACAACACGAATCTTACAAAAAATGAGGGTTCGGCCGCGATGTGAAAAACCGTTGACGACCGCGACGATTCTCCTTCTTCGTTACGAGGGCTTGAACGACGGATTAGCAGACCCCGAAAGCAGTGACGATTGAACCGGCCGGCGGAATGTTTTGACTACCTATGCAAACCTGGACTTGTGTTTTAATCATCTGCAAGAACAGTTTCATGACTTCTCCTGACGTTGTGCTGATGATAGACTGAAACGAAAAAAAAAAAAAACGCGTAGACGAAAAAACGCGTAGACGCAAAAGACGAGTTGACGGAAAAGACGGATAGAAGGAACTTTAGAAACTGTGAGTACAGAATTTTGTTTTACTTGATGACATGGCATATTTAACTAAGGCCCGAAAAGTAGATTTGCTAACATTGATTGCCGAATTAGGCCTGATAGTGCCAGCGAATCCCAAAGTAGCGCAGTGCTCGAAACTTATAATAGATTCTGAAAACTATGACGCGGAGATAACAAAAAATCTGTTGAGCGTTATTATAACTGAACGCGAAGAGAAAATTGAAGCGAAAAAACAAGCCCGCGAAGAGAAAATTGAAGCCGAAAAACGCGCAGAGAAAATTGAAGCCGAAAAACAAGCCCGCGAATTCGAATTAAGGAAACTCGAAATCGAAACTGCTAACGGACAAGGCAACAGTTATGGTAAAACTACCAGCCTATACAATAACGATTTATTGAAATTGATTAACCGTTACGAGACGAATAAGGATATTAGCTGTTATTTAACTTTATTTGAAAGACAGATTAGTCGTTATCGAAATACCAAAAACGGAATGGGTTACACATTTGTTGGGTTTACTCCATTGGATTTGGCTAATCTTATCACGCGTGAGCCTGACGAAAAGGCTAATGACTATGAAAATGTCAAGAGATTATTGTTGAAACGTTTTTAAATTAAATCCGGAACAATTTAGGCAAAATTTCCTTTCGCATAGAAAAGAAGCGTCCTTCTACTTGAATGACTTTGCTCATGATCTGAAAAATTTCTTTGAAGAATGGACGAGTGGGTTGGAAGTATCAAATTACCAAGACCTTAAAGAACTCATGATTACCGATCAACTAAAACGAAAAATACCCAATGACGTTCGAGACCATTTTATAGACGAGCTACCGAAAATAACGAAAATAGACCAACTCGTCAATAAATTAGACGAATATGAAGCGGCTCGATGTCATTTAAAAAACCAATAGAGATTCGAAAACATCAGACGATAAATATAAGAAGCGTTTCAATAGGGATTTTGACAAATTAAAGCCTCGATCTTTCGTGCGCCCTGAACAAACTAACACCAATCATATAAAATGTTACAACTGCAATGAATATGGACATAAGTCGATAAATTGTGAAAAGAAAACTGAGGGTGTGAGATGCTTTAAATGTAAAAATTATGGGCACAAGGCCGACGTGTGTCCCAAAAGAGATGTAAATAGAACTTTAATTAATAGCCCTTTTAATTCTCGTACTAAGCTTAGAAAATATGTTGAAATGTGCGGGAAAAGATCTAATGCGCTAATCGACACAGGAAGTGATGTGTCAATGATAAATATGAATTTTATGTTGAAATTGGATCCCCAAATTGAGTTTTGATAATGTGACTTTAATGGGTATAGGAGGAGAACACATTTCTCCTCTAGGTTTCTTTTCTACAGAAATTATTATTGATGAATGCATTATTGTTACTGATGTTTATGTTTTAAAAAATTTACCTGATCATATTGTTCTTGGGTTAGATTGCATAAATAAGTTAAATCTTACTTTATCAGAGAGCGGAATTCATGTTTTGAGCAGACGCGATAATTTTTCGGACCGTGAATTACGCAAGAATTGTTATTTAGCGAACACTTCAGATTCAACTAAATTCAAACCGAAACTCATCTCGAAGTAACTAATCGTCTGGAACCAAACACTAAGTTGGAGACAAAACGAACCATAGCAGAGGATAACAAATTTCTAAATCCAATTCCTAAAGAGGACGTTCCATTATACACTTATCACATTGATTTCATAGGTCCGTTACCTTCAACATCCTAAGAACTATCAGCATATCTTCACGGTAGTAGACGCATTCACAAAATTCACTTGGTTATATCCTACCAAATCTACGACATCAGGTGACGCAATAAATAAACTCAAACAACAACAAAATAGTTTTGGAAATCCTGCGAGGATAATCTCGGATAGAGGATCCGCTTTTACATCTAAAGAATTTACAGATTTTTGTTGCGAAAAACGGGATTGAACACCCTAAAAATCACAAACAGGAATCCCAAGAGGCAATGGACAAGTAGAAAGAATGCACAAAACCCTGATTCCAGTGTTATCCAAACTTTCAATTGAAGAACCGATCAAATGGTTCAAACACGTTGACGCCGTACAAAGAATACTCAATAGTACAACCTCCAGAAGCACAAGATGGACACCCTTCGAACTTTTGACAGGTGTGAAAATGCGAAACAAAGAAGATCTCAAGATAGTCCAGCTTTTAGAAGAAGAATATACTGAAGTTTTTCTAGAGAAGAGGAAGAAATTAAGAGACGATGCCAAAGAGAATATCCTAAAAATTCAGGAAGAGAATAAAAAGAACGTATGATAAGAAGAGGAAGAAAACCCTCATCAATACAAAGAGGGCGATCTTATTGCTATTCAGCGGACTCAATTTGGTGTCGGAATGAAATTACGACCGAAATTCTTAGGACCATTATCGAGTGAAGAAAGTGAAACCCCATGATCGCTATGACGTTGAGAAAGTTGGAAACCATGAAGGACCGAACTTGACGTCGACAGCAGCTGACCATATGAAGTCGTGGTTCAATAACTAATACTGAATCAATGTATTCCCAGATACTGTTTTGTGTTTTATTTTTTTTAGGTTTGTCGTGTTCCTTTCGAGGACGAAAGATCAATCAGGATGGCCCGGTTGTAGGAATACTAGACAACGGTAAGTTGTCTACTAGTCTGGAAAGAACTCATTATAAGAGCAACGAGACTGGTAGGAGTCAGTTGCATTGTAGTAGGAATGCAAGGCAAGACTGTCACGAGCCATTCACATTCCGGTATTCAGTTACGAGAAAATTAATAGAACAGACATTTTTCCCCTGGACGCCATTGAGAGCTGACGTATTTTTTTCGAGCAGAGACGACTGCTGCAGATAATGACGGAACTGTTTTAAAATATCTCAACTGTACATAATAACTGTGTATATTAATTCATTAAATGTCAATGTGCTGTAAGATTCGAAGTCTTTAATATAGACCTTACCAAACAGAACAACACGAATCTTACAAATATATGTATCTATATATATATATATATATATATATATAATATGATATAATGCGATGGGATTTATTATGGTTTTATAACGCTACAGTAAAATTAGTTTTTAAAAAGGTATAGGTCAAAATCCATTTCCCCCCCAAGGAAAATTCTATTTTTCTACCAGCGAAATCATTTGGGTTTCTGTGCTTTGTTTGTATTAAAATTTCCACTTCGTCATTAGTTCAGTGCCTACAGAGAAAGATGCTATGGATTTACAGTCGTTATTTTCACACTGTTCTACATTTCATTTCGACAACCATATCTGAAGCTGTATAGAAGAGCAGAGAAAGTTCAGGATTTGACAGTGTTAGTAATAAATGCTGTAACAGCGAAAATTTATAAGTCGTTATTTAGGTCAAAATCATTTTTCTGGGTTCTTTTTCAAGCTTTTTTGGAGTTTTCATGAAGGATCAATTGAGTGTATGCTGCTTTTCTAGGTATCTCGTATAATAAGAAAAAAATTCCCAGGAAAGTGAGGAGGTTATGAATAGTTCGAGTAACTTGTGTTCAAGTTTGGCTTTGATTTTTTCAATGCTTTCTCAATGTCTTTGGAACGTACCTCAATTTATGAAAATAATTCGTAAAATATAAAATGTAACTAATATTTAAGAACTCTTTTGACTAATTAGACAAAAGATTGTTGCTCTAATGATACAATCAATACAAAATTATTTATCTCTTTATTAAAAAAAAAGTTGCAGCCGCATCCGCCGCTGTCGCAGGATTGAAAACTGTGTTGTTTAGCTCGATTCTAGACGGTTTCCAGGGAAAGTGCGGTTTGTTCTTCATCGAGTTCCCTGGACAATTATGAAGATTTTTTTCCGATGCGGTTATTAGTTTAGGGTTTGTTAAGTGTTAAAGTTGAAAAGTGAAATTTCTTCCGCGAGTGAGGAAAACACATACAAATTTTCAGTCTTCAGACGTGAGTGTTTTTTAATAAGTACCTCTAAACGTGAATTTTCTAGTTTTTTTTAGAAATTTCAATTTGATGCCTGATAAAAAAATTTGTTTTAATTCGGGAAAAATCTGGACTTTTGAGTTATTTTTTAAACTGTCATATCTATATCTTATTACTATTAGTTTTGAAATTTAAAAATGTCTCAGATAACCTTAGAATGTCCTCTTACTTACGGTAGAATTATTTTTGAAATTGGTTAGTAAATAAAGTCGATGCGATCAAAAGTTTGTTACACAAATGTTGGGAATATTGGGAAAATTTCCTTACTTTTTGTTAAAACTATCATATCTATAGCTTATTATCACATCATTTTTAATTTTTAAAACCTTAGAATATACTCTTTCTTATGGTACAATTATTTTTGAAATTGGTTAATAAATAAAGTCGATTCAAATAAAAGTTGGTCATACAGATTTCGAAACTTTTAGATGGTAATTTCCGATACAAAACTAAAACTGTCATATCTCTAGCTTAATATTATCAGTTTTAAAATTTGAAAAGAACGCATACAAGCTTAGAATACACGTAATGGTATGGTATATTTATTTTAAAAATTGACTCATGAATAAATTAGATGCGATAAAAAGCATAATTTCGCGATAGTGTACAAATTGTTCCTCGCGTCAGCGAGATGGAACGAAGCCCTCGCTGTGTTGTTGTGTTTGTTTGTGCTGTCGCTGTTTGTTCATGGATCCGAAAGCATCGACATTAAAATGAAATAGACGGATCATGTGGGCGGAGTCGATGTCGTAAGATCTCTGAAGGGTAAATAACAAATGGACTTATCCGATTGGCTGTGGAAGCGCAGACTAGTGTTTTTAATAACGGTAGATAGACACGTTAACCAATTAATAGTTTAGGATTCATGCTTTTACCCACAACCACAAACACATCTTCAAACCAAGCAACTGGAAGAAATAACTTGAAACTGCGGTCGCATGCTCCGTTTATTTCATTTTAAGGTCGATGTCGGAAAGTGAAATCAAAATTAGACGAATTATTAAGATAGTTTAGCCGTCGCAGGAGATTGACTTTACAAAAGGAGTGTTGGTTTGCGAAGCAATCTCCGGGGGTTAGCGAGCGTAAGCGAGCAGTTGGCGGAGCCCCCTAGTAATATAAAAAGAACGTAATAAAAAAAGTGTATTTAAACAATAGGAGATACACAACAAAAACTGTATATCCTTTACAAAGTTCAAATAAAAAAAATGCGTGAATTTCTCGTATTATCAGAAAAAAAATCGTATTAAATCACAAAAAAGTTATCAAATCAAAAAGTATTTGGATTATTTTATTTTATTTACAATTCAAAACCTATCACTTGAGAGTACAAAACATTTATAAAGTAAGAAAATGTATATAAGATAAAGGTTATTCAAAAGGTCATGTTATGCATCTTTTGAAAGGTTGTACATTTTACAACCACATAAGTAAATTATAACACAATTTAGGCAACAATATTGTTTTGGTGGTGGCTGAAGCCTATCAATCACCCATCTCGATAGCTGATAACAATGCGAAAAATCATGTTATATCTTGAGTAGTTTTTCTTCCAAAACAATGTGTTCATTATATTCACGTCTGTTCTTGTCAGATGACTCTGGATTGAACCACAACTTCGTGATTGGACTAAGACACTTCGAACTGGTTGGAATAACATTCTCCCAACCTACACGAAAATAAACAATAATTAATATAGCCAATTAAGTTATCTAACTGTTGCCTTTGGCAACGATAATACATTATCACGTTTCAATTGAATTAAAATTAAAGATGCAACCCAAAGTATGTATAATCTAAAAATCCTTAATAAAATCTATAAATTATATCCGATAATAATCTATAAATCCTTTGATTGACAATATTTCTAAAAATGTAGTGTTAAATAAGTAGAGATACCATTCTTATGAACCAGAAGAAACAAAAATATTCCAGTCATGAGCACACGTACACTTTTCCCCTCCAAATGGAATGTATATCATATTTTCAAATGAATCTTCTCCATTTTGAAGACTTGAAACATGCAAACTCATTCATTTTAGCTCTGAATAAAAGTTGTTTCAGTTACAAAGTCAAAATATATATACTTACATAAATTTGTATCATATAAAATTTGAATATGGGCTTCCCTTCTCTACTAGGGGCCATCATGACTCAGTGGGTATGCCCACTTACGCTATCAACCTGCGAGTTATAGGCGACCCAGGTTCGATTCCTTCTTGAGTGTATTTCTCTCTTCTGTGCAAGTAAAACTTTCCCTGTGTATGTCCATTGCTCGATTTTAGATGTATTGAGTCTGGAGCAACATGGCCAAATATGGTCATTGCACTATAAAACCCAAACAACCATCTACTACTACATCACCGAATATATTTTGTTCATGAAGAGCTATTGTCGAGTATCTATCGTTTCTGACCAAAATAACTAATATCTTAATAAGTATTTTCCAACTATACAACATTGTAATCTTTCTTTAAATATAATCTTAAGACAGGTTAATATAAATATCAAAACAGATCTTAAAATAAAATTTCCTGTTAGGTACGACGTATGTTTAACACTAAATTTACCGACCGTTTGTAAAAATACCTATTTTTACCGAAATGAGTTAACGGCTCATTTTCCATTTGGATGCTGGTAACAGTGGAATTAGTGCTTAAAGTAATAAACAAAATTATCTTGAAATAATAATTTAGAAGTTATGAACAAAATAACAAATAATCAATAATCATAAGTATGATATTTTTTTGACTTTTTTGGAGTTCCCTTTTCTTGAGTATTCGATACTAAAATCTCAATTAATTTGCCGTATTTTATACAGATCCAAGGTGCTCAGCTAAACTACTTCCCCAAACATATTTCTTGCAGAGAGCAGATTATACTGCTTTCATTTTCATGATAGTATCTTATTTGGCACTTTTTACGCATTAGTAACTATACACTGGGTAGTTATACATCTATATACTGTTGTGCTATAATAGGCACATGTATATAAATATACAAAACTTATGGAACTCATTAATTGCTTTGGTTGTTATCTTGAATCGATACCGTTTCTTCGTTTCTTCAATTATGAAGAAACAAATTAGAAGTTGAGTTGTTGTGTTATCGTTAGGATGTTATGAAACATGAAATTCTTTATAGATGAGTGTGTGCTTATTATTTTACACAGTAGTATACTTCGAATGGTTTTTGAGTCGACAATATTGTAAAAATTCATAGAATTCCAAACCAGTCAAATAACCCAACACTGTAAAAATAGGTTTACATCATACGCTTATCAAACGCAGAGACGTGAAAAGAAATATATAGTCTTAATTTAATTTCCAAACATTTCAGGGAATGACGTAAAGTCAATTGATTAAAAGCAATAAAACTTAAAAAAAGTAATTTTAAGTATAAATTTTAAGAATAATTGGACTTGCTTGTTAAAATTAGTGTTAATAACAATGTCTTCAGTCACATAAAGAATAGTTGATACTAGTTTTTCAAGGATAATTCTCACCTGTTATCAAAATGGCTAAAAATGTGAAAAGAAGTGAAACACAGCAACCTAAACTTGATATCCACATATACGATAGTTTGTATAAGATGAAAGGTTCTCTGGAAAAAAAGAGATTATATTTTTCATAATGTCTCACAAACTTCTTACATATACAAGTACATCACCGAATTTTCATGGAATGAAGAACTCGTACTTTAATTATTTGTTGGAAAATTTAATGCATATATTAGTTTTATGAACCGCTCTTATTAATAATAATATCCCCGTTAAAAGAGCTATACTATCCTATTTTTATCTTTCAAGTAAAACTAGTTTTATCTTTCTTTCATTTGAAAAAAATGTAAATATTGAATTCAAACTTTTAAAATTTGGAGTTCTTTCTCACTATTTTAATTGAAAGCAGTGATTTAATGCTTATATGAAAACTATTTTTAATTATCTTACTCCGCAAAAGTGCAAATTTGATTGTAATGAACGAAAAAAAATGGATACAATCGAAGACCTACTATGGTCAAAAAAAAAATATCTCCAAAAGTGAAATTTTTATGAATGTTGAAATTTTTAAGAGTTTTAATTTAAATTGAAAATGGAAACCATTCATTAAGATAAAGGAAATTTTATGATTTACCAATGTGTATGGAACTAAAACATGGATCTCTTCGTTCACCTATCTATTTCAGTATGATCAAAAGATATTCTGTATATACTGTCATAGGTCAAATGTAAGTATAAAGATAATTTTTATTCTTGAAAAATCTTGATTCTATTTCTCATTAATTATGCAGCATTACTGACTAAATGGTTGAAAAATCAAGCTATTCAAGAATTTTTACCTTGTAAGTAAATTAGGTTTTAAGTATCTTTCAATAGCAAATAAAATTCATGTTTTTCTACCCAGAACGCATGCAATTCAATGTTCGTCTTACCTAGAAGATTGAGCTTTGGATACAATTGTTGAAAGACAGGTTGCATTACTTGAACAAAGGAATGTTGAATTCTGAAATAAATCCAGTGAATTCGCTTGAGATGGGCATCCACTTGTGGACAAAGGAAGAGGTGGATGGCGATATCCACTGAATAAAGATCCATATCCGATCCAACTCGTAAAGGCTAAGCCGAAAATCAATCCAACAAGTGCACACTGAAATCCAAAAATTAAGATTGTAATTTAAAAGGAACCCCATTTACATCTTTCCGTATCTAATAATCTCCAATTTTTTAATAATGAAATTTCTGTGGATTATTGCACTAGAACAGTAAACAATTATTTAATAGACAACAGTTACTAGCATAGGTACAGCTACAGTCTACGTTTATGAGTGGTGGCAACGGCTTTGGTAATTTTTTTTTTTTTGGCGCACTTCTAAAGTCGCCAAGGAAAGTATTATTTCAAATTATTTTTCTTTCAACCATAATAACAGATGGGTTGCCTTAATCTATCGTAACTCATTACTGGAAGTGAGCCAAAAAAATCGCCAAGTTCGTTGCCACCCCTCATAAACGTAGAGTGTAGCTGTACCCTAGCATGTTACACTCTTGATGGATATGAAGCGCAGGTGAACAGCGGGATTGGTTTAGAAAATTAAGCTCTGGTATTGACGTTCTATTAGTAATCTTAAGTGAATACACCATGGAAAAAAATGTTGAAATGACAATAACGGAAGTACGATTCGAGGTTTGGTTTGGAATTCTGAAGTTATATCGATCTGAAGGATCTTAAGTGAACTCACTATGGCAAAAGATGTTGAAATAACAAAACCCGAAGCACAGTTCTAGTTTTGGTTTGGAACCTTACTGTCATTTGTAGCAACGTGTGACTCAAGGAAATATATTTCACTCAAGATCCCTTCCACAGAGTTAAATTTATTCACTTTAAAATACCATTCTTTTAATATCATTAATATTAACTTCAAGATTTCAGAAATGGTAAGAAAATGATAATCCTGTATGAATGTATGGCAGAGGTGTACATGGGTTTATCAATACATGAGTTTATTGAAATTATCAATCTATCGAAAAAAGTATATTGTAGTCTAATCTAGTTAACCCTACAGGTGTTTGTCTCAACGAATTATCTTGCCACTGTCGAAACTGACGAAATCGTGTTGGACAGGATATTTCGTCATTAGAAGAAGACACGACTCCTATCCGATCATTAGAAGATAACTGACCACAGATCTTGATCACGTCATAGTAAATTGGCAATATCTTAAGGGCAAGGTATCTTGTCATTAGCAAAATTAATCAGATCTTGATGGACGAGATTCGTCGAAACCACTTGGAGAGTTGAATGAAGTTCTACACCGTGTTCATAGAGCACTAAGAATGTTAATAGTTTATGTAGTATGTTAAAACCATTGGAGCATCATAGAGTTTGACAGTTGTGATGAGGGTTCAAAGATGAATATATTGGAAGTTTGAGAGAGTGGCATGTGGGCCACGATGTTTAGTTAATCCAGAGTACTCTGTGCTGACAATTATTGTACGGGGATCAGGGAGCACTGCTTAAACTTTTGGGTACTCGAGGAGCAAAATCTTCAACGGTCATGCACTCTCAGCATTCACAATATCCTCTGTTACCTCAAGAAATCCTAATTTTCTCCTCCCCTTGGCGTCTCCAAAATCCAGCTCCATACACAATACTCTGACCAATTCCAGCAAGTCCATTCATTCCATATTCAATGACAGTGGCTGCATGATATTCAATTATTGGAAATATCGTGATGCTATGAGGGTTGACTTTATCCAAAACTGACGCACAGGAGGATTGAAATGGGCTTAAGCACTGTCATCAGTAGGTACTATCAATATACCAATTAGCGCAGTTGCTCTGCGTGAGTCATCTAAATTTTAAAGCAATGTTAAACAATACAAGACTAAATCCTCATTCGGGTATATACGTAAATGTCTACTAACATGCAAAAAATTGAACTTGAATGTATTCTATGAAACAGTACATTGAGAAAATAGGTGAAATAGCATTGTATTGTAGTATCTTCCATTTTTCATTAAAATGATAAGAAACCAAATTTTCTTACTTTTTCGGAGCCTTTCCTCGTTAAAACGGCCACTAAAAACATGGCCAACATTGGACCTTCCATAATACTCAATAACGTACTTCCAGCGGCTGCTAGGCTATCTGTTTTGGAAAGGCCGAAAGTCAGACCGATACAAATGACTCCATAAAAGAGAGCTGAAAAAATAAATATCTCAGATCAGTTATGAGAAATAACAGCGGAATTCATAACGCATATTTCGAAACAAAAATGTTTGATCGACGTACTAATAGGAATCTAATCCGAGAAGTTTCTCTACACACTTTGTCGGTTTGTTATCAATGAGCCTCTTAGATCGTTAAGTTGCTTTTATAAAATAAAAATACTTAAGAATTATTAGCAAGACTTGTCAAAGATAGTGAAATATCGTTTTTAAAAAATCATTTATATCGTCTAATATACAGGGTTATTCAAAATGAATAATGCGATTTCAAAATGCTATATTTTAATAAATAAACGACACAGAATGATAAGTAATACACGAATATAAAGGGAAAATATGGAAGTGTTTCTTACAAGAGTGTTCGATATAACTTCCTTTAGTTACACGCATAATGTCAACACGGTTTGTAAATTCCTGCCAAACACGTTGTAAAGTGGCAGTCGTAATTGATTGTACAGCAGCAGAAATCCGTTGTTTAACTTCATATAAATTTGTGGGTATTTGTGGTATATGCACTTCATCTATTACAAACCCCCAAAGGAAGAAATCGCATGGGGTCATATCAGGTGACCTAAGTAGCCAGTTGTGTAATATTGTCATCTGGTCCATTACGACCGATCTAACTGTGAGGTAGCTCCGTGTTAAGGAAACGACGGACTTCTGTAGACCAGTGGGGTGGTGTCCCATCTTGTTGGCACACAAAGTTGGAGATATCTTCCTTTATCTGGGGGAAAAGCCAGATTTGCAACATATCCAAACCACATACGCCACTATCACTTCTGCCACTGAAAAGCTTCTAAAACAGCTTTCGTGAAATAGTTTCACGAAGAACGCACGAATACCATCTATTGTTCAAAATATAAAACTTCCATATTTTTTCATTGTATTCATGTATTACTTATCATTCTGTGTCGTTCATTTTTGAAAATATCGAATTTTGAAATGGGATGATTCATTTTAAATAACCCTGTATAATATACGTCTGTATAACAACAATACAGTCTTATAGTCGTTTAAATTCATTTCACCATGTGCCTCGTTTTCGAAGATATGGAATAATTAGGTTACCTACAAATAAAAATAAATTAATGAAATAATTTAGATTAGTGCAGTTTTTATAAATTGACCAAAAAACATTTTGTTAAATACGAAAAATAGATTCATACATGACAGTTTAGCAATGAACACGATTCTTTTTTCGGGGATTTTTGACGAAGAGAAAAGAGGCTTTATGAAGTCGATGACCGTGACCGTTGACGCAGAGTTTAGGGCAGATGATATTGTGCTGAGGGAGCTGCTGAATATTCCCGACACACACAGTCCGGTTAGGCCAGGCATAGAACTGAATCTGGTAACAATGTAATATGGAATTATCTGTAAAATAAGAATAAACAGTTTGGTCAACATAAGCAATTAATTACCTTCCTTAGAAACATTATCAAATTTGGCAATTTTGCTGGTAATTGTGTTCATAAAACAAAACATAAATTTGTTGCAAAAAGCGCAATTATTATTGTAGTTTGAAATGTATAGGTAGTTGAATTGTATTCTCACTGAAGCAATATAATGGGTATTTGCGACTGTACGGGATCAATTTCGAAGCCAAAGAAAAGAGGAGATGTCATAATTTTCAATCACAGTCATATGACGAGGGGTCAACACAAGAGCTGGCAACCAACTGTCCAAACACTCCACCCGACCCCCAAAGTGAGGATATTTGAGGCAACTACAAATTAGTGTGCACCAGCCTCATCATACTCTTTTTGGTTTGATCGAGTTCGAACTTGCAATCCTCAGATTGCTACTGTGGCCTCACTAACGAAGTGTAAAAAATAGAATTGCCATAAAAATGTTACGGAAAACCAAATATTATATACATTTATACAATAGTATATTGTAAAAATATTGGCTAAGCATAAGGTTTGGTTATTTTAAATATTCATTCTTGAAAGTAAGTAGCTTCCACTCTGATGCATGGAAGAAATGAATTTTATAAAGAGGGGGCGATTTGCAGTTTAAGTGTACTGATGACATATTGTCAGAAATTTTAACCCATAACGACATACTTGGTCATATTTTTTCAATCCTGTATGTATTCCATCTTTGATTGGATCGCATGAGTGGTAAATTGCGTACATTATCAATCCTGATAAGTAGCACAAACTGCCGAGGATGAGAGATGGAACAGCGCTCCATACGAGAGATCTGAAATATTAAACATCCTGATACAGCAACTAAAATGGCAACATAGTAAATTATTCTAAAAAACAATCTCGTTATATTGCATGACTAAGGAATTTGAAATGTTTCTTTTGTGTCAAAAAGACTGTCAACATGATAAAAAATGGTTTATCATAGGGCATAGTAAACACAAATGGTAAGATTAAGTATTACAAGATACGGGCCAATGATTCGATCTGTCAGATATGTGCAAATATTCGTTACAGCACTTGGAGAAGATGCTTAAGTGATATTGCAGGTTGCCCATTTGATATTACACTTCCTTGATACTGTTGAAAGTCTATCAGAAACTCAATACTTTCCCAAATGAATTAATCCTCAAACCTTTCAAAAATATTTATTTCAAGAATACCCATTATCAAGCACAGATAAGATATATAATTAACGCACTACATATAGTTTACTTCAAACGATTTGTTCATTCCACCACGTGGCCTCGAGAATTCTTACTTCGAAATAGAAACTTTTTGTACAAGTTTCTAAAAACCGTTAATCTTCTTCATAATAACGAGCGCGTGATTCATAGGCTGTAATATCACTTGGTTTCAGTAACTAAAGCAACAGAAGAGTTTGGACTGTATAAGAAATTTTAAAACTATTCTGGTTCCCTAATTTGAGTGCTTAAATTTTTACGATACACAAAACAAAATCGCACTAACAACAGGGCTGCCACAAATTACTCAGGCTGACTTTTTGCTTCATTTCACAACCTTGGCGACTTGGGGTAGCTTTTAAAATAAAATTATCTTAAAAGTTAATAGTTTCAAAATTTAGGAGACTTGTTTTTAAACTTCACAGGTCAACGAATATTTAAAACCATTTTTAAAAGTAATATAGGAATAAAAAGATATGTTTTGGGAGAAATTTTTCAAGGGACGCCAATATCAAAGTTTTGGTGCCAAGCCATGGTAACCATGTAAAAAATATATGTAATTATTTCACACAAGGTGCTTTAGCTGTTCAGCCCTGCTAAAAGGATTTTCATCATAGAAATAATATGATACAGCCTAAACTTGGAAACTTGTTTTAATCGCCCTCTTATCGTTATGTGCTATACGCATTTCGATATTCACAGCAAGTTATTTAGCACTACTTACGATCTGGCTCTTTCAATATTCCTCATACTCAGCATTCTTTGCACTTCCACTTGGTTTGTTCCATAATATGCTATTCCAGTAGTCAGGCCACGGAAACAGGCGTTCCACGTTGTGTATCTCAATGTCATATCCGGGGAAAAACTGTATAAAATATATGTTGAATACCAATCAATCATCTAAATTAAAAACATTTGTATTTCTGATCACGAAAACTAGTACAATCATAAAAATAAACAATGAAAAGAAAAAAAAGCAGCTAAAAGTGAATCTAAAATATTTAATAACCGTTTTGTGTTGAAAATACAAATACGATTCTTTACCCTCCAAGGTGGTTGCCATTATGAGGTATTAGCAAAATGAATCAAATCTTGATCTTGTCATCATAAAAAAATGGCAATATCTTGATATGACAAACTATCTCATAATTAGCAAATTGTTTCAGATTTTGATGATCGATATATCTTGTTAAACCGTTTGAACGGTTAAAATTACGCGTTCTGGATGCAAAGTTGATCTAAGCCAAAACACTGACTCCTTGATTCTTCCGAATACACCCAATCTCACATATTTGGATAAATTCATAGAAAAACTGAAGCACTAAGTAAAATCTATTAAAGAGGGTTCTGTAATTAACCTCCGCTATTGAATATTCCTGTATAATTACAGATTCTTCATAACGTTTATTACATAGATATGTGCTGGTAAGACACACAAGTAGACCAGAACTGTTATTCATTTTCTAATAAGTGTCAATGAAAATAGGGAAATTAATTTAAAATGTAATGAAACCTGGAAGATATTATTTCTCCAAGCAGCAGGCCCGATAATCTTCCACTCAACTGGGAACTCACTGCCTTTCACCTGTTGATTGTCACAGAATTGACGAGCCACTCCTAGCTAGATTTCGCTAGTTAAGTGTGATTAAGTGTTAAGCTAGATTTCGGGAGCGTTTGGTTTCGGGTTGTCCAAAGAGAACCATTCTTAGACAGGTTTCCATAGCATTGAAAGTTCGGATTATTGTGAAACAACAACAATATTGTATGTGAGTTTTTTGAAAATGCATGATTTTGCTATTACTTTTAAAAATGAAACAGAAGTTGAATTAGAAGTTTTCAAGAAACAAAACATGAAAACAAAAAGAATTAATAAAGCAGCAAAATAATGAATGAATCGGGGTGAAAGAAGGGTTAGACATAAAAATTAAAGGTATGCTCTAGCAGGACATACTTCCAAATATTCAATCTTTGTCCTTCAGATGATTTCCGTAAAATCTCTCCGACTCCTCCTACTTCAGATATGCCTTGTGTATAAAGAATAATCACAAATATAAACATAAGAATAGCCTGAAACACGTCTGTCCATAGTACAGCTTTTAAACCTCCCTGAAAATATACATAATTCAATTTAGATTTTAATCATTACACGTAACTGTTTTATCTTTCATGTGACATATTCTGCACATGTCATGTATTCAAAGGTATATTATAAGATCTCCTACGATCCTGTGACTTCTTTGTATCGGTCGTATAGTATAAACTGAGCATAAATTCGATCGTTTAAATCAGGGGTCGGCATATGCTTTTTGCAAAGGGCCAGATCGTAAATATTTTAGAATCGGCGGGCCGGGTAGCAAACTAGGCAGCATTTACATAAGCAATTGTAGTTTTAAAACAACAAAAAAAGTTCACATTTTTTAAATTTTACTAAGAAGTGATATTTTCACATAATATTTATACACATTTTATTGACACGTACAAACTATAATAAAAACGAATAAAATATTTCTATTTGTAGTAAACGTATTATAGAACAGGTTAAATTTTGTACTTATGATGAATGTAATTGTTTTATCTGATATATTATTTCATCATACTGAAGTTTGAAGTTAATACATCCTATCATTAGAATAATTTACAAATAGTCATCTGTTAATAATGATCATATTGCGATTTTACATACATAATATTCGAAAATGTCTTTTCACATTGGTAAGTACACCCAAATACATATATAAATCCTCGAGCATATGATTTTAATTGACCGTTTTTGTCCTCCAAAAGTTACTTATAGAATTGGGTTGGATCCATTTCTTTAGACATCATTTTAGCATATTATCATTTTGCAGATCAATCACTTCCAATTGAAGGTCTGGCGGAAGCTTCTCAATTGTACAGTAAAAAATATTTATAAACATGAAATGCCTTTTGTACTTGCATCAACATCCGAAAAACGCTGTTGTGACTAGGTTAAGTTTAGGAACTATATCCTCAGCTAATGTTTTTGGGAATGAGGATGTCATTACTATTTGACATTTTTTTACAGCATGGAAAATGCTCAAACTAGTTTAATGTGATTCCTGTATCAAGCAATGCAAATTTTCGGCGAAATGACTTTACGATGGAATACGTTTCCCATATGAGCACTGTTTCCCCCTGTAATTTTAAGTTAAATTCGTTAAGATATCCCAAAATGTCTGTAGCAAATTCTAATTTCCGTAGCCATTCATTGTTCGATAATTGTGGGCAGTTTTTTTTTCATTTAGAAAATTTTCTATTACTTCTCTGAGTTCAAAAATTATCAATAAAACTTTTCCTTTGCTGAGCCATCAAACTGCTCTATGGTAGGGCGTCAGGATACTTGAATTCTGTCTCTAATACAAAAAAAGAAACTGACAATGATTAAGTCCGCGAGAGCGAAATAGTTAACCACTGACACAACTGGTTCAATAACACATGACAGATTGAGATGTTTCTCCCAAAGAGCCTCCTGGTGAATGATACAATGAATTAACAGAAGTTTTAAACATTTGTCTTTTTCACAAGTCTTAAAATTGGCCCAACTAATCCTTTTCCTGTTCCACTCATATTTTTACCACCATCAGTTAAAACACATTTTAGCTCATTCCATTTGAAATTGTACTGTGTTAGCGTTTTCAAGACTTCTTGAAGATATATCTGCCTGTAGTTGTTAAATGCAAACTATTCATAGAGCCAATTCTTCAGTCACCTCAAACTCAGTATTGACCCCTCGAATAAACAGCAGTAATTGGGCAGTATCAGTAATGTCTATCGACTCATCAAGTCAATGAAACTCACTTGAAAGTTTTTGCCTTGGCTTTTAATTGGCTATTGGTGTGGCTTCCGATGTCCTCAACTCTTCTTACAGTTGTTCTCTCCGAAAAACAGATGAATTGAATCAAAATAATTTTATCTGATCACATTTCTTCCACTGCCACAAACAAATATGATTTAATTAATTCATCATCGGTATATTATTTTACTTTCATGGTGCGTAATTTGATTAATTTTAATTTTTTCATGGTAAAAAACAATTTTAATCTACGGGCCGGATTAAAAACAGGTGATGGGTTGGACTTGGCTCGCGGACCGTAGTTTTCCGACCCCTGACTTAGATCGAACTAAAGATAAATCTTGGATAGTCAACCGTTTTCATCCACTATTATCCAACAAATGGGCAGTGGAAGAATTCAGGCTGACCACAAAGCTTGGGATTTCCTTACTTCCCATCTACATATGCTTAGCATTGGTAATAACTAATTACCCCTAGGGATTGGGCAGTGGTAGTCCGTTGGAAGAGTAGCGAATCAACAAACAGAGAGTCACGAATTCGAAATTTGATCCAACCAAAGACCGTAGTGCATGTGGAGCTGGTGGACGTTTAATCTGTCGCGGTTTCAATTGTCCTCACATTGGTGTGGTGTGAAAGTTTGGAAAGTTGCCAGCCCAGGTGTTAACCCCGTCATCTGACCGTGGTTCAAAATAACGAAATGTTGTCCGGTACAGCTTTCAACAAACGTATAACTGGCAGAAGTAACAACAAGGTTAATGACAGGTACGTACTCACCATCATGCAGTAAAAGGTGCACACAAGCCCGATTAAAATAATCGATACCTCCGGTGACAAGTCTGTCACTGCACTTAAGGCCAACACCGGACCGTAGAGGGAAACGGCCATATAAAACACCTGAAATGTATTGAAAATATGTATTCCATATCATCAACTAAACGTGATTTTGAGCAAAAATATATAAATGCAAACGTACCATCTGTATCACAAAAAGCGCAGACACTGTGTACCTGATTATCCTTCCATACCTTATTTCAAGAAACTAAAATAAAAACATAATTTTATTTCTTAAAAGATATTTTCAACTGTCATCTCAAAAGAAACATCATTATATATATATATATATATATATATATATATATATATATATATATATATATATATATATATATATATATATATATATCCTTTGATAAAAGGACGACAAAAATTATATACTTAATGTCGAGTTACTCGACGTGTGTTGTTCGAGTTGTCCAAATTACACTCTATAACAAAAAAAATGACGTACCAAGAAGGGGAGTTGTTCTATTGCGATAAAAATTAGTGGTAGTCATTAGTGGACCATACATAGAAAAACAAACTATTAAAATTTCAGAACAATTGAATGACTTATTTCAGAGTTTGGACGTTACAAAGGAAGGAAGTCAATAAGGCGTTGGTCAATCTCTGGTCGTGATGCAAGCTGTCATCCGGAGTGGCATAGACTAAAAAAGTTCCCGGATGGTGTCCTGCGGAATTTCTTGCCAAATTGTCTCCAACTGTCAGGCTAAATGATCAACATTCCGGGATGGTTGCAATTGCCTTCCCATAACGCCCCAAATGTGCTCTATGGGAGAGGAGATCAGGAGACCTAGCTGGCCAAGGAAGTGTTGGGAAAGCTCGCAGGCAATTCATAGCAACACGTGCCGTGAGCGGCCGGGCATTATATTGTTTAAAAATAACTCAGGGGTGTCGCAAAAGGAACGGTAACACAACCGGTCGTAGAATGGTGTCTACGTACCGCTGTGTTGTAAGTGTGCCAGAAATTACTACCAAAGGTGTCATTTTAGTTGTGGACATGTGTGGCGTACGATAGTAAGGGCAGGATCCCCACGCTACACTGGATGTCTCCAAACAAGTGTGAGGCTGTCGTCAGGACACAGTTGGAAATGGGTCTTGTCACTAAAGACTAACGGCCGTATTCACAAGTCCGAGTTAACTCGAGGATCAACGATAATCCGCGAGTTATCGAAAAAACCGTATTCACAAGTCCTGATCCGTGGTTTAAACTGCCGTTTCGGTGTTACATTTTGATCCTCCGAAATCGGCGAGTTAACTCGCGAGTTACATTTAACGCATGCGCAGTACCATCTTTTTGGAAAAAGAAAATGGAGGACACATTTCATTCTATGCTCAATTACAGAATTCTTGCGACGACTGAACTGGATCTGTCATTACGGAGCACCTACTACATAGCAGCTAATCTCCTCATAATAAAATTGCTTAAATGGAAAAATTTAAACATATTTTTATTGAAATTCAAAAGAAAAATGAAAATAAAAATAAATGCGTAATCTTAACCAAGCAGCTTAGCGAAAAGATAGATGGCGCCACCTCTGTCCTCTAAGCCGGAGAGAGCGAACGGTAGAAAACGACCATGGCAGATACAAATTCGTCGTAGAATTAAAATTATTCTGTTGAGTTACTCCGAATGAAAGAAAATTGATAATGCAAGTTACTTGTCACGACACCAACACACACCCATACTGACAAGTACAAAGATAATCAGATTACATACATCTGTCAAAACATTGTGTACAATTCTTTCTTGCCAAATTTAGGTTTCCATAAAAATCCAATTTGAGATTAAATAACTTTGCATTTCTTTTCCCAAACCCATATTAAAATGCTGTGCGAGTCCTATTTATTCACAATTTGGAAACAATTCTACGGCGAAGTACGGGTTTGATCAGTATGAATGCAGATTCGGGCGTCCTAACCAATGTAAACAATATCATGTGATCGTGAGGAGCCAATCACAGCGAGCGTCTCATTTTAATCCCCGGATCACTTAACACGCCGTTTGAGAATACCGTTTTTGATAATCCTCGAGTTAACTCTTACTCGTGGATCAACTGATCCTCGAGTTAACTCGAGACTTGTGAATATGGCCGTAAGCGTCCCCAGTCAACGCCGTTCTAAGTTGATCGAGCTCGGCTTTTCTGGACAACTCCTTCTTGGTGCGTCAATTTTTTTTGTTATGGAGTATATATTTGCATTGAAAAATTAACCGAAATGCAGTAGAACCTTGATAGTTCCAGGTAATGTAGATTCAGGTCCTCTAGGATAACCAGAATGTCGCATTATACAGATGTTCTAACACAAAATAGCCTATGCGAAAGACCGAAAAACGCTATGAATATTGTTGCTGAAAGATTCATTAACCTAGGATTAAGATTAATCAGCTATCGAATTTGTGTCATAGTATTAATTTATTATGAAAATAAATCTGGAAGTAACATACCTTGTAAACTATCTTTTAAAAGTCCTTAACGGTCTTCTGTTTCGCAGCACTTTCCCACCTCTTTGGATAATAAGGATTTGGATTACCTCTTTGGGTATAGCGCGAGCACTCATCTCGAAGCTTTTTTAAAGTTAAAAAAAACCAGCTTCAATTCTGCTTAAGTTACACGAACACTAGATTTATTGGAGACAAGATCATAAAGTTGCAATTTGTTTTCTTTCATATCCATCCAGTGTAGAAAAATGTGAAATTATCATCAGTGAATCACTTAATTCTTATCATATTAATTTGATAAGATGCTCATCGCCAAGTTTTTTAAAGCAAATAAAAAAAAAAATTTTAATTTTATCTTGTGGCACGCGCAATTATAAAAGAACTTATTTTATAATTGAAAGTCTTCAGCACAGACAAAGCAAAGGTAACATATTACCACTTGAAAAATGATCAATCTATTAGACAGAGTTTTCTTAATCATGTTTTTTTAATAAACTTTTAACATAAATAAGTTGTTTTAATATAGCTTCTGCTGGTAAAATTAGCCACCTAGACCTCGAGTGAATGATAAAGAATTTTTAATAGTTCAAAAGTCCTAGTTCGGAATTTTTAACATATTGTTTCAATAATGACAGAATTCCACTTAAAGTTCGCTTTATTCTGCCTAATATGGTGCTTTAAATCCAATATTTTATGGTATTGTTGTGTGTGAAGAAAAGGAATTATAATTTATAAAGAAATAAAAATCTGATGAATTAACAAAAAAAAGCGAAAAAAAACTCAAGTTGACGGGAAAATGTTAGTAAGTTCGTCATTATTTTTTATCTCGTGATATCGCCTTAGTTTCCACAATTTATCTCCATATTAACAAAAGGTTTCGCCGCATGATTAAAAACACGCTTTTTTCGCTCGATTATTAGACTGTTTCCCGAGAAAGTACGGATCAGAAAATTACGAAATTAGCATGGTTTGTTCAAAACTGTACTGGGAAGAAGACGAAGAAGATTTTTTCCGATGCGACTGTTAGTTTAGGGAGCATAAATTGTTAAAGTCAAAAAATCGAAATTTCTTCCGCGAGTGAGCAAAACGCATACATATTTTCAGTCTTCAGTCGTGAGTTTTTTTAGAGTATCTCTAAACGTAAATTTTTACAGCTCGACGAGTGTTTTTAGAAATTTCAATTTGGTACTTGATATTATTTTTTTGAAATTCAGGAAAAATCGGGACATTTTCGTTACTTTTTTATTAAAACTGTCATATCTATAGCTTATTGTTATAAGTTTTTAAATTTGAAAACAACACAGGAAACCTTAGAATGTACTCTTTCTAACAGTACAATTAGTTTGAAATTGGTTTTTAAAAAAATTCGAAGCAATTAAAAGTTTGTCATACAAATTTCAAATTTTTTAGTGAAAGCGTACCTTTATCTGCTCGAAAATGAAGGTTACAATTCTAACTAACGGGTTTGCCAGACATAAAATTTATCGTAACAACAATTTTTTTTAAACCGTTTAAACTCGCTGTGGTGACATGTAGCGGGGGCTCCATGACCGAAAAAGTCTCGCTTTTTTCGCTTTATCCTCAGACTGTTTCCCGAGAAAGTACAGATCAGAGAAATACGAGATCGACATGGTTTATTTAAAATTGTACAGGGAACAATATGGAGAGTGTTTTTTTTTACTGATGAGGTAATTAGTTTAGGGTGCATTAAGTATTCAAGTAAAAAAAGGCAAAATCCACTTGCTATAGGAGTGTTGGTTTGCATAGGAATCACAGGGGATTCGCGAGTGTTAGCGAGTAGGGGATGGGGCCCTCGCTTTTACGTCATGGCCATGGAAGTCTAACCTGGAATGTACGAATTAAGATAGTTTCGAAGTCTCAGAAGTTTTTAAACACTGCGAAAGAAGTGTTGGTTTTCTAACCAATTCCTGGGAGTTGGGTAGCGTATGCGAGCAGGGGGCGGAGCCCCCTAGTACTATTAAAAAATGGACAAAATAAAAATACAATACTAATTCAAAGAGAAAAACCAGAAAATTTCCCTGTACATGGTCAATAAACAACAGTTTCTGTTTCATTTCCGTTCATTGCAAAACATTGTCTGCCCCAAACATATGTAAATTGTTTATATTTCGCAACGAAAAAAAATAAGACGAAAGAGTAAAGCACCAGAGTTAAAATTAAAAGTAATAGAGTTAAAAAAAGAGAAAAAATATTCGGAAAAGAACCTCTGTGTCAGCAGTACTTGTAAGACAATCCAAGCAATCACCATATACCCAATGTACATTCCAGCTCCTCTCAAACTACCAAATTATGACTGATTTAAGTAAAGTTACTCAAATGTTTTGACATGGAACTTGTTTAAATATGCATAGAAAGGAAATTTAAATAATATAATTAATTAACTAAAATGCTTTTATACGAGATGTAGAAATTGTATTGTAGTATGTTGAATAAATTTTATGCGATACTTGTACAAATACAGAGACACAAAACGTAAGGCTGGAAGACAGAAAGACAGACCAAAGCAAGTAACACCAATCGCTAAAAAAATGTAAATACTCATACTATGCAAAATTTCACGAAAATACCCCTACCCGTTTGGACTTAGTACAAACCCGCACATACATACAGACAGACACCAAACGCGGAAGACACCAATTTTACATTAGAAGGCCCCAAAATGGATAAATAACTTGAAATGGGTAGAAAATATTAAATTTAGAAACAGAGAGAGAGGGCATAAGATTTACAACGAGCGGCATTTAAGAGTAAGATAAAAATGGAAAACATTAATAAAATAATGAGAATCTCAGTGAGGTTTAATAGATAACAATTGACTTACTTCATACACTGTAGAAACATTGCACTGAAAATAGACTGGAATAAAAATGTATGCTGCTGCCAAGGTTCCAAAGAATGCTGCGATGGGCTTGAATATATTAGTGAGACCATATCTATAAACCTCAGCTGGAGTGGCTATCATAGTCAGAGCTGAGCACATCGTCACCATTGTAGACAGAATCACAGGTAATTTGGGCATGTTTTTCCCAGCCATCAAAAACTCATCAGTGGTCTTTTGTCTATTCCCAATCAGTCTGACCCAGATACCAATAACAGACGCTATAAGAAGCGATGCACCAATTACCACGTAATCAACCACTCCTAAGTGCTCTTTAGACAGCATGATAGCAAAAGCCAGCTGTTCCGTTCAGAAGTAAAAATGACCACTCTGAATTCTTGACCTCCTGTGTGTTTGTTTCGTTAGTAGTATCGTTTCTTTATATAAACTTTAATTACGAAATTTCGGTACTCAGAGGAAACCGTTATTCTCACTCTAGTTAACTTACGTCTTCTATTCGTCATACTACTCGTTTCTGCAGCTAAATGGGATGTAATCTAACTTCAAAGTTATGCATCCGGACTCGGGAGTGACGTTAGGGAGATGAGAGGTAAAAAAATGTTTCTGAAAAAGCCACATTCATCTCCTTTAGTTGCCCTTGCTTGCACGCGCAGTCTACGTGACAAGCAAGGACAGGTTTTCCGGTGTCAATTTTTCCTGATGAAAAATGAAACGAAATAAATGTCTGAGAAGGAAAATATTCTACAAATAGCATAAATTATACAAAGAGGGGCATTTTCTTACTCTGATAACGTAAATCCTTATATTGATCCAAGACCTAGATTTGAGTACAATCAAGTTAACGTAATGTTTAAAAATTAACACTGCATTATCTACTTTATTCCAAAGCCTTTACCATCGTACTGTAAAACAATAAAATTGAAATGAAACATGATAGATTACATAACAAGTTGAAATATTTATCATTGGGGAAACTGATATCACGAATTGACAAAGTGAGTGAGCGACAGTTGAAAAAATACGAATGCAACTATAAAATCATAAGATCATGATATATTTGTCTTGGCAAATGTTTATAGCTACGAATGCTTTGCATTTGTGAATGTAAATTCTATATTCTTAACTGTTCATCATACTATTCTGCAGACAATTGCGCATCATCACAAGAACTGATCTGAAAAAAAAAGATGTATCAAAAATATTATTTTTACGGAATTAAATAAAATTAGATAACGTAAGTTATGAAAATGTATCCGTTTCTGCAATAGGTATGCTAAAATATAAGTTATTGTAGCAAAGTATGCTTAGATACAATTAAAATATAAGAATATGTCATACTTTTAAACATTATTGTTAGTTAAAACATAGCTATAATAAATGTTAGTTAAAACATAGCTATAATAAATATCAGTTAAAATTAATCCCAGCAACTGTAGTATTATAAAAGGTTTCATATGGTTATATGTTGAAAGAAATCTGGAAATTATAAAAAAATAATAATTTTGGTACACAAATAAAGATGATTTTAAATGGTATGGTTTTTGTCGAAAAAGTTGCATTGAATACTAGTGCAGCTATGCCTGATATGGCCCTTGCGCCATTGAAAACAAACCAACCAAGCAAAATACTATATTTAAACTACATAAGAGAATCATAGATACACTTATATATTAATTCAAAGTTTCTTCCACCTTCATTTTTGGTGGCTCAGTGGGTTCATCCATTGAGCTTGCAACCTGCGAGTTGAAGGCGGCGAAGGTTCGATTTCTCCATGATTGTATTTCCCTTTGAGTCAGTAAACTTTCCCTGTGTGTGTCAATTACATGACTATATCAGTCTTGTGTTTAACGCAGATTGGCCCTTGAGTCATAAAACCCAATCCAACAAACCAACCAACATTTTCTGGTGCGTTTTGAGTGTGGAAGATACAGGGGTTGGAGAAAAATATGGAAGCAACTCAAAAAACATGTAACCTTGCCTAATATGGTGAAGGAAAACAGTTGGCATTCAAAACAGCTTGCAGACTTCACGGAATGGATAAATACAGTTCCTGTATGCTTGTCAAGGGAATCTTGTACCATTCTTCCTGCAAAACGGTGGAAAGTTCAGGTAACGATGATGGCGGTAGGTAGCGATCACGCACTTTCCTCTCCGATGTAGACCACAAAGATTCAATAACATTGAGGTCTGGTGACTGTGGTTTGTAACCTAGTGGAGATGTGACAAATCTTCCTCGTACTCAGAAAACAAATCCTGGACGATGTGAGCTGTATGAACAGGGGCTTTGTCGTCTTGGAAGACACCATCACCATTGGGGAACAAAGTTTGTACCTTGTGATGGACTTAATCGGCCAAAATGTTTGACCTTAACGTGCTTTTGCATAGTAATAATGGAGCCCACAGAAAACCACGATATGGCTGCCCAAACAATCAGAAAACCCCCGCCATGTTTCATTCTTGGTAACAAGCAGTCTGTATTATAGGCTTGGGATGGCGTTCGACAGACGTAAACTCAGCCAGAAGTGGGAAACGGTGTGAAAAAAACTCATCCGACCAAACTATTGTCTTCCATTGCTCCATAGTTCAGGCTTTATGACTTAAACACGACTTTTTTCTGTTACAGGCATTAGCATCACTGATGAATGGTTTTTGAATTGCAGCTAGGCCAGAAATGCCCTGCTTATGGAGCTTCCTTCTTATTAATTTTATACTCACAGGGTTTGTGAGCACGACATTCATTTCAGCAGTAACTTTTGCAGCTGAGGTCTTAATTTTAGTCATAATCCTCCTTGATGATCGTCTGTCACGATCACTCAACACACACTTTCGACAACGTTGTGATTTAGTGGATGATGTTTTTCCGCTTTTCAAATATGCGGAAAAAATTTAGGTACAGTATCTCTTGAAACACTAAACCCTGAAGCTACCCTGCTTACGGAAGCACCCACCTGACGAGCTCCAACAATTTGGCCACGTTTTAAGTCTGTTAGCACTGACATGATGCAATTACAAATTCACAGAATTGTGTTCCAACAACAACTGACCTGCGCAGCGTATTTACGATGTTGTATAGGTGGCGTCAGTAGGCCAAAACACCAGTGCCACCTACAGATTTCAATAGAATAAACATTTCTTTTCAAGCATGCATTTCATGAGTTGTTTCCATATTTATGTCCAACCCCTGTAGAATATTAAACCAGTTTTTTCATTCTCTAAATTGGTTCACTGTCATAAGCACCGCTGTGCTTAAACATCATGGCAGAAGCAGAAACCATATTCACACTGTGAAGGCCTAGCTGCAAAATCTTTAGAAAATGAATTTGTATTTTTTATAGGTACCCACAATGCTTTTAAAATTAAATAAAAAGAATAAAAAATAAGGGTACTTAGATTTTTTTCAAGCATAATTATAGTTAAGACTCTCCGAATTTAAAGCATTTATATCAATCTGAAAATTGACTGCATCCAGCTCATGATTCTACATGAAAAATAAATTAGAAGATAACCATGAAATGTAATAAATTACAAGCATCTGTCAATAACATTTACATAGTGATAAAAGGTTTCATTTAGTGTTATTTAAAAATCTGTTCACAAAGATTAAAACTCATGCCATTTAGCACTGTAAAAAGGTTAAGCAAGGAAGTGATATAGCAAGGAACTGAAGGATCATTTACCTGTTCATTTAGATCATTTAGAGAGGAATTCTCATAAGCTTCTGAATTATTACAATCAGGATGATCCTCATCAGTAATCCACTGCAACCATGTGTAGTTATTAAAATCATCCGTGGACTCGTGCTATAACAATATCATTAATCAATAGTAATAATTTTTTAATATAAAAAGTTAATATTGATAAACGCACAAATCCGGATCGAGAATTTTTTACATTAGTTTGTTTCTTCTTTTCACTATTTTGTATTTTATGAACATTGTGTTGTATTTCCATTTCATACAATTATATTACTTTAAATTTTTTTAACTTCATTCCTTTTGCAGTTCCATGTAATCTATATAAATGAGAATGGTGTTTGTTTGTATACATTGAATGTTTTCGACCCATTTCAAGTTTTCTATCCGTTTTGGACACTTCTAATGCCAAATTCACCTCTTGCGCGTTTGGTGTCTGTCAGTGTGTTTGTATGTGCCCTAGACACGTCCACACAGTTTAATATATTTTTAAGAAACCTTGCATACTGTAAGTACTTATCTTCATTTAGTGACTGAACTTGGTTGCGGAAGTCTGTCTGTTTGTCTTTCTGTTCTATGTACGATTTTGTGTTTGTACAGGCATCACAGGAATGTAATTCCAGATATTTGATTGCAATGTGTTTTATTTATATCTATATATATAATTCTCTTACGTGGCACGCAAAAAAGACGTTATTTGTAATCGCGTTTTGGCAACACTGTACGATTGTTTGTTTATCGCGAAGTCTCGCGCATCGATTGAATTTATAGGGTTATCGGATGAAATTTTATTGAAAAAAAAAAGGAAATTTTAATGAGCTGTTGCAGTTAGTTTATAATAGAAATCAAAGAAAGCGGAGGATCTTTTCAGGGGCATTTAAAAAACGGTCCTTTTCAGGGCCAACAATTAAAGTTCAACAAGACGCTTGCACTACAACTTTCGGCAACAAACTCAATGAAAAAGTGTGGGTCGTTTGAGTGCTGGAAAAATGTACACACAAACAACATGCTGGGTATTCAATTTCCAAAGCAACGCTTATATTTCGAGTCAAAATGTGCACAAAGTTTTCATTTGAATTCTGATTTTAGAGATACTGTATATATTTTTTCTGTAATACAGCAAATTTAGATTTTAAAAACATTTTTTTGTTAACATATTTTGTAAACAATCCCTTCTGCTAGGACACATGTCTTCATTGAGGCGAGCGAAGCGAGCATAGGTTCGCGCAGCGAGCCAATGAGGATTGCGAAGCAATCCTCCGGGGGTTGGCGAGCGTTAGCGAGCAGGGGGCAGGCCCCCTAGTATTATCTATTAGTTTAGTGAATGCAATATTCAACATTTCTTTATTGGTATATTTAGATGAGTTTCATACTAAAACACCTGAGTAAGTATACTTAAATCAACCATAATTTGGTAGTTTTGGAAAAACGGGAATGTATATTAAGTACTAACAGAGAAATACCCGGCTTTGCTCGGGTTGAATTAATAATATGTTGATTGAAAAATCATCATCAATTCTTTCTTTTTCATAAAAGAATGTTAGCATCATTTAAGTGTGCGGGGAAAAAAATTTAATACAAATTTAACTTCTCCATCGCTTCTATAATTTACTTCGGACGCAAATATGCATATACAAGGGGTGTTCAAATGAAAAGGTACGAAACGTTGTAATAACGTAACCGTTAACATATTTGCCTATGCCGCTATAGGAGAACGTAGCGAGACATCTAGGGATGCGATTGTATTCTCCGGCGTGGATCGGAGATTGCGCTGCCACCACCCGCATGCGCAGGAGAGAGCAGAGGCTTTTATTAGAGAGGTCCAATTGACGAGGCAGTGCGTGTGAGGACAGGATGGCGTTCACATTGCAAAATTCGACGATTGAGTGGCAGCGAGGCGTTATCCGATTTCTAACAGCGAAAGGTGTTAAACCGACCGTTATTCGTCGCCGTATGGTGACCGTATACGGGGAAGACTGTGTGTCAGACAAGTCAGTGAGAAAATGGAGTGACCGCTTTGGTGCAGGCCGTGAGAGTTTGGTTGATGACCCGAAACCAGGCCAGGCAAACGCAGTCATCACGGCCGATTTCATCGAGAAGGTAGATGACCTAGTAAGAAGTGATCGGCGTGTCACATTGCGAATGTTGGCGGTGAAGGTGGATGTCAGCGTTGGAACAGTGTGGACAATTATTTAGGTTGTGTTATCGGAAGGTGTGCGTGCAGTCGATTCCGAAGCAGATCACCGACCAGCAAAAGAAACTGCGTATGTGGCTGGCACTTCAACATCTGTTTCGGTATCATGTAGACCCCGCTTTCCTCGAGCAGATTGTCACAGGTGATGACAGCTGGTGCCATCACTACGAACCAGAGACAAAGCGGGACAGCATGCAGTGAAAGCATGCGTCGTCACCTCCCTCTAAAAAGTTTAAAGTCGTGGCGTCAGCAGAGAAGGTGTTGCTCACCGTCTTTTTCGACGTACAAGGTCCGCTACTTGTTGAATTTCTCGTGCACAGAAGAACCATTAACTCCGATGTGTACTGTGAGACACTACGAAGCCTACGCAGGTCCATCAAGAACAAAAGATCGGGGCTGCTCATGGAGGGTGTGGTTCTGCTCCATGAAAACGCGCGTCCACACGTCTCCAGGGTCACACACGCGGAACTGGCGAAGTTCAAGTGGGAGCAGCTTAAACGTCCGCACTACAGCCCGGACATATCGCCCTGCGATTTCCATGTGTTTGGTCCCCTGAAAAACCATGTGAAAGGAAAGAGCTTCAACTCGAACGACAAACTCAAGGACGCTGTGATGGACTGGGTCTCTTCACGGCCACAGAAATTCTGGAAACAAGGAATACTTCGGCTCGTTAATCAATGGGATCGTTGTGCTCAGGCTTATGGTGTATACTTTGAATAAAGTCTTCATTTATACCCACAGTGTCGTTTCGTACCTTTTCATTTGAACAACCCTTGTATGTTGTATCCAACCATATAATCCATTTCATATTTGTCACACTTCTGCTGAAGTTGATTTTAAGTTTTCGAGTGACTACGAATATTCCAGTGCATTCAATTTCAGTAAATATGGCGAAATTTTCGGTGGATAGTCTTGTACTTAGTTTTCCTATGAATATGTTTTCATTGTACCATTCTTTCACCTAGTATGCGATATTTTCGAATTTCATCATCAATATGAGAAGATGGTAAATTAAATTGTTACAGCATTCGTTACTAATTTAGTTTGAAGCAAAAGCAATTGTTCTTGAAAAAAATTCCATTCAGCGAGGTAGAATAACGGAACTTCTGTTAGATATATAAAGCAGAGTTGATGTTTGTCTGTTCTCTACACTAATCCATCTTTTGACCAATTCACACATTTGATACACTTATATTTTAAAACCCTGCGGATATGATAGGCTACATATTAACCCGCGTTCTATATGTCTAAGGGGGCTAAAAATTTACGGCATTCGTGACTAATTTAATTTGAAGCAAACGGCACTTTTTTCCAGAAAATTCTATTCAGTGGCATGTGGAATAACATAGCTTTTGTTAGAAATACATGTCATCAGAGTAGAAAAATTAAACCCAATCGATAACAATTTTTTAATAAACAGAAGGTTGATTTTACAGCGCTTTTACAAAAATCAAATCATTTTCAACGAACGATTCATTGCATCTCTTAGATCGATTCTTAGACGGCATCCCTAGAAAGTTCGGATCAGAAAAATATGAAATTAACATTGTTTGCAAGCGTTAGCGAGCAGTGGACGGAGCCCCCTAGTGATATAAAATTTAAATTTTTCAAAATTACTTAGTGTGATATTATTCCAAGATCAACAAAGTGTTGTTAAAAATTCCCTTTTCTCCAATACACATACAGTTTTAAATTGAACCCTTATGGTACTTTTTAAGATCATAAATTTGGTTTATAAATGGAAAAAACGTATCTATTTAGAATGATAGATGTAGTTAATTTACTATGGCGTAAGCTTTCAATAATACCCATGAAACACGAAAAACAAATGAAATTTAGTTTATTAGATCGTCTTTCAATGAAAAGCTATATCAAAATTTTGAAATTTTGTTTATGTTTACCAGTATATATGAATAGTATGACTACCAGTTTTACTTTAACGTAACCCATCTTATTTTAAAGTTATTTTTGAAAATTTTCATGTCATTTTAAAATAATAAATTACACACTTAAAAATATTTTGATTTGTAAATATTATTTTTTTGTCTACATTTTATTACGTATTCAATCAAATATTTAAAGAAAGTTGGTGGAAATATACATATACCACCACGAAAGTACCCATGTCTAGTGATATTTTGCAAGAAATAAATAAATAAAATCCAACTTCTAAACAATATTTCTGGAATAGGTAATATACCGGAATACATAAGCAAACAGAAACAAAATTCCAATCCTTATAAAAGGCAGATTTCTGAATAAAAAATATCTGTTCTAACGTGTTGAATTTCGACTTCCTGAATATATTCTAAAGTAAAACAATTCGACAAAAAACTTGAACAATATTGATAAAGACAATGATTTATAAGCAAAAAGAACACATATTAATAATACTTGGGTATCCCCAAATATGTCCGCAATCATCTCATTTTCAACTCAAATACCCAAAAAAAATAATTATAAATCAAATTAAAAAATTAAACATTAATTCTGAGGTTGTCAGATACCGAGTAGCAAAATTACGCTTTTATGATTAATGAGTTTATCGTTTGGGATTTTCGTTCTCCACTATAAAATTTAAGTAAATATAAAATTAAATATTTTAAGTAATCTTTCTTCATCAATCAAATATTTATAAATGGTATTTTCATCATGGAAAGAAGTAAAAATTCAGTTCAAAACATGAACATTATAATTTAATTTAGTTTAAGAAAATTGTTTTTCGATCAACTCTAGAATTCAATTCAGCAATCTGAGATGCGTATATCAATCGTTTTATACTCAATGTTATTTCTATGGCAATTTCAAATTGATTTTAGCTCAGGCCTTAGGTCAATTTTAGGCCTCTTACGATTCGAATTTTTCAAAATACTTTCTTAGTGCACCCCTACAGTTTAAGAAGAATCCCCCTGCAAAATTTCAGCTTCCTAGGACTTGTAGTATATATATAACGATTACTTGGATTGCTTTACCAGTACGTACTGCTGAAAAAGCAAATATTTAAAAAAAAAAAAATTGATGAAATTTCAGCTCTTATACTTCATTTATTTCGAGTCTTATTTTTGTTCTTAGCGCAATGTAAACGATTTACGAATACTTGCGACAGACGATATTTTTCAACGAACGGGAAGGAAACGGAAACTAGTGTTGATTGTGATCATGTGTAGTAATAGTTTCTGTTTCTTTTACTCTGAATTAATTTCCATTTCTAAATTTGGTGCACTTTTTATTTGTAAGTTGTGGCACCTGCGAGATCAAGAGATAAAAAGGAATCGCATATTAATATCTTTAGGACAACTTTTTCCTGACATCTTTTATTTGGTTTTATTTCGCTGTTTTCTTTTGTTTTCTGTTTTAAATATTTATTATTTTAATAAATTGTGTTTCTTTTTCATCTCACGCAAGACAGTTCATTGCAACACGTGCCGTATGTGGTCTGGCATTGTCTTGCTGAAAAATAAGCCCAGGGTACTACGAAAGGAACGGTAGCAAAACAGGTCTCAGAATGTCGTCAACGTACCGCTGTGCAGTAAGTGTACCTCTAATGACGACCAAAGGGGTCAGGCTATCAAGGGAAATGGCATCCCAGACCATAACTCCTTGTTGAGGTCCCATGTAGCGTGCAATTGTGAGAGCAGGATCGGCACGCTGCCCTGGGCGTCTCCAGACACAGTTGGAAGCGGAATTCGTAGCTAAAGACTATACGTCCCCAGTCAGCATCATTCCAGCCCGATCGAGCCAAGCACTACTGTAATCTGGCTCGACAGTGTGCAGGCGTGAGTGGCAGGTGGCGTAATGGTCGGTACGAGCGTAGATTTCCCTCTCTCAGCCGTCTGTGAATGGTCATGGTGGACACTCGTGTGTGGGTCGCACGACTGATGGTTGATAGCGATGAATCAGACGCTGTGACAGCTGATCTGACAATCACTCTGTGCTCGCGATCTGTTGTGGCCCTACATCGACCGCTACCATCATGGCGCTGAAATCTGCCATTGTCCACCCACACTTGCCAGCATCTTCTAATCGCCGCATCGCTTCGACTCACATGACGAGTGATTCTCCGATTTGCCCAACCTGCCTCTTCCAATCCAATGATACGACCTCTTTCGAACTCTGAAAGTTGCTCGTAATGAGCTCGAATCCTGCGGCGAGGCATTTTTTCAGTCGTTGAAAAGTATCCTAAATCGCAATACAGCAGAAAATTTTAACAACAGTTCAAGAAAAACTCCTTATATCCATCTGCTGGATGCGCAGTTCCGATGCGCTGGAGATCGCACTATTCATTCATTGGACACCAAATTTTAATCATTTGCATATTTGGTCAAAACATTTTTGCATACGAAATTTCAAAGCAATCGGATGATTCCTTCTTGGTGCGTCGATGTTTTTTTTATAGAGTGTATATAAAATAAAACATATTGCAATGAAATATCTGGAATTAAATTCATGTGATGCCTGTACAGACACAAAATTGAACATAGAACATAAAGATGGACAGACAGACTTACGCAACCAAGTTCAGTCACTAAATGAAGATAAGTACTCACGGTATGAAAATTTCCATGAAAATATATTAATCCGTGTGGACGTGTATAGGGCACATACAGACAGACACCAAACGCGCAAGAGGTGGATTTAGCATCAGAAGGGTCCAAAACGGATAGAAACTTGAAATGGGTCGAAATTATCTATGTACAAACACTCCATTCTTATTTATATAGATAAGTAGAAAATGCAAAAGATTTTTTTCAGAAATGTATTGAAAACGAGCTCGATATGATTTCATTAAATTAGTAATGAGTACATAATTTTCTACATCTGGCAACGTCAAAGTGCGTTTGATTTTTCAGTTTCATTTAGAACTAATGAGACGTAGTTTTTATCTGATTGTTTAACTGAGGTAGGTACTGAATTTTGTATTACTGAATTTTTGTGAGATCATTATTGAGACAGATGTAGTTTTGAGTAGTGAGATTTATTAATTGGCCTACTAATTCGAGTAGTAAATATTCATGGATTATGAAGCATATCAAAGGAATGTTTTAATTCACATTTCATTATTTTCGTGCTTATTCCACGAAAAGCAATTGAATAGCAATAAGTGACATTTTTGTCAATTGTATTCATATTTCAATGGGCTTTACGGCTAGTCATTAATATTAATATAATTGTGTCATCCCAGGTAAGTGCTTTCTTTTAAAACAACGAAGAACTTACTGAGTTGCTCCCGAAAGGCAATATACCAGTTGAACCTAACTCACTGTTAATTTCTACATCTGAATTAGAATCCTGTATGAAAAAAAACATCAAAAATATAAGAATAGCCCATGCTTAAGACTTTTTATCACAAACAATTAAATACAGTTACAACTGTATCATGTTTATAAACCGTCAACCAAATATCAAGTTTATATATTATTTAACAAGATATCAAGTTTAATAAACCAGTTTTTAGAACTCACAAGAATATCTCTCGAAACTATTTCTGAATCCCCAGCAGAAATAACATCGCCGGTTTCATGAACAACCATTCCAAAGTTCAAAGTCTGAAAATTAAATTGAAGTCATTATATTTTAATTATGTTTCTGAATTTATACATTTATCCTATACATATACACAATTTTATAAAATACAGGCAAGATGTGAACTTACAGTTTGATTGTTGGGTCTACAGAACATATTACTGGGAATATCCATTTCTGATCCCTGGTGAAGCATGTCATTTTCTGCCGAATTTGAAAAATCTTCATCCTATTAAAATCAACTTATTTCATATCCAATTCAACTATTCAAAAATAATCTCAATGTTATGTCTTCAGAATTAGAACACCCTATCCTTCTAAGTAATTATGGAATCACCTCAGCGATCGCTTCGCGCCGATATTATTTTCCCTCTTAGTGATTCCTTCAGTGTGACTTAAAATGTAATATAAACATAAAACAGAAGAAAAAGGGAAAGTAAGCTTAGCATTTCGATGACCGATGTTACTATGGTAACGAAAGACAGAGACAGGGGGTGTCCTATAAACTCCTATTTAAAAACAATGCACTAAGCATCAGCGATTACTTATTGAGGAAATTACGTGCATAGTACAATAACTAAAAATAATAACATTTATTTTAATTTCACTTTGAGAGAGGTGTATACCAATTCTTATTACTTAAACACACAAAATGCTATTTTATTCATTCTTTGTGTTCTATGTAGGTAAGTATTAAATTAACGTCGCACTGAAGCAACACAAAGGGCTACTGGCGCCACGGTCTGGGATCAAACCCGAAGGTAGAAATCCGAATTTTATCAGGAAATACATCACGTAATTTTGAACCACAGTCAGATTGTTAGGTCACACCTAAGCCGGCACCCCACTTTCCAAACTTCCCCATCACATTAACTTGAGATCTTATGTGTGGTTTGGAATTATTTTTCATATAAATTTATTTAGTGTATCATAAATAAATTTATATGGAATTTTTTATTTTTCGAGAGTTTTTTTAAAACGTTATTTTTTAACGCTATAAATTTAATACAGCCAGGCTCTTTTAAAAAAATGCAATTTAAATCTGTAAATTTTCTATATTCTCATATTTTTTGGTAGTTTCTTCATTGCTAAAAACGATTTCTTTTGAAAAAAAGAGAAAACCCGCTGAAGTTTGAAAATACAGCTCTATATACTTTGGGAAGTATTTCATAAAATGCCCTTGACACCTTGTAGTAATCATCTCTTGAAGAGATTTGTGTTGAACTCATGAGAAAACGACCATTACAAATCGGCAATTATTACCATCGCCAACTGGCGAAACGTTTTGGTTAATGGTCGTCATGCACTTTAAAATGCACGCAATTGGAAGGCTTCTAATAATGGCTGCCTATTCAAATAGAAGTTTGTGCCAAAAATTTTAGACGCCAGTTTAGTGAGGGGCCGAGTATTTGAATATTACAATCCTTTTTGTGAGATAAAAATCTACTTCGTCTATTCTTGTCGAGGCAATCAGCAATTTTTATGCTTACACTTAAATACAGATCCAAAGAAGAAAGAGTGTCATCGGATTCCCATTTGTGGTTCCCCTTTTCCTTTAAATTTTTTTGGACAGAGAATGGATCATATCGACTCAAGGGTATTGCTAAACTTGATTCAACCTGCGTTTCACAAGACGCTTTCTGTTGAGTAGAAATTACTTTTGTAGATGTACAGCAGCAAATGCGAAAATTACAAAAATATTTGAATCTGAAATGAAAAAAAAAATTTATAAGTACAGTACCTCTTTATTTCATGATTAAACTTTTATTCACTATCTTAACCATTATAAAATGTTATATATTTACAATTGAACTAAAAAAGGAACAAATTGAAATAAAATTACTCACAGTTCTATTTTTAGTTTTTTCCTAGCTTGAGTCATGTTTTGCAGGTACTATCAGTAGCATATGTTTAAAAGTTGTGAACAATCTTAAGTCCAGGAGAAAGTTAAAATAGCAAAATGTCGAAAACGAACTAGTAATTCGAGTACTAGTCTGGCTGAACTACTACGCAACTGTGAATGGCAATGCTGTTGCGATGTGAGAGGCAGATTCTAAAAATATAATTATGATGACTTGATGCGAGCAGTTGGATTCACTTCTTTTTCTTCTGTCATTCTGTACTTCTAAATTCTTATTCTGTATATACAATAATACTTTCAACGATATTCTAATTTAACTTTTAATCCCTGTTCCTGTCTTCATTTGCTTTGGTCTAATTTCACGAACTGGAGTGTCTTCCTAGTGTAGTGGACAAAGACCGAACCAATTCACCACTCAACCGGATGTCTAAAAACCGAATAATAGAAAATAAAAATGTATTTCAAACTATCATTGTTATAACTTAACAATACCCTGTAATCTCTTTATTACCATCATATAATCCAACAAGGATTTATGTGAAACAATTTATTTTGATATTCTGTTTTCTGTTTGAGAGAGGTTTTCAGTGTTAACAAACAAACCAGATGGGAGATGGAGATTTTACGTCCTTTTACTCAATGTTCTCGCACGGATTAGTTACCTTAAAATGTATTTCATCGCCGACAATCTACATCGTGTTATAAAAGTTCCCGTACTGACGATTCGTGAATTCATTACGCAAAAACAACAAACTTTGTTTTATGCTAATGGTAAAAAGCACTTTTAACATAATGTAAGAAATAAAATTTGAACTTACATTTATAATAAATTTCAAAATGTCTGCACTTTTCTTGTAGTCAAAGCTGAAGTCGTTTGCGCTTATTTTTAGAAACGCATTTCAAGATGCTGGGAGTGACTTCTTGCAATGGCAATTTTCAGATCATCTATGGTTTGGGGATTATCTTCATAAACTTTGTTCTTTAAATATACCCACAGAAAAAAGTCAGGGATGCTCAGATCAGGGGAACGATGTGGCCAAAAATTTCCTGAGATGAGTCAATCGCCAAAAAAGTCTTGAAACATGCCCATGGTTTCATAACTGGTATGGCAGGTTGCACCATCTTGTTGGAACCTAGAATCTTTTTCATTCACTTAATAATGCAACAAATTGATTGATAAGTTCTCTGTATACAGTGCCATCAACAGTCGAATTGAAAAACAGAGGCCCAACAATCTTTTTGCGTGATACAACACACCAAACGCTAATTTTTTGAGAATGCAAAGGTTTTTGCATTCATGAATGGGGATTTTTCGTCGCCCAAATGCGAGGGGGGGGGGTTCAAGTAACCCGCTTAAATGAAACCATGCCTCATTGAAAAAAAACTATCTTGTCCAAAATGTTGATATTGTTGCGAATAAATCTTCGGAACCATCGACAACAATACAGCCGCTTCTCATTGTCCGGTGGTCTTAGCTTCTGTATAATTTTTACAAGAAAATGCAAAGCTCTTAAGGCCTCATGTGTCGATTCATGTGTTGCGGCAAACGCCTCACGGATTGATGAGGAGATTGCAATATCCTCCGTTTAGCTTCTTGCGCAGTATGGTGTATCGACTTTCGGTCTTCCACTCCTGTGTTGTCTTCACACCGAACCTGTATCACGAAATCGCCGATCGAGTTGATATATCGTATCTTTACTCGGTATTGCATGATTTAGATATTTATGTCGTCAAAATTCTTTACATCTTTCATATGATTGACATTCAAAATAAGCCTCAAGCCGCGCAATTCTCGTAATGCTTGATAAAATCAATTTTCAATGAAGAACAAAATGACGTGGAACTTTATTATCGCACAACTTTAGCGCGAAGAAAACCAAATGATAAAAATTAAAGACTCGATAAAACTATAAGCACACAATAAAATTCAACAATTACAAAAAATCACGGGCAATAATTTTTTTTTAATTTGTAGTACGGGAACTTTTAGGATACTCTGTACTGTGACAATCACAATTCGGAATTCTTTCTTAGGGATTTATGATGGTGAAGTGCTAAAATTATATTCGAAAATTCGAGTGTGATCAAGGACCGTCGCCGATGGCGCATTATATGTTGCTCCAGTGCAATTTTAATTAAATAAATGCCTATAATATTCGAGAAATCAAATAAGTAACATCATGTCTCGAATATATATAGTAAATAGGGTGTGGAGGTAAATTAGGCGATATTTGTTTTTCGAATTTAAATTTGAAATAGAGGAGAGGAGATGCCACTTTTGCCTTTAAATTAATGCTTGTTCATTTTTAAATGTATTTGAAGGCTTGAGTCTTCTATTGGACGTTTTATTTCAGTGTTTTAGTTGAAAAACTATATGTCCCTTCTTAAAAATTATCAACAAATTACTGTAAAAAAATTTCGTAATTGTTTTGAAAACTAAAAATTGGGATATAAACAACCCAGTGACTAATACAAAGATTATTGGAACAGATGCGGTATTTGTTTTACAACGTCACAGCTGGGAAATTCAAAAGTTCTGAAGTTTTATTTTATATAACAAGGCTATATACATATATTTTCAAAGGTTGAAAAACACTTATTTGAGATGACATATTTATATACAGGTTGATCATAAAGATAATTCCTTTATATTCGAGTCCCTAGCGACCTGAGATTTTCAACAAATAGGAATGAATCTCGAAATTTAGAGATTTCTAGGTATGCGCTCGAGAGTTAAGTAAATTTTAACATTTAAGCTCTGATGGTTATGTATATAATCAACACGTTTCGAAGATATTTTTGAACTGCAACACCTCTTTTTTTGATACAATGTCATCGTAACAGTGAGGAAACAAAAATGGCGTCAAAATTTTAGCTTTAAAAATGACTGCGTAAGAGTACTGACAAAGAATATATGTGTGTAGGACAAAAGAGAAAAGAAAGGCAACGAGTAGCAATGACAATGCATGTAATTTTCATAGATAACAAGCATTGGTCGCAAAACACCTAGTGGCAACCACCGTTGCAATAACGGTAAAATGTTACGATCTCTTGATGCCTTTTTTAAGGTCTTATCTTTTCTCCGGTCAAAGTATATACTTGTTACATTCATTTCTGCCTCTCTATAGTTAATTTTGAGTTCATCACGATATTTGTATCTAGCTCTACGTAATTTACTTATTATTGATAATGTTCGTACAGTCGGCTTCCGTTACATCTTGTAATGCTGAAGATGGTAAAGCTGCTGCAGTTCTGTCTGAAACACGATATTGATCACACACTCTTACAATTGTTTTAAAGTTTAATTTATTTGTAACAGTTACAACTTCATTTATAATAATTTTTAAATGAAGTGGTAACTGTTAGAAAAAAGTACCAACTAGTAAACATAAGACAATGATTGTCTTATGTTTACTAGTTCCATTTTTTTATGTTAACTTAATTGTACTTATTTTCGGATTTTGCAGTCGAAGGTATAGGTTCCCAGGTGGTGGTATTGGCAGCAGCACGTACATTTTCATCAATTCGGCAATCAGGAATACGTTTTGCAGCTAAAGATACTTTACGCTTGCTTTCTTCCCATTTAAGAATTTTATTAATTTCAGAAACTTTTATTGAATCCATTACCATTTTCGTAATGTTCTCTGGTCAATATGAAATGGTTGTTCCTAAAAGCGGCCCCTTTTGAATCATTTTACAAGAACATTGAAAATAGAATACATTTACATGAAGCAATATCAAACAAGGTTTTTGATGTGTCTTTTTAAAAATATAGTTCGAATTACGCTTCATTTTAGGATATCTTGAAAGAACTAATTATTTTTCATAGAACTAACTGCATAGAGGGATATCTTATATCAGCAAATATTCATAAATTACACAGGTCTGCTATGACAAAATTGTCTTTAAAAAAATTAGCGTTTTTATAGTGTTTTTTATGCTAATTACTGGAAAAATAACTAAAACATTCAATCATGTGCAATTTATCTCAAATCACAGGTCTATTGTGTACGGATTTTGTATATTTAAGAGCAAATTAAAATTACTAGTATGAACTTATTAAACATATTTATGGATTTTAAATGATAATTTGCTTTATATAAATTCTATCTAAGAAAGAATAGGCTATTATTTATTACTATTTCCTCTAGATTAGTAAACTGAACGTTAAACCCAACAGTAAAGCCAGAAAAAACAAGTAAAAACTGGATCACTAGCTTGTTGGTGAATGTCTGTCCACCCCTCCCCAACATTCTCCTTCCACTACCCTGCCATATTTCCAACTCCCATCAATGTCTTTCTTAGTTCAGTGCTGTACACGTGTGTACGATTCCGAGCTTTGAGTAAAAGTGCTCTTTAAATTTAGTTTGTGTCGCGGTTGTGAAAAATGGCTTCTCCACAGGATTTGATAAAATGAGATATTTTATCCTAACAACCCATCTGCCATACACCCTATCCCTCATGGACCGGTTCCATCCCCTCCAGGAAAAAATTGGAAATTTTTATGGATTTAGAAAATATACGTTCTTGTGTAAGCGATGCTGATGATACATATGACCCCGGTAGAGATGAACCTAAATATTTTTTACCCAGTCTGAGTTAAATGATTTCGTCAGAGACAGATCTTCCTAAGGAATCGGCACAAATTTTAGGTTCCAGATGGAAGGAAAACAATTTGTTGGCTCCTGGAACATCAATTTCTTGGTTTCGGAGCAGAGAAGAAGAGTTTGTTCCGTTTTTCTCTCAAGAGGTTGAACTTGTTTATTGCAGCGATGTTCCAGGTCTCATGGTAACTTTCAATATTCAATACAAACCTGACGAATGGAGACTTTATTGATTCGTCAAAAAGAAGTCTTAAAAGCAGAACTATTGAATAATGGAAATTAGTATGTTTCTGTACCTGTTAGGCATTCAATTTATTTAAAAGACTACAATGAAAATCTTGAGACTAAATGAAGTTTCGTATTCACAACACAAGTGGGCAGTTTACGGTGAGATCTACGCTGCTTGGTCAGCAGAGTAGATACACGAAATTCACGTGTTTTCTTTGTGAATAGTACAGATGTGATAGAAAAGAACATTATATAAAGAAAGAATGGCCAGCATTGGATCCTGGAGTCAAAAATATTTAAAAGGAAAGTTTGATTAGTCTAAAAAAGGTTTTACTTCCACTGCTTCATATAAAATTAGGCCTTTATAAAACAATTTTTTAAGGCATTACCAAGAGAAGGATAATTTTTCAGCTATTTATGCTAACATTTCCCGGGTTTAGCCGAAGCAAAGCTGAAGCAAGTGGTATTTGTAGGTCCTGACATCAGAAAACTGATGGAGAATTAAAATTTTGAGCTCAAAATGGAAACAAATGATAGAAAAACCTGTAAATCTTTCAAACTAGTAGAACGTTCTCCCGTTCACCCACCTCAGGAGGACCCTCAACCAGGGTGAAGCATTTTTTTAGATATCCTTGAGAGTGACAACCCAATCAGAGGCGTTCTGCGTTGTCAGTTTATTTTAGCGGCGGTTTGGGACAAAAGGAGAAACGACACCTCGGCAAACAACCAGGCGAAACAAGACAAGGTAAGGAACTGGTTATTTAACTATGGGTAGAAAGGGATTAATTTGGAAACACTCGCAACCGGGCCAAAAGAATCAGGGCAACGTGTGCGAGTAAAGCGGTTTGTTGTGGAGGGGCTGTAGGGAACGAGAGTGTCCTTGCAGAGTCAAGGTAAACTCAACACACAGGAGACAGAAGTGATAAGCGTTGAATGGGAGTTAGCCGAATCATGGACGAATGATGCCTGAGCGAAAAAACAAAAATATGTGAAGTTTTGGAACTCATAACCACAGTGGATTTTTCTGACTGTCTTAGCGGGCCACCAAAAAACTCTACACGGGCCGCCATTTGCTCACCCTTGTCTTAGATGATCCTTCCTTTCGTTCGGTACCCTACCTTATCGACTGTGAGGTATGAACGCTTTTGGGGACCTGCAAAATGACGCACAACACAATACTATGAAAGGAAAGCGTCAGTCGTAAATGCTACTGAAGGCTCTATTGTTCAAGTTAAGTAATTGGGTAAGGGAGGGGGGGGGTTGGATATGCAGGCGAAAGAGCCGTTCTTGGAGATGATTGAAAAAATCTAAACGCCGCAGCGTAAAAGCTAAAATAAGTTCCACACATTACTTAAAATAATTCTACAGAATTTTACAAACCATTACATATTCAACCAAAGACTTAAAGAAAGTCAGTCAAAATATACACATTCTGCCATGAAATTACCCATGTCTAGTGACCCATTTTGTATAAAATAAAAAAATTATATTAACTAAAATTTAACTCCTAAATAATATATCTGTATTACGTACAAGACTGCTACACATCAATACAAACAGAAACAGAATTACGATCACTGAAAAATGTAGAATTCTGAAGTACGAAAGATATGACCCACCTTGTCGAATTTGGATTTCTTGAGTATATTCTGAAATAAAGCAATACGAAAATAGACATTTGAAAAATATTGATCAAGACGATAATGATATATGAAATTTAGAAATGATGAATATATCGCTGTTTTAACTAAAAACACAAACCCGGGATTTTGAAGGAGATTTATACAAGGCGTTGACGAGGTCATGGAGTTCCTGGCCCCGAAAGAGCCTCAATCCCCTGTATTGGCACTTGAGAAATGGGCCTGTCTTGATATTTGGTAATCCAAATAAATTGGTTGATAAGAAAATAATTGAATAATGCAGATTTATAAATGAAAAAATTAATTCCGTGTTTACCATATCTCAAATAGTAAATTTACACATTTGCGATCACTGAGTTTTTCGTTTGGGCTTTTCGTGTTAATTTACAAAATGTAAGTTATGAAGATTAAATATTTAAATATCTTTTTCATCAATCAAATAAAAATCAGTTATAAATGAAAAATCAGTTCAAATAAATATTATAATTTAATTTGTACTTGTTTTGTATTGATTTACTTTGTCTTTATTAACTTTGTATTTATTAACTTATTGCAAAAGTTATTTTCAATCAATACTACTTAGTAAAGCAAAATAAGTAGCGTGATGCAATCGCTTTATACTCTTTTTTATTTCTATATAGATTTCGAATTGGTTTTAGCCCCTAGGACAAACAGAACGTGGGTTAATATCTAGCCTTCTTACCCGGAGTGCTCTAAAGTATAATAGTACAAAATTTGATGTAGATTGGTCAAACAGTATCGATTTGTATAGAGAACAGACAGACTCTCTAACACTGCTTTATATGTACACTCATGCCCGGGATTAGAAAGTGCTTAAAACTGCGACGTACATCACAGAACAAAGTCTTAGCAAAACAATTTTTCCTTAGTTTTATCAAAATTTTGGCCTTTTTTTTAATTATAAGTTAGGATGCTCTGCAGTGTAAAGTGCGCTTCTTGCCACACCTTTACTCCTTTTCTAGCAACGAAACAACCTCCTTACCCCCCCCCCCCGAATACCATAAACACTTTATAAATAACACATTTTCGATGTAAATGACAAAATATTCAACTTCAAAAGTTATTGGCAGCATTGTAAATTCTGAAAGTATGCCTTGATTTAAAATATGGTTAGTTCATTAATTTTGATGTTTTGTTATAAATAGGAATACATATTTAGCCGATAATTGGGTTTTACGTCTGTTTTTGATTTTACCACAGTTTTCAAAATTCGGATAAAATGCCTGCAGAACAGTTGCAATTGCTTGGAGCTGTGTTGCAGAACACTGAATGTAATTCTGCACCTGGGCACACATGTCCAAAATTATCTTTACGTACTCAAAACTAATTAGATTCCATGAAATACCTAATCGGTGTAATCCATTGTTGCAGGGAATGTGTGAAAGACAAGCCTAATTAGAGTTATCCAATCAAAATTGTTCAAACGGTTTCTGATACGGAAATCAAGGCGTTACGTCATCCGACGGTGAATCAAGCACTTTGAACAAAGTGAATATCTGAGCTAAACAGTTTGTTATGGCTACGAAGTATTATTTGGAAGAATCTGTTAAGCGGCGCATTATCTGCCGTTCAGAAGCTTAGCAGACATTCATGGAAGGAGCGGGATGCTTGAATATTTCAAGATAGACAGTCTCTCTCTCTCTCTCTCTCTCTCTGGGCTATGGAAAAAAATTCCAAAACTCTGGAACTGTTGTAAGGAGGCCTGGAAAAGGTCGTAAACGTATAACAACTGCATCTCAGAGCTTCTATGATCGATATATGGCAATAACTATCCGTCCTAAGAGGAAGTCTACTGCTCGACAGTTACGTTCAGAGCTTGTACCGCTACTTGTATCATGGTGAACTGTATACAGGAGACTTAATGAAAAAGGCCTTTATGCCAGAAACCCGAGGGTTGGGTTTAACTGTCTTCACAACACAAGAGGGATCGCTTTAATTGGAGCAAGGAACAAATAGAACTCGAGTCAATACCAATGGACCCATGTTTTCTTTACTGATGAGTCCGGGTTTAGTTTAATATCGGTTTCTAAGCGTTTTTACACCTGGAGGGAGTCAGAAACACAAAATCTTCCTTCGAACATTATGGAATATGATCGTTTTGGAAGCGCAGGTGTGATGGTGTGGGGTGGAGTAATGATCGATGGATGTAAACCCCTACACTTTTTCAACAGAGGATTCGTGACCGGCCAGGGATATCGTAATGAGGTCTTAGAACGTTAAGGAAGACTTTTCAGAGGTGCATATGGATCTGATTTTTTATTTATGAACGATAATGCTCGTCCACATCGAGCAAACCTCGTTGACGAATTCCTTGAAAATTAAGCCATTGAGCGAATACCGTGGCCAGCAAAATCTCCTCATCTGTACCCGATAGAGAACTTACGGCACTACCTTGGAAAAGCATCTGCACGGAGACATCCTCCTCCTAGAGATATAAATGCCCTGAGGACCGCATTGCTGGAGGGGTGAAACGTAATTCCCCAAAGAGTAGTTAACAACATTATTGTCAGCATTAAATCACGTTGTGATGTGTGTGTTCGTCAGGGGCGATTACTTTCCATATTAAATTCATAAGCCTTAATTTGTTTCCGACTTTTCCTTGTAACATATTATTGCCATTTTTATTATTTCACTAGCAAAATACCCGACCTTACTCGGTTTGAATTCGTTTACTCTAGATTGAAGAGATAATCAAAATATATAATGACTTACGTTTTTTGTAGAGTAAAAATTTATTTTAACACCTTTCGCCATCTTTATATTTTCTACAACTTACTTTGGACACAAATCCTACACATGCATATCCATTCATGTAATACATTTCACATACATCGCACAATTGCTGTATGACAAAGCTCAAAAAGACGAAAGGTGATACTAAGGTTACTAATATAAAAGACGATTTATAGGAAGATTTGGAATTCCCTTTCTTAAGTTGTTTTCATGTGCAACTCAATTAATTAAAATTACGATTTACGGCGAGTGCTCTCGCACTCATAGTCAACAAAACAATAATTTTTTACCTGTGCACTCTTGCCTCCGGTATGCGACATTGTGAAATTTTGCAATCTTCTCCTGTCATTACTACAACGAATTTTTTAATGTTGGAAAAAGTTCTAGTTTGGATTTTCAATCATTATTATTATTTCAATAACGACATTATTCTTTAAATAACGGCATTATTCTTTAAATAATGGCATTATTCTTTAAATAACGGCATTATTCTTTAAATAACGGCATTATTCTTTAAATAACGGCATAACTACACTTAAAATTTTCTGAAAATTTATACTGACTTACCTAACATTTTTAAGTCTAATACTTTGTGGTGCTGTTGGGTGTGATGAGAAGGAAAACACATTTATTAAAATAATAAATATTTAAAACAGGAAACAGCGAAGTAAAACAAAATAAAAGATGTCGTAAAAAATTGTTCCAAAGATATTAATTTGTGATTCAATTTTATCTCTTGATCTCGCACAGTTGCCACAACTTACAACTAAAAGTGTACAAAATTTAGAAATGTGAAATTAATTCAGAGCGAAAGAACCAGAAAAATATCACTGCTCGCGCGATCGTGTTCATTCTCGTTTCATTGAAAAATATCGTCTGTCCCAAATTTTCGGAAATCGTTTTCATTGCGCAAAGAATAAAAATAAGACTCGAAATAAATGACGTATCAGAAATGAAATTCCATAAAAAAAATAATTTTTTGAAGAATAATTACTTTTTCAGCAGTACTGGTAAAGCAATCGAATTAATCGTAATATTCAATAGACATTCCAATTTTTCCAAAACTACCAAATTATGGTTGATTTAAGTATACTTACTCAGGTGTTTTAGCATGAAACTCGTCTAAATATAACAATAAAGAAATGTTTAATATTGCATTCACTAAACTAATAGATAATGTATAAAATAAAATACAATACAATCAAATATCTGGAATACAATTCATGTGATGTGTACACAAACACACAAACACAAAATCGAGCATAGAACAGAAAGACGGACAGACAGACTTTCGCAACCAATTCCACTCACTAAATCAAGATAATTACTCTCTGTATGCAAATTTCCATGAAAATATCTTAAACCGCGTGGACGTGTATAGGGCACAACATACAGACATACAGACAGACACCAAACGAGAAAAAGGCGGATTCGGCATCAGAAGGGTCCAAAACGGATAGAAAACTTGAAATGCGTCGAAAATATTGAATGTACAAACAAACACTCCATTCTTATTTATATAGATGCTACAGTATTATATCATATTCAGTGTTCTTAAATTGATAAAATTGATTAAAAGATAATTTTTAACACCAGTGTATATAGATGTATTTTGACATGTTTTTTCAGTAATGAGGTTTTATTTTTATGTTGTTTTAGGTTAAATCCAGCCCCAAATAAATTTGTTTGATTGATCCATTGAAAAACTTGAGCTTCGATCTAGATGAGCACTAAGAAGGTCTCTGAAGTGCCAATCAAGAGAGTTGAATGGACAAGATTTTATCATTGGTTGTCCGAAATGAAATGCAGAACTGTCATTGGCGGTAAGTCGAAAGGTAGGATTTTGAAATGTATGTACGGCGTCTAATTGAGATGAGAGTCTAGGATAACTCGGAAGAATTTGATCTGTCAGGACTAAGGGAAAGGCTATCAACTATGGTAATTTAGATGTATTTATGCAGATATACATAACGGCCCCATTCTTAAAAACATTGAGGTTGATTCTTCATCTGACATACCAGGATTTAAGGTAGAATATGTATCTGCTGAGATTGATGAGAAGAAATTTGGAAATTTTGTTGTTCGGAAAATTGAAGTATCATTTTCGAACATATTAATTTTGGTGTTGTAGGGGTTTTGAGAAATAAAATTTTTGTATTAAAAGGAAAGGGACGGAGTTTGGATACTTGTGGGATTCCAGCATATATTTTTCTTTTAGAGGACTTGTGTTTATTAATTTTCACTGCATAATTTGTCTTGGTAAGACGGGAAGTAAAAACATGAATTATATGATCAGGCAAATTGTATTAGATTTTTTTTTATAGATTAGGCCTTGAATCTTTTTTAAAATGCTTTTGCGATATAGAAGGAAGCATCGCCTGTGTCTCCGGTTGTAGTGTGTGATTTTCCAGAATCGGTGTATTCAATGACTCTTAAATAGTTGGTGATTAGTGTAGAAGTGTGACGAGTAGCCAATAATTTTAATAATGCAATTTCTCATGCAATTCCTCGGGATTTTTATCGTAACACTCGGATGAAGCAGTTTTTTAAATTTTCAACATTGCGTTAAATATGTTTAAAGAATTTGAAGACGAAAAAAATATAAACTCCAACCTTTTATTACAAATATAAATGATACTGAATATAATATATATATATATATATATATATATATATATATATATATATATATATATATATATATATATATATATATATATATATATATATATATATATATATATATATATATATATCCGAACTCCGACTATCCGAGTCGCTGATTATCCGAATTGCTTTCAGAATTTCAGAAAAAAATTAAGACGGAAACGTATTGCGATTCGCAAAATAATGATTCTGGGTTTCAAATTCTAAATGATGATGAACTTATTGAAAGTTTGAGAGAAGAAAGTGTCGTTGAAGAAGATGACCTTATTGTCTAAGTTGAAGCAGACACGGGACCATCTGCTATTGAAGCTTTTGACGGCTTAGAAACTGCGTTGAAGTGGATGGAGCGAAAGCCCGAGTGTGACAACATGCAATTTCTCACTATCAAGCGGATGCGGTATATATATATATATATATATACATATATAAAGCTAGTTCATATGGTTTTTATGTAGGTCTGTATAAAATTTGGCATAATATCGCTGGATTTTACTTTAGCTCGGATTAAGTCATCACTATGTCTGGTTCAGTGGCATACATTTATGCCTTAGTCATCAATTTTGCGTATCTTTCGACAGCCTGTGTGTGACAAGGGCATCAAAGAAACTAAAATGTTAGTTTATCTGAGGAATTTATGTAAAGCTAGTTCTATATTTGAAACACGTTTGTTGAAAAAGTGAGCGATACTAAATCATAATCTTGCCAATTAATCACTTCGTTGTAATCTATTGTATTGGTATTTTTAGAATTAAAACAATTATTTTAGTGCTTTTTTCATCCTCTCTCTATATCTTATCGGGGTAAAGGAAGTTCAATTCCGTTCAATGACTGGCTGAATAACAGCTTTTAATTTGTAATTTAAATAACAAGAAGCGTGTGTCTTTTTGGCTGTTCTGTTGATGTATTTTCACATCAAACACTGTCCTGTAGGGGTTAGGGATGCGACATCGTTCTTTTTTTTTAAAAACATCGATATATTAGAGCCGATGTTTTTGTAACATCGATGTTTATACTTCATATACATCATACAATTTTTTATAAATAACCAAGTAGCATAATTTTTATAATCAGTAAATTGAACATACTTCTAGACCAAAGTGGCCAAGGGTGAAGATTCTGAAAAGTAGGGATTCGACATCGATGTCGATGTTTTCAAAGCATTGATGTTTTATAAAAACAGTGTTGTCTTTACCATCGATTTATTATAGCCAATGTTTGTTCAACATCGATGTTTTTTTTTAATAAAAAAAGCACCTTAGTAAAAATTAAGAAAAATAACCATGCATCTAAGTATTTGTCAGTGATGGCGACATCTGTCCCCTCAGAAAGAGATTATTCCCTAACTGATGAACTGATGACTAACTGATGAGTCGGCTTAAGGTGGAGAAAGTTAACAAATTTCTTTTTTTTTACACTAGGGAGTTCTGCCCTCTGTTCGCTATCGCTCATCAACCCCATCTCTGCAGATGAAAGGATACTTTGTCACAAACCAATTGGAGCGTTGGCTCTTTTGTTAAATTATTACATAAAATTTATGTTTAGTGAAGAATTGTTAGGTGATATGTAATATTTTAGTACATAATTGTAGTCCGAGAGCTGATGACGAATTTTGGGAAGGTACTTTAGGCACTATGAAATTGTAAAATAGTAGAAATTCAATGTTAGTTGAATAGGGAATCGGAGGGTCGGGAACGCCGTTTACGGTTTTTCGCCACTGCGCAGCATAGGATATTTGCAAAAAATTCATCCCAGCGAGTATCCTTTAGGCGCTTAGAAATTTTTTTAATCTCTTAATTTAGCATTCATAGAATGCAGAAATAAAACTCTAGGTAGTTATTATAGGGTAGTTATTTAAAACCGTCGTATTCGTCTGGCTTTTTGCACATATTTTCAAAAATAATTAATAAAAATGCTATAAAAATTTCAGAGTGCCTAAAGAATATTTTTTTACGTTCATTATAATACGAGTTCGGGGCGGTCGGGTTATACTTTAAAACCGTCCAAACAGTCTGGGAGTTTTATTTCTGGATTCTATGAATGCTAAAATAAGAGATAAAAAAATTTCTAAGTGCCTAAAGGATACTCGCTGGGTTTCATTTATTGCAAATGTCATATGCTGCGCAGTAGCGAAATAACCACAAACGCCGTTCCCGACTCTCTATTCCCTATTCAACTAACATTGATTTACTACTATTTTGCAACTTCACAGTGCCTAAAATACCTTCCCCAAATTTGTCATCAGCTCTCGGACTACTATGTATATACACAGTTATATACACATGTACATATGTTAATGCTTAAAGTGTTAATAGCAAAACCGTATTTAAAAAAACTTTAAAAAAAAAATTAGAATGAGCTCAAAATAATTTTCAGCGTGGTCACATTTGTGTGAAAAAAAATTAACTCATCCAAAATGCTTTATAAGGCCCGGTGCACACATCTGGTTTTTCAACGTGCGGTGCCACTGCGGTAACGTAGCCCAACTATACACACATAACCGTGAAATGACGCACGAATTCATTTCGCGCCATTTGCGATAAATATTCTATCGTAGGAAACGTATTTATTTCGCTTACTTGGTGTAAAAAAAGTATATTTTGTAACAAAATAGACGTTACTGGATACAACCATTTATGAATTATTATTTATATTCCACTTGTTTATAAAAACAGGCTAATTCAGAACGGAGACTCCTGTGCTGCGCCGTGGGGAACTGCGGTACACATTTCACGCAAGTAGGACGTGCGTCGCCCCAGCGGCGCTGGAGGCATGTGTGCTCTGCTTCATTGGATCTAATGTATCTGAGACCGCACTTGCGTTGCGGTAGCGGCGCCGCACGTTGAAAAACCGGATGTGTGCACCGGGGTAAGTAGCTCGAGCTGCACATCAAACTCGAGTCACGTGGTTCCTCCGCAATCAAGTGCAGACCGGCGAGCCAAGGCACTGCCTTCTAGGGTAGCCAGTTCCCCGGCAGCTGCCGATACTTATGTAAAATGTTTATTTGCGTCGGGTTATTATTTAAAACCGCCGTATTCGTCTGGCTTTTTGCACATATTTTCAATAGTAATTAATAAACATGCTATAAAAATTTCAGAGTGCCTAAAGAATATTTTTTGCGTTCATTATAATACAAGTTCGGGCCAGTCGGGTTGTACTTTAAAACCGTCCAAACAGTCTGGGAGTTTTATTTCTGCGTTCTATGAATGCTAAATTAAGAGATTAAAAAAATTTCTATGTGCCTAATGGATACTCGCTGGGATGAATTTTTTGCAAATATCCTATGCTGCGCAGTAGCGAAATAACCGCAAATGGCGTTCCCGACCCTCGATTCCCTATTCAACTAACATTGTATTTCTACTATTTTATAATTTCATAGTGCCTAAAGTACCTTCCCAAAATTCGTCATCAGCTCTCCTACTATTGTTCTATTAACTGAAAACGTACATGCAGTATTTCTCCTAGAATTACACTCCTGGTAATACTCTCAACGAAATATCTCGTGATTAGCTAAATTGATAAGGTGATGATGGTGATTGCTTCTTAGATTAGTTTAGCCAGCTTACATATGTCAAATACTCACGGCAAATCAGTTCGCCCCTTGTTGTACCGAAGGCCTAAGAGGTCCGCTGTCGGGCATTAGAAATTAAAAAAAAACATTTGAGGGTGGCTTTTTAGTTTACGCAATCTTTTCTAAAGATGAACGATACACCACTATTTACGAATGTTCTAAGCATGTCACTAAGAGGCGACACTCAGCACTGCTTTCATTAAGCTAAGAGAAATGTTGATGTCATTTGATTGATACCTGTCTCGACGGTCTCATACCCATTTCTTTCACGAGAACTGCATGAGCTGATGATCAAAACTACCGTTAAATTTTTCTGGTAACTAAAGGATAAAAACCCGGCGATTTACAAGTACAATTTAGATGATTGTTTTCAGTTTTTTTTTTTTTTTGAAAACCTCTGAGACTGTTCATGCTCAAAACTTTCATCCTTAAATGTTTATGCCATTTATAAACTTGCGTACACTCCGGAAATCAATCTCTTTTGATGCTGTGATTTCAGAAAGCTAGTTTGAAAATAAAATAAATTGGAAATAAAATTATAAAGCTACTAATAAAAATTTTAAATAAAATTGCACATGAACACACTATATTGTCAATTATTAGTGGTAATTATTATCAATCAAATCAGAAATTTTTTAAATAATCACTAATGAGAAGGTTGAGCCTGGTTTTGTGCTACCATTTTTCCTATATCAGGCAGTCATCCTTAATTATCCAATCAACTCTTTGCGGTGGATTCTTTATTATTAAAAGAATAAATTACAATGCACATCACTCAAATGAGTGTGTCTGAATGATCAAATGTTTGTTTAAAATATTTGCAGGTGAATATCTGAAGCACAGCCTCCAAGAATCCTTCAGAGCCCTCAGCCAGGTGGTAGGTCATAAGGCGACTGAGTGTATTTGGGAAACGTCCTACATAATAAAAGAAGATACAGCGTAACTACTGTTATCCGTCATACCAAATTTCTAATAGAATAATTCTTTCGAAATCATTTTTGTAACATTTCAAAACAACGCAACGGTTGGAACCTTCCTGACTTGCACTTCATCGCAACTTGAATGTAGACGAAAATAAATTCTTCATGACACTTATCTCGTATGTTTTTGCTAGGTAAGAATTAATCAGCTCGTGACAGGAATTTTTCTCGAGTATTTTATGATATCTATCAACTATCAAGTACAGCCGTCTTTTCTGTGTTACAATTTCCTCATCACACTTATGTTTATTAATTTCCAAGATTTCCATCAAAACTAGATTTAAATTTGTGAAATGAAAGCAAATATCGTTTTGAAGTTATCATCTATACAATAGATATCCAGTGTGAAAAGTATTCACAAATACGTGTGGTAGAGGTATAAAATCTAATCACCTTTCATGCTAGTATTTTTATCGTGGTTTGTGACTTGTTGGAAAACACTTAGAAAATACAGATTAAACCGTACACACTTTAATCAAACTGTATGAAAATTTAGTTAACATTTAAATACAAGATACCATATCAGGTTTATTGAAAACATTGCTCATAAATAGCGTACAATATTCAGAGTTGTTTCATGATAATCAGGTATTTTATTAGAAAGGACAGGACTGCACTAATTCTTTTGATTTCGGTATACTTTTATCACCTGATAATAAGTAAAGGAATGGAAAATACTTATGTTAACGGAAGTGTACAGGTTAGCCATAATTGAAGATGAGTTGTTTAAAGCCCATTGCGTTCTGCCAAATTTGATTTTAATACTTTTTAGACCATAGAGTTTCGATTTCTAAAAGCATATTTAATACTCAAACATCCAAAGACAAAAATGGTGCTGTAAGCTCCTTTTCCGGGAATAAGTAAATAAAGTTAATATTTTACAGTAATTTTTTTACTTCAAGCTATGAGTCCTTCATTCTTACATACGTTAAAAAGAAGCTCGATACAAACAAATATAATCTTTTCGGATTTTAAGTGATAAAATAGGATCAGGGCCGTTCCTAAGCAGTCCATAGGCTCTGTTTATTTCATTCGAAGGTCGATATCAGCATAACTATGACGTCAGCTTACCAAAATTTTCATAACGCACCTGTTTTCCAGACAAAATTCACAAGTTTTAATTCGATGTCCCAATCTAAAACGAACATTACCCGTCATTTCCATTGAATGCACTGGACTTTAAAAATAATTGTAGAGAAAAAGCTTTTGAATGCAAACTTATTCATACGTGCTTCTTTAACTATTCTTACTTCCTCGTAATCAACGAAAAAAGTACAGCATGAACTCTCCATATATACTTATATTCTCCATATATACTTAATCTACATGATCACATCTCTATTTTTCTGATGTCGAAATTCTGAACAATTGTTTTAGAAATCAAAACCCCATAGTACAAAAGTTCTTAAACTAAACACATCCTCTTTCCTTTTACACTGAAGTGCCTTAGACTCGAGATAGCAATATGCAAATTGGCAGTAGCATCGCGTAAGATATGTATAAATGGACAGTGCATTGTCAGGGCTTTCATTTATACTCAAGTGATTCGTGTGAAACGTTTTCTGATATTATTATGGCGACACGATGGGAATTAACAGAATTTAAACTCGGAATGCTAGTTGGAGATAGACGAATAGGGCATTCCGTTTCATAAATTGTTAAGGAAATAAACATTCCTCGATCCTAGCGTCATGAGTGTGCCGAAGAAACATAATTTCAGGCATTACCTCCCACCATGGACAACGCAGTGACCGACCGCGTCTACTAAATGACGGAGTCCAGTTACGTGTGCGTAGAGTAGTCAGTGTTAACAGACAAGAAACACTGCGTCAAATAACAGCAACAATCAATGTGAGACTTACGATAGACGTGTCAGTGAGAACAGTGTAGCAAAATTTGGCGTTGATGGGATATGGCAGTATAAGATCGACTCGAGTGCCCTTACTAACAACAAGCCTTCGGCTGCAGCGCCTCTGCTGGGCTCATTAACATATCGGTTGGACATTGCTTGGTCAGATAAGTCACGATCCCAGTTGTTAAGAGCTGATAGGAGGTTTAGAGTGTGGAGCAGATTCCACGAGGCCATGGACCCAAGTTATCAACAAGGCACTGTGCAGGTTGTTGGTGGCTCCCTAATGATTTGTGATGTTTTAACATTGCACGGACTGGATCTTCTAGTCAAATTGAAACAATAATTGCCTAGAAATGGTTATGTTCATCAACTTGAAGACAACTTGAAGCCATTCATGGACTTCACGTACCCAAACAACGATGGAATATTCCAGGATGATAATGCACCATGTCACCGTGACAAAATCGTCCGCGATTGGTTTGAGGAGTGTTCTGGACAATTCCAGCTAATTCTTTGGACACCTAGATTGCCAGGCATAACTCCCATCTAACGTATATGGGACATGATAGAAAGGTCAGTTCGTGCACAAAATCCTGCACAGGCAAAACTTTCACAATTATGGACGGCTGTAGAGGCAGAATGTTGAGTTAATGTCACGCCGAGTTGCTACACTCCGCCTGCCAAAATGAGTTCCTACACGATATTAGGAGGTATCCCATGGCTATTAGCACTTCAGTGTATATTATCACATCGTACAATGAAAACAATAGATTAAAGTAATTACAGTACAATCCAATATGAATACCATCACATACATTCAATCTATGAACATTTTTCTTCTAAACGAATGTTATTAGTATGTTCACAATTGTTTTTGTCTGATGACTCTTGTTTAAACCACACTCGTGTGATTGGGCTGAGACACTTTGAATCAGCAGGAATAACGTTCTTCCAACCTGCACAAAAAATAACAGTAATTGAAGTGTTTAGTTCCAAAATCCTAAAAGCATCAATATTAAATGAATCTAAGATATAAGTCAAATAAGGTACCGCATGTCTGCAATTTTTAAGGAAAAAAGAGAAAAATATCACACTTCACTTAATGTTTTAATTTAAACATATAGAGTCTAATCTCAATCTTTTCAAAGGAAACTTTCTTACCTGTAATCAAAATGGCTAAAAGCGTGACAAGTAACGTAACACAGCAACCTATCGTTGATATCAATGTGAATGAGATTCTGTATAAAATGAAAGGCTCACTGGAAAATATTACGTTATGTCAGTAGTCTTATGTGAGTAGTTATTTACAAATAAATCTATATTTCAATACGTGTATAAAAGTAATATTCGGCAATAAAATATCTAATTTGAAAGTATAATATAAAAATGCAATGTTTTTTTCCCCTTTACATAAAAACTGTTTTTTCATAATTCTATATTTTACACTTGATTAGGCTGGCTTAGAATATGAGAGCGATGTTCAGTGTAAACAAGCAAACTAAACAATCTCCAGCGATTTCACAGCAGCTGTCTAAATACTCTCGTATGATACATACCGAAGGAAAAAAAGTTACCTAAAAATGCAGTTCATTGCCATTTTGTCTATGTTTGTTTAGTGCTTAATCTAATTGGTACTGACCAACCAAATATCATCCATTAATTCAGTTGGTTAGTTGGAGTTTAGTGGGTCAAAGAAAAAAAATCGGACTAGTTGAGCCAAAGAGTAAGGTAAGAAAATAAATCAATCTCTCTATATTAACAAAATGGTACCGCAGACGTCGTCGCTGTCGTTGCCGAAGCAGGATTTAAAAATCGCGTTTTTTGCTCGATTCTTTGACGGTTACCCGAGAAAGTACGGATCCGAAAATTATTGAATTAACATGATTTGTTCAAAATTGTACAGAAAACAAGACGAATAAGATTTTTTTTTCAATGCGTCTATCAGTTTAGGGTTTATTAAGTGTCAAAGTTAAAAGAGCGAAATTTCTAACACGAGTGAGCAAAAGACGTACAATTTTCAGTCTTCAAACTTGTTTTTTTTACAGTACCTCTATACTTGAATTTTTGCACGACGTCGAGTTTTTATAGTTCCTGTTAATATATTTTTTATTTCGTGAAAAATCGGGACATTTTTGATACTGTTTTTTAAAACTATCATATCTATACCTTATTACTATTAATTTTCAATTTGAAAACATCGCAGGGAACCTTTGAATGTCCCCTTTCTTACGGTAGAATTATTTTTGAAATTGGTTAATAAATAAATTCCATGCTATCAAAAGTTGGTCAGACAAATTTTAGAATATTCGGACATTTTCGATAATTTTTGTTAAAACTGCCATTTCTACAGCTTAATACTGTATTTTTTTTAATTTGAAAACATCATTGAATACTTTAGATTATACTCTTTCTTATAGTACAATTATTTTTTAAATTGGTTAATAGATAAAGTCGATGGAATTAATATTTGGTCATACAATTTTCGGAACTTTTAGAGCGTAATTTCCGATTTAAAACTAAAACTGTGTATTTTTTTAAATTTGAAAACATCATTGAATACTTTAGATTATACTCTTTCTTATGGTACAATTATTTTTTTAAATTGGTTAATAGATAAAGGTCGATGGAATTAATATTTGGTCATACAATTTTCGGAACTTTTAGAGCGTAATTTCCGATTTAAAACTAAAACTGTGTATTTTTTTAAATTTGAAAACATCATTGAATACTTTAGATTATACTCTTTCTTATAGTACAATTATTTTTTAAATTGGTTAATAGATAAAGTCGATGGAATTAATATTTGGTCATACAATTTTCGGAACTTTTAGAGCGTAATTTCCGATTTAAAACTAAAACTGTGTATTTTTTTAAATTTGAAAACATCATTGAATACTTTAGATTATACTCTTTCTTATAGTACAATTATTTTTTAAATTGGTTAATAGATAAAGTCGATGGAATTTATATTTGGTCATACAATTTTCGGAACTTTTAGAGCGTAATTTCCGATTTAAAACTAAAACTGTGTATTTTTTTAAATTTGAAAACATCATTGAATACTTTAGATTATACTCTTTCTTATGGTACAATTATTTTTTAAATTGGTTAATAGATAAAGGTCGATGGAATTAATATTTGGTCATACAATTTTCGGAACTTTTAGAGCGTAATTTCCGATTTAAAACTAAAACTGTGTATTTTTTTTAATTTGAAAACATCATTGAATACTTTAGATTATACTCTTTCTTATAGTACAATTATTTTTTAAATTGGTTAATAGATAAAGTCGATGGAATTAATATTTGGTCATACAATTTTCGGAACTTTTAGAGCGTAATTTCCGATTTAAAACTAAAACTGTGTATTTTTTTAAATTTGAAAACATCATTCAATACTTTAGATTATACTCTTTCTTATAGTACAATTATTTTTTAAATTGGTTAATAGATAAAGTCGATGGAATTTATATTTGGTCATACAATTTTCGGAACTTTTAGAGCGTAATTTCCGATTTAAAACTAAAACTGTGTATTTTTTTAAATTTGAAAACATCATTGAATACTTTAGATTATACTCTTTCTTATGGTACAATTATTTTTTAAATTGGTTAATAGATAAAGGTCGATGGAATTAATATTTGGTCATACAATTTTCGGAACTTTTAGAGCGTAATTTCCGATTTAAAACTAAAACTGTGTATTTTTTTAAATTTGAAAACATCATTGAATACTTTAGATTATACTCTTTCTTATAGTACAATTATTTTTTAAATTGGTTAATAGATAAAGTCGATGGAATTAATATTTGGTCATACAATTTTCGGAACTTTTAGAGCGTAATTTCCAATTTAAAACTAAAACTGTGTATTTTTTTAAATTTGAAAACATCATTGAATACTTTAGATTATACTCTTTCTTATAGTACAATTATTTTTTAAATTGGTTAATAGATAAAGGTCGATGGAATTAATATTTGGTCATACAATTTTCGGAACTTTTAGAGCGTAATTTCCGATTTAAAACTAAAACTGTGTATTTTTTTAAATTTGAAAACATCATTCATTACTTTAGATTATACTCTTTCTTATAGTACAATTATTTTTTAAATTGGTTAATAGATAAAGTCGATGGAATTAATATTTGGTCATACAATTTTCGGAACTTTTAGAGCGTAATTTCCGATTTAAAACTAAAACTGTGTATTTTTTTAAATTTGAAAACATCATTGAATACTTTAGATTATACTCTTTCTTATGGTACAATTATTTTTTAAATTGGTTAATAGATAAAGGTCGATGGAATTAATATTTGGTCATACAATTTTCGGAACTTTTAGAGCGTAATTTCCGATTTAAAACTAAAACTGTGTATTTTTTTAAATTTGAAAACATCATTGAATACTTTAGATTATACTCTTTCTTATAGTACAATTATTTTTTAAATTGGTTAATAGATAAAGTCGATGGAATTAATATTTGGTCATACAATTTTCGGAACTTTTAGAGCGTAATTTCCGATTTAAAACTAAAACTGTGTATTTTTTTAAATTTGAAAACATCATTGAATACTTTAGATTATACTCTTTCTTATAGTACAATTATTTTTTAAATTGGTTAATAGATAAAGTCGATGGAATTAATATTTGGTCATACAATTTTCGGAACTTTTAGAGCGTAATTTCCGATTTAAAACTAAAACTGTGTATTTTTTTTAATTTGAAAACATCATTGAATACTTTAGATTATACTCTTTCTTATAGTACAATTATTTTTTAAATTGGTTAATAGATAAAGTCGATGGAATTAATATTTGGTCATACAATTTTCGGAACTTTTAGAGCGTAATTTCCGATTTAAAACTAAAACTGTGTATTTTTTTAAATTTGAAAACATCATTGAATACTTTAGATTATACTCTTTCTTATGGTACAATTATTTTTTAAATTGGTTAATAGATAAAGGTCGATGGAATTAATATTTGGTCATACAATTTTCGGTACTTTTAGAGCGTAATTTCCGATTTAAAACTAAAACTGTGTATTTTTTTAAATTTGAAAACATCATTGAATACTTTAGATTATACTCTTTCTTATAGTACAATTATTTTTTAAATTGGTTAATAGATAAAGTCGATGGAATTAATATTTGGTCATACAATTTTCGGAACTTTTAGAGCGTAATTTCCGATTTAAAACTAAAACTGTGTATTTTTTTAAATTTGAAAACATCATTGAATACTTTAGATTATACTCTTTCTTATGGTACAATTATTTTTTAAATTGGTTAATAGATAAAGGTCGATGGAATTAATATTTGGTCATACAATTTTCGGAACTTTTAGAGCGTAATTTCCGATTTAAAACTAAAACTGTGTATTTTTTTAAATTTGAAAACATCATTGAATACTTTAGATTATACTCTTTGTTATAGTACAATTATTTTTTAAATTGGTTAATAGATAAAGTCGATGGAATTAATATTTGGTCATACAATTTTCGGAACTTTTAGAGCATAATTTCCGATTCAAAACTAAAACTGTTATATCTATAGTTTAATACTATTAGTTTTAAAATTTGAAAATATCACGTAACAGCTAAGAATGCACTCTTTCTTATGCTAAAATTATTTTTTAAATTTGTTCATAAATAAATGTGAGGAAAAGTATAATTTAGCGAAAGTGTACATATTGTTGATTGCACTCAGATTGATCGGTGAAACGAAAGGTTGCATTTTTAACTAATGGGTTTGCCAGATATCAAATTTATCATAGCTACAATTACGATAGCACGATTTTTTTTTTAATTTTCGTTGAAACTCGCTGTTACTCGGATTCCAAAACGCTGAACTCGCTTTCCCTCCATGATTCTCATACGGACCGTTGTGTATGTGCGAGCTAATCTCTCTATATTAAAAAAAAGTTACCGCCGCCGCCGCCGCCGCCGCCGAAGAATTGAAATTTTTGTTGTTTAGCTCCATTCTTAGACGGTTTCCCGAGAAAGTACTGATCGGAAAAATATGAAATTAACATGCTTTGTTCTTCATCGTATTCCCTGGATAATTATTAAGATTTTTTTCCGATGCGGCTATTAGTTTAGGTTTTATTAAGTGTTAAAGTTGAAGAAGTGAAATTTCTTCCGCGAGTGAGCAAAACACATTCAAAATTTCAGTCTTTAGTCGTGAGTTTTTTTTTAAGAGTACCTCTCAACGTAAATTTTTGCAGCTCGTCGAGTTTTTTTTTGAAATTTAAATGTGGTTCTTGATAATATTTTTTTGAAATTCGGGAAAAATCGGGACATTTTTGTTACTTTTTTTTAAAACTGCCGTATCTATATCTAATTACTATTAGTTTTTAATTTTTAAAATATCGCAGTATACCTCAGAATATACTCTTTCTTACGGTACTATTATTTTTGAAATCGGTTAATAATTAAATTGGATGCGATCAAAAGTTCGTGATACAAAATTCGGAATCTTCGGATATTTTCGCTACGTTTTGTTAAAACCGTTATGTCTTACGGCAAAAACCATTATTTTTTAAATTTGAGAACATCACTGAATACACTACATTACACTCTTTCTTATGGTACAATTATTTTTCAAATTGGTTAATAAACAAAATCGATGCAATTAAAAGTAGGTCATACAATTTTCGGAACTTTCAAATCGTAACTTCCGATACAAAACTAAAATGGTCATATCTATATAGTATTACTGTTAGTTTTTAATTTTAAAAATATTGCAGTATACCTCACAATGTACTCTTTCTTACGGTACAATTATTTTTAAAATTGGTTCATAAATAAATTCGATGCAATCAAAAGTTGGTGACACAAATTTCGTATTTTTCAGTTCGCATAGCTGGTTCGGCAAACAGCAGTGGGTTGCATTTTCTACTATCGGGTTTGCCAGATATCAAATTTATCGTAGCAACAATTGCCATAAAAACGATTTCTTTTTATTTGGCGAGGAAAAAGGCTCGCTTTTTTCCCTCTGTTCTCAAGACAGTTTACCGACAAAGTACAATCGTAAAGTTTTGATATTAACACTGTTTACTTAAAATTGTACAGGGAACAAGATACAGAAGATTTTTTACTGATGCGGCTATTAGTTTAGGGTGCATTAAGTGTTAAAGCAAAAAAAAGTGAAATCAATTGCGAAAGAAGTATTGGTTTGAGAAAGCAAACCAAACGGGATTGCGTAGCAATCCCCGGGGTCGGCGAGCGTAAGCGAGCAGTGCGCGAAGCCCTCGCTGTGACGTCATGTACCGGAAAGTGAAATCAGCATAATACGAATTATTCAGATAGTTTCACTCTGTGAAAGGAATGTTGGTTTGCGAAGCAAACCAAATGACATCTGTGAAAGGAGTGTTGGTTTTCGAAGCAAACCAAATGGGATTGCGCAGCAATCCCCGGGGGTTGGCGAGCATAAGCGAGCAGGGGGCGGAGCCCCCTAGTAAACTTTAAATTTGTTGTGGCCTCATGTTCCCTCACGTTGGAGTGTTATAGCAGTTTGGTAGGTAGAATTTTTATGAATTAACGTCACAATGGAGCAACAGAACGGGCAATTGATGATGGTCCAGGATCAATTCCGAAGGGTAATGGTAATGGTAATTTTAGTTAACGTCGTACTAGAGCAACACAACGGGCTATCAATTTCGAAGGGAAAGATCCAAGTAGAAGTTTGGAGAGTGGGATCGCCGCATCTCAGGTGTTGCCCTAGTCATTTGACCTTACTTGAAAATTACTTTCCCTGGATTGATCCCGGACCATCACCAATAGACAGTTATTTTGCTCTTGTGCTACATTAATTCAATAATTGCCAACCTTCTAATTACTTCTGAGTGTAATTTACCTCAAGTCTATCAAAGAAGAAAAGGTTCATGAGATGTGAATGGAAAAATTTTGCTGTAGAAAATGTTTTTATAGTAGCACATATAATAAGGCAAACATAAATGTAACTTAATTTTACAAACGTAAATTCAACTATCTGCCAATCTAACTGGTATACTAGCTATAGAGTTTCCCAACCAACCAGTAGGTCAATGGTTCGAAACCCGGTTTGTAAGAACATGGATGTCTGCGATTATTCCTGTTAGGTGCATAGGCGTTAAATATAAGTAGACTGTGACCAACTTTTGTGCTACGTTAATTCAATAATTGCAGACCTTCTAATTACTTCTGAGTGTAATTTACCTCAAGTCTATCAAAGAAGAATAGGTTTATGAGATGTGAATGGAAAAATTTTGCTGTAGAAAAGGTTTTTTTATAGTAGCACATATAATAAGGCAAACATAAATGTAATTTAATTTTACAAACGTAAATTCAACTATCTGCCAATCTAACTGGTATACTAGCTATAGAGTTTCCCAACCAACCAGTAGGTCAATGGTTCGAAACCCGGTTTGTAAGAACATGGATGTCTGCGATTATTCCTGTTAGGTGCATAAGCGTTAAATATAAGTAGACTGTGACCAACGCATTGAGTAGTCACGAGACAGCTCAGTGAAAAATTGCCTTGGTTAGCCAATTTGATATCGAATCGCCTTGTTCTTACAACGTAACATTTTATGACAATTAGGGGCGTGAATCCGCATTTCTACAGAGAAGCGACAAAAGTGATGAAAGCGCCACTACTCTCAAATATTTCAATCGATAGACCGATCAGGGGTCTCATTACTACTAGTTTTGGTCAAATGATCCTGTGCATATAAAAAGGTTACAACTGCTTGCTCTACTTTTAAATTTCTTCCATGTTTGGAAGTTGGAGGGCTCACCCACATTGTGTGCTCCTTCACTAATAGTCGTCATTTCACCCCATGTAGTGCTGAAGGCCAAAGAAATCAGTGGTCGGACAGTAGGAAAATTAAAAGTAAGTATGTAAAAGAAAGTATAAATTTTCTGCTCTAAAAAAATAGAAAAATGAATTACCCTACAATAACCTCGTTCAGCAAATACCTTCTTTCCTGAATCACACTTCAATGGAAAATATTAACGAATAGAATCTAGTGATTATTTTTCAACGTTATAGAAATGTGTAAGTGTAGTTTTGCTAAAGAAAATGGCTAGAAAGTAAATTGAGCTTAAATTAACATGTGAGCCTCGGTAGCTCAGTCAGTAGAGCGTCGAGCTCGCATCGGACGGGTTGTGGGTTCTGTCCTCAGCGGAGCCTGCAATTCTGATGGTGTCGAGATCGGCGCTTGGACCTGGCTAAAGACAATCGTGTTCGGTAATGGTGGCTGGGGTACGTTAAATAGGTCGTGGTCACAAAGTCCCCCATGTTCCCATACCAAATCAATACCTCTGGGGGTACCTGATCAGGGGATTATCGGCCTCTGATTGGGATCTAAATTACGATATGTGTGAGTGAATGGGACCTTCCTGTAAAACGGATGTGCCATGCATGAAGAAGTCCAACCCTCCGGGGCAATGGCACCCCCAATTGGGCCACATATGGCCCGCACGACAACAACAACAAATGAACATGTATTTATCAGAGGCGTTATCTGTCAAGTTAAATATAATTGTTCCAACACCCATTAGCTACGTAGTATTCATGAGGAAGGAGACTGACTCGTCGGAAGTCCTTCACTACAGCTCCAAGATAATTTACTTTTTATTTAGTTTAAATTCTTTTTTTTTGTCCGTGGATTTTGTATAGTTTGAGAGTGAACACAGAATCTTTCTTCAATTGGATCAAAAGCTAAGTCATCTCTTTCATATTTTCCGTTTAAATAACAAATTTGCTTTATTCTTGCCTCTTGACTGAATTGATACAGATCAATCTGTATGGATTCGACTTACCTTGGGTTATCATTTAAAGCGAGACTCTTTAATCGTCTACACTATCGTACAGAACTCAAAATTCATTATACTGTATCCAAACAATGGACTTAAACCATCTAAAGGTTAAAAGAAATGAATTGCTTTCTCGAAAATTGAAACGTTCATCGCCATTTTGAACCGCTAAAATCGCAGGGAAGCGTCCTTTTTAACCACGGCAGAAGACGAAAAGTGACTAACCAATCAGAGAAGGGTCATAAACTTGAGACTTGGTGTTCCCGTTCTCACCCACAAGAGGAGACTTTACCCCCAGCTGAAAACAAACAAACGAAGAAAAAAACCAACAACAACTCCCTTTTGCGACAGTTTGAAGGGGATTTTTACTCGCCAGACGACTCTCCTCCAAGCATCGAAAAACGTCTCCCCGTCTTACACTCAAAAATTAACAACTCTCCTACGTCGGCTGACGTTTTACTGTGATCGCTTTTCCTCCGATTAACAGGCTTTTTAATTGCACAAGATTTCTAGATCCTCTTTTTGGAAGATTTAAAATTATTTCCTTTTTAATTGCGGTATTTTTGCATTTGTTTCCAAAAAATACCAACGGCTTATAGTTCGTTTTTTGTATTGGTGTCAAAGATATGGAAGATACCTCCTGCAATACGTTAGCTCAAATTCGTTCGATAGAGACTGAATTTAATGAAATCATGGTTAAACACAAGATTGCTCTTAAATCTAAAGAAAAATTACTTAACTTGTTTCAAGACGTTTTACAGATCGCGGTCACACAGGAATCCGATCTTAAAGGTCTCAGAGGTGCCTTGGAAGAGGGCAAGCTGTGGAGAGAAGAGTTTTCTAAAATTATCCTCAATCCATCTACTGACAACGGTCCCATTTCTTACGCGGACAAGTTTAAAGCCGGGGTTGTTGGGATACAAAAAGACGTACCAAAGGTGACAGAACACGTTCTTATCTTAAAAGATAAGAGCGGCAATAGAGGTGGAGATCAAATTCGTTCTCAATTGAGAAAATCTCTACTTCAGTTTAAAAAAGAGATCCCTGTCAAAAGCATTTTCTTGTCCAAGAAACAAGAACTTATAATTAAAGCCCACAAAGAAATCTAAATTTCTCAACTGAAAACTTACATTAATGAATCTGAAGAGTTGAGGGAAACTATAAGCTATCGTGAACCATCCAAAAGAAAAGGAAAGGCAATTATTTTTGGAGTCCCGAATTCCATTCGAGAAGATCAAGTCATTAATGCCATTAGACAACTGGCCTACATCCCACCACAGGAACCTGTAAAGTTGAGAAAATTGAAAGGACTTGAAGAAAATTCAAACATTGTAGTAGAGTCCACTGTGGAGTGCATACAAACACTTCTAAAAAATCGCAACATCGTCATTGATTTCCATTCCCTAAGCATCAGAAGGTATTTCAGTGTGATAAGGTGTTATAACTGCCAGGAAATTGGTCACCTTAGTTATAACTGCCAGAATAAACAAACTTGCTATAGGTGCGGAGAACATCACATAGAAAAAGACTGCGAAGCAGAAAAGAATTGTATTAACTGCATAATTTCTAACCAAAGAGGAGACAAAACCTTACACACAGGACACTGTAGTAACGTGAGTCAATGTCCGACTTATCAAAGTGCTCTGAAACATTTAAAACTTAACAATTCCCTAGGAACATGGCTAGAGAAAAGAAATTCGACTTTACGAACCATAGAAACACAGGAGACAAACTATGCAACACTTAGAGTCACTTCACTTTGCACAACACAACCTTCGAAAAAGCAGCATTGCGACCGCCGCAGAAAGCGTTGACATTATAGAACTAAAAACTGATATCGCTCTCCTTCAAGAAGCTTACGTAAAATCAAATAACCTCCCAGGATTTTCTAACCATTGGAAGATTTTAAATTCCACTTCCAACTTGGCTACAATTGCTATAAATACGAAGGCTATTAAACCAATAGTCACCACAATTGGCACTAATTTCGTCATAATTAAAACTCAATGGAATAACACTTGCTTGTATATTGGATCCGTTTACGCTCCTCCATCCCAAGATATCGAAGAAACTCTAACGGAAATTTCAGCATCAGGTGTTTTGGAGGCAGAAAATATTGTTCTGGCAGGTGACTGGAACGCTCACAGCCCAGTTTGGGGTTATCGAACCGAACACCTAAGAGGAAGGACACTCATTGATTTTGCAGCAGCCAACCATCTTTTCCCATGCAACAGCGAAGGCTGCAAACCAACCTTCGAGGCAGACCAGGGAGTGGGCTGGCCAGACATTACCTTTTCCACTGCGGGAATGCTGAATTACATAAATAACTGGGAAGTAAACAAACGAGAATCTATCAGTGATCACAAGCTAATCACGTTTGAAGTCGAAAATAGCCATGCTACGCTACACAAGACAACACCTAGATTTAAAACTAAATTTGGTGGTCATCATCATTTATTCAAGTTAATTAAGGATAGGAAGAAAACTTTTTGGGAAAATTTAAAGACAGTTAGCAACACTGAAGAGTTAGACCTATTTTCTAACTACTTTTTGGAAACCATAACCTCAGCCTGTAGAGATACTTATAAAATCTTAAGAACTTGCAGAAATTCCACCCCTAAATGGTGGAACCTTAATTTACTAGTGATGAAGAAAAAAGTCAGAGCACTTCGAAGACGTAGTCAAAAAGAAACTGGAGAGGAAAGAGAGAAATGGAAACAAGTTTATAAGAAAGAAAAAGCTCTTTACAAAAGACAAATTAGGGAAACTAAGGAAACCACGTGGAAAAAGTTCTGTACGGAAACCAGCCAAACATTTGGTAAAATTTTTAAATTAGCCACCCAAAAAATCTTTAAACCTGCCATTCTCTACGACACATCATCAGACCCCTACAGTACCATTACAGATGATATCTTACATAAACTCGAAGATATTTTCCCAAATGATGATACATTCACAGATGAAACGCACCATATCTCCATGAGACAAAATGCTGATAATATCAAGACGAACCCATGTTTTAATCAAGAAAATAGAGATGAATCTCCTTTCACCCTGGAAGAATTGGAAGAAGCTATTAAGAGAACACCCCATAACAAAGCTCCTGGTCTTGACGGTATTGATGGAAAAATTCAAGATATTGTCTACCATGCTATCCCCAATATCATCTTGGAACTCTACAATACCTGTCTTCGACTCAAACATTTCCCAAAGTGCTTCAAAAAGGGTGAGGTCATTTTAATCAACAAACCTGGACGAGACCCTCAAAATCTAAGATCCTTTAGACCAATTTGCCTTCTACCTGTCTTGGGAAAGACATTGGAAAGATTACTGCAATCAAGAATAAATTATCACTTGAAAACAAAGAATGTGATGAACGCAAATCAATACGGCTTTCAAGAAGGTAAATCAACAGAGCATGTCCTAAGCAATCTTATGAAAATCATTGGAAAAAATTTTAAGTCTAAAAAGTACATCGCTGTCATCTCCATTGATATAGAAGGCGCATTTGATAACGTATGGTGGCCCTCTCTTATTAACGAGCTTTTTAAAAAACAATTTCCACGTAACATCCTCCAGATCCTGTGAAGCTATCTTCAAGACAGAGAAATAGTCTTCAGGTACGGAGGTATTCAAGTCACGAAGGAACTACAAAAAGGTAGCCCTCAAGGTTCTTGCCTGAGCCCTATTTTATGGAACATAATTGCCGACAAGATCTTGAGTATGGATTGGGGTTCACATATTCAAACTCAGGCATTTGCAGACGATTTTATTCTTATTATTACCGGCTCTACACGCAGGGAACTTGAAAGCTTAGCTCAAGATGCTCTCAACAAGTTTAGCATCAAGATATCTGATGAAAAACTTAACATCTCCTCAGGAAAAACTAAGGCTATTGTCTTCTCTAAGCCAAAACTCAAAAGAAAACCTATATTTAAATTTCAAAACACTAATGTTCCGATTGTTAAACAATTAAAATATCTGGGAGTCATTATTGATGAACAACTCACATGGATTCCACATGTTAAGTACTTGCGATCAAACGCACTTCTTAAAACTAGGAACATGATGAGATTCACAGCTAAAACTTGGGGTGTGCGTCCTTCAATTATAAAGACTTGGTACACTACAGTAATTGAGAGGGCAGCTTGCTATGCAGCCAGTATATGGGGTTTGAATCCTACTGTAGCGATGATAAACCATCTAAATAGTCTCCAAAGGAGCTTCGCTCTTCTGATCACTCGAGCTTACAGAACGACTTCAACGGCATCTCTTCAGATACTGGCTGGTATTGTGCCCCTGCACCTAGTCGTACAAAAGGAAGCTGTCATTTCAAAAATAATGAAACTTCAAGAAAACGTTAAACTATATGGTCAATGGTTTATCTGCACTGATTATGAACAAAAATATTTTTCTTCAACCCACCCAATCCATTCAAGTCTTCAATCCATTATTGGACCACCCTCTCCCAGCATCACAACATCTATCTATACAGACGGCTCGAAAACTCCCAAAGGTGTTGGCAGCGCATATGTTCTTTTTGAGGACTCCAAAATCTGTCATAGTTGGGCTAGTACCCTACATCCTTGCAACTCTGTATACCAAGCTGAACTGCTTGCTCTTAAGGAAGCAGTATACTATTGTGTTTCAGAGGGAATAGCAGCCAACACACACACACACACACACACACATCAGGTCTGACAGTGCATCAAGTATCGCCGCTCTTGGTAATCTCTTCTCCCACAACCAGATCGTTAATGAGGTTAAGGAAAAACTGCTGGAAGCCACTGAAATACCCCAAATTAACATCTCATGGGTTAAAGCACACGCTGGCATCGAGGGAAATGAACAAGCAGACCTACTTGCGAAATCTGCAGCAAATGGGATCTCTCACCAAACAACCAGTCTAAAGTGGCCTAGGTGCAAATTATCAAGTTCTATTGATGCACTGATCTCGAATCAATGGCAAACAGAATGGGATACTTCTACCAAAGGAAGATACACCTATCAATTCTTCCCTAAGATCTCAACACACCTAAAATACCAGAACTCAAAGCTGGTACAATTCTTCGCAGGCCATGGACCATTTCCGGTATATCTAGAGCGTTTTCATCTTCTATCTAGTGCGCTGTGTATATGCGGCCGAAAAGGTGATCCCAACCACTACCTTTTTGACTGTGATCTCACAAGTCAGTGGCATTTGTTGAAACCTTCTCTTCAACACTACTCTCATTGGTGCCAAAATACTGCCAAGAACATACACTGCCACCACAAAATCATTAAAGTAATGGAATTTCTCAGCTCCAACATTGATTATATCTGTGAGAGCTGAGAAGTTTAAGTAGAAAGTTCTCAAAATAACTTTGCTTTCCTTTCGAAACTTTTATAGGTCATTTCGGCTGTCTGACATCTGTATTTAACGTTCTGACTTTTGTATATTTCAATATTGTTATTATTATTTTTTTTCCCTTCTGGAAATGATTTTTTTTTTGTTCTTTTTTCATTTTGTTCTGTGTTAATTTTTCAAACTTTGTCATCCTCTTCTTTTGTCATTTTGTATTTTTGTGCCTTCATGTTTTACCCTTCAATTGACTTTCCCCTTCTGTGTGCTTAAATGTGTATGTATATATTGTGGATTGCTTAGCTCTCCCTTATCCCAGAATCTCCTCCGTAAGGCGGATTATACAGCTGAAAGCCGCACAGGTGAAACAGTGTCCGCCTATGGCGTCCAATCCAATCCAATCCATTAGCTACGTAGTTAATTAATGTCGCACTGGAGCAACACTCTGATGGTCCAGTATCAATCCTTGAGGGAAAGACCCAAGGACAAAACATTTTAGGTTAAACGCCAAGCAATTACAAAAACTATAGTAAGCTACATTTTAAGATAACACCGATCATACGAGAGTATTTGTGTATTGTAAGTACTACGGAGACCATCTGTATTTATTGTTCACTCAAAATCCGTCTCATAGTTAAATTAAATTAATTTTAATGGCTTCTTACCTTGGAGATTGAATTGTAGGCATGATGGTTGAAAGACAAGTTCCGTTGGTTGCACATAAAGATGTTGAATTCAGTGAATTTTCTTCAAATGCACATCCACTGGTTGACATCGGAAGAGGCGGATGATTGTATCCGCTGAACATTGATCCATATCCGATCCAACTCGTCGAGGCCACACCAAAACATAAACCTACTAGAGCGCACTGAAATTCGAAAAGTTAGTCTATTATTAAAATTGTTCAATATATTTCATTGAAACACATTTAGTTCTCAATGATATTGTTCAACTTGATTTTAGAAATGGTTTGTTATTTTGTAAAAAATTCAGTTCAATGTTCCAAACAAACGTTTTTTTTTCTGGGATGTATTATTATTTGACGAACTTAGCACCACCACTGTGAAAGTTAACTTATAATGCAATTATACTATGTACTTTTTGGTAGATAAAGTTGCAGCCTTTCATGCTTTTTGCTAAATTGGTGGTAGACCTAAAGGAAACCCGCTCACTTTCAAAACAGATAGCGCTGCTATCGAATTCCGCTCTCCTGAATCGAAGAGCAATTCGATGAATAATCCACATGGGTTGTTGAATTCCTAATGCTATGCATTTAACTTCTAACAATTATATGAAAAACTGTGATAACAGACAATACTTCCACTCCTATAGCAACTCACAGCCGCTGGGCGTCATTTCAACAAACTGTCGGATGTTCTCACTCTTCTCTACTATTATAGAAGGAAGTGTATTTGTGTGTATTGTACGCAGTGTCCTGACAAATCTGTGCCACTTACAATAATGAAATTCGGCACACAGATAGTCTGAATCTTTTGCAATTTTTTTAACTCGCCCGAATTTTAAAATTTAATATAGAACATTTTAAAGTTAATTTAATGACATATTTTTTATTATTTGGTTTCCTAAGAATGGCAACAGCCTTCAAGCGGTCTTGACTGTGCGTGCTCCAGCCATTCTTTGATTTCGTTGATCTTTTATTCACTTCTGTGTATGGATATCTTTTGGAAAGTATAGGGATATTAATCATTTATTGTTTTGGTTTAGATATCTTTTTAAAAGTTTAGCGATATTTAATTTTGATTTTTTGGTTTGGATGTCTTTTTTAAAGTCTAACGATATTTAATTTTGATCTTTTCTGCATATATTGGTTTGTTTTCTTACTCTTACATCCAGAGCTTGAAATCGGCCCTGAATTGATAGTGGTAATCGTAGCAGACAAATCCCTAATATTAAATTCAATGTAGAACATTTTAAAACTAATTTATTGTCATATTTTTGTAATATTTGGTTTCCTAAAAATGTCAACAGTCTTCAAATGGTCTTTATTTAAAGCCATTTACTCCAGCCATTCTCGGATTTGGATAATTTATGCAAACTAACAACATTTCTTCTTTGCAGTTCTACGCTCACAGGATGGTTATGAGCTCTTCGAATTTCAACGTTTTACTGAGAAGAAAGACATGTTCCACCGATTTATCGTCGACATTTAATCCAAGATTGAATCGGAAAGGTTGTCGTACATACGACTGAATCAGAGGGCTCTGTGAGTGGAACAGTATGCACATTTAAGGGAAATGTTGGAATGTTAAGGGAAATGTTAATGGAAATGTTGTTATACGAAAACCAAAGTACACAGAAATTGCTGAACTTTAAAAAAGATATCCAATCCAAAAGTTTAAATTTTATGCTTTTGTAAGTTTAAACGTTGCATAAATTATCAAAATTAAATATTGTTATACTTTCAAAAAAGACACCCAAACACAGAAACAAACAAAAGATCAGCCAAATCCAAGAATGGCGGGATGTTCTCCATGTGGGATTTTATCTGCTAAGATTACCACTTTAAATTCAGGGCTGATCTCATCCATGGCCTATTTGAAGCTCTGGATGTAAAAATAAGTAAACAAACCAAAAATGGCATAAATATCGCTAAACTTTAAAAAGATATCCATACCAAAAGTTAAAGTTTATTCACGTCATCACATTATTGTTACATCAAGTACACGTACAGTAATAGAATATGTATTTGGACTACAGTGATGACTTCATACATAGAGGACAGTTAGCCAAAAATGATTCGAGATCAAAAGGAAACATTTCACGTGATTACGAAAGCGCTTTTTCATAGGCACTGCTGCATATTCTTTTTGGATGCTCCTGGGTAGCTCTGGCTATTGACGGAGGGGGGGGGGAGGTCGGCTCAATCGGCTTTCAAGTTACCGTTAAATTTGTCAAACGTGCAGTCCCACGTTTAACATTTCAAGAAATTCGGGAAAGGCAAAGGTTCTACAGGATTACAAGCTCATTGTGTAGGATTAATGTACTATAACCCACAAAGATGCAATCAAAGCACCTGATGTCTCGTTGAAAGACCTCAGACGTAACAACGACGCAATGGGCGGCTTCACTATGTTGTCGGCTGGTAACTTTAAACAGACATTTCCGGTTATTCCCCATGGAACCAGGCCGAATTAAAAGCAAGCCTGTTTGAAACCATCTCACATTTGGAATAGCATTCACAGATGGACTGTCAACAAACATACGAGTTCATCTCACCTGAGACCCCCTCTGCCCATTAATTTACAGATAACCTTCTTCGACTGGGAAATGGTTCCGTTACTTCGGACAATAGAGATGGATGTAGATAAATTGTGAAAACAACAATAGCTAAAAGAGGTGGTGTTCCTAAATGTGGCACAGCAGTTTAGTGATCACACATGGCTGTGCCAAATTGTTCTTGCCCCAAGAAATGAAGATGTCAGTGTCATCAAAAAGCAACTCTTACAACAATTGCCCAGTAGTGTTCAAATTTACAAATCTATCTGCACTATTTCTGACACAGATGAGACCGTAAACTACACGACACAATTTTTAACACTGTTCCATGACACCATCAAAATTATTCAAAGCCACCATAAAAACTGTTCTCAAGTTCACCATCCAAATCGTTCAAAGGCACCATAAAGATTAGTATGGTGGAATGAATTAGACGGCATGTCCATGTGATATTAGGCGGAGGTGGGCCTAATTCGTTAAATTAATGTTTTTCTCCTACAGATGGGGATGTATTGTAAGAAATGAGGCAAAATGACCGTGTCATGTCGGGTGGAGGTGGGCCTCAATCTTTAAATTAATGTTTTTTTCTCACACAGATCGGGCTGTGGTGGAAGGAATAAGGCCACATGCCCCACGCCCGTGCCATAATTTTTGGAGAATTTAAGGTGTCCAGCCCGGATTTTAAGCTCATTCCACTACAAGGGAATTGAAGTAGGGTTGTAACTTTCAGCATGGATCTTCAACTTTCAGTTCAGAACTTTCAGCAACTTTTTCATGAAAGAATTTCAGGTCAAAAGACATTTCGCGTAAAATAGTTTTCTGTAAGATCTCATGCAGGTGTAATACATCATGGAATGAATGATACAGACATAAACAAAAAGGTACGAAAGTATTAAGATGGATCAAATAAATTTGTTTTACTCTTTCAGATCCTTTCCTCGTTAAAACAGCAATCAAGAACATGCCCAGAATTGGCCCCTCCATAATGCTCACCAAAATATCCCCCGTTGATACAAGACCATCTGTTTTGGAAATGGCGAACGTCATGCCGATGCCAATGATTCCATAAACAAGGGCTGTAAGAAAGTGATTTGGTTAAATTGCATTAAGCCATTCATAATAAATAAAATAGTAAGTAAATATTATATCATTTTTGCATATTTTTAAATAGATCTACATTGAACAGGTTCCATCATTCCCATTGAATATCTTTTGAACTTAAAAACGGTGTGCATTTCATATCGTTGCGACTGTTGGGTGAGGGAAGTTCTGGAACTGCAAAGGGGGATATTACGTAAAATATGGCGCGCAAGTGTGGAAACTCTTATTTCCACGTTTCTTACTGTCTCTTAAAGCTATGGAAATAGCGTGAGCTCTTCAAATATACTATGATTCTTTGAAAATATTTCATCATATCGCTCTGTTAATGACTCAACCAGAAGTCATGAATTCATGCAATTAGATGTGATAAACTTTGATTGTGTAGAATATGAGATTAATATTAGTATATTATGTTACTTTTAAATAATACCACTCATTTCGGTATATCTTGAAAATTCTGCCCAATTTTCCATTTGTTTAGTTGATTTCCCTTCACAGTGGTATAAAATGCCACATCTTAGCAACTTAATCCTTGGTTCATTTAGCTAGATGTTATCCGATATCTTAAATAAAAAGTTTTGTATGTATCTTCACCTCATCTACAATGGATAACCATTTTAAAATATTTTACTAAGGAAAACTGATGAGTAAGCATGACATCTACCTTTTTATGCAGTATTTGGAACAGCATTTAACAACATACCACCCCAAAACCCACGAATCTACGAAATTATTGGTTTGAGAAAAATACGTATGAAGGTTTGACTCTGCAGGGGAAAACAGTAAATGTTTAGCTATCCATTTAGATTGTTTAGGTTATGAAGAACTCGTGTAAAACATCGAGAATTGTTTTTCACAAATATAAAAAAATTGAAAAAAAGTCAAGAGCATGCATCTATATGTAAGATAAACAGCTAAAATTATAGATTATCCTTGTTTTTATGCAGTGCGGTCGATGTATGTAATAGAAATACTATGACCACCAGTCCTTTAAATAACAAATACATCTCTTATTATCATTGACATTTTGTTCAACTTTTAACAGATGTCGTTAGATTTTACGAATAGAATCTTTTGCCTTTCTGCTGTTCCTTTTGTTTTTGATTCCTACCTTTCTGTTTGCGAGTATGTGTAAGAAATACTGCCATTTAAAACCAAAATAGTTTATTTGCACTTTTCTAAAGGTTAAACAAAGAAATCCAATCCCAACAATTTCATGCTTGAAATATAATCACTCTGACATCAATTGGGTCAGACATCTAGGGCAGGCAAGCGGAATCAACTCACTTCTAAGCAGTCGAAATAAATCTGTTTGAATCTCTCCCATAGTCTGTATGTAAGTTGCATAAATCCCTCAGCGTATCTCATGAACTGACGTCATGGTGAAATTAGTATAAAAGAAAAGAAATCGGTTCACATACGGCTCAACATGAACAAACGAGAAATAAAATTCAAGAAATTAGAAATAAATCATTTGTGTTAATCAAATTGGATAAATAGTTGAGAATAATAAATTCTTTGAGCTACGTACAAACCTCTTACTTAAAAATTTAGCTATGTAAACAGTTCGTTTTTCAGTGATATTTGAGAAAAAAGGTCGTATGAAATCGACTACAGTGACTGTGGACAGAGAGTTGATGATAGATGATAGACTGCTGAGGGAACCACTGAAAATTCCGGCCACACATAGCCCTGTTAGGCCAGGTATAGAGTTGAATCTAGTGACGATATAGTATGGAATCATCTGTAAAATAAAAGTTTGCTACAAAAAAGCAAATATTTATGCAATCCTATTTCCTAAACAGCATATAGAAAACAAAGGTATAATTTGTAAAATTGTTTCCTTTAAAAAAGAAATTAAACTTAAATGTCATTATCATGGCCAGTAGAGGTGTAGAAAATAATAACAAACTATGTAATTTAACCCTCTCCAAGTGGTTTCGACGAGATATCTCGTCCATCAAGATCTGACTAATTTTGCTAATGACAAGATATCTCGTCATCAAGATATTGCTGGAAAGTTGATTATTAAAGCAACCATCACTAACTTATCGCAAAATTTACTAAAAAATGTCATTTTTTAAAACAAAGCCTTATGTTTAGTTTTGTTTTCATTCAAAAATATAATATAATATATGTTTGTAAAAATATAATATATGCTTACAAACGATACTCTACGGTCCCCTTCGTGACTTTAAAAGATTGCATCCACGAAGGCCAGAAATGGATAACTCATTTGCTGAAGCTATTTGCGCCAAACATTTGTCAAGTTCAAGAGAGCAATAAAAAAAAAACGTACGTGGTCACGAAGACAGCAATCGAAAAAAAAAATGGTAGACAAAAGAGAAGGTCAAAGGTTAGGTCGCCATTATTAAAAAAATAACCAAAATCAGATACAAATTGGCATGAAAGCAAGATTTTAAATACTTGGATTGCCGAAAAACTGATTTGACGAGCCGGGTTACCAGATTTGGCAAAAAATCAATGGGGACCGTAGAGTATAAACGCTCGCGTAAAACAATATAAGATACCTTCTGGTTTTATAAAACGAATGAATTGGTGGAATATATGCGATCTAATAATGTTATAATGATTTGAAGAAACAATATTTGGTAATTTTTTGCGATTCAATGACATACTTGATCGTATTTCTTTATTCCTGTGTGTATTGCATCTTCTATTGGATCGCATGCGAGAAAGATTTTGTACATAATCAATCCTAATATGCAGCACGTCAAACCGAGAAAGGCAGTTGGAAATGCACTCCATATAAGAGACCTAAAATAAAATGCATAATACATATATACTATTTATTTATTTAATCGTCTGAGTGACACAGTATTTTCGAATAGTGTAGTGCTTTTGCCCCACAACTAAATAACCACTACTAGTTGAAAGAATTCATTGATTCTTTCGACTTGTATCAATATTCAATTGGTCCATTCCTGAGAATTAAGCCCTTTAGGAAGCTTTTATAGGTCCTTTCCTCAGATATGAATCCTTTCTTGATAATAAAATTAATTCTTTGAAAAGATTTTATAGGCATTCCTCTCGGAAAAGAATCATTTGGAAAGATTCTATTTTTCTTTTTCTTAGAATGTAGAATCCTTTAGAAATATTTTATTGTTCATTTCATCAGAAATTAATCCTTTGTAAATATTTTATTGGACATTTCATCAGAATTGAACCTCTAGAATTATTTTATAGATCCTTTCTTCACAATTGAATCTTTAGGAAAGGTTGTATTGGTCCTCAGCTGATAATAACATCAATTGGAAATATTTAATAGGGCCATTACTTGACGTTGCGTGTCTTGTGTTCAGCGTAGCTTGGCCAAAAATGGCCCACTCTTGCGCCATAAAACCCAATCTCATCCATATATGAGGTTATCACAGAGGAGTGGCCTAACCCATCAACACACCCAATGTGGAAGTTTATATAAATGCGATTTCCTTGTCATTTCTTATATACTTTTATTTATCCACACTAGGGGGCTCCACTCCCTGCTCGCTATCGCCCGTCAACGAACTATACTTTTCAACAATGAGGGGGAGGGATTGCTTCACAATCCATCCCCATTTGGATCGCTGCTGAATTGATCCTGGACCTCTAGTACGACGTAAATTGAAGGTTTACTTCCCTTCTCATTGCGCATGCACCCGAGTAACGGAAAACTGACTACTTGTTTTGTGAGATTAGCGGATCGTATATAAGCCGACCCAGTACTTAAGCTTTAGAAAACGTTCCAAAAATTCTCGGCTCATACACAGAAATAAATATACGGTAAATAAAAGTAAAATGTTTTAAAAAATGTCAAGAACTTATCTCATTTCCACATAAAAAAGGAAATATTTTAACACAACATATTGTTAAAATTCAGAGGAAATGTCATCATAATTTTAAATGTTTTAGCTGATCCGTGTTGTTTGTTGTAATAGTACTTTTTAAGATTTTCATATTCGACTGCTTCTAGGGAAACGGCGACCGAATTTTCCGGTTCTTCTGAAAGCATTGCAAACTCTCTAGTGCGTGCTCTCAAATTTTATTTTGAATGAATCTCTCTATCTCTCTATATTAAAAAAAGTTACCGCCTGTAAAACTGTGTTAGCTCCATTCATAGACTGTTTCCTGAGAAAGTATGGATCAGAAAAATACGAAATTAACATGGTTTGTTTTTCATCGTGTTCCCTGGACAATTGTGAAGATTTTTTTCCGATGCGGCTATTTGTTTAGGGTTTATTAAGTGTCCAAATTGGAAAAGCAAAATTTGTAACGCGAATGAGCAAAAGACGTACAAATTTTCAGTCTTTAGCCGTGAGTTTTTTTAGAGTACCTCTAAACGTGAATTTTTGAATTAGACATTTCAATTTGGTTCCTGTTGATATTTTTTTGAAATTCGGAAAAATAGGAATATTTTCGTCAAATTTTTTAAAATTTGAAAACATTGCAGTATACCTTAGAATATACTCTTTCTTACTATACAATTATTTTTGAAATGGGTTAATAAATAAATTCGATGCGATCAAAAGTTTGTCATACAAATTTTTGAATATTGGGATATTTTAGCTACATTTTGTTAAAACTGTCATATCTACAGCTTAATACTGTTATTTTTAAAATTTAAAAACATCATTGAATACTTTGATTATACTCTTTCTGATGGTACAATTAATTTTTAATTTGGTTTATGAATAAAGTCGATGGAATTAAAAGTTGGTCATACAATTTTCGGAACTTTTAGAGAGTAATTTCCGATACAAAACTAAAACTGTCATACCTATAGCTTAATACTATTAGTTTTAAAATTTGAAAATGCCACGTGAAAGATTAGAATGCACAGTTTAATACCGTAAAATTATTTTTTTAATTAGTTCATAAATAAATTCGATGAAATCTAAAGTTGGTCACACAAATTTTGTATTTTTTAAATCGCGGAGCATGTTCTTCACGTAAATGGTTACAATTTCTGACTATCGGGATTGGCGAGCGTAAGCGAACAAGGGGCGGAGCCCCCTTGTTAATTAAAAAATATAATTGTGTTTATTGTCTACGCGTGCTCCAAATTCATTAGTCCGTTGAACCACAAGACTCGCTATCTATCAATAATAAAGCGAATGAACAGGAAAAATACCGAAAATCTTTCTTTTATATGAGAGTTATTTTAATAATAAGTTATTTTGTAATTTTAAAAAAGACTTTAAACACCACACTTAAAAAAATCTTAATGAAATATAATAATAAAATTTTCAGGCTTTTGTGAGATAAGCCTCTCTTTCTCTGATAGCTTCATATAACTTATGAATAGAATTATGAAATATAATTTCTTAGTACTTACGATCTGGCTCTTTGGTAGTTTCTCATGCTAAGCATTCTCTGTACTTCCACTTGACTTGTTCCGTAATATACTAAGCCGCCAACCAAACCTCGAATGCAAGTACTCCAAAAGGTATACCTCAGAGTCATATCTGGCGAAAAACTATAAAAAACATATCGTAAATTAGTATCAAGCATCAAATGCTAGTTTAATAATAATAAACTACAATCTTACATCGGTAAGGTGAAGATCAAGTTGCAGAATAATACCGTGATTTTTAATCACTCATTGTCTTATTGGTTTGCAAGGTTCCTTAGCATTCTTCGTTTCTAGTTTAAAAGTAGTAAACGAATATTTGCGTTGACGTCGTTCTTAAAAATCGATGGTACTTGTGGTGTCAATAACCACACAATACGACAATTCGAGCTTGACACAAGCCCGGAAGCAGATTCTTTAATTTGTATACATTATTTCCAAATTATCTTTGAAATTAATTTGGTGTAATTACCCCTCTGTAGTTGTATGAACAAGTATCCGAATAAAATAAAGTCCTTATTTCAATAAACACGTTCACTTCTTGTAAAACAAGCTTGTAAACAAACATTAATTAAAGAAAGACTTATTCCTATCGGTACATATATTTATGCATTTTGTGGACTCACCACTACTGTAAGGCCTTAGTCATAAAAATATACTCCCGTCCTCCTACAGTACTGCAATGGTCTATGATAAAAACCTTTCTTTCCAGACGTAACTCTCTGCGGCGATTGCGTCAGCCAACATCGGAGGTGAGGTGTAATAGCTCACACCGATTGCATCACCTAGCAGCGTACAATTCTTAACACTACTATTGATTACTTCATCTAAAAATTATCATACGTAAATGAACTCATGAAAAAAAATAACTAAACAGAATCCTCTCTATGTTTACCTGTTATACATTTATAAACATGAACTTTCCATTTTACGACTCCGAATCATTTAAAGTATCTTGATATGGATCTCCATTCTTCTCCATTTCTGCCACACACACATAATTTTCTCTGATAAAATGACGGTATTTGCATTAAGGTACTGGATCAAAATCTACACAAATAGCTAGCGGAACATAGGTTCAATTGTGATCCATATACAGTCAGTATTGGTTATATGGTCAGCTCATCTGTCCAGGAAAATCCGACCATATATGCGAAATATATGACCATATATGCCATATATGGACCACTATTTAATTATGGCAGGATTATATTCACCTATCAGAATATAGTGTTTATAAACGAATAATTAAACTTTTATGAACATATTAAAATTAGTTCACGAAGTGCAAATTACAGTAAGAAATATGCAACATCTTTTTCGTTAAATTTATTAGCTTACCATACCAATCTAAGTACAGTACGCATAGGTACGTACATCCATATTCAATGTACTTATCTCTACTATTATAAAAGGAAGTGTTTGTTTTTCTGTTTATCGTTATCACACATCGTCCTGGCGAATCTATGGCACTTACAATAGTGGGATTTGGTACACATGTAGTCCGAATTTTTTGAAATTTTTGGGTCGGGGGGATTTTAAAATTCAATTTAGAACATTTTTGAAATGAATTTTTTGGAATTTAATTATAGTTGTTTTCTTTGGAATGGCAACAACATAAAAGATCGCAGATTCTAAATGAATTTTTTTCGTTTCCGTTCATTTACAATTATTTTTACTGGCTTATTTTCGTTCATGTTATCCTTTCTGCGCAGTTTTCTGTTTTCCAGATTTCCCATTGCTTTGTGTGGTGTAGAGTAGAGAACTCTTACATGTATCATGGCAATATTATGCAGCTCCAAGCAAGCATATTTAAAGAAGCGGCAAAATTGTTGAATGAATCACGTAAAGGCTGATTTTACCATGCTCCTATCCGTTGTTGCCATTCTCATCAAGAAACAAATAAATGCTTATAAGGGTAACCTAGAAATTATGTCGTTACTTCGGATCTATATTGCACAGATCATAAAGCAATCGCACAATTATAGAGAATGCTGAGAACTTTGTTCAAGTTGGAAAGGATTCTTGACATCAAAGAATATCATCTTTCTCATATGGACTTATCGAAGCCTGACAAGCACATAGAAATTTTACCGGGGCAAATTTAAGGCAACCATCTCTCCTGGTGCTTTACTGAGGTGAGGTACTAGTGATGAAAAGGTACTGGATATTATTTACGCAATTCATTTTTAAGTACTACACAGGTGGTTGTCCTCTGAGAGTAGAACGGTACTGTCTCTGGTTCCAGGTAGTTTATTTGCTACAGCTTAGGCGTTAGCTATCTCTTTGCCAGAAACACCAAATAAGATAGGATCCATTAAAAAAAATTTTAGAATATTAATTGAAACTTAATATTATAAAGGCTGTTTTTTCAAAAGAGGATCATAACTGGTGAAGCAATTGATAGAATTGCTGCTTGCAAATCGATGTAAATATTTTGTTTAAGGTGACTGACTTTTAGGCACTTTTCTCTTAATGCTTCATATAAGGTTATTAATTCTACTTTAAAGACAGGGAGGATTAAGTTATTCTTGATTTGAATTTCTTTTGAAAATATTTCATTTGTAATAAAGGCGCCACTTCCGGATAAACCGCCTTCAAGATGGCTACCATACGTAAAAAATATTGGTGTGGTTCTGTATCTATTGCTAGAAGGCCTAGGGCTTTTAGAAGTTCGGGTTGGTCCTATTTTATGGAGCTTTCAGGCATTAGTTTTTAAAAGATCACTGTAGGCCGTTGTTGATCTGGAAAGATATGATCGCATTAATGAGAATTGATAACGGTATCAGTTAACCTGCCAGTAATTGCTATATGGAGAGGTGGTGATATTTTTAATTTTACATGGATATATTCTCTTGTCCAGTGTTCTTCTGGAGTATTGATTCTATTAAAGATAAACTGTGTATTAATGAATTTTCTTTGGTCTTCGAGAGATCAATCCTAAACGCCTCGCACAATATACTTGAGTTGACCAGGGATTCCACAATCTTTTGACAGGTAATACACCAGACAGTGTCTTAGATAAGTAAAGTCAATGCTCATAGAGCTTAAATAAATACCTCCTTACTACATCGTTTTCCAAACATTTCCTCAAGCATTTTCAGTAAATTAATTACTCTATTTAAAAAAATCCCGTATTTAAAATCCCCGTTTCCAGTTTTTTATTTTTTTAACAGCCTCATTCTTCCAAAAATGCAGTTCAATAACAAAGTTTTGTTTCAGCAACCGTATCGCTTACAACCTGAAAAACATTATTATTATTAAGTGTATCATCAGTACAAGTTGTTGTTGTTGTCGTAAGGGCCATATATGGCCCAATTGGGGGTGCCATTGCCCCGGAGGGTTGGACTTCTTCATGCATGACACATCCGTTCTACAGGAAGGTCCCTTTCACACATCCATTCACTCACACGTATCGTAATTTAGATCAGTACAAGTAGAATTAATTATAAATAAACTTGTAATGAGAATAACCTTCACTAATGTTTTATTTATCAAACTACTTCTCTACACTTCAGTAATCATATTTTCGTAAAAAATTTTATTTCCTAAACAACTCATTTTTTTCAAACATTTTATAAAAACTAGTACGACGTACTTCCAAAAATATAATCTCTGTCCCTCCGATGATTTCCTGAAAGCCTCGCTAATTCCTCCTGCTTCAATTAGGCCTTGAGAAAACAGAGCAATTACAAGGGTAAAAATAAGAATGGCCTGAAACACATCCGTCCACATAACAGCTTTTAAACCTCCCTGAAAAGACAAGAATATAGGACTTAACAAACTCTGCGGGCTATAATTTTATTTCAATAACCCTCTTGGTGGTTGTTTTGAAAAAGTATCGCGTTTTTAGCATACCTGACCAGATCTTGATGAACATAATATCTGGCCTTTAGAAGAAAACTGACAAGATCTTGATCTCAGCATCATAAAAAAAATCGACACTAATTTGATTACGAGGTATTTTGTCATCAGCAAATTTGGTCAGGGAGAATGGACTCCGTTAAATACAAATACAAATATTGACGACCAGCTACAGGCTCAAGCCCAAGAAGGCTGGTACTTTGTTTATGAATTCCTCAATTCCCACTGACTATCCAATTGTATCTTAAATTCGTACACTCACTTTGAATTGAATATATTTTCTGGTAACGCGTTCCATTTGTCTATTACTCTATTAAAGTAGTAGTTTTTCCTTAAATCCCGATTAAAATGTGTCATATTAAATTTATACCCATGGCCCCTTGTTCTGTTATCTCTATTGAAATTTAAGCCCTCTGTGTCCCCTTGTTTTACCAACTTGAAAAGCTGAATCAAATCCCCCCACCTTCTTCTTCTTTCCAGTGTATACATGTTTAGCTTACTTAAACACTAGAGTGTAAAATGCAGATTTTTTTCATGGAACCTGCTTACTTTGTTTCAATGAATGTTGCTCTATTTGAGTATAACATGGATGAAAAAGTTGGTGTGACCGTTACAATATTATATAGAGTACAAAATATATCATGACGCCGTTGTATATATCACAAAATAATTAAAGGTTTTGAAAATCTATTTAAATAATCATGTGCTGTGAAGTTTTAGGAAAATGCATAAAAACATTAGCACAAAGCGTCGTACGATAAACAGCAGCAAGTGACGTCTTAATTTTTTTACTCACTGATCTGTTTCGATATTTTTTGCATGCAGTTTGGTTTCTCTCCCTATGACCCAAAGTAGTTTCCTAACCCCTACAAACATTCATGCTCAAACAGATATTAGAATCTATTATTATTGGGAATGTGTCGTCAACCAGAATGATAACGACTTCAATAAAAAAAACTTCCTATCTAGAAGTGAAGTATTTTGTACTATGCTAAAACCATCACAATATATATTCAATTTAACTATCAACCCACTATATAGCTATTTCCGAAAGTACAAAATATGGGTGTTTTAAGTTCAAATCGTTAATTGTCTGACATGATTCGTCCTTCCGCAGCCCAAGCGGTATAGTGGATAAAGCACTCTGCTCCTACGCTTTGGGTTCGTGGTTCAATTCCCGACTAGGGCTGGTTGTATGTGATGTCCGAGGAAGAAGTCATATTCCCGCCCAAGTGGTTCCTCACCAAAAAGTGGTTAGCTGCACCCCCTATGTCTTTACCAGTGATCAGTTGTGTGTTTGTAAAATAAAATTTAAAAAAAAAACCTGTATTCTTCTTCTGTGTCTGTCCTACTTCAGATCACTGAGCCTGATCTTGTGTTTCACAGTTCAGGAGACACACGTCAACAACAACATTCGTCCTTCCAATGGAACAAAGAACTGTAATAACACTCAATTCCGCTACAGAGCTTTTCGACGTTGTTCAAACTTCAACTGTTTCTAATCATTCATTAGAAGAAGAACGACACTAGCATTGTTTTAAATAATCGCATGAAAAGTTGTGTGATGAATTCGACTGCAAAAACGACGTAAGAAAATAGTGTGTCGTTGTTAATTTACGATTGCTGTTCAATAAAGAATGATCATAATTTTTTAAATGTGATTAACAAATCAAGAAAAATAAAATCCATATTGAATATGTAGCGGGATAAGTGAAGAATAGATAGCGCAAGTTTCACGGTCATGAAGCCATAGCTGAGGCCTTGGCAGCCGGCCGAAAATGCCTAGTTTTACTTTCGCTTACGGCAAAAATGGATGTGACACGCGAAGTGCAATACGCTGCATTGAAATTTTGTTTTCGCCTTAAAAAATCGTCAGCTGAAGTTTATGTGATGCTACAGGAAGATTATGGGGAAAATAATGTGTATTCCCCATCCTCCATATAGTCTTGATTTAGCACCATGCGATTTGTTTTTTCTTTTCGCGAATTTTAAGAAACGCCTTCGGGAAAAGCGGTTTTCTTCATCACAGGCAGTGGTAAAAGTTGCGTAGGCGATTTTGACGAACCTGTCAAAAAATGACTTCTAGCATGTGTTTGAATACTGGAAAATAGTTGGGATAAGTGCATTGCATGTAAGGGGAAGTATTTTGAGAAATACCATAAAAATTTGAAGGATTAGTACAGAAAATTATTTTTTATTAATTCATGATCATTCGTTATTGAACAGTCCTCATAAGTTTTATGGCTATTCATGATATATATAATTGAATGAACAAAAATATGAATAAATATGTTTTAAAATCCTTTAAATGATGTTAATGAGTTGTGCAGTAAGTGACTTTGTGTTGAATATTTCATTCCAAATTTAGTATAACAACGCCAGCACTGTAAAATTGGGAGTGAATATTCAAAATGCACCTGGGAGAGAAAGCATCATTGAAAAGTAAAATTCTATATTAACTATAGAAATTAGTAAGTATATATATTAACATTAACCCCACTTTCATTACCAAAAAAGTTTCTCGCATGTTGTAACTGATATTAATCGTAAGTATTTTTAGTTTTCGCTTTATAAGCAAAATCGATGCATTACCTTTACGTCATTGTTATATGCCATTGATATGTTAAAACTCCAAGTGTTTTCGACGAGATGTGTGGCCCATAAAGATAAGATCAATTTTGCTAATGACACGACATTTCTTCCTATGGGGGAGGCTGATCCAACTTCCACCAACGTAAGAAAGACTGGTAACTTTAAAATCATGTTGATGAGTACTTACCATCATACAGTAAAAAGTGCATACAATCCCCAATAAAAGGATTGACATCTCCAGAGAAAAATTTGTCACTGCATCCATAGCCAAAGCTGGTCCGTAAAGGTTAAGGGACATAAAAAATATCTGCAATACAAAACTATGTTATAGATATTTTGCGTTAGAAAGACGCTATTTTTCAATTATAAAATAAAACAACATACCATTTGTATCATAAAAAATGCAGAAACTGTGCATCTCATAATCTTTCCGTATCGCATTTCAAGAAACTGAAATAAAATTAAATGGTTAGATAAAATCGAATTCTTCTTCAGAGTATCCATTAGTTTGCTCTTTAGCAATCGGAACAGGTAACTAAAACAGTGATTAATAATTTCCTAAAGCATCTTCAATCTGCTATTAGGCTTGTACAACATTGATCTCATGTTTCAATCACTACAAATCTGGATTCCACTGTTTGCTACAAAGAAAAGATTTATGGATGTAAGATGAAATCATTTCTCAGCACTGAAGTAATGAGTCACAACCTTTAATTCAAAACAAACTAAGTGATTGTTTGGTAAACCTAAAGAAGGTGATATTATTCCTCTATCTTAGACTGATGAAACAGCTCAAGGCTTTGTCTAAGGTTTCAAACTGAGTTTTGTATCTAATTATTAAGTCTACAGCTTTATTCAGCGCGAAATTAAAGGGAGGAATATTTGCTTAGCCAAATATCAGAAAACTGATATCTGATTCGGAGTTCGAATCGGTCGCGAATGTCAGAAAGCGTGAATCCTGGATTTCATTTAAGGACGTGATCAATGATTGAGGAACTAAGTCAAGGAGAAAGTTCCACTAAGATTTTAAGGACATGGAAAGGACGATACCAAGGACACAGTGGGCAATCATTTAATAACTTATTACTTCATAGCGATTTACAGAGGTGGAGACCTAAAGCAGTATACTAACTTTGTGTCACAAAATGACATTTCAGTTATAAAAAACTAAGAAATGAGAAAAGTAATACATTTCATGTGCTAGGTATAAATTAATTCATAGTGGTTTCTCTTGAAGGAATGAAAAAACGACGAAAAGGACAAATGGTATAGAAATGATAATTTGAATTACATCACAAGTTTTCATATTAAATCTATCGAAACCGGTTTTGCATGAATATGTGACACGACAGAAATATTTGATAAACATTTTTAATATGTTGTGAGCCGCGGTAGCTCAGTCAGTAGAGCGTCGGGCTCGCATCAGAAGGGTTGTGGGTTCTGTCCTCGGCGGAGCCTACAATTCTGATGATTTAGAGATCGGCGCTTCGACCTGGCTAAAGACCGTCGTGTTCACTAATGGTGACTGGGGCACGTTAAATAGGTCGTGGTCACAATGTCCCCCATGTTCCCATACCAAATCAATACCTCTGGGGGTACCTGATCAGGGGGTTATCGGCCTTTGATTGGAATCTAAATTACGATATGTGTGAGTGAATGGATGTATGAAAGGGACCTTCCTGTAAAACGGATGTGTCATGTATGTCGAGCAAAGTCGGACTTCCTCCCAATGTAGCTCAATAACATGGAAGGCGCACCCCCCTCGCCTCTTGCCGTCTTCGACGGGCCTGGAACTCCTCTGGTCTGCCAGTGTAGGCATAAGAAACAACAACAACAATATGTTTGTAAGGTACAACTATCCAAAAAACACATTTAAAACAATTTTTCTGGAGAAATATTTTTGCAGACATCTGTAGTTAATTATGACATAATCATAAAGAGTATTAGTTCACTTATGTATTAAATGTGAAATGGTGACCAATATAATGTTACAATTAAATTAGTTATGTATCAGCACTGGATTGATGAAATACTGTCTATTCTTTCAGGCCAACATCACTAAATTAACCTGGATTGATTTTCATTTACATATCGTATTCTGATCACCACACCTTTAGATTATTATTTATTGTAAAATTTATTATTGTAAAATTAAATTTTTTTAATGATGCTGATTTGACGAGTTAGTTATAAAATGTTTATTGTGTGTAACTCACCATAGAAGTGAGTTGAGTAAAAGAAGCAGCAGAAGGATGTCGACAAAACACTTATCACATACTGTGAGATCGTAGCGGCTGGAAAAAGAAACGTTTTTACAAGAAGGGAGCCGACAGCCACATGTGTGGAAATAACTCAGGGTCGGCGTCCGTTTCTTGTTCACCCCGATTTCCACCTGACAGCTGGTGTTACTGAAGGACCACCGGCTGACTGTTTCACGAGCTTTTCGCACGTGTGGGGGATCTGACACCTCTTGAGTGTGGGAGGTGATTTTGATACAGAAGCGACGCGGGTGAGGAAAAGGTTGATGCCCCGAGAAGGAAGAAAAAGGGGACTGGAGCTAGAGAAACCACAGAGGAAGGCGGTGAACGAGGTAGGTCTCTATGGAACGGGAAAAACAAAGAGACAACTATGAGAAGTGAAACTTACTGTTTCTACAGGAACAATCGTGTAGTGATCGGTTGTGTAAATACAGTTGTAAATAGTGGTCCTACTGTATGGAAATCCTTTTAAGTGAAATAAATTGCTTAAAATTATTAGTGTGGTGCCACGAAACACCACACATACACACACCAAACATTAAAAAATTCATAAAATATGTTATTTAATAAATAAAATTGCACAAATTTCTTGTTCTAAGTAATAGTTTCAACTTATATTAATATTTTGAATTTAGAAACGTAACATTTTATCACAGAAATTATTAGTTGTAAAAATTAAGCTTATATTTTGTATTGAGTTTCTGGAGGTTTTAGTTATGCTAGTGGACTTTTGTCTATTTTCTATCACATCTCAGCACATAACTTATTCAAATGTTTTTGGTCTGAGTTTTTCAAGCATTCTGAAATATTGAACTTCTTAGAATATTTCCACAACAGAATATTTTTTCTTGAAAATGTTAAGAAAGTTACAGTAACGAATTCTAGGAGAACCTCTAACGGCACAATAAAATTTATATCTGTTACTCGCGGCAGGAGGTTCAGTAACACTAATCTAGATGCTTAATTAAATAAAAATTGCAATTTAAAAATAATAAATCGCTTACCTCATACACTGTAGAAACACCGCACTGAAAATAGACAGGAATAAAGACAAATGCTGCCATCACAGTTCCACAGAAAACAGTTATGAATATGACGGCAGGATAAATTCCATATCTATAAACCTCCCCTGGATAAGCAATTACTGCTACCGATCCAAACATCGTGACAGTAGTAGAGAGTATGACAGGTATTTTGGACATATCCTTGCCACCCATCAAATACTCCTGAGTAGTCTTTTGTCGATTTCCAGTCAATCGAAACCAAATCCCAAAACCAGCAGCAATCAGAAGCGACATGAAAATTACCACGTAATCAGCGACACATAAATTATATTTCTCCACCATTGTTGCAAACTGAACGGATCGTAAACAAAAACGTAAAATACTAATCAAATCACTAGTCTGATTCAACTTTTGAGTCCTCTTCCTCAGAAATTATTTATTTCCAAATTGCTTTTAAGACATATCTGCTTGATTGTACATATAATTCTTATGCTACAAACATTGGTTGAGTAATACTATACGAACATAGAAGGGGACGAGCTCATCGATATGCAACAAATAATTTCCCTAGACTGAATGAAATGTTGAAAAGTGATCTTTACGCAAAGATAGATAGGACGAAAGCGTATTTCCGAGGTTAACTTTATAACGGATATCAAGATGGCCTTGTTATTGCACAGATTCGGTTATAATGCTCTACATGATAAATAATTCGGATGTTTAAATTTTTTCAGGGTCTGTTCACATGGGTGACATCCATCTCTGTTCGCCCTCGTTTGATAAAGGATTTCCGATCTTTCTAGAGTACAGCACTCAGCGTTTTTGCGAGGTCAGATTCCGTTTTGCGAAATCTTTTTTTATTGCTGTTTCCATCTTCGCGATCGTTATTACTGATAAAGCATCACGTCCAAGAGTTCAAATCTGCGGGGAAATATTATTAACAGGAGTTCAAAACCGGGGTGGAAATATTATATTGTCCAAATCGATATATAATACAATGAATTGGGTTTCAATGGCACAAGGGCTATAGTTGGAAAAGCTGGACCAAACACATGGATGGCAGACAAAGTCAAATAAATGGACATACACATACAAGGAAAGTTATACTGACATAGAAGAGAAAAATACAACAAAGGAGAAATCGAATCTGCACCACCTACAGCTCGCATATTTCTTGACCAGTGGGCGAATACACACTTTTATGGCGACCCCTTTAATACAAGGGAACAAATAATTTTCTTAACGGAAAATATTGATTTTTCTATTGTTACTAATAGTTTAGAGAATCGTATTTTGGCTGAATTTTAGAAGATATTCCTTATGGTAAACACAAATAAGTACTTATCGTGCTTTTAAAAGGAATGTCATTTCAATTGGAGTGTTTTGTTACCCCAATAAACATCTGTATTTTAATCTGTGTTTAATATTAATATTAAAATAGGATTGAGTATTTTGAAATCTATCGATTGGATTCCCAAACTTGTCATAAAAATGTTATGATTTCCAAAAAAAGTGTAAAGTTCGTAGAACATTTAAAACTTAAGAAAACTGTTGCTGCACTAATAATAAATTCTTATAGACAAAAAGGTACAACCTGATTCCACTGCACTGGATCGTGACTGAAATCAAACTGAACGTATTAAATTTTCTTTTTGAATATTCCAGAATGTTCTTTTTATTTCCATAAAATAGTACTTTGATTTCATTGGTTTTTAAAAAACAATTTTCAATTCCTTTCCGTTGCATGTAAAATTGAAGACCTTTCGATTGTCGAAGTTGTTATAATAGTGGGAATAACTTAGTAAAGGTGGATTACTTTTACCTGCTATACCTATATACCTATTCGCCAAAAACGTTCTCCAAAGTATGGGTACATCAAAGCTGTTTAAGAATACCTCTCTGATGAGAGTATATTATGAAGACTGCCATTTCCCGGATGAAAATTAGATAATATTGCGAAGTAAATATATTTTATTAATGTTTTTTGGAATCTGAAGGAATATTCGATTCATAGGAGGTCATAGTTCCTCAAATTGCACTAAAATTTCGAATTGTTTTTTGTTTTCTTCTGGATTGCCACAACCAAAGCACTTGTGAAATAATAGCATAATTTTTTGATTAGGAAAAAAAGTATATTAAACCCTATTTTAACTGCGCAGGTACTAACTGAATTGGCTAAATCACAAAATGTAATAAATTAGCGTGAAGCAGTCATTGAAGATCATGTCATCAATTTGAATGCATAGAAATTTGAATTTGAAAATTATAACACAATATTAGACCATCCAGCGATAACAGATTCCGTTGTTTCTCTTTCATGGTTATCAATGCTTGTAGCAGAAATTGCGAAATCGGCGTCAGATCAAAAATTTTCTTTCTCCCCCCACCCACCCAAAAAAAAATTCTAAAACTACCTTTTCCTTCCATTATTTGTTCACCAAAGGGACTAAACTTCCGTCGACCTTTGGTGAATTTCCTAAAAAAGTCGCTTCAATTTTTGATTAATCGCCAAAATTTTGAAAATAGTTTCTTTAGAAAATAAGTGCTTAAAGCGATACGTCTATACGGCCAAGGTTGAAAATAGTGTACCATATGGTACTAGCCGACCCTTTTCTATAACACGTGGACGCTGGAATGTGCTCAACAGCCAGACGGTGACAAAAACAATTTCAGACTTTGCACGTGCGGGTTTTGACAAAATACCGAAATATAGTATTTTCTCATCGGCGGCCCGGCGTTCCGTTTGGTCCATCGACACAGCTGGAGTTTCCGTCGGTTCCCTAATCCCATGTCTGGGATGAAGATTTGCTGTTGGGAACCCAAGTCGGTCACAAACGGTTTTTGCATCTGTGTGGGGGTGTCTTGAGTTCTGTGGAGGACATAAACATATCTTGCCAGGGCTGGGAATTCACCCCCCTCCCGTTCGCAGCTGCGGTTCTGGGGAACCAAGCTAACGTGGATTTTAGGAGGATACTGATTCTAGATTCTACGAGAGACAGACGTCTCTGTTTGCCATTGTTACTTTGGCTCCAGGCAGGATATCGATGGTCGATGGTTGTACCCTTAATTAATCTTGTAAATTTAAATGTAAATATTTAATTTATCTAAATAAATAGTTTAATTTTAAACCGTCTAGTTCTTACATGATGGTACAATAGCCACAAAAGATGCATTTTAGTCGTATGTGGCAGCCAAGTGTTTCATGTTCACCTTATAATGGTTACATTTCCAATATTAGAAATAAATGAGTAAAGATATAAGTTCCTCAGTCATTCAAATTCCTTTATTTGACAGGTTTTTTTTAAAAGCTCCCGTTTGCCATGTAAGCATGCTGTATTAGAATCTGTAGATTTTTCGAATAGTTTGTGTCTCTTTATTTTCGAAATACGATTCGAAGAAAAGTTCATATTCTCATGTGGAGTTAGCAGAGAACAGTTCAAGAAAACATATTATTGAGAGACATCATTCATACGGTACCATACATCCCTTTGTACAAACCTTGATAATACGACACAGATATTTACATGGTCCGGATAACGACAAATTACAAAAAACGTTTGAAGACGCGCATGCGCAGTTGACATGCAAGGCAGCGCTATCGAACAGTAAATGCAGTTCATAGTTTGACAATGTGTTTTTTATTCCCAGAAAAAAACATGAAAGTGTTTTCAGTTCCTTCACCTTAATTGAACTATATCCCCACCCCTAGCCATTGACTTCTTGAGATTATTTACTCATTTCTTAAAATTTAAAAATTTAGACAGTTCACTTTTAGTACCTCAAAATAATGCATATTTATACAGACCAATATGTTCTAAGCAAATTTTTCTGTGGTGACTTTTCTTATGCTATATTTCTGTTTTTTATTGTGTTCCCTTCGGGTTTTAATTAATTTTAATACAATTTAATTTAAGTAAATCTGCATATTTAAAATTACCTCTATTTAATCGAACAATAAAGGGTTTCTATGATATAATTTCTTTAAAAATGCTATTAATGTAGTAATTATCGAAATTAAATTGGTACTTTAATTTGGTACATTATCTTTAGAAAACTCAAGTTGGATTTTATTTATTTGTTCTTCCATAGTGAAATTTTTTTGTCATAGATATATACATAAAATAACTGCAAGTCCAATTGTACTTTAAGAGAGAAGTTATTTTGTCTCACAGATTAATTAAAAATATTTGTTTTATGTTCTTCTTTTATAAACAGAAAACTTTGCAAGAAAATAAAAGTACAAGTTAATCTGGTTTGTAGACCTTGGACTGCAAGAAAGTGTCATAGATTTTACATTAAGTCGATCGAATTTGGTTAATGCTTTTCCCAATTGCTCCCAAATATTTTTCAATACTTGCAGGGTCTCCAATCTAAATATTAAAATAAGTTCTTCCGAAGCAAATCGTTGTCATTCATTTGACATATGAACCATTGGATTGAAAGATATAATTTCTATTCAAGGCGTTACTCGCCTTGAATCGGTTTTTGAAGCCAATACCAGCTTAGTTTAACCAGCTTACTCATTGTCAAATATTTACGGCAAATCAGTTCGCCCCCTGTTGTACCGAAGGCCTAAGAGATCCTTTGTCGGACATTAGAAATTAAAAAACATTTGAGGATGACCCTTCAGTTTGGGCAATCATTTCTAAAGATCATCGATACATCACTATTTATGAATATTCTAAGCATGTCACAAAGAGGAGAAACTCAGTCCTGTTTTCATCCAGCTAAGAGCAATTTTTATATAATTTGACTGATACCTGTCTCATACCCATTTCGACCACGAGAACTGTCTGATCTGATAAAAACTAACCTTAGCTTCTTCAGATGACCTAAGGATAAAAACTTGACGATTTTCTAATAATTTTGTTGATTGTTTTCATTTTTTCATTTTTGAGAACCTCTGCGAATGTTCATTCTCAGAACTTTCATCCTAAAATGTTTATGCTATTCCAAAACTTGCGTCGTCGTCAATAGCCCGTTGTGTTGCTCTAGTACGACGCTAATTACAAATTACCACATTACCAATTACCTAAACTTGCGAACACTCATTAAATCAATCTCTCTCCTTTGATTATGTAATTTCAGAATTTCAAAAAGCTAGTTTGGAAATGAAACTATAAAGCTACTCATAATGATTGAAAAAAAATTTAATTGCCCATAAACACACTATATTGCCCACGATGATAGGTAATTATTATCAATCAAATCAGAAAATATTTAAATAACCCCTAATGAGAGGGATGAGCCTGATTTTGTGTTATCAATTTGTATATATCAAGCAACAATATTCACCAATCAACTATTTTCTCAGTGGGTTCTTTTTAATTAAAAGAATCAATGAAAATGCATGCACATTGCTGAAGTGAGTGTGTTGTATGGTCAAATATTTGATTAAAGTATTTACAGGTGAAAATTTGTAGCACGGCCTCCAAGACCCCTTCATCGTCTTCAGTCAGGTGGTAGGTCTCAATTTCCCCGATAGAGTACATTAGGGGAAACAACCATAGGAACCATACAAAACAACGCAACGGTTGGAACCTACCTGGCTTGAACTCCATCGCAACTTCAATGTAAACGAAAATCAAGTCTTCATGACATTTATCGCGTATGTTTCTTTTACATAAGTATTAATCAGCTCGTGACAGGAACTTTATGACATCTATCAACCTTAAAGTACAGCCTTCTTTTCTGTGTTGCAATTTCCTCATCACACTTATGTTTATTAATTCCCAAGATTCCAATCAAAAATAGATTTAAAATTGTTTAATAAAAGCAAATATTGTTTTCAAGTTATCATTTATACAATACATATCCTGCGTGAAAAGTATTCAAAAGATCGTGTAACAGAGGTATACACTCTATACACCTTTTATGGTAGTGTTTTTGCCATGGTTTGTGATTTAGTAGGAACACTAAAGAAAATATAGATTAAGCCATACACTTTAATAAAAATGAATACAAATTTAGTTAACATTTAAACACAAGATACTGTAACAGGTTTATTGAAAACATTGCTCATTAATAGCGTTCAATATTGGGAGTTGTTTCAAGATGATCAGTTCTTCTATAAGAAAGGAAAGGAATTGTACTAATTATTTTGGTTTCGGTATATGTTTTTAACCTGTTAATAAGGGGAGAAATGGAAAATACTTATGTAAACGGAAGTGAACAGGTTAGCCATAATCGAAGAGGAGTTGTTTAAGATCCATTGCATATTCTGCAAAATTCTATTTAAATATAAATTGACCATGGAGTTTGAATTTCTAAAAAACATATTTAATATTCAAACAACCAAAGAAAATGGAGCCTTAAGCTCCTTTTGAAGAGTAAATAGGCACAGAAAATACATAAAGTTAACATTTTGCAACATTTTTTTTAACGTCAACTTACGAGTCCCTCACTCGTCTTCATTCTTGCATACATAAAGAAGAAGCTCGATACAAACATGATCTTTATTCGGATTTTAAGTGATAACATGGAATCGGGATTTTCTCTGGGCAGTGTACACTTGTACTTGGAAAGAATAGGAAGAACAGTGATATCTGACCCACGACCTTTCTGTCTTCTTAATAGTAAACAATGAAATAGACGGTATGTGCGTGCAGCTTCATGCTACACTCTATAACAAAAAAATCGGCGCACTAAATGAAATTGAGTTTCTCGCCCAATATACTTTTGACTACCAATTCAAACACCTTTTCTTTCGTAATATAATATGGTCACCTTGTACAGTGGATACAATAGATTACAGTTCAATCCAATATGAATACTATCACAAAAATTCAATCTAGGAGCATTTTTCTTCTAAAGGAATGTCATTATTATGTTCACAATTGTTTTTGTCTGATGGCTCTTGTTTAAACCACATTCGTGTGATTGGGCTGAGACACTTTGAATCAGCAGGAATAACGTTCTTCCAACCTGCACAAAAAAAGCAACAACAATTGAGGTGCTTATTTCCAAAATCCTAAAAGCATCTACATTAAACGAATCTAAGTTATCGTCAAAATTAAGGTATTAAGGTAAGGCATTTATACATTTTGTTATGTAAAAAAATAAAATGTTTTCATAATTCATTGATGAAATAAAAGAGAAAAGATATCACACACACTCAACTAAATGTTTTAATTTAAGGAAATAGAGACTAATCTCATCTTTTCAAAGGAAACTTTCTTACCTGTTATCAAAATGGCTAAAAGCATGGCAAGTAGCGTAACACAGCAACCTATCGTTGATATCAATGTAAATGAGATTCTGTACAAAATGAAAGGCTCACTGGAAAAGATTGCTTTATGTCAGTTGTCTTATGTGAGCAGATATTTATAAATAAATCTATATTTCAATACGAGTATAAAAGTAACATTCGGTAATAAAATATATAATTTGCAAATTACTCGAAAATATAAAAATGCAATGTTTTTCTTTGTTTTACATGCAAACTGTTTTTTCATAATTCTATATTTCACTCTTCATTAGGCTGGCTTATAATATCAGAGAGATGTTTAGTGTAATGAAGCAAACTAAACAATCTGCGAAGATTTTACATCAGCTGTCTAAATGTTCTCGTATGTGATACATACCTAAGGAAAAAGTTACTTTAAAATGAGTTCGTTGCCATTCTGACAATGTTTGTTTAGTGCTTAATCTAATTAATAACCAACCAAATATCATAGATCAATTCAGTTGGTTAATAGGAGTTTTGTGGCTAAAAATTAAAAAAAATAAAAAAATAAATAAAACGGACGAGTTGCGACAAGTGTAAAGTAAGAAAATAAATCAATGTTATAAAAAAACGTTAAAAATAAAGTGGATAGGCGCAAAAAGATTTCAAGTTACGAGTTTAATGAGTTCGCGATTAAAAGGTTTAAAATAACAGCATAGTGCGTGATACTAAAATGTAAGGAAGCGATGAAAATATCAATTCGGAATTAATTCTTTGGAATTTTTATTGGCCAAGTGAAATTGTTTTCGACAAGTAGGCCAACTAACGGAGACTGATGTTATATTGCGAGTTATTGTGTCATTCACACTAGAGAGAATTTCTTCTGGAGATTTTAAATTCCTAGCAATATCAGCTGCCGTTTTCAATTTGTTTACCTTGTATCTTTGTCTATTATATTTCTAGTAATGAAAAGTTTAGATAAGGATTAAGTAAATAACTGCTGTTTAAATGCAGCCTGCATTGTGGGACAAAACTCACGTCGATTATGCGGACAAAATAAAAAAAAGAAAATGCATCGAGAACGGTGATGGTGTTTATTTATTGCGAAGAAATGCTAGAATGTGATAAATAAAAGAAAAATATGCTTGGAAAGTTCTTTATTTTTTTTTACAGTAATTTAGCATCAATTTATGCTGACAAACTGTAGTAAGAATACGAGGTGTAAAAAAGTAAATGACAAAACGATACCATAATAATATTTTAAAAAGTTTACAATATTTTCTTATAATAATTTAACATCAATTTATGTTGATAAATTAATAGTAAGAATACGAGGTAGTAAAAAGTAAGTGACAAAACGTTAGATTGATAATCTTTTAAATTAGCCACAGCGTGGCCTGCACAGCGTTGTCCGTGACAGTTCTTTTATTGGGGTCAGGTGTGACCCCTGCTCGTAAACGCTCTGTAAACCCCGGTGAATGCTACGCATTCCCATTTGGTTTTCTTCACAAACCAACACCGCAGACAAAGCGTGATGGCCGTGAAATGACAAGTAATAAATAAATGCTAATAAAATAATTTTTAAATATTTTAGATTAAAATTTAAAAATCAGGGTGGACACATTAAATTTGCAAAAAATTGTGACACGATGTCGCCTTATTCCTTCCACCACAGCCCCATCTGTGTGAGGGAAAAAACGTTAGTTTAAAGAATAAGGCCCACCGCCACCCGACATGACACGGGCATGTCGCCAGGAAATCAAAATGAATCTGATCTCTTCAACGATCGCAAAGGTAAAATTCTTTACGACGAACACTAACGGCAGACTTGGTACAGTTGTAGAAAGGTTCAAAAACGTTAGTTCAAAGAAGAAAAAAAAATATTTAAAAAAGTTCTAGATTAAATTAAAAAATTCGGACTGGGCACAAAATTTACAAAAAATTAGGATTACCTGTTTGCCAAATTTCATTGTTGTAAAAAAGAGAACACAATAATGCTAGCCAACCCCCCGTGATTGCTAGGCAATTCCAGAAACGTGGGCATTAGCCCATTGTGCTGGTCTGGAGTGTGATGTTACTTAAATACCTACCAGAAACAATCGCGAAGCCGATTCCAATGGAAAGGAAAAGTCGTGATGTCATTGTATATTGCTAATGCGCCTACATTCGTATTGCCAAAAAAAAAATTACAATTGAAAAATTAATTATTTATAAAGAAAATCATATTTAAGGTATATATTTGGTGTAAAATTTACCACAGATTTCAAATTCGTTGAAATTTTTAATCTATCTTTATTGATCCCGATTTTACAAAAAAAGAATTTAGCAATGCCAGTCATAAATTTTTATTTGGCTTCCCTTGTTATGAATCGTCTATGCGCAGGAAATGAGTCTGTAATCATTTCCTGGCGACAATCTCAGGCAACTTTTTTCAAGGTGGCTACAAAAATGGAAGTAAAAAGTTCCCTGAGTTTTCTCTGATTTCCAGAGTATTTTTCATGAAATTCCCTGAGTTTCTCCATCCGTTTGCAGAACAATTCTTCGATAATTATGGTAAACTTGACACTTGATGAACTAAAAATCTATAGACTGATAGATGAATAAAAATAAGATAAGTAAAAAATATTTTTACTGTATTCCATAATAGACCAAATAATATAAAGTTATAGATAGAATATTTAATTTTACATTTTTAACTATTTTGATGTGTTTGTAAAAGCAGTCATCAGCGCCTGAATCCGTCAATGGCGCCAGCGCTCTGTACATCTCTACTATTATAAAAGGAAGTGTTTGTCTGTACGCAGTGTCCTAACGAATTGATGGCACTTGCAATAGTGAAATTTAGCACACATGTGGTAAGAATATTTTGCAATTTTTCTATCGCGCCCAAATTTTAAAATTTAATCTAAAACATTTAAAAATTTAAAAATTGGAATTTAATTATTATTATTTTTCTTAGAATGGCATACGGTATAAAGACATGACATTCTAAATTTATTTTTTCCGTTTCCGTTAGATTTTCTTAGCAACGATTTTAGCGGACGAACAAAACAAATAAAGTTTTAACTGGAGTTTTGTAGTTCTTTTTTCTATTTCCTAGATCGTTGAAGATAGAAGCAAAATTTCAACATATTTCAAATCTGCGGAAAATTTTACATCAGATCGACACCTAAAAACATGATTTTCTTTAAATAAATCATTTTTAAATTGTAATTTTTATATTGTTTGAACCCCTAGGCAAAAATCTGTCAAAACACGGAAGAAAATAATTTTAGTATCAAAATGGACTCCTTGGCATCAGATGAAGACAACGTGGAATGTGACTAAGCCTGTATCTTTTGTAATGAATTGTATCCCAGGTCAAAAGTCAGTTTGGATACAGTGTCTCAACGGTAAAGGATGGGCGCATGAAAACTGCAGCAATACAGAGGAGCTGGATGAAAATTTTATTTGTGATTTCTGTTCTTAAAACTTTTTACAAATCTGATGAATTAAATGAATTTACTGTACATTCCAAAGACATTAAATTCAAAATTACTTGTGTTCTGTGATTCCTTAACCCACGTATGTTCCTCAGTGTATGAAGACCATTGTACTAATTTATTGTTATAAATTAACAATTCAGCAGTAAAACAACAACGTTTTTTAATTATTGCTATATATACCCAGCTTTATGCGACTAGGTTGGATAAAAACGAGTACTTGCACACTTCCAAAACATAACTTATTTACCCTTCAAAATATAGTTCTTTCACATTGAAAAATATTTACTTTTGGAATTAAAGAACTAATTTATAATTCAAATAGAAATTTGAGCAATTTTATTCAAGTAGGTGCTTAGAGAAAAAGAACACATTTTGGGACCCGGTTTTGTCCAATTTTCTCCTAGGTATAGGAAATGGAAAGGAAAGGAAATGACTAGAAAGTAAATTGAGCTTAAATGAACATATATTTTTTAGAGGCTTTATCTGTCAATCTAAATATAATCGGCGACACAGGTTTCCTGTATTCTCCTGTATTCAGTTGGCTAGTTTTTGAGCATTTACAATACACGCCAATACAAATTCCAAAAAAAAAATTTGATAGGAATTGTTTGTTCCCAACACCAATTATGTAGGTATATAATTAATGGATGTCGCGCTAGAGCAATACTACATGCCATTAGTGACCGTCCAGGAACAATCCCTGAGGGAAATATCCAAGGACAACGTCTCGTTCCTTTTATATTAAACGCCAAGCATTACAATAACGACAATGAGCTACATTTTAAGATAACCCTGATCATGCGAGAACTTTTGAGTAGCGGAAGTATAATCTTCGGACACCATCTGGTTTGCTTGTTTGCGCTTAAAATCCGTCTCATAGTTAAATTAAATTAATTTTAATGGCTTCTTACCTAGGAGATTGTATTGTAGGCATGATGGTTGAAAGACAAGTTCCGTTTGTTGGACATAAAGATGTTGAATTCAGAGAATTTTCATCATATGGACATCCACTGGTTGATATAGGAAGAGGCGGATGACTGTATCCGCTGAACATTGATCCATATCCGATCCAACACGTTGAGGCCACACCTAAACAAAAGCCTACTAGAGCGCACTGAAATTCGAAAGGTTAGTCTATTATTAAAATTGTTCAATTATACACTGCTGTTTGTAAAAAATGCAACACCATGAAGGAGTCATCAGAATTTAATGAAATTTAATACACAAACGGCTTGTATTAGTACAAATAAATAAATACATTTTCAAAGCAAAAAAACAATATTAAATGTAAGAAATCAGTATTTGATGTAGCCACCACGCGCTGCAATAAGTGCTGCTATACGACGTGGCATGGAGTGAAACAGATGTTGAATGTCTGCTTGTGGAAGATAATTCCATATTGTTTGTATGAGCACCTAAAGTTCGTCTTTTGAAGCTGTAGGAAGCGAATGACGAGCGAGACGCCGACCAACTAAATCCCACAATAGCTCTATAGGTGACATATACGGCAAATAAGCAGACCAAGGAAGAAGTTGCATGTTTTGGGCTGAAAAGAAGGCTCAAACATTCTTTGTAACATATGGGCGTGCATTATCCTGATGAAAGATAGCTCCAGGGATGCCTTGAAGGAAGGGAACGACTTCGGGCTTTAGCACTTCACGGACGTACCTGTTGCTATTCAGATTACCCTCAATTCGTAACAGCTGAGATCGTCCATCATACGAAATCGCCCCCCTGACCATAACTCCGGGTGTTCGGCCACTATGACGTTCGATAACGCACTCTGGAAGGCAGCGTTCACCGGCATAGCGTCTAACACGAATGCGGCCATCATGGTTTCACAAATTAAAAGGGGATTTGTCAAAAAAGACAACCTGTTGTCTGAAAAGTTTTGCTGATGATAAGGCATATGTTCGAAATATACACCAGGAGGGTTCGGCTGTAATGGTAATTTATTAATTTCACACTGGAGCAACACAATGGGCTATTGGCGCTGGTCTGGGATCAATAGGAGAAAGATGAAGAAACGATGCTTCGTAATTTTGAACCCCGATCAGATGACGAGGCCAGCACCTGAGCTGGATCACCACTCTCCATACCATGCCAGGACATTTGAGGCCACACTATATTTAACTTACATCAGCCCCCGCGTGCACGACGGTCTTTTGTTAGACGGAGTTCCGAACTCGCAACCTCGGTTTGCTAATCCGTCTTCCAATCTTGCTACCTTAGATCAATATTTCTTGGTGTTTCTCAGAATATTAGTAATGTGTATGCGCTTTTTGAGATGAAACAGCGACAATATCAATCAAAGTTGAATGGCCCTCCAAGAAGAATTTTTGAGCTCCTTCCAGGTCATAAGAATCGAAAGAAGGGTTGCAACATTCAACATGATTCAGGCCAAGAGATCTTCTGTAAGATCTCAAGCAGCTGTAATACATCGTGAAATGATAATTACATAAACAAAAAGGTACGAAAGTATTAAGATGGATAAAATAAATGTGTATTACTCTCTCAGACCCTTTCCTTGTTAAAACAGCAATCAAGAAAATGCCCAGAATAGGCCCCTCCATAATGCTCATCAAAATATTCCCCGTTGATACAAGACTATCTGTTTTGGAAATGGCGAACGTCAGGCCGATGCCAATGATTCCATAAACGAGGGCTGTAAGAAAATGATTTGGTTAAATTGCATATAGCCATTCATAATAAATGAAATAGTAAATAAAAGTTATGTTATTTTTGTATGTTTTTAAATCGATCTACATTGAACAGGTTCCTCCACTTCCATCGAATACCTTTTGAACTTTAAAAATAGTGTGTATATCATATCACTGCGACTGTTGGGTGTGGGAAGTTCTGAATCTGCTAAGTACTTATATTACGTCAAATATGGCGCTCAAGTAAGGAAATTCTTATTTGCACGTTTCTTACAGCCTCTTAAAACTATGGAAATAGCGTGAGATCTTAAAATATGTATACGCCACCTTATTATGCTATGATTCTTTGAAAGTATTTTATCATATCGCTCTGTTGATGAATCAACCAGAAGTCATGAATTAATACAATTACATGTGATAAACTTTGATAGTGTAGAAAATTAGTTTATTATGTTACTTTTTTAAATAATACCACTCATTTAGGTATACCTGGAAAATTCTGCTCAATTTTCCAGTTGCTTCGTTGTTCTTACTGAACAGTGATATAAAATGCCACACCTCAGCAACTTAATCCTTGGTTCATTTAGCTAGATGTTATCCGATATCTTAAATAAGGAGTTTTGTATCCATATGCACCCCTCATCTATTATGGACTACTAGTTTGAAATATTTTCCTTAAGAAAACTGTTAAGTGAGCACGATACCTACCTTTTAATGTAAAATTTATATTACGAGAGCACTTAGTGGAGACCCAAACCCCAAATTTCAAAAAAAAAAAAAAAGAGTTTTTCGGTTTATTGGACAAAACGATGCATCAGATATTCAAGAACAAATGGACAAAATTTCAGGGTCGAAGAAAATTGCTACCAGCTGCTTTTTAACTTTTATTTGACCTTCCAACTACATAATCGACTGCCAACAATAATCGACTGCGTTTTCCATGAAAACTTTCATTTATGCAACATTTTATCATATTGTATCTGGATGATTGTTCCAAACATTTTAAATACCCTTAAGGTGTAGACTCCTGGTTTTTCTATCAATCAGCGGAAACTAAACGACAAAATCCAGGTCCTTATGTAAAACATGTGGTGACGCAATTGAAGGAAACACATTGAAAAAATAGCTCTAAATTTCGTCGCATGCGTATCACTACAAAAAGGCTCGTTTACAGAAACAAATAGCCGTAGAAAAAATACTGTGTGGTTTATACAGTGGTGGTTTATTTTAAAATAGTACTGGTCTAATAAAATATTTTTTTTTCAGTTCATTAAACAAGAAATTTATAATTTTTCAGTGAATTATCACAAATCACTCACTTGTCATCATAGATAAAACTGGTTTTTAAAAAATATATACTAGTTTACGGTATAAACTCTTGTTTTGATAAGATCTCAATGTAATAGAAATTACTAACAAAAATAGTACTTGCAAAAAGTAAGTTGTTTTCGTTAACTTCTGTTGTATTTTGTACTTAAAATGCGATTATCTCAAAATCAGTATTTTACAATTTTGCCAAAGTTCAAAGTACTAAGGCTTTTTGATATATGCACTTAGAGTTAAACTGTTTACGTTTTTGAGGTCTTGAATAACTGTTTAACAGACACATAGAGAGCTTTTTTTTATAAATAGTTGAGAAAAATTTATAAAAATTAATAAACATAAAACATTGGAAATTTTTATAGAAATTTAACGCATAATGAGTAAAATATTTATTTTATGAAAACTCGTAAATACATTTTACAAAATCTCTCCCTAGGTCTTTTGCATATAATATAACATTATTGAAAAAATTTATTTCATACAAAAATATTAAAAATTGACAGAGGAGTAGGGTTTATAAAAAGTGTGTATTTCGGCTTAAAAAACATATTAAAATCGTAATATAAAATATAATTGAAAATAAAAAGCAATTTTTTTATTGATTATTGATTTAAAATATGTTTTTAATTATCAGTAAAAAAATCGGTTAAGTAAAATGAATAATAAGAATTTTGGGTTTTTCATTACGGATCTCCCTTAACAATATATCACCCCAAAACCCTTGAATCTGCGAAAACATTGCTATGAGAAAAATACTATAAAGGTTTGACTCTACAGGGTAAAACATTGAATGTTTAGCTATCCATTTAGATTGTTATGGTTATGAAGAACTAGTGTAAAACATCGATAGTTGTTTTTGGCAAAATATAAAAAATTGAAAAATTGTCAAGAACATGCATCTATATATATTAGAACAGCTAAAATTGTAGATTCTCCTTGATTCCATGCTTTGCAGACGGTGGATGCAATGAGCACAACTCTTTTAAAGAACAAATACATCTCTTATCACCATTGACATTTTGTTCAACTTTTAACAGATGTGAGATTTTACAAATAGGATCTTTTGCCTTTCTGCTGTTCCTTCTATTTTTGTCTCCTACTTTTCTGTTTGCGGGTCTGTGTAAGAAGTACTGCCATTTGAAACCAATTGCGTTTATTTACACTTTCCAAAGATATAACAAAGAAATCCACTTTCAATTATTCCATACATTAAATATAATCACCCTGACATCAATTGGGGCAGACAGCGAATCATCTAGGTTAGGGAAGCGGAATCAACTCCCCTCTAAGCAGTCCAAGTAAATCTGCATGCATCTCTCATAGCGTGCATATAAGTTGGATAAATCCCTCAGCGTATCTCATAAACTGATGTCAATGTGAAATTAGTATAAGAAAAAAAAATCGGCTCCCAATCGGCCCAACATGAACAAACGAGAAATAAAAATCAAGAAATTAGAAATAAATCAATTGTGTTAATCAAATTGCATAAATAGTTGAGAATAATAAATTCTTTGATCTACGTACAAACCTCTTACTTAAAAATTTAGCTATGTAAACAGTTCGTTTTTCAGTGATATTTGAGAAAAAAGGCTTTATGAAATCGACTACAGTGACTGTGGACAGAGAGTTGATGACAGATGATAGACTGCCGAGGGATCCACTGAAAATTCCGGCCACACATAGCCCTGTTAGGCCAGGTATAGAGTTGAATCTAGTGACGATATAGTATGGAATAATCTGTAAAATAAAAGTTTACTACTAAAAAGCAAATATTAATACAATACTATTTTCTAAAAAACATCTAGAAAACAAAAGTAATTTGTAAAATTGTTTCATTTAAAAATAAAATTAAACTTAAATGTCATTATAATGGCCGTGACAGCTGCATAAAATAATAACAAAGTAGGTGTTTTGATCCTCCAAGTAGTTTCTCTCGAAAAGATATCTCGACCATCAAGATCGGACCAATTTTGCTGACGACGAGATATCTCGTCATCAAGATGTTGTTTGTTTTTTTATGATGACGATATTATGTTTAATTCAAATGACTAACTACCGAGCGGTTAGAATCACCCGGGCGGGTTATTTATATTAAAGTAACCATCACTAACTTACCTGAATTTACCTAAAAAATGTCAATTGTTTTTGTAAGAAAAGCATTATATAGTTTTGTTATCACTCAAAAATAAAATATGCCTTCTTTTTTTATAAAACAAATTGGGGTTATATATGAGATCTAAGAATGTTATAAGGATTTAAAGAAACAATATTTGGTAATATTTTGCGATTTAATTACATACTTGATCGTATTTCTTCAATCCTGTGTTCATTGCATCTTCTACTGGATCGCATGCGTGAAAGATTTTGTACATAATCAAACCTAATATGCAGCATGTCAAACCAAGGAAGGCAGTTGGAAATGCACTCCATACAAGAGACCTAAAATATAATGTATAATATAACCATTCGAATTTAATCTTCTGAGGGACATAAGATTTTTGTCTAGTGTAGTGCTTTTCGTCACACACACACAACACATATAATGACTAAATAACCAATATTAGTTGAAAGAAACCATTGATTCCTCAGAATTAGCCATTTGGGAAGTTTTTATCGCTTCTTTCCTCCGAATTGAATTCCATGGAAAGTTTCAATCCGACTTTTCTTGATAATCGAATTATTTGTAAAGATTTTATACGCATTTTACTCGTAAAAGAATCATTTGGAAAAATCTTATTTTTCTTTTCCTTAGAATTTAGAATCCCTTAGAAATATTCTATTGGTCATTTCATCAGAATTGAAATTCTAGAAATATTTTATAGGTCCTTTCTTCATAATTGAATCCTATGACTTTGGAAAGGTTCTCTCGGACCTCTGCTGATAATAAAATCATTTGGAAAGAGATCTTATAGGACCATCAAAATACCCAATGGAAATAAATGCGATATTCTTGTCTTTTTTATATACTTTTATCTATCTACCATGTGATTTGATGTTCTAAAAATTGTTTTTCTGTGATCATCAATAAGTTATTTTGTGTTTTTAGAAGACCTGAACCTTCGCTTTTAAAAAAAAATTGTAATAAAAGGTAATAATATAATTTTCGAGTTTTCGTGAGTTAGGCTACTCTTCCTCTGATAGCCTCAAATAACTTATGAAAATAATTTCTTAGTACTTACGATCTGGCTCTTCGGGAGTTTCTCATGCTAAGCATTCTTTGTACTTCTACTTGACTTGTACCGTAATATACTAAGCCGGCAACAAAACCTCGAATACAAGTATTCCAAAAGGTATATCTCAGAGTCATATCAGGCGAAAAACTATAAAAAAAACGTATCCTAAATTACTATCAATAATCAAATACCAGTTTAATAATAATCAATTACAATCTTACATCGGTAATGTGAAGATCAAGTTGCAGAATAACACCTTGATATTTAAACACTCATTGCCTTTTTGATGTGCAAGTTTCCTTAGCGTTCTACGTTTCAAGTTTAAGAGTAGTAAACGAATATTTGCTTTAATGTCGTTCTTAAAAATCCATGATACTATTGATTATCTCATCTAAAAATTCTCATACGCAAAGGAACTCATGAAAAAAAATTTAACAGAATCAGCTATGTTTACCTGTTATACATTTGAAAATTTGAACTTTATGGTTTACAACTCCCGTAGCTTTTTTAGTATCTTAATATAGCCCTCCATTAGTTAAGTTTGGAGACTTCTGCCGCACACCAAAAATTTCTTCAGATAACATGACCGCATTTTTATTTAGGTACTGGATCAAAATCTACACAAGTAGCTAGGATAATATAGGTCCAATAATGATCACTATATATATATATATATCCATGCATGGCACTGAAATCAAACGTTACATTGTTAAGGTACTGCATTTCAGTTTCCTCAACCAATATTTTGCTTTTCTTTAAATTAACAGACCCGCGAATAGTATCAACGCAATACTTTCTTAATTGCTTGTATCTACTGATGTCAAAATGTGTTCACTACATTTCATCATACTTCTATTATTTAATAATTATTTTTTCTGACCTTTTTTCACTCATATTTTCGTTTTTGCATGGTTTTCTATTTTACATGTCTGTCTTTGCTTTCAGTGGTAAAGAGTAAAGAATTCTTACATGTTTCAGGTAATATTATGCAGCTTCAAGCAAGCATATTTAAATAAGCTTCAAAATTGGCGAATGAATCACGTAAAGGTTGATTTTACATTGCTTATATACCTTGTTGCCATTCAACAAGAAACAAATAAACATTTATAAGGGTAACCTAAAAATTATGCTGTAACCCAGGCCTCGAAATAGATTTTTTAATACAGGTGCACACTGTGCACCTAAGTTTTTAAATTAGGTTCACAGGTTATATGTTAGATGCACATTCAAAAAACATAATATACGAGTATTAATGAAATGTAAACTACTGTATTCGCTGGGTATGTTTATATAGGTTCGTAGTAGATAGTAAATAAAAAATATTTAAGCATATCGAAATTCTACGGCGCACGGCTGTCGCGACAGTCGCTTTACCAGAGCCATCTGGAAAATGTTTTGATAATCGGAAAGTTCATGTGGCAGTGACACAATAAACCTTCATCTTGTATAAAACCGTTAGGGCACACCGATTTTGTTTTCGCTTAGTTAGTATTTTAATTAAGTTCCTTTAGAGCGAGAGATGTCGATACTAATATTTTGTTCAAACATCAAAATAACATAATAAAACACGTTCCCCCCCCCTTTTTTTTAACGTTAGATGCACTGTGTGCATCTAGTGGGAAAAAATTAGGTGCACAGTTTTATTTTCATGTGCACAGTGCACCTGTGCACCCGGGTATTTCGAGCCCTGCTGTAACCTCGTACCTCAATTGCAGACATCACAAAGCAATCGCATAATTATAGAGAATGCTGATGTTAAATTTAAGTAGTCAAATAATTGAATTCAGCTAATGGCCTAAGATGGATCCCAATGGTTAATTTTCTTGCTCTTTATTATCACTATGGGAAAAACAAAACAAATTACACGTGCGGAAAACGATTTGCGGAAATGGAAAATGTGGGCCTTAATATGTCTTCATGTATTAGTCTAGTAATAAGATGCACTTTGTACAGGTTGGAACAGATTTTTTGCCATCAAATACAAACATCTCTCTCAAATAAACAGATCGAAGTCTTGTAAGCACAGAGAAATTTTTCCGGGGCATATTTAAGGCAACCACCTCTTCTGGTGTTTTACTGAGGTGAGGTATCAGTGATGAAAAGGTACTGGATATGATCTACGCAATTCATTTTTAAGTACTAGACAAGTGGCTGTCCTCTGAGAGTAGGACGATGCTTTCTCTTGTACCAGCTTGTTTATTTGCTCCAGATTTTGCTAATATTAGTCAGCTATCTCGTTGCCAGGAATGCCAACATAAGATGGGATCCATTGAAAATTTATTTTATAATTTTTATTGAAACTTAAAATTAGAATGACTATTTTTTCAATAGAGGATCATAACTGATGAAGCAAATGCTAGAATTGCTGCTTGCAAATCAATGTAACTATTTATTTTAAGGTACTGACTTTTATGAACTCCTCTAAGTGATTCATGTAAGGTTATGGTTAAGGTTATGCTTCATATAAGGTTATCAACATATAGCACGGGTTGGGTACCAATGGATTGGAAGTTTGCCAACATAACTCCAATTTTCAAAAAGGGAATACAAAGTGATCCGGGCAACTATAGACCAGTAAGTCTAACATCAGTAATTTGCTAAATATTTGAATCTCTGTTTTAAAAAAAAGCATATAATGTTATACTTGGAGGAGGGACGACTGTTATCAGATAATCAGTATGGGTTTAGGAAGGGCAGATCCTGCTCTACAAACCTTTTGAAGTTCTACGAAAAAATTTCTGAGGTGCTTTATAATAAGAGCAGTGTAGATATCATGTACGTAGATTTTCAAAAGGCTTTTGATAAAGTACCTCATGAGGCATTACTGTTTAAATTGGAAAGGCTGGGGATTCAGGGGAAAACATTGATATGAATAAAGAATTGTTTTTTTGGTAGAAATCAGAGAGTGAAGGTAAAAGGAAATTATTCACAGTGGACAGAAGTTATAAGTGGGGTGCCTCAGGGATCAGTTTTGGGACCAATTTTATTTATAATTTTCATAGATGATATTGGTCAGGGGATTAAGAATAGAACCAGTATATTTGCAGATGACTTAAAAATATGGGGGACAGTGGATACCAAGTTACAGATAGAGAATTTACAAGGGGATATTGATAAGATATCCAAATGGGCTGTAAAATGGGGTATGTCATTTAATATAGGAAAATGTCAAGTTCTGCATATGGGTTACAGAAACAGTGGAGCCGAGTACTGTCAGCAGGGAGTAAAGGTAAAGGAGGGAGAAACAGTCAAGAATCTTTGGGTGATAATTCACAGGGTTTTTCAAATGGGTCATCAATGTTTAGCTGCAGGTAAAAATGCTAATAGGTTATTGGGGTACATTAAAAAGACTATAACTTCAATTGATAAGAATATAATATTGCCGTTATATAAGGGCTTAGTAAGACCACATCTAGAATATTCTGTACAATTCTGGGCTCCATATATGAGAAAGGATATCGAATTAATTCAAAGGGTTCAGCACACAGAGCTACAAAAATAATAAAGGGGATAGTAAATCTCGACTATAATGAACGTTTAAGTAAGCTAAACTTGTATACACTGGAAGGAAGAAGAAGGAGGAGGATTTGATTCAGCTTTTCAAGTTGGTAAAAAAAGGGGACACAGAGGGCTTAAATTTCAATAGGGATAACAGAACAAGGGGCCATGGTTATAAATAAATAAGACATATTTGAATCGGGATTTAAGGAATAACTACTACTTAAGACAATGGAATGTAATAGACTAATAGAACGCGCTGCCAGAAAGTATTGTTATTTCAAAGGGAGTGTACGAATTTAAGATACAATCGGATAGTCAGTGGGAATTAGGGAATTCATAAACAAAGGACCAGCCTTCTCGGGCTTGAGCCTGTAGCTGGACATCAATATTTGTATTTGTATTAATTCTGCTAAAAAGACATGAAGGATCGAGTTATTCTTTATTTAATTTTTTTTGAACCGAATTCTATAAGGGCGCCACTTCCGGATAAACCGTCTTCAAAATGGCTACCATATGTAAAAAAATATTTACATGATGTGGTTCAGCTTCTATTACTAGAAGGCCTAGGGCTTTTAGAAGTTTGGGTTGGTCCTATTTTATGGAGCATTCAGGTATTAGTTTCGTTTTAAATATCACTGTATGTCGTTGTTGATGGAAAGAGGCATGTTTTCTTGGATGAGAGTAGAAAGCGACATTAGTTAGCCTGTCAGTTATTGCTATATGTAGATTGTGTTTTAAAGTTTACATGGAAATTCTCCTGTCCAGTGTCCTACTGGCGAATTGATTCTTTTAAAGATAAACTGTGCATTAATGAAATTTCTTCGATCTTGGAGAGATCAATGTAAAGGCCTAGTACAATATACTTGTATTGACTAGGGAAGCCACAATCTTTTGATAAGTAATACAGACAGTGACTTAGATTAGTAAAATCAACGCTGATAGAGCTTAAATAATTACCGCTTTACTATATCGTTTTCAAAACTCTTTCTCAAGCTTTTTCAGTGGATTAATAACTCTATTAAAAAATTCCCGTATTTAACGTCCCCGTTTCTAGTTTTTTATTTTTATTTAACAGCCTCATACTTCCAAAAATATAGTTCAATATCAAAGTTTTTTACAACAACCGTATCTCTTATAACCTGAAAAACAATATTATTGCTAAGTGTATAATCAGTACAAGTAGAAGTAATTATAAATAAACCTGTAATGAGAATAATCTTCACTAATTTGTTTGTTTATCAAACTACTTCTCTACACTTCAATAATCATATTTTCGTGAAAAACTTAATTTCCTAAACCAGTCATTTTTTTCAAACATTTTATAAAACCCAGTACGACGTACTTCCAAAAATATAATCTCTGTCCCTCCGATGATTTCCTGAAAGTCTCGCCGAATCCTCCTGCTTCAATTAGGCCTTGAGATAACAGAGCAATTACAAAGGTAAAAATAAGAATGGCCTGAAACACATCCGTCCACATAACAGCTTTTAAACCTCCCTGAAAAGACAAGAATATTGATCTTAAGAAACTCTGCGGGCTATAATTTTATTTCCTTAACCCTCTTGGTGGTTGTTTTGAAAAAGTATCGCGTTTTTAGCATACCTGACCAGATCTTGATGAACATAATATCTTGTTGTTAGAAGAAAACTGAACAAGATTTCTTTGTCAGTTAGATCTAAAAATCATCTTATCTTATAAAACAATCAGCAGTATTTTGATAGCGAGGTATTTCGTCATCAGCAAATTTCGTCAGATAGAATGGACGAGTTATCGCGTTGAAACCATTTGGGGGGTTAAATACAGATATTTTTTCTTGGGACCTGCTTATTCCGTTTCAATGAAATGTTGCTCTATTTGAGTATTACATTGATGACAAAGTTGGTGTGACAATTACAATAATATGCATTGTACAAAATTAATTATGGCTTTAGAATATATTTCACAAAATAATTGATGCTTGAAAATCTATTTAAAGAATCACGTGCTGTGAAGTTTTAGTAAAATGTAATAAAATATTTTCACAAAGCGTCGTACGATGATCAGAATCGAGCCACGATTTAATTTCTGGTTCAGCAGTACGAGAAGATGGTATCTATTAAGAGTCGTCCATAAATAGCATTACTTTTTTGTTGCTGGTGAATCTGATAGTTGGTTGTATTAGATTTTATGGCACAAGGGCCATATTCTGTCAAGGTGCGGCAAACAATCTCAAGTAACTGGACATGCACAAACAAGTATGGTTTTACTTGAACGGAGAAGAGAAAATACACACAGTGAGACCTATCTAAACTGGATAATATTGAACCTGCATTGTCTACCAGTTGCAAGCTTTTTTTCTAAAACAGTGGACAAACGTACGGAGCCCCCTGGATCTAATGAACTTAACAGATTTTATTATTTTATTACCATGTTAAAATGGAGTAGATGTAAAATTTTGTAAAATATTTCTTACGTTCAGGTCTGTTACGATATTTTTTGCACGCAGTTTGATTTCTCTCCTAACAGTATATGTTTTAAAACTAGGGCAAATTTAGACAGAGATTCACACTCCAAAATAGTGTCCAAACCACTACAAACATCCATGATCAAACAGATATTCGAACCCAGTGCTTGCTGGGAATATGTCGTCAAATAGAGAATGATAACAACTTCAATAAAAAAAACTTCCTATCTAGAAGTAAACTATTTTGTAACATGCTAAAAACACCAAAATATATATTCAATTTTCATACACTTGTGTCCAAAATTATCTTTACATGCATAGAATCACGGATTTCTCAGAAACTTTGAACTATAATTTTATGAATTTTTGTGGAATGAGACATAACATCATAACACATAAATACAAAGGAAAATATTTAAAAACACTGCATATGAAAAAAACTGTAGCATGAAATAATAAAAACGACAAAAATACGTGACAAGGAGAGTTCAGAAAAAAAATTAATAACTTTAAAAAATCAAGGCTTAAGAATTTAATATGGAATGTGATCACACCTGAAGAACACACATATCACAACGTGATTTTATGCTGGGGGTTAATACCACTGTTATTATCACAGTTTGGGGAATTAAGTTTCACTCCTCCATCAATGCGATCTTCAGGGCATTTATATCTCTAGGAGCAGGATGTCTCCGCGCAATTGCTTTTCCAAGGTAATGCCATAAGTTCTCTATCGGGTCCATATAAGGAGATTTGGTGGTCACGTTATTCGCTCAATGGCTAATAAGATAATTTTTGACATGAGTTTATAAACCCGCTACATAGCTGTTTCCGAAGAGCACTGAGGGAAGGAAAATATATGTGTGTTTTCAATTAAAATCCTTAGTTGTCTGACATGATTCGTCCTTACAATGGAACAAAGAACTATAGTACACCTAATTCCGCATGGCACTATTACTTAAACTCCAACTGCTTCTAATCAATCATTAGAAGAAGAACGACGCTAGTAACGTTTAGAAAGATTGTATAAGAAGTTGTGTGATGAATTCGACTGTTACAACGACTTAAGCGAATAGTGTGTCATTGTTAAACTAAGTTTTATATCTATTCAAGATGCAAATAATTGAATGAAAAACAATGTGAATAAATATGTTTTAAAAATCATTTTAATTATTTGTGTTGAAAGTGACTTTGTGTTGAATATTTCATTCCAAATTTAGGATAACAACTCCAAAACTGAAAATTTTCGAATTATTATTCAAAATGCACCCGGGGAATAGTGAATATTAGAAAAATAAAATTCTATATTAACTAGTGAGGTAAGTAAGTATGCTGTTATTAACCCCACTTTCATTACCAAAAAAGTTGTAATTGATGTTGTAACTGATATTAATCGTGAGTATTTTTAGCTTTCGCTTTATAAGCAAAATCGATGTATTACCTTTACGTCATTGTTATATGCCATTCATATATTAGAACTCCAATTGTTTTCGATGAGATGTCTGGTCCATACAGATAAGATCAATTTTGCTAATGACACGACATTTCTTCCTCTAGGGGAGGCAAATCCAACTTCCACCAACGTAAGAAAGACTGGTTACTTTAAAATCATGTTGACGAGTACTTACCAACATACAGTAAAAAGTGCATACAATCCCCAATAAAAGGATTGACATCTCCAGAGAAAAGTTTGTCACTGCGTCCATAGCCAAAGCTGGTCCGTAAAGGTTAAGGGACATAAAAAATATCTGCAATACGAAACTATGTTATAGATATTTTGAGTTAGAAAGACGCTATTTTTTGGTTATAAAAAAGACAACGTACCATTTGTATCATAAAAAATGCAGAAACTGTGCGTCTCATAACCTTTCCATATCGCATTTCGAGTAACTAAAATAACAATAAATGGTTAAATAAAATAAAATACACTCATTACAGTATGCATTAGTTCGCTCTTTACCATTCGGAAACAGGTGAGATGATAATAAAATGGTTCTAAAGGGAAAGTTTAAGGACCATTGACAGAAAATTTGCAATGATATGACTTTAAGTCTTATCTTAGTACAATCCTTGCCATAAAAATTTGCGTACCAAGAAAAAGTAGTCAAAATGAAACGAAATTTTGCATATGTAAGTACTACTTTGATGTAAGTAAGTGATTAGAAAATCAAAGAAACAGGATCATTTATTGCAGAAAAATGTACAAATGAATGGAAGTTTTAGTACTCTGTTGGACCTCCTCTAGCGCGAATGCATGATGCGACACAAGCGGGCATTGAGGCAAAGAAGTTCAGTATGATATCCTGAGACATCTCGTTCCACAGTTGCTGTAAACGCGCCTCTAGTTCGATCAAACTCGTAGGGTGTCCAACTTGCCGTCCCAAAGGATCTCAGATATGCTCGATTGGTGACAAATCTGGGGATCGAGCAAGCCAAGGAAGGGTGGTAATGTGGCGAAGGCAGTCTTGTGACATTCTTGCTGTGTGTGGCCGAGCATTTTCTTGTTGAAAAATGGATCCCTGGAGCCCTGTCATGAGTGGCATCATATGTGACTGAAGGATGTCATGGACGTACCGCTGGGCTGTTATTGTGCTATGGATCAGTATTAGGGGTGACCGTGTATCGTAAGCTATGGCACCCCATACCATCACACCAACTGTGGGAGCGGTGTGTCGCTGTAAAGCGAAGGCAGGATTGAGGCGTTCACCACGGGCCTCCACACATTAACACGATTGTCATCACTGCTAAAATTGAATCTAGATTCGTCGCTGAAGACGACCTGGTTCCATTCCGTTTCAGTCCAATCCCGTCGTGCGCGACACCACTCTAAACGGAGGAGTCGGTGGGTGGGTGTCATTGGCAGCACACGTAATGGGCGCCGCGATACCAGATGTGCTTCATCCAGGCGCCTTGCGATGGTTCGGGAAGACACATGGGTCCGTAATGAAGGTGCTGCCTATGTCTGGATAGCGGCCAATGAGGCAGTTGGTTCTACGCGTGCGTTTCGTATGATGTGACGGTCTTCTCGACGACTGGTCTGTCGAGAACGTCCTGAGCCTGGTCGCTGTGTAAAAGGCTTATCTTCTGTCCACTGGTCCCAATACCTCCTCATAGTAAAATTAGAACGGCCTACTTGACGAGCTACTCGTCGAGCTGACCACCTAGCTTCCATCATCTCGATGATTCTTCCCCTCTCGAACACTGACACCTGCTCATATTGTCTTCGATGGCGGCGTAACGGCATGTCTACCTCAGAGTTTCCTTTGCAAAAAATTAAGTACACTCAAACAAGCTCTGCTTAATTGTTTTATACTCCAAGGAGAACGAAGTTCAACGCCGTCTAGTGGCATTACGCAATGCGTAATCACGCTGCATTTCTAATCATTTGCATATTTGGCCGACATGTACCTTCATGCCAAGCTTCGTTAATATCCCACAATTATTTCTTGGTGCGCTAATTGTTATGGCAATGAGTGTATATTGGATAAAAATTTATAGTTTTTCTTCAAGAAAGTAATTTAAGAGTGAAAATTAAGAAATATGGCTTTTGAAAGAAATATGACGCTTCAATATGAAAAAAATTTGACGCTCCAATTAGAGTAACGTATCAGTGTGTAAAATTTAAGGAACAGTAAAGTTTTTGTGGCTAATACTTTTCAGTGAAATTACGTTAATATGGTAAAATGATACCAAAAAGTACGTCCAGCCGTTGTAATTAAATATATATTTCCTTCAAAAACGTAAATTAAGAGTGAAAATTATAAAACCGAAGCAATCTATTTCATTGATTCTCAAACTTTGTGAAACTGTGGTTGTAAATGTTTTTTTGACGAGTGCCCAATCTCAACAAATTTAATGTAAATATCCTTATAATATTTTAAACATCATATATGAAACAGGTTTAAGTATTAATAACACCGGTTTGTAATTACAAAGCTGTTCGTGTGATTTTAATGTATTGTTGAATGCAGAATTCCAAAATGTAATATATTTTCTTCCAGGATGTCACATGTTACTCAACAGGGAAAATGTTTGAAATTATGCGCTATACATTTAAAGTCTTCAATGTGCGAATATATTTTGATACATACGCATAAATTAAGAAGATAATGTTTGATTTTTTTGCATTTATTCCTTCATTATGCTGTTCAGAGAATGCAAATAATTTAATAGATAAGCCTATGTATGTAAGTAATTATTAACGGTATTAAAGTGAAATTATGAGTCATAATGCAGGAAGTGTCAATCTGTCACTCAGCTGTAGTCTCAACAGTAACGTCCCCCTATAAATTTTGTTCTCTAAGTACTGTATCACACTAGCAGTTGCCTTGCGTAAATAACGTTTTGTTTAGCAAAGATATTGTAAGTTAGTTTTTTAAAAACTATGAACTTAATATTGTGTGTCGTGTAGTATTTTTTCGTGGGAGAAAGCAAATATGACTTTTAGAGGTAGCGTAAACAGTCATAAGTCTTTTCGTTATATAAGGCGGAAAGTTTGTTATCCAGAAGCGAAGAGGAGGGGGCGGAACATAATTGAGTTTTTGAAAAAAAAAAAAAAGCTTACTACGCCTGTTTTGGTATGAAACTAGGTGACCACGAACAACCGTAGGCTCGACATAAAGTCTGCTGTTAATAGGTTGAAGTACTCTTGCTTTTTGGAATTCTAACTATTTGTTAATTGTTATTTTTGCTCATCCAAAATATACACACTACTATACCTAAAACAGTAATAGTACATTTTTCTAACGCATCTTCAATCTGGAATTAGGCCTGCACAACATGGATCTCATGTTTCAATCACTAGAAATCTGGATTTCACTGTTTGCTACAAGATTTCTGAATATAAAGATGTATAATTTATTTCTCAGCACTCAAATAATAAGCCACAACTTTTAATTCAAAACAAATTAAGTGATTGTTTGGTAAACATTACTCATTCGTTTCCAGCTTGGACTGATGAAAAACCCAAAGCCTGGTCTAGGGGTGGGTACTACGTTTTACGAGTATATCTAATAATTAAGTTTTCAACTTTATTCAACACGAAATTGAAGGAAATAATATTTAATTAACAAATATTGAATAACTGATGTATGTTTCAGAGTTCGAAATGGTCGTGAATGTCAAAGAGCGTGAGTCCTGGATTTCATTCAATCTGGAGGTGGTCGATGATTGAGGAACTAAGTCAGGGTGAAACGCTCCACTAAAATATTAATGATATGGAAAGGACGATACCAAGAGCACAGTGAGGTATTAGCTATCTGATTACTTTTGGACGATTTATAGAGATAGACCGAAAGCAGTATTCAAACTTTGTGTCACAAAATGACGTTTCAGGTATGACAAACTACATGAAAAAATAACAAATTTCATTCAAGGTATAAATTCATTCGTACTGTTTCTCTTGAAGGAATAAAAACACAACGAAAATGAAAAAATATATAGAAATCATAATTAAAATTACATTACAAGTTTTCCCCAAATCATATTGAATGTATCGAAACCGGTTTTGTACGAAAATATGACGCGATAGAAATATTTGAAAAACATCTTTGATATGTTTGTGTACGTACAAATATCCGAAATAAAATTAAAACAACGCATAATCATAAAGAGTATTAGTTCTCTGAAGTATACGGTGAGGCATGGTGACATATATAAAATTACAATTTAATTAGCTATATATCATCCCTTGATGAAATCTCTCTTGTGTAGTTTTCTTCACTAAATTAACCTGAACTAATTGTCATTTACTATCGCATTCTGATCATCAAACATTTGTATTACTATTAAATTTGTATTACTATTACTGTAAAATTGATTATTGTATGATTAAATTTGTTTTATAGATGCTGATTTGAAAAGGTAGTTATAAAAATGCTTATTGTGTGTAATTCATCATAGAAGTTAGTTGAGTAGAGGAAGGAGCAGAAGGATGTCGACGAAACACTTATTACATACACACGCCAAACATTAAAGAATGCTTAAAGTATGTTATTTAATAAATGAAATTGTACAAAAATTTCTAAATTCTAAGCAATAGTTTGAACGCATATTAATATTTTGAATCTCAAAACACAGAACTTTGTCACAGAAATTATAAGTTCTAAAAATTAAGCTTGGATTTCATATCACTACTGAGTTTCAGGAAATTTTAGTTAGGCTAGTGGAGAATTTTATCTATTTTCAAAATAACTGCTACACAGATATTATTCAAATGTTTTTGGTCTGAGTTTTTCACACATCCTGAAATATTGCTCTTCTCAGAATATTACCGCAACAAAATATTTATCCATGAAAATGTTAACAAAAGTTACAGTCACGAATTCCAGGAGAACCTCTAACGATCTGATAAAATTCATATATTTTACTGTGTCACGGCAATAGATTCAGAAACACTGATCTAGAAGTTTAAATAAATAAAAATTGCAATTAAAAAAAAAATGAATGGCTTACCTCATACACTGTAGAAACGCCGCACTGAAAATAGACTGGAATAAAGATAAATGCTGCTATCACAGTTCCAAAGAAAATAGTTATAAACATGAAGGCTGGATAAATTCCATACCTATAAACCTCCCCCGGATAAGCAAGTACTGCTACAGATCCAAACATCGTGACAGTAGTAGAGAGTATGACAGGAATTTTGGACATATCCTTGCCACCCATCAAATACTCCTGAGTAGTCTTTTGTCGATTTCCAGTCAATCGAAACCAAATCCCAAAACCAGCAGCAATCAGAAGCGACATGAAAATTACCACGTAATCAGCGACACCTAAATTATATTTCTCCACCATTGTTGCAAACTGAACGGATCGTAAACAAAAACGTAAAATACTAATCAAATCACTAGAGTCTTATTCAACTTTTGAGTCCTCTTCCTCAGAAATTATTTATTTCTAAATTGCTTAAGCCACTTCAGCTTGATTGAAAACATAATTCATATGCTACAAACATTGGTTAAGTATTACAATACGAATATAGAAGGGGACGAGCACATCAATATACAAAAAATAATTTCCCTAGACTGAATGAAATGTTGAAAAGTGATCTTTACGCAAAGATAGATAGGACGAAAGCGTATTTCCAAGGTTAACTTTATAACGGATATCAAGATGGCCTTGTTGTTGCACAGATTCGGTTATAATGCTCTACATGATAAATAATTCGGATGTTTAATTTTTTCGAGGCCCTGTTCACATGGGTGACATCCATCTCTGTTCTCGCTTGTATGATAAGGGATTCTCGACCTTTCTTGGGTACATCACTCGGCATTTTTGCGAGGTCAGATTCCGTTCTGCGAAATCTTTTTTTTATTGCTATTTCCATCTTCGCGATCGTTATTACAGATAAAGCTTCAAGTCCCAGAGTTCAAATTAGAGGGAATTATTACATCACCCAAATCGATTTATAATACAATGGATTGGATTTCACTGGCACAATGGCCATACTTGGAAAAGTTGGACCAAACTCATGGATGTCAGACAACGTTATATAAATGGCCATACACATACTAGGAAAGTTATTCTGATACAGAAGAGAAAAATACATCCAAGGAAAAATCGAATTTTTACCACCTAAAGCTAGCATATTTCTTGAGCAGTTGGAGAACCCACAGATTCATGGCGACCCCTAGAGAATCGTATTTTGACTGAATTATAGAAGATATTCCTAATGGTAAACACAAAAGTACTGATCGTACTTTTAAAGGGAATGTCATTTCAATTGGAGTGTTTTGTTGTCCCAATAAACATCTGTATTTTTAATCATCAAAAATAGGATTGAGTATTTTGAACTATATTGATTGGATTCCCAAACTTGTCATAAAAATGTGATGATTTCCAACTAAAGGGTACAGTTGGTAGGATATTTAAAACTTAAGAAAACTGTTGGTGCACTAATAATAAAGAAATTATTATAGAAGATTACAGCAAGAAAAGATACAACCTGTTTCCACTGCACTGAATCGTGACTGAAATCAAACTGAAAGTCTTAAATTTTTTTTAGTATTCTTGAATGTTCTATTTATTTCTATAAAATAGTACTTTGATTTCATTGGTTTTTTAAAAATTATTTCTTTCCGTTTTACGTAAATTTGAAGAACGAAGCCTTTCGCTTGTCGAGGTTGACTTAAAATAGGGAATACCTTAGTGAAGATGGGTTGCTTTTATACCTGTTATACTTAAAAACTATGTCAAAAGCGTTGTCACCAAAGTATGCGTATATCAAAGCTATTCAGGAATAGCTATCTGATATTAATATATTATGAGGGCTGCCATTTCCCAGATAAAAATACCATAAAATTGCGAAGTAAATATATTTTATTAATAATTTTTTGGAAGCTGAAGGAATATTCGATTTATAGGAGTCATAGTTCATCAAAATGAACCAAAATTTCTAATTTTTTTGTTTTCTTCAGGACTGCTACAACCAAAGTACTTGTGAAATAATAGCGTAATTTTTTTACTTAGGAAAAAAATTTATTATACCCTATTTTAATAGCGCTGTTACTGACTGAATTGGCTAAATCACAAAATGTACTAAATTAGCATGAAGATCACGCCATCAATTTGAATGAATAGAAATTTGAATTTAAGAATTATAAAACAATATTAGACCTTCCAGTGACAACGTATTCCGATGTTTTTCTTTCATAGTTATCACTGCTTGGAGCAAAAATTTCAAAATCGGCGTCTGATCCAAAAATTTCTTCCCCTCCCCCCAACAAAAATGATAAATACTAAAACTACTTTTCCTTTCGTTATTAGTTTGCAAAAAGACTAAACTTCAGTTGACCTTTAGTGAATTTTCAAAATAAGCCGCTTTAATTTTCGATTAATCGCCAAAATTTTAAAAATAGGTTCTTTAAAAACTATGTTGCTTAAAGCGATACCCCTAAAAGCCAAAGTTGAAAATAGCTACAAAAGTTGCATTTTAGTCTTATATGGCAGCCATTGTTTCATGTTTACCTCATAATGCTTACATTTCTTTAGAAATAAGTGAGTAAATATATGTTCCTTAGCTATTCAATTTTTGATTTGACAGATTTTTTAAAAAGCTCACGTTTGTCATGAAAGCAATACTGTATTAGAAGCTGCAGAAAAATTCCGAATAATTTGTTTATCTTTTTATTTGTAAAATACGATTTGAACAACGTTAATATTCTCAGGTGAAGTTAGCAGAGAGTAGTTCCAGAAAAACAATTTTAAGAGACATCATTGATACGGTTCAAACCTTCATAAAACAGACATGATGGTCTGCATAGGAACAAATTACAAAAGCTTCTGGTGACGCGCATGCGCAGTTGACATGCAAAGCAGCTATCTCGAACAGAACGTGTCGTTCATAGCAGTTTTTTGTGTGACAGTGTGTTTTTTATTGCAACGAAAAAAAAATCATAAAAGTATTATTAGTTCCTTTAACTTAATTGAACTAAATCACCCCCTCCGCAATGACTACTTAAGATTATTTACTCATTTCTTAATATCTAACTTTTTAGACAATTGACTTTTGGTACCTCAAAATAATGCATATTTACACAGAACAATAGGTTCCAAAAACTTTTTTTGCGATGACTTTTCTTGTGCTGTTTTTTTGTTTTTCTTATTGTGTTCCCGTCACTTTTTAATTAAATTTGATACAATTCCCTAAAGGTAAATCCGCATGTAAAAAAACATAACCTTAATTTAATCAAATTATAAAGACATGATGTAACTTTAAAAAAAATACAATTAATGTAGTAATTATCGGAATTGAATTGGTACTTCAATATGGCACATTATCGTCAAAAAATGCAAGCTGGGTTTTATTTATTTGTTCTTTAATAGTAAAAATTTTTTGTCATGCCCCATACATATATAAAATAACTTCAAGTCCAATTGTACTTTAAGAGAGGAATCCTGTACTTAAGATAGCAATCCTGTAATGTCGTACAGATTAATTTAAAACATTTTTTGTGTCATGCTCTTCTTTTAAAAACAGAAGACTTTGCAAAAAAAAATAAAACCATAAGTGAATTTTTAAATAATTTTTTTTGTTTTTCGTATACTTTTGTGTATTTTCTTAACCACAAATGAGTATTATTGATCATTTTTTTAGTAATTTTTAAGTTACAAAGCCCTTTGATGACTTTTAAACTTGATGCGCGTGAGAATCCTTGAAAAGTCCAAGAGAAGATTCCGTTAATTGGCAGAGAACATACAGAATGCAATTTAGAATAGTGTATTTTTATGGCCCGGTGCATACATCCAATTTTTCAACGTCCGGCGCCGCTGCGGCACCGAAACCCAACTATGTATACATAACGGTGAAATGACGCAAGCACTCATTTCGCGCCATTTGCGACAAATATTCTATCAAAGAAAACGTGTTTATTTCGCTTACTTGGTGTATAAAAAGTATATTTTGAAACAAAATAGACGTTAAAGGATGCAACCATTTATTAATTATTATTTATATTCCATTTATTTATGAAAACAAGGTACTTCAGACCGGAGAAGCGTGTGCGGTGAGTTGCTGCACCGTGGGGAACGGTACAAATTGCATGCAAGTTGGACGTGTGGCGCCGGTTGTATTTGTGCACTACTCAATTGCATCTAATGTATCTCAGACCGCACTTGCGTTGCCCAGCGGCGCCGCACGTTAAAAAACTGGATGTGTGCATCGGACCTTAATGTGTTAATGTGGTATTAATGTATCCCTTTACAGAAAGCTGGGTTCATGGTATTAGTAAGAGAGACAACGGTAGTTGTCTCTGCGATTGATCTTGATATAAGCAAAACTGACCAGATTTCGACGGACAAGATATCTAGTTATTAGAAAAATACCTATCAGGTATCGATCTCGTCATTGTAAAAAAAAATCGTCAATATCTTGATGATGATAAATCTTGTTGTTAACAATATTGGTCAGATCTTGATGAATATTTTGTTATAACCACTTGGAGTGTTAAGTCACTGTCGTTCTGCCACTTAAGGAATCGGCATGTAATAAAAATGTTCAATGTAAAGATCAGTCAGAGGCATGCTCTGGGTTTCTAACGCCCTCGATAATGTTGATTTGTAATTTTTGTGTCTGAAACTGGATATTCTAAATACATAAGATACTTTTGCGATAATCTCTCAATAAAATAAGAAGTATTATTTATAAACTGTTAATGTCATATTAAATCAATTATTCTCAATGATGTCACAATTTCTGATATTCATATAACTACGTATCGTACCTACTCTTCAAATATGTCAGAAAAATAAAAATTAAACTTTGAGGTAGGTTCGTAGGCAAGTAGCTTATTAACGGAGCACTGGAGCAACACAATGGGCTATAGTAAACTTTCAGAAACAAAATTAAATACACTACCCTACAGTAATGGACCGGACAGCAAGTTTTGATTGTATAAGGGAAAGAATACTTGCTTTAATATGGGGATGGTCCCCCAAGTGCTGCAATTACACTAGCAACCCTTATAGGCATACTATTAACAAGGTTTTGATACACAGCTATATGTATTGGTGTCCATTCCTGCTGCAAGAATGTCGCCAGATTTCGTATGTGGTACCCTAGCCCGTAAGCGTCGCTCTAACTCGTCCCACAAATGTTCTATGCGGTTTAGGTCGGGACTCTGAGCAGGCCAAGGAAGACGTTTTACATCCATATCTTGGTACCACTGCTTGACAGAGGCTGCAACATTGCTTGGAGAGTTGTCCTCCTTGAAGTAACATTCGTCCATTCCAATATATTTCCATAGCGTAGGAAGAACCTGATTGTCCTGAAATGAACCTGAAAATGCCCATGTAGGCGTCGGCGTTCAATTTAACAGGAACAACAAGCAAAGGTCCCAGTCCATACCACGGAAAATATCCCCAAACAAGTACACCACCACCACCACCGAACTTGACAGTTGGAACGATGAACTCGGGTAACAGACATTTGCCTGGCATTAACTACACCCAAGCACGCCCATCCGACAGGAAGAGCGTGTAGCGTGAATATTCACTCCATAAAACAGTTTTCCAGTGGTCCACAGTACAGTTGCGAAGTTGCAAACACCAAGCGAGTCTGCATGTTTTGTTGGGTAGGGTGATTAATGTTTTGTTGGATAGGGTGTTTTGGTTTGTGTATTTCAACACATCCGTGGATATTGAGGGCGTGCAGTTCTTTCCGCAAACTTTTGGGGTGCACCGCAACCCATGCTGCCAGTTGAAACTCACTGTTGGTGATTTGGAGAGGTTTTTTGTAGTTTTTTACGAACCCCATGCTTTAGGACTCCCCGATCCCGTTCGTTTAGCTTACGGGGACGACCAACGTGTGCCAGTTCTAGTTCCAACTCCCGTAGTCTTTCACTTATTCACGACATTACCAACAGTTGACCGTGGCAGTGTTAATTCAACCACAATTGCGCGAAGAGACTTACCACTTGTGACAACCAACTATAACACCTCTTTCAAAGTCACTAAGTGCCTTTCGTTTTGACATATTGTCACAATTTCACACAGAACTAAGGACGTTACCACTTTGAGTCAGTTAACTGTTATTTTAATTACTTGGCGAAAACAATTCTTCTAAAATAATTTCTGTAATAGTAAGGTCCTATACGGGTCTACTTTTATTTTACCTTACTTTAAAATTTAGTTAGGTAACAAAATAAAGATTAATGTTATTTTAAATAAAATTTTCAAAATCCTAATTTGATCAATATCTTTATTTAACATAGAAATACTTATATATTAAACCTCTGAATTTTAAATTCTGGCTACGAATTGTGTAAATATAATTCTTATAAGCTAGATACAGAAATTTTCTTATGGTTATAGCAACACAGAGATTGAATAAATAATGTCTGCTGAAACACTTCTCACAATTTTGTATCATTATATCGCTTAAGAATTTATATTTGTGTTCTGATTGATATTTATTTTTGTTAAAGGAGAATATGTACTTAAAAAAACTCATGAACTTATTATTTTATTGCTATGAAATTTTTGCAAACTCTTTGTTTCTACTAAAAAGCATAAATATTAAGTTTGGCCCTAAAATATTGTCACTCGGAAATTACTACTTTAACCTAGCAATCTTTACTAATTTATAAAAACTTTTTACCACGTTTAAACACATTAATATTTCATGTAGTGTTAAAATTTCAATCACCATAATAATTTACATATAAATAAAATTAAAACCTTTTGGTAAGTGTCTTGCTCAATTATAAAACAAAAACCTTTGTTCTAAAACAACTAAAATGGCAAAATAAATATAGGTAAACGCTAAATGCAAAAATAAACGTAAGTTAAGTAACATTTAAAACCATAACTTCAAAATTTCAAAGAGTGTCGAATTTTGCTTTAATATATACAAAATATATCAAAGATTGTTTTAAAAAAATTCAAGTGAATCTACTAAACCCAAATGCGCAGGAAACATTTAAAAATCATAATGTTAAAAAATGTCATTCAGTGCTTCTGTAATAGACTATTTAGTATTGAAATGATGGTTTAAACCTTGGATCAGGCACAGTGAATTAGGTTTCTTCGTGTTATCCTTGGTAAGGTTCGGAAAGGTCGTTAGGACTGTCTTTTTTTACTTGTGACAAGCTACATTTCGGTAAGCAATGCAATAGTCATGCACTACTTGGAAACATATATGAAGAAACATCAGTGTAATAAATTACACTAGGGGGCCTGCCCCCTGCTCGCTAACGCTCGCCAACCTCCGGAGGATTGCTTCGCAATCCTCATTGGTTCGCTGCTCGAATCTATGCTCGCTTCGCTCGCCTCAATGAAGACATGTGTCCTAGCAGAAGAGATTGTTTACAAAATATGTTACCAAAAAAAATGTTTTTCAAATCTAAATTTGCTGTATTACAGAAAAAATATATACAGTATCTCTAAAATCAGAATTCAAATGAAAACTTTGTGCAAATTTTGACTCGAAATGTGAGCGTTGCTTTGGAAATTGAATACCCAGCATGTTGTTTGTGTGTACATTTTCCCAGCACTCAAACGACCCACACTTTTTCATTGAGTTTGTTGCCGAAAGTTGTAGTGCAAGCGTCTTGTTGAACTATAATTGTTGGCCCTGAAAAGGACCGTTTTTTAAATGGCCCTGAAAAGATCCTCCGCTTTCTTTGATTTCTATTATAAACTAACTGCAACAGCTCATTAAAATTTCCTTTTTTTTTTCAATAAAATTTCATCCGATAACCTTATAAATTCAATCGATGCGCGAGACTTCGCGATAAACAAACAATCGTACAGTGTTGCCAAAACGCGATTACAAATAACGTCTTTTTTGCGTGCCACGTAAGATAATTATATATATAGATGACTTGTAGAACTGATTACTAGGTTTATATCTTTTCTTGAAAATGTATGCCATTTGCATGTCCACAATTGTTGTGGTCAGATGGATCATGTTTAAACCACAAACGTGTGATTGGTCTAAGACATTTTGAATCAACTGGAATCATATTCTTCCAGCCTAGATAGTAAAAAAGTATAATTGAAACACACAATTTAAAAAAATATTATACATGAAGACCATTAATGTTGAATTGACATAATATAAAATTTCTATCCAAAATATTACCATAGCACATATTTAATTTAAACAAGTATCTATAAAAAAGTATTTCCTTATCAGTATCAGTATAAAATAAATGATAATTTCCTTCATTTTTAAACTCACAAACTTACATTATTTGAATAAAAACGTATGTTTACGTATTTACGTATTTTTCTGAAAACCATTAAAGTCTGATTATCATCAGGACATCCATAAAAATAAGTCTTTTAAACAAAACGAATTAAAATATAATCCACATTTATACTTCTGAGATAAAAAAAAAACGATAAAATTACCTTTAACAGTTAAAATAAGAAATAAATTCAGACATTGTTATGCTACTAAAATTAAAAATTATCTGGCCTCTTTTTGAATTTTTACTTACAAAAAGTACCAATGGGAATAGAAATTTATGAATAAAATTTTCTTACCTGTAATCAAAATAGCTTGATATGTAGTAATTAGAGTAGCACAGAATCCAAATAAGCGACAAACATCAAATATATCGATTGAAATTTTTAAAAAACGAGTAGCTTCTTCTGAAGAATCTATTTTTGTGTCGAACTCGAACGAGATCCTATCTTATCATTAGAGCTCAGATTTTACTTATTTTGCATACACTTTTTTAGCACCTAATGTTGATTGAAACCCGTATTGAGTACTTTTTAGAACTTTACAATCAAAATACTCGAATTTATTTTTGCATGTTTTTTTTTTGCATATTTGGAACCATTTTGCATATTTGGGTTTTTTGCATGTTTTGTGCATATTTGGACGATTTTTCTCTATTTTTAAATATGTATACCAAAAAATTGTTTTTTCAAAGAATTTTACTTAGTGCTTTGTTTGTGTGTGGAACGAAGATTTTTGGAAGCACATCGCATTTGGGATGGTTGGCCTGATCTTTCCTTGTTTAGCCAAAAATGTATAGATTAATATAAGATAGTGGAACACAGAAAAATTGCTTGGGGATTTCAGCTCAGCCCTAATTTAATTAAATAATTAGGCAGTCTTTCATCCTTCACTCTTCATAAGGAAAAGGAGGTAGATTTTAAGTGAAGGCCACTTTGTAAACGTAACCTAGGTACTTTGTCCAGGACAATGACTGCTCAGTTGTGATTTACCCCTCCCTCTCACCCCCATCTTTTTTAAATAAGTACATCTGTCACCTTCTCTCGGCGTTCAGTTCTGTAAAGTCTCAATTAATCCAGTCTTTTTGGAAATTAACATCAATTGTTACACACGACTATTTACAGAGGTTTAATTACAATAAAAGCAAAAGCATGAAGCAAAACATATTGCTTAGTGTTATAATAATGGAATTGCTACGGAGACATCTGAGTTTGACGAAGTCCGCTAGCTATCTGAGCACATTTTTGGTTGCATCAAGGTCACCCAAGAGACAGGATACCTCCCACAAAGTCGCTCGCCATTCCAACCACTTGGGTGCGGTTGAAAAGGTTGTGCCGGAATGTGAGCTGACAGACCCTCACGAAATATTAGCTTAACGATTCCTCGCCATCGTCTCATGTGACGTGGAAAGGTCTTTCGAAGAATGTTTTAAGTGACAAAAGACGAAGTTCAAGATTAAAACCATGAAAAAACTTTGATTATTCAATGTAATTTCAATTTGTTCTAGAACGCCTATTCACCCCCACCAACCAAGCAAACCCAAACCCTCCTCGACAACACCTGTTATTGCTACATTAATTCCACTACTTCAATTTTCTTAAATTCAACTCTAAGATGGTAGACTTGATTTCAAAGGTAAGTAATAGATTCATTTGCAGCAATTTAATTTTTAGTACAAGATAAAATACTAAATTAATTCTACGATATTTCATTGACAAATAATCGGACTGCAAAATTGACGTCTAAACTAGACACTCTAAAAGCTAACCGTGTTGAGAATGCGATTATACCACGTGGGAGTTGTTGAGGGTGGAGCTTCTTGATGTCACTCTCGACGAAACCACGTGATCATTCGAAAAGGAATGCGATTAAATATAATAACCAGGCTTCCTGAATGACACGGCTTCGGGTGTGAGCTTTCTTGATGAGCTCTTCTTGTTCTAGAAACTCGAATTTATGTATTTCTTCGTAATATTACTATTTGTGTTGTTGTTGTACCGTTTGTTTGATGTCCTAAAATAACTCACAAAAAGACATTCTTGGACTCGATGATTCTTTATAAAGCGAGTTCAGTTTCGTTTGCCGGTGCTAAGTATCAAAGCTACTGGGTAAACGGGAAACTTCCGAGACCCGAGCCCGTTGTCCTAAACACTCGGGCACTACGACGTTACAGTCCCTTCTTTACTAACATCCAACTCAAACAACACTTCACACATTCTACATTTAGCTCCTTGTATAATTTTTGTAGTCAACGGATAAGTTTTTCCTATTCCTTTTTTTACTGTAGTAAATATATGTAGAAAAAAAATTATCGGCTTGTTTGGCGCCCGTTCCCAATACGAAGCATGCGCAGATGCCCCGTCAGCACCCCTCCTAATTACGACCCTGTGGACGTTTGAAGTGCTTTCATTTTAATCTACATATTTTTTCAATTTTGTAACATTTGTATGTTTTCTATTTTGTTTACTTTTGCTTTGCATATTTTTTACTATTTTTATCATATTTTTGTCAATTTTTAACATTTGTATGTTTTCTATTTTGTTCATTTTTGCTTTGCATATTTTTTACTATCTTTATCTGCACTATAAAAATAAAATTGAAAAATTATTGTATGAAAGTATGGCTTGTTTTCACTCTTTATCCTCCTCACTACCCTTTTGGTAAGAATGATAATCTTTTTGTTGCAATTTCGCATATTTGGGGGTTTTAATGCATATTTTGAGATTTTGTACTGCATATTTCAGGTCACATTTTTGCATATCGATCCGAGCTCTACTTATCATCTTCTTAGGTTCATAAATAGATCGTTCTGTTAAGGAAATGGTTAGCAATACAGTATGCTTCTAGTCATGTCTCGACAAATGTTTATCACAGGTTAAGTAACTTTAAACCCTATCATCCATAATATTCCCGATTTAATCACTACAAAATGAAAGGAATGTGTCTCGGTTTTTTGTTCCGTTTGCCTTTTTTAGCATAGTATATTAATAAGAGGTACACAGCAGAATAAACTTGTGTGTTTGCAAAAGAGGTTTAACACCAAATGTTTCAAAGTTACATAATGTTATATTCTACTTACAATTTAAAGTTCAGAAATATTAAATTAAGTAGAAAAACAAAGCAAAAAGGACTGAACAATCTATCTTCTAATGAAATAGACGAAGCATGTGCTTTCAGTTTTATGTTATTTCTTCAGGTCTCTCAGTTTGAAGATAAGTCTGTTGTCTGTGGGCAAAAGCATGAATACTAAATTAATGATTGGTTAAATTGATTATCTATTCTTAGAAAACTGACTTTTGATATCTAAAAAAATGTATAGCTATACAAAGACTGATGTATTCCAAAAATTGATTTTCTACGATTACTTTTCTTGGGCTTTTGCTATTTTTTTAATGTTTTGCCTTCGCTTTTTAACTAATTTTATACAATTTCTTTAAAGTAAACCTACATATTCAAAAAACATTACCTCCATTTGATCAAAAAATGATATAACTTTTAAAAAACACAATAAATGTTGTAATTATTGAAATAAAAACCTTCAATTTAGCACATTATTGTCAGAAAATGTAATTTAAATTTTCTTTATTTTTCATGAAAAGTGAAAATTTTTTGGTAACAAAATAAATTTCCAGTTTGGTAAAATAATTTGAAAAATTCCAACGGTACTTTAAGAAAGTAATACCTTGTGTCGTACATATGAATAAAAAAAATTTTTGTTTCACGCTCTTTAAAAAAAAATTTCCAAGAAATTAAAAGTATAAGTGAATTTTCAGATACGAAAAAAATACTTTTGTATTTTTTTAGCCACAAATACCAATTTTCACTAGAAATTAAATCTTCTTAAATTATTACACATTATCTAATCTGTATTCTGTAACATTGGTACTGGTAAATGTGTTGTACAAATACCTAAACTAAAATTCCCTTTTTGAACATGAGCATAATTTGTCGTGATTTCATAATTTAAACGATTATGTCTTAAAACATATTAAATTTATTTAAAGAAATTTCATTTGTAATCAATTGGTTAAAAGAGAAAAATTATTTTAATACTGTCCGTTTAGTAAATTTAATGCACAAAGAATATATTAAAGAACTTGTATGTCAATATAGAATATGATATATATATATATATATATATATATGAATCAATATGGCTTGAAAAATATATTATAAATACAAGTTATTCAAGTAAGTACTAAACAATTTTATTATTCAAATTAATATCAATGGATTAGCTTTGAAAAATATAACATACATTTTGAAACTTGGGAAACCTATAAGCAAGTGTTCAATAGAAAAGTGTGAGCCAAAATTGTGATTAATTTCAAAATGTATATTAAATAGTTTTAACTCTCAACCAAACGTTAAATCTCAGATACCGGAGAAGAGTATTTAAAACTGAAATGGTGGTTTAAACCTCGGATCAGACACAGTGAAAATACTTTCTTCTTGAATATACTTTCTTCGTGTTTCTTCGTTTCTTTGGTATAGATAGGACTTGATGACTCGGAAGGTCGTTATAGCTATCTTTTTAACCTGTGACCAATTGAAATGTGGTAAAGAATGGTCTATCCATGCCCTCTACGGAAACATGTATGAAGAAACATCAGTCTAATAAATTAAATGACGTGTAGAACTTATTACCAGGTTTGTAATGTCATCAAAAATACTCAATCTAAAATCGCTTTTATTCCAAATGTATTCCATTTCCATGTTCACAATTGTTCTGGTCAGATGGATTATGTTTGAACCACAAACGTGTGATTGGACTAAGACATTTTGAATCAACTGGAATAGTATTCTTCCCACCTAGATAGTAAAAAAAGTATAGTTGAAACACGCAATTTTAAAATATACATTATGCATGAAGAGCATTAATGTAGAATTGACTTCATATAAAAATTCCATCCAAAATATTTCCATGGCACATATTTAATTTAAAGAATAATTTATGAAGAGTGTTTCCTTGTCCTTATCACAATTTAGTAAAGAATAATTTCTTTCATTTTTAAGGGCACAAACCTACATTTTTTTAAGAAAAACGTATTTTTACATTTTTAAATATCTTTCTGAAAACCATTAAAATCTAAGGATCAGCAGGACATCCAAAAAATAAGTCTTTAAACTAAAAAAATTAAAATATAATCCCCAATTATTCATCTTCTGACACAAAAACGAGAAAATTGCAGAAGTCACTTAAAATAGGAAATAAATTCAGACATTTTTATTCTGCTAAAATGATAAATGATCTAGCCTATTTTTCAATTTTTACAGGCAAAGATTATCGTTGGTAATAGAAATTTGTTAATGAAAGATTCTTACCTGTAATCAAAATAGCTAGACATGTAGTAATTAGAGAAGCACAGAAACCTAATGGTGATACCCATGCGTATGAAATTCTGTACAAAATGAAAGGTTCACTGAAAAAGAATGCCATGAGAATTTTTCGTATGTGAATTGATATAGATAAGAGCAGTGTATTTTTTTCATCACGTAACATAAAAATATAAATCACAAATCGAAAGATTTGGGTTAATAATTACGTAGTTGAAATAATTAACTACTATAAAACTGTACGTTGTGTGTGTGTTGGTGTTTTTGATGACAATCTGAGTGTGTATACCCATCTCATTCTTTGTTTTAAATGGATTCGCATGCGTTAATTTAGAACATTAGTTTGTGTGTGTATCAGTAGCTAGATGATCATACGCCATAAGCAATTATTATGCTGGGTGACACTGTCGTAAAGAGTGTATTTGAAAATGCAATTACCAGCAATATTAGTATGGTTCTACTGCAAATCTCTACTTTTAGTTTATGATTGAGGATTATAGTTCATCAAAAGTACTTTGAAGTAACCAACAAATTTCTACTTACTCTTCAATTCAAAATGGGTCGTAAAATTAAGGATCATCGCGCCCTTTGAAAAGCATTTTTTTCGTTAAAAATAAATAAATTCCTAGATTCTGATGTATGTGATATTTTTTTTCTGAATATTTGTAATTAGTTATTAATTAATCTGAGAATTATTATTTTTTCGTTAAGTGTCTGTTCATTTTGGCATTTGATACAAATGACTGACTTGAGCATTATTGGAGGTCAGTTTTACTATTACCTTACATTTAATCTGAAAATGTATCAGCTCAATTACAATGAGAGCATGGACTTCGAAACTTTAGAAAACACTGATACGAATAGAAAAAACATTTGAATTAATATAACTAAAATAAAAAGTACTAATTTCTTCTGAAGAAACTCTTTTTGGGTCCAATTTCTTCTAAAATTCAGCATTATATGCACCAGTAGAAATTACAAGGCGTATGAGCCTTGAAGGCGATTAAAATTTAAATACAAATTATTGGTTTCTTGTTAAGAGTTCCCTTTTGTATAACCCCACCCCCCGCGCGTCTTCTAAAATATTTAATTCAAAATTCAATTTAAACAATTATTATTTTAAAATTGTGTTTAAAACTTCTTGTTTTCTTCTGCAAAAAGACAAACATTTATAGATCTAGGTTGCAGCCTACTTATGCTATCGAGAGAAAGAAATGCGTTTGAATAAAAATATTAATTATAATATAATTCAATGTTCGTCTTACCTAGTAGGTTGAAGTTTAGGAAAAGTGGTTGAAGAACACGTTACGTTGCTTGGAGAAGGTGATGTAAAGTTCTGAAGCACATCCAGCGAATTAATTTTAGATGGGCATCCACTGGTTGACAAAGGAAGCGATGGATTAACGTAGCCGCTGAATATCGACCCATACCCAATCCACATCACTGCGACGACACCAAAAAGCAGTCCAACAAGTGCACACTGAAAGTTGAAAACTATGCCTATAATAATTGCTTACTTTAAACAACACCATTAAATCTTTTTTCATATCTAAACTTTAAAAAACTGCGATGACATTTCGAAAAGAAAAACCCAAAACTTAGAATGGCTTTCTAAAGCTTATATTGGCTTTCTAAAATTATCCAACAGATCTCAGCGTTTCTTAAAAACAAAAGAGATACTAACGAATGGATTTCAAATAAAATCAAACGCATATTATTTTGCAACTTACTTGTTAGGAAGTACTTTGTAAGGAAAATCAAAGATGTGTTCCATCGTAGTTACTATGAAATTAACTGAAATTATTTTGGAGATTCGATGTTTGAAAACTTTTATTTCTTTATTTTGCGTTTCTAAAGATGAACATTACAACTTCATTGTGTTTTATCTGATACACATATCTTAGATAATTTCTGCAATGTGTGACTGGATAGCAGAATTTAATATAGATCCCCTTATATACAGGGTGACCAGTAAAGTCCTTTTAAGCTCTTTAATTTTTAAACCGCGTCGCGTAGAGCCAATGTAGTAACGTAGTAACCTACTGTAAAGTGACCATGCTGAATTTATTGAGACAGCTTACTGCGTCCCTAGCGGTAAAATAAGGAAATTAAAAAAAAAATAACTTGAAAACTAAAGAAGATTGGCCAAAAAGTTCACTTAGAAAAATGTACGCAATACAATAATAAAGACACAGAAAAAAAATTCATGGAGTTCTCTGTAAAACTGGCGGAGATATTCGCGATTGAAATTTGAACTTTTCCATACCTTGAAAAGGAGGCCGTCCTGAAATTGAAAAACGTGTATTCCGGTGTTATCATTCAGTTTTCTGAGTTAAGCAAAGACAAATTTAAATTCAAACAAAGAAAGTAAATAAGAAAAAAAAAGGTAAATAAAAAAAAAACATCTGAAAAACGCGCGCGCGCGCGTAATTTGGAAAATAAAAAAACTGACGTTCCGAAATCACTATTTTCGTGCAACAACTGAAATACATAAATGAAAACCTCTAGATCATGCAGCCAGAACGAAGATTTACTATTTAATAATTTTATCCTGATAAATTTTGGGAGCCGTGATAGCCCGATTGGTAAATTGACGGACTGCCAACCAAAGGGTTGTGAGTTCTATCCTCGCCCGTGCCATCCATATACCGACGGGTAAAAAAGGGGCTTGGTGGACGCAAAATCCGTCGTGGCCTCTTAAGTCCTCGCGTTGGTGTAATGTGGAATTGCGGAGATCGGGGTGCCATCTCAGGCGTTACTGTGCCACCTGCCCCTGGCTGCAACATGATGGCGCCCCGTCGAACAAACCCCACCATCCTTTCTTAAGAACAGATTTGGCCAACAGGCAATCGGCTACGATGGTTGTGTTGAATGGTCTCCACGATCACCAGATCTTACAACCCTACTCGATTTCTTCCTGTGAGGTTACATCAACGATCGGATGTATGAAACTCCGTTGACAAGTTTGCTGGATCTGCGGCAGCGTATCATCGATAGCTGCGCTACTGTCACACCACTGAGGATAAGGAATGTGCATGCCGGCGTGCTTGATCGAATACAAATGTGTACTGTAATCGATGGTGACCTTTTCGAACACACTTGCCATGGTTTTGTTTAGCAATAAATTTCTTGCTGTTGCTCATCTGTGTCTTTAATTTTTCCAATGTGCCACATTGAATAACGCGCATTTGTTTCTTACATATTCGCATCTCACTCAAAGTGTATCAGGATAAAATGATTAAATAGTAAATCTTTGTTCGTGATTGTATAGCAGAGAGGTTTTTAATCGTGTATTTTAGTTGTTGCGCGAAAATTGGGATTTCGGATCGTTAGTTTTTTTTTTTCCCGGAGTACGTTTGTCAGATTTTTTTTTTGTTTAACTTTTTTTTTTGTTTGAATTTAAATTCGCCGTTGTTTAACTCAAGAAAAACTGAATGTTAACACCGGAGAACACGTTTTCAATTTCAGGACGGCCCCTTTTTCAAGGCATGGAAGAGTTCAAATTTCAATTCCGAATATCTCCACCAGCTTTACAGATAACTCCATGAAATTTTTTTTCTGTGCTTTTATTATTGTATTGCGTACATTTTTCTAATTGAACTTTTTGGTCAATCTCCTTTAGTTTTCGAGTTATTTTTTAAATTTTTTTATTTCACCGCTAGTGGCGCTGTAAGCTGTCTCAATAAATTCAGCATGGGGATTTTACTGTAGGTACACGTTACTACCTTGATTCTACGAGACGCGGTTTCAAATTTTAAGGGCCTAAAAGGACTACAGGTCACCCTGTATACATAAAAATATGTATATATGTATATAAATCGATAATCAAATTGCAGTCTTTAGATTTAGTGTTTGACATTCCAAACTTGAAATGCACTCATCGAAGTTACAAACACTTGCTGACGACTTTACCTTTATAATCGTGGAAAAATCAAAGCGCAAATTAGGTGAGCTAGTCACAAATGCACTAGACCTTCTAAAACCCTGTACAGATCATCATAGTCAGAACGTGTCTGAAGAATGTACTAAGTACCTCGAGAATGTTGAGTCAGAGTAAAATGGTCTGTTGTTATATCGCAACTCAATGAACTATAATAAAGCTAAATGGGATACAAAGAAAATGTCTAATCTCAATAACTGAAAGTTACAGAACAGCCCCCACTATGGCCTTTCAAATAATTGCGGAAATTCCACCACTACACCTTTCACTTCAAACGGAAGAGGTGTGTGTGTCAAAATGAGAATGATAATAAGTACATAGCTTGGAGATGCAAATTTTTACAAAGATGACTACGAGGAAAGAGCGTGTGGTATCCTTGCCCCAAAATTAGTAGCATTAAATTTGTACGAATCGTAAACGAGGGGAAGACAACCAACAGCAAAGACATTAACGTTCTCACTATTCTGAAATCAATAGATACATTTTTACAGCATCAACGTTTTTCCATACATCAAGATGTCTCTATCCCGAGCCAGAGCGAGGAAAAACTCACCCCTCGCTTGTTGCTCTTGTATCTCGTATTCGTCCTTTCAACTTCACGGTGAGCGCTTGCTTTGCTTCCGTCACAGCATGGTCCTACTGATAGACTATCTCTGTAGAGGGCTGTCAAAAGCGAACATACGGGAGCAGATGATATGTGATGAAGCTACCTTCACCACATGTCCATTAGACCTTAAAACAAAGTATTTTATACAAGCCCCTTACTAGTCTCCCTTTTGGGACGACCCACATCCCATCTGATGCCAGTGGGATGAGATCCAGTTACCCTCTCCTCCAATGAGGGTTCCCCCTTTGCTCCCGCCAAACTTCGGACCCACAGAGATAAAAACGCTGGATATACGGGGTTCACTTGAGACGGAGTAAAGAAACCGGGTGCAACGTGGTCCTGACGATGAACACAAATTTACGTGAGTCATTCAACATATAACCTCTATCAGTTTACTTATGCATGTGATTTCTTTACCTCATACTTTATAGGGATCCCCCTTAAAACCCCTTAATATTTTGAACAAAATTGCTTAAATGTATTTGTTTTGTATTGTACAATATATATAGTTAATCCAACCTTTGTACTTCATTCTTAAACCACTATATTATCACGTCGTACGTAATCCATACAGTAGATAAGGTACTCTTACAATGATCGTCAAGGTTATCCCGGTAACATTCATCTGTGAGAAACGATGTTACACGTACCAGGGGTCTCAATTTCAGTCCCTGTGAACAGTCCTCAGACGAGAATCTCACTTCCACCAGCTTGAAGAGTCCCCTGCTGGCAGGAAGGATCCGTCGCCTTATTGTGATTTACGCCGCACACGTACTCTGCCATCGGCATGTACCAAAGTGAATCTCGACTTTTCATTTCAGGCAACCTTTTTCCACACCTCGACGGTCCATTGGCGATGTTCCCGTGCCCATGTAAAGTATTGCGCCCTGTGTTGTGCAGTAAATACAGAGAATCATGAGACAATGGCTTCTGTACCCCATAGAAAGATGACTGGATGGTGTGGCAGCTTACATGTTTTTGTGCACCAGCGTTAAATCGACGGGCTACCTGTTACACTGTGGCCGGTCAATGCACTGTTACAATGCGGGGACGATCTCGCACATCTACACGCTGGATGGTTGGAAGATGGTTTTGGATGTTGTGGCAGATTACATGTTTTTGTGAACCAGCGTTAAATCGACGGTCTACCCGTTACACTGTGGCCGGTCTATGCGTTATTACATTGCGGGGACGATCTGGCTCATCTTCACGCTATTGTCCTCGGCAGTTGACAATAGCAGGTATGGTTTTACCGGACTTTATGCCTCAGGAAAAGGTAGCAAGCAATTTAAGCCACAGAAAGAGTTTCACATAGGCCGAGTAATTGTACTACGAGAAGGTGGATTGTCTAATCGACGGATTGTGCGACATATTGTTGTAGTGATGTTACTGTTACACGCTGTTGGCAGCGGTGGATACAATAAGGCGAATGCCAGCATCAATCAGGCTCAGGAAGGCCTAGAGATACCGGACCGAGTAAGCATCGATGGGTTGAAAGACATGCGCGTACTGTTCCAACAGCCACTGTCGCAGGCCAACCAACGGGCAGTGGGAACCTCTCTCGATCATCCAATAAGGGATTGATCGTACCATTTGTCGACGACTTCACGGCGAGGGACTAAACTCCCGTAGACCGTTACGACGACTGCCTTTAACAGCATTGCATCGCTGTCAAAGACCGAAATGGTGTCGTGCCGGATGGACATGGGGCATAGAATGGCATTTAGTGGTCTTCACTGACGAATCCCGCTTCTGTCTGGGTTGAGACGACAATTGAATCCGTGTGTAGAGTCAACGTGATCAACGACAAGATTCACGGTTTGTTGTACAGCGTCACACGTCCAGGTGTCATGGCGTGGTGTGCAATTGCGAATGGGGCCAAATCGCATTTGGTATTTGTTATGGTCTCTTTGACAGACAAGCGTTACACAAGAAAATTTACAACCGCTTACGCTCCCATTCCTGAACTCCTAGGTTCACCCGTTTTTTCCGCTAGACAATGCTCGACCCCATATTGCTGCGATCTCTAGAGCTTGTCCTCGGCACAGAGATATCTTACCATGGCCGGCATACTCACCGGACCTGTCCCCGATCTAGAATATTTGTGATGCCATTGGACGAGTTGTATATACACCTATACCGCGTACTCTACTGGAACTACGTGACATGGATCAAGCAGAATGGGATGGACTGTCGCAGGACTTCATAAAAAGCTTCTATTACGCACTTTCAAAGCGCTAGGCGTGCTGCATTAGGAATAATGGCGGTCTTACGCCCAACTAAATGATACTACTTTTTGGAATTTTTTTCAATAAAATGCATATTTCAGTCTCAATTTTAATCCTTTTCTCATTCTTAAGCACTGTACCAATTTCATTGCATTCGGACAATTCCATCTAGGTGCAACTTTTTTTTGTCTTAGAGTGTATAACTTTGTGAATTAAGATTACCACATGGTAGCGAATAGAAGGGAATCCAACTAAGCAATCGCTTTTCCTGACATGCACACTGTCTCTAAAGTAATAATCTCCCGAATATTAATAGGATGAGTCAACTACATCGTTTCCTTCAATGTCAAGATTCGATAGCCATTCCATGCGTACAATGATCTGAACGTAAAGGTACTGTAATATTATTAGATCATATCTTTGTGAGAAACGTCGTCATGTTACAGAATACAGAAATCACCTATTGCACTGTATAAGGATGAACAATTTGATCAAGGATACCATTGTAACACTTTGATACCATCTCTTTGTAACATAAGCAAGCTAAGTTCTGTACGTCGACTTGAAGTTATGCCACCAGAAACCACATACACTGCCTCCATCACAAAGATCTCTTTCATGGATGTTACTAACGTGATAATGGATCCCGAAGTCTCTCCGGATGAAAACATACCTGAAATAATCTTACAAATTGAATTCGAGTTTCTCTATGAAGATATCCCATTGACTTTCACTCTAGCTGACATGCATAATCAATTGAACCGTTCTCTGAGGTGGCGTGAGGTGAAGACAACACAAATTCCTGGTCGTCTAACCTACAAATCTGCTTCATTAAAACTTCTGCATACAGTTACGATGTTATCAGCCTTCCAGTACCGACATCAAGAACTCATGTTAAGACAAGAGAACCAAGTGGGGTTGGTGAGAGGTTTCTTATCTCTTAATGTGTTTAATTGCCTATATCGGTCATAAAACAGTTGTAGTTCTAGTGCTTCTTTAACTGTATCTTCTATATTCTGAAGCTGTTCTCACAAATGTCTTCATTTTCCATAAAATTATCTTTCATTTCACAGTCTATTCATTACAGAAGGACTCATAATCAGCTTTATTGCCACATGCGTTTGATTCTGGACTGCTTCCAGTCTACCAATGATCCGACCATTCAATTATTTTGGTAAAACGTGTCTTGAATTCATTCGTACAAAGTGAACATCTCTTATTTTTTCACTCATGTTTTGAAAAAGAAATCGCTACACGTTTTGATATGTGTTTTCTTTTAAACTTATGACACCATAGGACGCAAGAGCCAAAAAATTGTATAGTATTATTGTGATGCTTCATTATCTTTTGACGAGTAATAGCAATTTTTATATTTTTTCTTAATTTATGGAAATCAATTTAGTGAGCTTAAATAGAAGACGACTAGCAAAATCAATTACATATTATTTAAATTGAGCTAAATAAAAAACCCATAAAAATTTAACATTTAGTGTGACTTACTCTATCATTGCCTTTTCTTGTTAAAATAGCTATCAAGAAAATTGCAACCACAGGCCCCTCCGAAACTGCCATTAAAATACTCCCAGTGGCCATGATGCTGTCTGCTTTAGAAATGCAAAATGTCAGGCCGATGCAAATGATTCCATATACAACACCTGTAAAAAATAATTCAAATTTACATCACTTGTATGAATAATAGTTCACTTCATATAAACTGCTGAGTTTAACATATCAAACTACTAATACTACACAGTCTAGTCACATTAATGTGACCACCTGTCAAAAACCAGAATAACCACCTTTAGCAGAGCGGACCGCTGCGAGACGTGCAGGAAGAGAGTCAATTAGGTTTCTGAAGTTGTTCACTGGGATGTTGAGCCATGCCGACTCCAGTGCCGTGGCCAGCTGCGCTAGATTACGCGGTTGAGGATCCATGGCGCGAACAACCCGATCGAGATGGTCCCACAGATTCTCGATTGGGTTTAAATCTGGTGAGTTTGCTGGCCAGGGGAGTAATGTAAACTCATCCTGGTGCTCTTCGAACCACGCACATACACTGCGAGCTTTATGACACCTCGCATTGTCCTGCTGGTAGATTCCGTCATTCTGATGACAAATAATTCGCATGTAGGGGTGGACATGGTCCGCAAGGACAGGTGCGTACTTGTGCTGAACCTTTGTGCCTTCCACAATTATGAGTGCATTCAGTGAATGCCAGGAAAACATTCCTCAAACCATGATGCTCTCTCCTCCAGCCTGGATCCTTCCGGCAACTGTTACAGGGTGTTTGCTTTCAGACGTTTCACGCCGTATACGCCAACGTCCGATGGAGCATAAAACGTGATTCACCGGAAAAAGACACCTGCCGCCACTCTGTGGATGTCCAGTTGTGGCACTGGTGTGCAAATTCCAGCCTTCGTCGCCGATGAACAGCAGTCAGCATAGGTGCATTAACCAGGCGTCTGCTTCGGATGCCCATGCGCAGCAACGTTCGCTGAACCGTTGTTGAGGATACACTTTTGGTAGCCCCTTGGTTCATCTGGGCTGTCAGTTGCTCAACAGTTGCACGTCTATAAGACCGAACGCATCTCCGTAGCCATCGTTCGCTTCTGTCATCTATAGCCCGTGGTGCACCACATGTGCCACGCCGCTGATTTTGGATAGTGCCATTTTGCCATGCACGGTATACTTTTACCACGGCGGCACGCGAACAGTTCATAAAAGCCGTTTTCAAAATGCTTCCACTCTTGGCCCGAAAGCCAATAATCATGCCGTTTTGGATGTCGGATAAATCGCTACGTTTCTGCATACGCCAACGATTGAAATGCTTTCCGATGCCCTAGGACATCCTTTATATACACTCCACTGCAATGTGCTGCCACCTGCCTTTTGTGATTGGTTATTTCACGTTGACGTCGAAAGTAGGTGGTGGTCACATTAATGTGACTGGACTGTGTATTTGCGTGAAATGCAACCTGAGCTTATTTGAGAAAATATGAATTAAAATAACTTAAAATAGAACAATGTTACTATAGGGAATATTTTGTTGTACTGATCTACGCAACGTCCTATTTACTTATAAAATTATTTAAAGTTAAACAGGTTCAACTGATCCCTAGGTTTATTTTTCTATTCTGAGTCGGTAAAACCTTCTCTGCATTTGCATATCCATTACTTTTTGTTGTCTTTTGCGCTTTGCGCAACTTCGCCAAAAATATGACCCATCCACCATTAAACCCTGCAACCAACCAAAGCTCACAACACGCATGACTAAATTACTATTGTTTGAAAAATCTTAGAAAAGATTCTATTCATCAGAATGATCAAAACTAAGCAAGAAATATAACAGTTTGCAGAAGGGGTATATGCAAAGAAAAATAAATTATTTCAGCATTACGGCTTGTACTTATGCAATTTCGAGGACAAACCTTTTGGTATTGTATTCAGAATTCTCTTCTCGCGATCAATTACGGATTTACACAAACAGCTCAGTTACAGATAAAATTATAATACCCAGGATGGATTCGGAGTCAAATAATATCGTAAAATTAACTTTTCTGTGTTCTAAATTTAAATGTTTGGAAAAAAGTAAAGTAATAATATTTGCGTCTATATAATTTATATAATCTAGTTGAAATAAAAAAATTTGTCAGTCAAAGCTCTTACATAACAGTTTAGCAATGAACACGGTTCTTATTTCGGTGATTTTTGACGAGGAGACAAGAGGCTTTATGAAGTCGATGACTGTGACCGTAGACACAGAGTTTAGGGCAGAGGATATTGAGCTCAGCGAACCACTAAAAATTCCAGCCACACACAGTCCGGTTAGGCCAGGTACAGAGTTGAATCTACTCACAATGTAGTATGGAATCATCTGTGAAATAGAAAATAATAAGTATGGAGTAATATTTTTAAATCACCCAAGAAGCTGCTATTCTTAGACATAAAGTTGAAATTGCGCAAAATTACCCCAGTTGATATAAACAAACAAAAAATATTCAATATAAATTTTTCAAGAAAGTTTCAAAAGAAAATAAAATTTTATAGATTTTACTATAACCCCCCCCCCCCCTCTGAAGAAAATAAATTTTAAATCAGTAAGTAAACAGAAGCAGCAAAAAGAAGAAAAGTTAAAAACAACCGTAAACAGTTGGCCTAAAAAATATCTTGCCATATAATATACAGAAACTTGAATTACTATGGAGTTCTTCACAAAGTAGCAGGTCGGATTTGTACATAGGTTTTACTTTTCTTATAAAGCAGGAAGAAAGTGGACTTCAAATATCAATGTGCCGTAGATACATGACATTAGTGCATTGCCCTTATTCGAATACATGATACTGCTACTCGTCAATGTTCATCAAGTTATTTGTAGTAAGCACTCTCCCATCCAGCTTTATGAATTTTTTGTAGGTTGCAGTTGGTGTTGGTGCATCAAAATCCTGTATTGTTAATAAATTATTTTGAAGTAAGGAAGGAAGTTTCTCGATGTATACTTTGATGCAGTTCAGCACTTTTTTTTTGTCGGGAAATCTTCTTGACTATAGCCTATAGCTAGGGATCTGCTGCAAAACAACATGTTTGTTTTCAGATATCAGAGCAGTAGTAAATTCTGTATTATATAGTCATTGGGGAATGAATATATATGTGTAAGACATGAATCATCCTCATCAATATGGACTGAACAGTTGTTTGTGTTTTTTCTAATCTAGGATCAAAATTAGATCAGTTTCATGGTGTCTTTTCTGCAAAAAAATCAAAACAATATCCTGGAGTGAAGTATGTGGTCATGACTAGCCATCCCGTTACCCTGACAGTTGTGACAGACAGGGTAAATATTTTTTCTTGCATCATATTGTATACAATTGACATCACAGAGTGGGTGAAGGTTGCTGCCTGCTGTCCCTCAGAACAGGCGAGGCAATTGCTATCACAGAAATTTGCCCATAAGTACGGCCGTATCTTACATGGAAAAAAATAATCTGGTTTGGAATCACAACTTACCTTCGCTTAGAGGTCTCATTTAGTCTGGTTTCTATTCCACCAAGATCTGTCTGGTTTGCGACACTTTAACCAGATTGGTTGCTGTAAATACTGCCCGTTTACCATCGCCCTGACATGATCTCTACTTTCTCGGTACTTGTGAATCCGACAACACAGTTTTATTAATTACAATTATACTAATATATCATCGACTTCACCATCAAGACTTGAACCATGAATCCTTTCCGATGAATAAATTGAAATAATTTAGAGTAGACTCGGTAGCTCTGGTAGACCATGGTAGACCTGCTAGAAGAGTAACGGATTAGCAACTAGATGGCTGCGAGATCAATTCCAACCAAATACCGTCGTGCACAAAGGGGGCTGGGGAACGTAAAATTTGAGGTGGCCTAAGTGTACTCATGTTGGCGTGGCGTGGAATTTTAAAGAGTGGAGTGCCAGCTCAGGTGTGACCTCGTCACCTGACCGTGGTTCTAAATTACGTGTTGTTATCCCATGGAGGGTTTACTTCGGGATTGATCCTTGACTGTCGTCAATGCCCATTATCTTGATCCACTGCGACGTTATTTAAAATACCTACCTACCCATGGACAATTTTTGCTACCTATCCAAATATACATGCAACCAGTTATTTTCAAAACACATGGCCTAGATCAATTTTGCATTGCAATCTTCTCAAGACAGCTGTTACAATTTCTTCCTTAGATACTAATTCAGTAATATACAAGTTCATCTCGGAATCGATCTATTCCACGGAGTCTCTAAATAAAAAGAGAAAACACACCTGCTCTAATAAAGTTTTTGTTCACAATTGCATTTTTTAAGTCCTGATTAAATTTATGAATGTACATTTCAATTCCTGTCATACAATATCCGGGAATATTTTAAAACTATATAATGACTTACTTGATCGTATTTTGTTATCCCTGTGTTCATTACATCTTTGATTGGATCGCAGGATTGGAAGATTGCGTACATAATCAATCCTGATAGGCAGCACATAGAACCGAGAATGCCATATGTTACTGTGCTCCATACAAGAGATCTGAAACATTAATAGCCTTAATTATGTACATGAGGATTGAAACAGGATTTACAAATTATGGTTTATTTCTCTGAATGCAAAATTTTTTTTTAATGCATGTAGCGTTCAAATACACAGCATTGATTCAAATTCTGTATATTCCGTTAACGAATCCGTCAAGGAAATGTAAAAGAAATCAAAGACTAAAGATGAAATCATTGACAAAAGTAGCAAAGAATGGGTTAAAAGACATCAGCAAACAAGACGAAAGTGCGAAAAGCATTGTGTTAAGTGTAGTACAGTGGAAAGATGAGCTGTAATTGTTTCTGGATGTATGACATTTGTGATATGTCCTTATGAAACATGAGACTTCTATCACTAAACTGTTATTAACCGTTGGAAATTATTATCTCTCCAAAATAGAACTGATAAATTGTTCTCCACTTAGTGAGAATGGTTAATCCGTTTGTGAGAGTGATTGACTGTAGAACCTCCCGACTTGTTTTACCACAATTAGATTTAATCGCGCAAAGTTATTTTTTTATGACAACATAATTTACCCAGGCTTGACAGGAAAGATTTAATGCGTATTTGAACATTGCATTACAGTACAAAGCGCATATTCTGTAGTAACTATTGCGTATTAATCTGCTCTTGTTAAATAGTTGTCAGAAAACGCAAATTTTTTTTTAATATGAAAATATTTTCATTCAATTTATAATTCGTTAGAAAACTTCCCTATAGTGACCAACCTTTTGATACTTGGATTTTTATTCTTCTTTGAGTAATATAGCAGTTTTGCATTGAAGAGATATCTCGTCACTAGCTAAATTGACAAGATTGTGTACTGCATATCTATATTGTTGAAACACATGGTGGGTAAAAGCTTGGATTATTTTTGTCATTATAATAGTGCATATTAGTACTCTCTAACACAATTACGGATGAGGTTCCCTGCGTAAATATATAGAGAAATTAGCTTATCATATGGTAATACATCTGGTGTTTTCAAGGTGGGGGTGGTCCAGGGAACTTTCGAAACACACTCTGAATACATCCCTGCCGTATTATAACGGTGGCTCTATGAAGTCACTGATTTGAAAAGCATCAAATTGTGTGGAATAAGGAGGCCAGGGATTGTAAATAATTTTAGAAGAACGATGGATTGTTATATTACAATAATAATTTGATGTTTGCGCGGCGAAGTGGAAAGTCACCAAACACAGCTCCGTTCCCTCCTTTCCCGTTAATAGCTGAGTGTAACGTCGTGAGTAGAACTTACATGGCGAGTGGCTTGTAGGCAATTAATACGACTTTTAAAAATACAGCACATTTAATTAGTTACTAAATATATACATAAGTTAAGGCTATTTCGAGGCTAAATATAAAATAAATACAAATTTGGTTAAAGCCCCGAGGCGATTCAGTCTGTTCAACGATTATCTCTTCTTACGGCCGTATTCACAAGTCCGAGTTAACTCGAGAATCAACGATAATCCGCGAGTTATCGAAAAAACCGTATTTACAAGTCCTGATCCGTGGTTTAAACTGCCGGTTACGTGTTACACTTTGATCCTCCGAAATCGGCGAGTTAATTCGCGATTAAGCGTTACGCTTGCGCAGTACTACCTTTTTGCGAAGGAAATTCAGCGAAACAAAATGGATGACACACTTCATTATATGCTATATTACACTATCCTTGCGATGACTGGATTGGACGTATCATTGGGGAGCACCTGCTTTATAGCAGCTCATGTCCTCATCACAATATTGCCTAAATGGAAAATTTCAAACATAATTTTATTGAAATTCAAAAGAAAAATGAAAATAAAGGTAACTGCGTAATCTTAAACAAGCAGCTTGGCTAAAAGATAGATAGCGGCACCTCCGTCCACTAAGCCGAAGAGAGCGAACGGAAGAATACGACCATGGCAGATGCAAATTCGTCGTAGAATAAAAATTATTCTGCTGATTTATTACGAATGAAAAAAATTGATAATGCAAGTTACTTTTCACACCACCAACACACACCCATACTGACAAGTACAAAGGTAATCGGATTACATACATCTGTCAAGACAATGTGTACAATTCTTTCTTGCAAAATTTAGGTTTCCATAAAAATCCAATTTGAAATTAAATACCTTTGCATTTCTTTTCCCAAACCCATATTAAAATGCTGTACGAGTCCTATTTATTCACAATTTGGAATCAATTCTACGGCGAATCAATTCTACATAGGCGTAACCAGGAGGGGAGGGGTTCAACCCCCCCCCCCCCCACCACCACATTCAGTTGAGAAAAAATTATTGCTAATCTATACATATATAATGAGTTTTACACAAATTAATCCCTTGTTAATAACTATTCATAACTTAATTTTGAATAATGTTCTTCTTATGCAATAAACATAGCCGTAACCAGGGGGGTTGGGGGTTCAACCCTCCCCATTCAGTCATTCAGTTGAGAAAAATTTTGATTATATATATATAATGAGGGAGTTTTCACAGATTAATCCCATGTTAATAACTACTCAAGCTATTCATAACTTAATTTTAATTAATGTTTTACCTGTGTAATAAATAAATGTATCGATGAACAATGGTACATTAGTTCATAGGCGTAACCCGGGGGTGTTGGGGGTTCAACCCCCCATTCAGTTCGTCATAAAAGATAGACAAATTTTTTAATGAAGAGCAATCGGAGTTTTAAGCTTTATGGCTATTTAAACTAGATTATATAAAAATAAAAATTATTTTTACACTCATAATATAAATACCGTATATTTCTGAATATGAGCCGATCCGTGTATACGCCAAGGGTGCGTGTTTTCTTCAAAAATTTACCCAAAATTCAAAATCTGTATATAAGCCGACATAAAAATTAATTTTTTTTGTGTGACGTTCAAACCATACGTTCTAAAGCCATGAGGGCGTAATGTCGCCACAGAAGGTAAAACGGGTGGAATATCTTCCCATCAAATCGCTGTAAAATAAAACGCCACTTGCCAACGATGATAGCTTTAACCTGCTAATGATTTTCCACAGTGTCCAGACGGTCCAGCCTCTGATATCCGACCTCTGACGGGGTGATTGACAGGTGATGATGTACTGGACATTAGAATTCAAAAGGGGGAGGGGATTCATTATGGCTCTTAAAAGAAACTCGGGTAGGGTCTAGATGTGATTGAACTCTCCAACTGATTGCCACGATTTAACTTGGCAGTAAAGATGTGCAATGACGAGCGTTCTGAGCTTGAAGCCGCAGGTTTCACTGCTAGGTTGTCTATTCGCCCCCTTTCCAAAAAAGGTGACCGCTAATGATCTTCCAAAAGTGTCCCGCACCTGATGCCGGACCTCTGACTGGGAGATTGACAGATGATCAGTTCAACAATGGTCAAGGGGATCGGCTGGGGCTTGGGAATTTTTTTTATCAGTGCCACTCTTATCTTCGCCGTGCAGCCTAAAATATGTGCGGTACATAAAGTTTCAAAAGGGGGAGTGGTCTCATTGACCCTTGGCAGCGATGTGTATAAAGAACATATAAATTCTAGTACGGAAATGGCATTGGAACTGATGATGATACACATCAGGGCATCCCAATGAGTGAAGCCAAATTTTTCTAACTATTCGGAAACTCGGATTCAGACACTGAATTTGAAGGATTTATATGACTTATTTTTCTCTTTTTGCTTAAAGGCTGCATTCAAAACGTAAGTTAAAAAGACTTTAAAAATTGGAACAGCTGTTGGATTTGGATCCTAGTCCGGATGGCATGAAGTAAAAAAAAGGCATGCTTTCCAAACACCCGTTGGGGTTGCTATAAAAATCGTTAATCGCTCGTAAAGAATTCGAAATTGCTGCCACCGGAGGGATATCCGAATCCAACAGCTGCATAAAAAAAAGGTTCCCTTTCCAATTGTTATTTTTATGTGCTAATTAATTACTGTGTTCAATTATTATTTTGTGTGCTATATTTGTCGATAGTTAGCGATTTATCGCTTGCGGCCGGCTAACGGAAATCTACTTTAGTTTTTTAGCGAAATTAGCGGATCAGTATATAAGCCGACCCCCCCCCCCCCCACACACACACTTTAGCTTAAGAAAAAGTTCCAAAAATTCTCGGATTATACACGGAAATATACGTAAATGCACGACAAAAGTGAAATTTTCATTCGCTTGATTTTTTTTTATGTTTTACTTAGAATGTGATTTTTGAAGAACCAACTAGGAAAATGTTCATACGTATTTATCACAGCAAAAACTAATTAATTTTATGCAAATGTTATAGTTCATGAATTTCTAGTGACTATTTTCTATTCTTTCTAATTTAATGATAGTCTAAAAATCTGAATGTATGTGCATACTTACCAATGATGCTTTTTATTTCAATATTTGTAAAATATGTTGTCAATGATTTACTGCAGTGGTCCCCAACCCCCGGGCCGCGGACCAGTACCGGTCCGTGGATCAAATGGCACCGGGCCGCCCAAGGAACATTAAATTATTTCCATTTTATTTACTGTGGTGCATTTATCTCGGGTTTGAGCAGTTCTTATCTATGAAATGTCCACTCAAATTAGGAGGCGGTAAATCAGAACTTGAAATTTGTTCTGTTACTAGAGCTTCAATTATGATTTCTGAATTCTGTATATCTCTATTTTCCAATTTTGACAAATGTGACAACTGTTTTCAAGTTGGCAGACAAAGTAGCTGCATTTAAAGCCAAATGAAGTTGTAGGGACAGTGCGTGAAAAGAGGCATTTTGTACATGTTCCAGACATTAGCAGGGATTTTAGGCGAGACTGAGCCTAAACATTTATTCTCCCAGTTAGTGCACGATCACCTGTCTTTGCTTTTAAAAGAGTTCGAGCGCTATTTCCCAACCACAAAAGACCCACGAAGTGGTAAGAAATGGATTCGCGACCCATTTGTCAACAAATCAGTCGAATTTAGTATGTCTGTGCAAGAAGAAGATCAACAGCTGGAAATTACAAATGAAGGCGGCCTTAAAACTACATTCGAGGCAACAACTCTGACGGTTTTCTGGATTAAAGTCATGGCAGAATACCCTGAGATTGCCACCACAGCACTTAAATCCCTATTGCCATTTCCGACAACCTATCTGTGTGAAGTGGGGTTTTCTGCAGTGACAGCAACCAAAACAAAACAACGGAATAAACTGGACATAAGCAACACACTTCGGGTGTCATTGTCTCCTATTACCCCCAGATGAAACCGCGTCGTTGCAAAGAAACAAGCTCAGGGTTCTCATTGATTTAGCGTTCTAATGAGTTAAAATGTTAAATCACTTTATATTCATTTTTTGGTGTAACTGTATTTTATTTTGAAGGTATGTTTAAATGCAATTAAATTAAAATTATTAAATCAAAACAATCTATAATATAAACAATCAACGCCCCCCCCCCTTCCCCTCAGCGGGCCGTGATAAAATTATCAAACGTTGATCCGGTCCTCAGCGATAAAAAAGTTGGGGAGCACTGATAAACTGTATTTTGTTTCACAAATTTTTAAAACAGATGTTTCGAATTAACTAAACTCTGATGAACGGGGTTTTTGAACTAGCAAGGTTTTAGTGTAATTGAAGACTATCCTTAAATAACTTGTTGTTACACCAAACAATGTGTTTCTCATGTATGATACTATAAAACAACATTGTTTAAAACGACTTTATTTGAAATGAAAGTGACTAACATTTGCTAGACGCAAAATTTTTAATAATTTTATCAGTGTTCTACGAAAAAAAGTATCAATATATTGTGTGATTTTTAACATAAAAATATGAAAGTTTCCCTGAGTAAGTCTCCAGATGCTTCACCTTTTTATTGGTGTACAGTTCATAACTTCTCGGGACTGAACCACTCCCCCCTCAGTCATCAACCCTAGCCACGCCTATGCTTCTGAGTACACAAGGGTCCGCGCAAAGGAATTCCCGATACTACACTCGTCAATAGAGATTTTTGGTAGTTCATTTCCTTTTAGACATACATTTATATATTACTCATAACGTTCTACTAGTTTCCCTTTATAATCATGGTTTCTGACAGCCTACATAATATTAGAAGTCTAAATTCCTTAAGGGTGAGAGGACATATTCTCTTTACAGAGATGTTCTGGCGAACCTTATCCACAGCACATCTTCTGTACTTCTGCTTTAAAATGTTTCAGTATTAAAAATGTTGCATACTTCTTTTAAGTGTTTAGATTATGAGTGCTGTTAATTACGTATGTTTATACATAACTCTTCCACGCATTTAGATTTATGATGCCATGTGTTTACCATTACTGTTTCTGGTAAATATATATTCTAATCAGCTACTACAGGCTGATGTAATCTTTTATAATACGCAGTAATTGACCCAATTGCCTCTGAGGCATTAATCTGCTCGTTTCGTACTTATCCTTGTCTATTGTGATGTCCTTTTATAATTATTAAATATATTTTTGGACTTGGAAGTACACTCTTTCTCCTTTATTACAAGACGTGACAAAAAATAACAGTGCGAAAGCATTATTGTAGATTTAAGGTAAGATATATTTGATGTATTTATGTTAGAATTTAAATAATACTTTCGGGAGATGACTTTTTTACTAAAAAAAATTCAATAGAAGCGTTAATGTGAAAAGTATAAGTTAAATTTCCTCTTGTTGACATTACAACAGTGATGTTTCTTCCAATACTGATGAATGTTTTCACAGTTGCATGTAGTTATTCACAAGTATATAATTAATACACTTATTAAAAAATTGTAGATGTATTAATTGCCTCATAGACGACAGAATCAGAATCGAGAGAATTTTTACCGATGTGCTTCAAGCAAATCAAGTTTAAATCTGAGAAGTTACGAAAAAATCGACGTTTTAATTTCTAATTTAAATGTAATGTAAATTTTAAAATTCACCATAAAACATCTGGTAAATATTCTATAGACTAGGGGGTTCCGCCCCCTTCTCGCGAACCCCCGGGAATTTCTACGCAATCCTTTTTATTTTGCTTTGCAAACCAACATTCTTTTTGCAAGTGATTTCTCTTTTCCTTATTTTAACACTTGATGTATCTCTCTCTCTCTCTCTCTCTCTCAGTAACGCATTAGTAAAAACCTTCTCCATCTTGTTCCCTCTACAATTTTAAATAGACCAATCTCTTAATTTTCTGATCTCTACTTTCTCGGGAAGCCGTCTGAGAATAGAGTGAAAAAAGCAAGCCTCTTTCCTTGCCAAAATATTAAAAAAAATCGTTGCTATGATAAATTTGATATCTGGCAAATAAGTTTTTCAGAAAATGTAGCTTTCATTTCCGTGAAGGAGAATGAATGCTATCGTTCCTCGATCTAAAAAATACGAAATTTGTAGGACCAACTTTTGATTGTATCGAATTTATTTATGAACCAATTTTAAAAGTAATTTTACCGTAAGAAGGAGTGTATTCTAAGCTTTCACGTGGTATTTTAAAATTTTAAAACTAATAGTATTAAGCTACACATATGACAGTTTTAGTTTTGTGTAACGGAACTTACGATCTTAAAGTCCCAAAATTTTTATACGACCAACATATAATCGCATCGAAAATTTATTTATTAACGAATTTCCAAAATAATTGTACCATACGAGAGAGTACATTCTAAGGTTTTTCAGTGATGCTTTCAAATTTAAAAAATAACAGTATGAGCTATTGATATGACAGTTAATAAAAATTGACGGAAATTTACCAATATTCCAAAATTTGTCTGACCAACTTTTGATAGCATCGAATTTATTTATTAACCAATTTCAAAAGTAATTGTACCGTAAGAAGGAGTATATTCTAAGGTTTTGTGCGATGTTTTTAAACTTAAAAACTAATAGTAATAAAGATATGACAATTTACCAAAAAAATAACAAAAATGTACCGGTTTTTCCCGAATTTCAAAAAAATATTTCCAGGAACCAAATTGAAATTTATAAAATAGCTCGACGAGCAGCAAAAATTCACGTTTAGAAGCACTGTAAAAAATCACGACTGAAGACTGAAAATTTGTACGTCTTTTGCTCACTCGCGTTTGAAATTTCACTTTTTCACTTAGACACTAATGCTAAACTAATAGCCGCATAGGCAAAAAAATCTTCTTTTTCATGTTCCCTGAACAACTTTGAACAAACCATGTTAATTTCGTAATTTTCTTTCTCGGAAAACTGTCTAAGAATCTAGCAAAAAAAAAACGAATTTTCAACCCTGCGACGGCGGTTGCGGCAACGTTTTTTTAAAGATAAAGCGATAAAAAAAATTGTGATTTTTTAAAAGCTAGTGTCAATTAATGAATATGCATCAATATAATTAATTATTTTTAATTACTAATATATATTAACCATATTAATATAATTAATTATAAATAAAAAAATAGTTGTTAATTATTTTAATATAATTAATTTAATCTTCCCTTTTTATTGGGGTACAATCCAGACTTTTTGGGACAACCCCCCCCCCATTCAACAACCCTAGTTACGCCTATGGATCAGTATGAACGCAGATTCGGGCGTCGTAACCAATGTAAACAATATCACGTGAGCGTGAGGAGACGGTAGTAGCCAATCACAGAGAGCGTCTCATTTTAATCTATGGATCACTTAACACGCAGCTTGAGAATACCGTTCTTGATAATCCTCGAGTTAACTCTTACTCGCGGATCAACTCATCCTCAAGTTAACTCGAGACTTGTGAATACGGCCGTAACAACAACAATCCTCACATCTATCACACATCTATAGTGCACTGGGGTGGCCAGGGGCATGGTGTCCGAGTAAACTCACGTGAAGCACGGACGTTCTCTATGGGATTTAGCAATGGGATGGAAAAAATGAAGCGTTGAAGGCAGAAAATTCAGTAAAATATATTATTGCCTATTGTTCTGCATACGATTGCAAAGAGTGTGGAACTAAAGGAACACCAAACTAAAATTCGTATGTATGTTTTTTACTTATCTGCTTTTTTTAGAAAAAGCATTTTTTAAAGAGTAGCATTGCATTTCATCCTAGTATAATCAATGTTTATTCGTTATTGTGAATGCCTTTTCCATTATTTGACTTCGTGGGAAAAATTAGAATACCTCTAAAATGATCAAAAATGTATTGAAATCATTAAAATTATGAATTTTGCGAAAAAATCGAATGTTTTACGGTTATATGCAAAAATGCAGGTTGGCGAATCCAAAAGAGGAACAAAAATCGCGTGTTTATACATATGTACTTACAATACATATGCACTTTTCCGTTAAATTTAAAAACGTATATACAAAAATTGTTTTAGGAATCTATTTTTTTAAGTAAAGCAGATGGTTTTATTCATTAACCTTTACATGTTGTTACAGCTTCTATTTCGCACTGTTCTTACATGAATTTCAAAGGGTTCTCTTACCTGTCAGACGAGAAAGACAATCTAGGCTTTATCCTTTTTAACCTTTATTTGACACAAACACAACATCACAAACAACAACAAAGAAACACGGAATAATAATCATGGTGTTACATCGTTCACACAAGCAGTACTAACTGGAGCTTCAACATCTATCTCAAGTCAGAGAGCACGCAGCGGCCTTTGTTCGCATTTAAGTTTCAAACACATGCATTGCCTTTTACCATTTATGCATTACCTTTTTAGAATAGAAATTAGTAACTGATGATAACTTTTTAGAAATTTCATTAATTTTGCTTATATATTTGTTTAAAGTACGAGAATTTGTTTAAATTAAAATAGCCACCTAATCTAATTAAACTTTGTGTTACGTTTTAACAGTGGCATTTCCCTTGTTTTTTCTTCGGTAATTTTTTCGTATTAACACGGTGGTTTTTCTGTACTTTTTTATTATAATTCCCTTTTTTAATTTGTATCTTGGCGTCCTTTATTTTTCTGTACTTTAAATCATTTGGCAAAAAAATCTCGAAAAAGCTGAGAGATAAAATGTTTTGAAAACATTTTCTCTTGAATGTCATGTTTCATGAAATTGCCTTATGCAATCTATGTAAATAAAAACTAAGAGCTTTTGTTATTGTATAGAATATTTTTGTTCATTTAAACTTATTTATCTAAGTCCTTTTCTTAAAAAATCAATGATCTCCCTGTATATGGAAAAACAAAACGCTTGTACAAAAGTCGCAACAATTATTCACAGAGAAAGTATTAAGTTTGGAACAAAAAGCTATTTTGAAATCTACAAATTCATGAGGCTACAAATTACAAGTTTTAAAATCAAAACATTTTTATATATATATATATATATATATATATATATATATATATATATATATATATATATATATATATATATATATATATATATATATATATATATATATATATATATATATATATATATATATATATAATATTAACAAAACAAAGAGATCTAAAACCCTAAATATCACAATCAATTTTCAAGTTTGCATCACTGTTTTTTAAAAATCTGTAGTTACTGTGGAAACATTTTAAGTCAGCAAAGTAGCAAAAAAATTGGTATGCAAAGAATTTTTGCTTTTATGAAATGGAAAATAATGGTTCATAATACTCAAAAACATACAGCAAATACAGCGTATGTTAAAACAAGAAATGACTCGTACAACTTTTTCTACCATCTGGTGTGATCTCTATTCGTATCTCTCCTCTATGACTGATGACATTAAGTTTGTTTGGTACGTGTTGATAATATATAAATCATAAGACCCAACTCGGTGCACATTGTTTCGTAACGCTCAACTTTCCGTACTGATGCTAGTCCAACTTTAAAGACGTATACTCTTCAAAGGCGAAATTATATTGAAAAAATCTGAAACTAATCAACGAAAAAATCTTTTTAATGTATAGTTTTGATTTCTGCTTCACTTAAATTATACAATTTCAATTTTGTTGGTAAAAATTCAAAAAATATTTTTGATTTTTGTTTCTCTGATTCTTAAAACAAGTACAATTAAGTATTGAATTTTTTCTTGTTTATAATATTGGCAGAACTTTTTCAGGATCTATATATATAATTCTCTTACGTGGCACGCAAAAAAGACGTTATTTGTTATCGCGTGTTGGCAACATTGTACGATTGTTTGTTTATCACGAAGCCTCGCGCTTCAATTGAATTTATAGCGTTTTCGGATGAAATTTTATTGAAAAAAAAAAGAATTTTAGTTGAGCTGTTGCAGTTACTAATAGAAATAAAAGAAAGCGGAGGATTTTTTCAGGGTCATTTTAAAAAAGGTCTTTTTCAAGGCCAACAATTATAGTTCAACAAGACGCTTGCACTACAACTTTCGAAAACAAACTCAATGAAAAAGCGTGGGTGGCTCGAGTGCAGGGTAAATGTACACACAAACAACATACTGGGTATTAAATTTCCAAATCAGCGCTCACATTTCGAGTCAAAATTTGCTCAAAGTTTTCATTTGAATTCTGATTCTATAGGTACTGTATATATCTTTCCTGAAAAACAGCAAAAAAAAAAAAAAAAAAATTTAGATTTGAAAAATATTTTTTTAGAATATCATATTTTGTAAACAATTCGTTCTGCTAGGACACAAGTCTTAATTGTTGCGAGCGAAGCGAGCATAAGTTGGCGCAGCGAACCAATGAGGATTGCAAAGCAATCCTCCTGGGGTTGGCGAGCGTTAGCGAGCAGGGGGCGGGCCCCCTAGTTTTAAATATTTGTTCTGATTTCATCAAGTGTTTTAGAATAACAAGAATCAAATCATACTCAATAATAAAAATATCTGAATACAATAACGTTTATGCTTGCAATCTGTGTTTGCTTTAACACTACGACGTATTAAATTTATGATAAACATTTTGCTAAAATCATAAAATTTAACCTCATTATACTTACGACCTGGCTCTTTCAGAGTTTCTTAGACTAAGCATTCTTTGTATTTCTATCTGACTGGTTCCGAAGTATGCTATTCCATTTATCAAACCGCGAATAGAAGTATTCCAGACAGTATATCTCAGAGTCAGATTTGGAGAAAAACTGAAGAAAAAAAACTTATCACTCACCATTATTTTAGACAAATACCTAAATTTTTTATCGAAAACAAGACAAAATTCATTCTTATGGCATTCAGTGGAACGCTGTGAAAATGTTATTTTAACGTTGGGATTTTAGTCAGAATCCCCGGCAAATTTTAAACATCTTTTTTGAAAATGTGCATTTATTGATAGATTCTAAGAATTAATGTTTGTTTCTTGTAAAAAATATCCAAAGCTACCCCACTTTGAAATAAGTTCATATTTTGAACATTTGCTTTGGTTGGATGTTATATTTACTATATTGATTGTATTGTTCATGTCAGATTCTGACAGATACACCTCCCCTGAAATTTCTGGCTACTCTATTGTAACCATGCAATTCTACTTAATTCCATAGCTGCATTTTCCCTCTTCGTTCTTTCATAAAGGTACTTTACAAGTATCTGATATTACACCTGTTCTTACGAACGGAAAATATTAATTTGCAGTAGTTGGATCCTGTCTATTTGCAAGGGTAAATAACACAGTAAACTCAATGTTCTAGAATCACTAATTATAAAGTAAAGACTGGAAATTTTGTTACTATCTTTCAACTTTTGCAATTTTTACATTTTTATTTCACTGAGTTTAAACAATTAAGATATTAATGAAATTGCAACTTTCATGGAAATGTTTCACAAACTTTGGGTACATGTTAATAACATTTCAAAAAAGAGATTTATAACACATTACTAAATTTAATTTAATATCATCCGTCCCTAACATTTTTAACACACTTTATTTTCCTATAATTCTGTTTCGGGTTAACTGTTCCATTATAGAGGTGGAAGAGTAAGAGAGTGTGCTCGAGAAAATAGGACATTTGCATGGGATGGAATTGAGTTTGTTTTATGATTTTGGGAAGGTTTAAACACGAAACCCTTGATAAGACATTTATTTGTACCTTTAATTGTTGATCGTATTGGTAAATTGTGAGGCTCTTGACTGCAATATTTTCTGATACAAATAGATGTATTCAGTAATGTTATACCGTTTCCCTCACTAATAGAATTATTTGGCAATGAATCAAAGAACACGAATTGTAGAATTTACCGTAACCTACAAAACTTTCACTAAAATAAAACAAAAGTTTTTTTTTTTTTTTTTAAACAGTGGAACATACTTCCAAAAATATAATCTCTGGTTGTCAGATGCTTTTCTGAATATCTCCACAACACCTCCTGCTTCAGTTATTCCTTTGGAATACAGAATAATTACAAACGTAAACATAAGAATGGCCTGAAACACGTCTGTCCACAGAACAGCTTTTAATCCTCCCTGTAAAGACATTTCGCAATAAAAATAATCCGGTATAAAAATAACAATTGTCTATTTACTCATAATAAACTCATAACAGTAATTACTCACAACAGTAAAACACTCCTTTGCACATAAAATGTTTTCTCTGTGGTTAGAAAATCTAAGTTTTTTGTGACTAAAAATGTGTAATGTTCGAGTATATAATGAAATAATTAACATCATGTCTTAAGGGAAATTTTACATTCTTGTTTTTATATCTATGGAGTGAGCATGTGCAGATTTTAATTCAGATGAATTGCAAGTCCGCAAATTAAACTATGATGGTTTAAATTAGTGCACAAGAGTGTGTTCTATCAGAATCGATATGAAAGGTTATGAAATGTAAGCTTCCAACGCAATGAAGGAAATACTTACGTATCGTGAGGAAGTTCAATTAGTTATGTTTAATTACACAAATTTATCTTTCGGATCCATTTCAGTATATTATCAAGCCTTCTTTTCATAACATTGTTTTGATTCCTCAGTCGAATTTGGTTTACATGGACTAGTACCATTTTTTATAATATTTTGTCCTTTCATTAGTTTTGTGTAGTTTATTATATTTCATACTTATTTACTACTAGCAAAATACCCGACCTTACTCGGTTTGAATTGGTTTACTCTAGATTGAAGAGATAATCAAAATATTTAATGACTTACGTTTTTTGTAGAATAAAAATTTATTTTAACATCTTTCGCCATCTTTATATTTTCTACAACTTACTTTGGACACAAATCCTACACATGCATATCCATTCATGTAATACATTTCACATACATTGCACAATTGCTGTATGACAAAGCTACAAAATGACGAAAGGTGATACTGAGGTTACTACTATAAAAGACGATTTATAGGAAGATTTGGAATTCCCTTTCTTAAGTTCTTTTCATGTTCAACTCAATTAATTAAAATTGCGATTTACGGCGAGTGCTCTCGCACTCATAGTCAACAAAACAATATTTTGTTACTTGTGGCACTCTTGCCTCCGGTATGCGACATTGTGACATTTTGCAATCTTCTCCTGTCATTATTACAACGAATTTTTTAATATTGGAAAAAGTACCAGTTTGGATTATAAACATTATTATTCTTTCAATAACGGCATTATTCTTTAAATAACGGCATTATTCTTTAAATAACGGCATTATTCTTTCAATTCTGGCATAACTACACTTAAAATTTACTGAAAATTTATACTGACTTACCTAACATTTTTAAGTCTAATACTTTGTGGTGCTGTTGCGTGTGATGAGAAGGAAAACACATTTATTAAAATAATAAATATTTAAAACAGAAAACAGTAAAATAGAACAAAATAAAAGATGTCGGAAAAATTGTTCTAAAGATATTCATTTGTGATTCATTTTTATCTCTTGATCTCGCAAAGTTGCCACAACTTACAACTAAAAGTGCACAAAATTTAGAAATGTGAAATTAATTCAGAGCGAAAGAAACTGAAAATATCACTGCTCACGCGATCTTGTTCATTCTCGTTTCGTTGAAAAATATCGTCTGTCTCAAATATTCCGAAATCGTTTTCATTGTGCAAAGAACAAAAATAAGACTCGAAATAAATGAAGTATCAGAGCTGAAATTCCATTAAAAAATATAATTTTTTGAAGAATAATTACTTTTTCAGCAGTACTGGTAAAGCAATCGAAGTATCATAATATTCAATATACATTCCAATTTTTTCAAAACTACCAAATTATGGTTGATTTAAGTATACTTACTCAGGTGTTTTAGCATGAAACTAATCTAAATATAACAATAAAGAAATGTTTAATATTGCATTCACTAAACTAATAGATAATGTATAAAATAAAATACACTGCAATCAAATATCTGGAATACAATTCATGTGATGCCTACACAAACACACAAACACAAAATCGAGCATAGAACAAAAAGACGGACAGACAGACTTTCGCAACCAATGCCACTCACTAAATGAAGATAAGTACTCACTGTATGCAAATTTCCATGAAAATATATTAAACCGCGTGGACGTGTATAGGGCACAACATACAGACAGACAGACAGACACCAAACGAGAAAAAGGCGGATTCGGCATCAGAAGGGTCCAAAACGGATAGAAAACTTGAAATGGGTCGAAAATATTGAATGTACAAACAAACACTCCATTCTTATTTATATAGATAAACTGGAATAAAATTCTTTATCCTACATAGTGGTGTTTTGTCTGAATTAAACCCTTACATACAATGGAAGTAACTTCGACACCTATATGTATTGACTTACCATCATGCAGTAAAAAGTGCATATTAGCCCAATTATGACAGTTGACATCTCCAGTGACAAATCTGTAATTGCACTCAAGGCTAAAACTGGTCCATATATGTTAATTGACATATATAATACCTGGTAAAACATAAAAAGAAACAATTTACTACAAAAAACATTTACTAAAACGGGGAAATGAATTTTAAGTTGAAATGAAAACAACATACCATTTGTATCACAAAAAGTGCAGAAACTGTATACTTTACAGCCTTTCCGTATCGAATTTCAAGGAACTGTAATAAAAGTAAATAAAATGTGTCTTTTTTTATATGTATTTCAAAATGAAATGTAATATATGTCATCATGTTCAGTTGTAACACTTTTCTTGTAGTTTTAATTTAATTAGCTAATTTATTTTGTTACTTAGTTTCTCTGGAAACATATGATGTGTAAACTAGCTTTGCTTTTTCCAACCACATACTTCCACATTGTCAGTATAAGACACAACTATACAGGGTGTTTCAGTGAACCGTTTCAGAACTTCTAAGAGGGGTAGAGTACATCCTGACGAACCAAAATCATATACCAATGGGCAGTCAGAAATGCTTTCCTGACGCGGTAGATGGCGTTGTGCGAAAATCCCGAGCTTTCGTGTAGGGTATCTACATTTCGCACAAGAACGCCAAGTTAGTAGGATGGATGATTACACGATCGCAGTTAGCCGATATGCATTTGGCGTACGGGGCTGCAAATTGTAGTGGGCCAGCCGCACAGCGTTTGTACGCGGAACGATATCCGACGAGGCGTATTCCCAGTCATAATTTCTTTGCAAGACTGCACCAGAGGTTAGATGAGACAGGTTCATTAGAAAGAGCTGACAGGGACAGGGTAAGAACAGCACGGACTGCAGACGTCGAGCAGAATGTGCTGCAGCATGTACAGGGGAATCCAAGAACGAGTACACGAATTGTAGCAAACGCAGTCGGGGTTTCCCATTGCAGCATCTGGAGGATTCTCCGAGAAGAAGACATGCATCCGTTTCACGTGCAGCGTGTCCAGACACAGCAACCGGAGGATTATGCACCTCGTATAGCTTTCGCACAGTGGTACCTTGGAAAATGTGCTACAAATCCCCTTTTTCCTGCTGAAGTGTTGTTTTCCGATGAGGCATCCTTCACAAGAGAAGGAATTTTCAACACGCATAACGACCATATCTGGGCGGTCGAGAACCCGCATGCGATACGACCTCGTGCAGCACAGATTCGATTTTCGGTCAATGTATGGGCCGGTATTATGGGAGATCACCTCATCGGACCTTACCTGTTACCGTCTCGTCTAACCGGACCTAACTAATTACTCTTTCTGCAGCAAGTATTGGAACAACTTTTGAGAGATGAACAGATTTCTGCATCGACGCAACAGACAATGTGGTTCCAACACGATGGAGCCCCTGCCCATTATAGCGGAGATGTTCGTAACTACCTGGATGTCACATTTGGTCAGCAGTGGATCGGACGTGGTGGTCCCGTGCGTTGGCCTGCTCGGTCACCCGACCTATCATGTCTTGATTTTTATTTCTGGGGTCATCTGAAATCGCTAGTTTATGACACCCCTGTTGACAATGTTGAGGAGCTGGTTGCAAGAATTGCAGTAGCTGCCGGAGAAATTCGAGATATGCCTGGAGTATTCCAGAATGTTCGGACGTCCATGCGTCGGAGATATGAGGCGTGCATTGTAGCCCGTGGAAGAAACTTCGAACACTTACTTTAATCCATGTACCTTTTGCTTCTTTTCATGTATTATTAAAACGATTTCTCACTTACGGTCTCTTTTCTTTACGGTGCTTCTGTGTACAACACCGCTTCAGGAAAGCATTTCCGACACCACATTGCTATATGATTTCGAGTTATCAGGATGTACCCTACCCCTCTTAGAAGTTCTGAAACGGTTCACTGAAACACCCTGTATTAATGGAGACTTTACAGTTGCAGAAATTAGGTATAAATACATTTTTTTACGAAACACTCTTAGAGTTATAGATTAACATAATGTTACAGGAATAAAATAAATTGATATGGTTATGAATTGCATTATATTTCATATAATACCTGGTAAATCCTGTTATCAAATCCTGTGTTTAACTTATACGTTAACGTGTGTTAAACATGGGTACAATCTCTTTAATCAATTTACATATACTTCAAGTATCAAATATTATATTATACTGCTTGAGAATAGTAAACAAAATTGTTATTCGCATATATTCGATTATTGCCGCTAGGTGTCGAGCAGTGTGCGTCGCGTTTTCGGAGCTCCCGCGAAATTCAAGTTATTTTTGCGTTATTCTTCATTTATTTAGTACTAAGCAGTGTATTACTTCTATTTCTATTAGTTCAAACATTTCTAATTGTTTTTAAAGTGTTTTTATAGTCATTGTACTTAGTTTTTGACTTGTCAAGTAGTCCTAAGTCAAGTCTCGTTAGGCCTAATTCACGTATGTCTCGTTAGGCCTAATTCACGTATGTCTCGTTGGGCCTAAATATTTTGTGTCTTGCTTGTTTTCATTCGGATAGTTGACTACTATAAGGTTATAGGATGTTTAATTCCAGCTTTTTCTGTATATTTGTTTCAGTGCAGTGCTTTTTCTGTGTATCTGACTTAGTGCTTTTTCTGTATGTTTGATTTTGTTTAGTGCTTTTTCTGTGCATTGATTGTTACTTTGGATTATAATGGGTATAGTTAGAATGTTCAAGGAGATGAGGACAGAGGGAGCCAGTGGGGAGTTCTATGTGGAATGTGACTTGTGTGGGAATATGGTTGAGGCAGGAAAGGGTGGTGTGAGTGGGGTTAAAATGTCAGAGAAGGTTGTATTTGCATGCAAGAGTTGCTTAGAGGTGGGTGATTTGAGAAAGGAGCTGGAGGCTTTGAAGGTTAGTCTGCAGAGGGTGTTCAATGTGTAGACTTTAGACACGTAGATCAGGGGGATGAGGTTGATAAGGTAACTAGAGGGGTTGTTGTTGGTGATTCAATGGTTAGGGTTTTGGGAGAAATGGTAGGGCGTAAAAAGCGCAATTTTGCAAGGTGTTGCTTGCCAGGCGCCAGGGTAAAACATGTAGTTGAGGCAGTTAAGGCAGGTGTAATTAAAGGGGAGGAAAAGGCAGTAGTGTGGGTGGGAACAAATGATGTAGAGAGGACCACTAATGTTGAGTTTAAGAGGGAAGCAGAAACACTTTTAAGAGGCATTAAGTCTCATGGGGTAGAGGTAACAGTATTAGGATTACTACCTAGGTATGGGGTAGGTAATTGGTGGTTAAATCAAAAGGACAATAAGATGAACGGGTTGTTAAGGGATTTGTGTGAGAGGGAGGAGGTTAGATTTTTAGATGTTTGGAAGGAGTGTAGGAGGGATTGGATAAGCAGGGACAATTTGCATTTAAGCCTGATAGGTAATAGGGAGGTTGGCAAGCGGGTTTTGAACATTCTGGAGTCAAAAAACTAGAATACAAGCAGGTATGGGAAGGACATAGAGGGTTGACAGTACACAGTAATTGCTTAGGAAAACTAACAGGGTCTAAATTGCAGGAGACAAACAATACAAAGGGGAAGTACAATGTAAGGGATAAAAACAATACCAAGACAAATAATACAAGAGGAAAGTGCAATATAAGGGTGAAAAATAAGCTAAAAGTATTTTATTGTAATGCTCGGCAGTGTGAGAAATAAAATGGATGAGCTCAAGGGAATTGCACAAGCAGAGGATATAGATATCATTGGGATTACTGAAAGTTGGGCAAGCAGTGAAGATGCACAAATTTTAGAATTAAGTGGATTCACAATGTTTAGGGAGGACAGAGTGAATAGGAAAGAGGGTGGGGTTTTGATTTATGTGAGAGAAAGACTTGAGAGATTTTTAAACTGTACGGAAATAAAGTTAAATAGTAAAACTGAGGGTATAGAATCAGTCTGAGTGAAACTGAATACAGACAAAGGCAAAGGACTAATTCTGGGTAATATATATAGACCTCCTATTTATAGTGAAGAGCAGGAAAAGGGCATGTGCAATCTGATAAACGAAGCATGTCAAAAAGCAGAATTAATTTTAATGGGAGACTATAACTATCCATATATTGACTGGACAAACAATCTAGCTACAAATGGGAAAGGGGCAGAATTTTTGGAAGTGATACAGGATTGTTTTTTGTACCAGATGGTGTATGAAGATACTAGGGACAATGCAATATTGGATTTGATTTTCAGCAATAATGAGGATAGGGTGCAGGATTTAGTTATAGGTGAGCCACTGGGAGAAAGTGATCATAGAAGTATCAGATTAAGTATAAATTTTCAGTCAGCATATACAATCAATAGTAGGATAATTCCAAATTTCAGAAAGGTAAATTTTCATAGGATAAGGGAAGAGTTAAAGGAAACATTCAAAGGGGGATTATTAGCACCGCATCACTCTGAACAATGGGGGGAATTCAAGAATAAGTTAGACAGGGTGTTAAAAAAACATGTAACGTTCAGGAAAAAAGGAAAATCTAGAAAATTGCTCCCTATGTGGTTTTCAGGGGAAACACACAGGGCTTTGAAATTAAAACAAAGAACATACAGGGTATATAAAAGCACTGGTATCGACAGGGATAAGGAGGCATATCAGAAAGCCAGAAAAGAGTTTAAAACTATTAGTCGGAAGTAAAAGGTGTCCTTGGAGGAAAAATTAGCAAGGGAAATAAATATAAACCCAAAAGAATTTTTTTCATATGCAAGTGGTAAAAATAAATTTAGTACTACACTGGGCCCGTTGGAGGGGAAGGGATGAGAGTTAATTCAAGACGAGGTGGGAATGGCAAACGTGTTAAATGACTTTTTTCTGGGGGGTTTCAATGGTAACTATAATTTAAAAAAGGATCCCAAGGATGGAGCCTTTGCAGGGGGTATAATTAAAGAATGCAAATTTAACAGGGAAGAAATAGTACATCAGTTGAAAATAATTAAGCCATCTAAAGCACCAGGGTCAGACGATATTTATCCGCGAGTACTAGTGGAATGCGCGAAAGAATTGGGGGAAGTAATTCACACGATATTTAATTCAACATATAGCACGGGTTGGGTACCAATGGATTGGAAGTTGGCCAACATAACTCCAATTTTCAAAAAGGGAATACAAAGTGATCCGGGCAACTATAGACCAGTAAGTCTAACATCAGTAATTTGCAAAATATTTGAATCTCTGTTAAAAAAGCATATAATGTTATACTTGGAGGAAGTGGGACTGTTATCAGAGAATCAGCATGAGTTTAGGAAGGGCAGATCCTGCTCTACAAACCTTTTGAAGTTCTACGAGAAAATTACTGAGGAGCTAGATAATAAAAGCAGTGTGGATATCATGTACATAGATTTTCAAAAGACTTTTGATAAAGTACCTCATGAGGCATTACTGTTTGAATTGGAAAGGCTGGGGATTCAGGGAAAAACATTAATATGAATAAAGAATTGGTTAGTGGGTAGAAAGCAGAGAGTGCAGGTAAAAGGAAATTATTCACAGTAGACAGAAGTTATAAGTGGGGTGCCTCAGGGATCAGTTTTGGGACCAATTTTATTTATAATTTTCATAGATGATATAGGTCAGGGGATCAAGAATAGAATCAGTATATTTGCAGATGACTTAAAAATATGGGGGACAGTGGATACCAAGTTACAGATAGAAAATTTACAAGGGGATTTTGATAAGATATCCGAATGGGCTGTAAAATGGGGTATGTCATTTAATGTAGGGAAATGTCAAGTTCTGCATATGGGTAACAGGAACAGTGGAGCCGAGTACTGTCTGCAGGGAGTAAAGGTAAAGGAGGGAGAAACAGTCAAGGATCTTGGGGTGATAATTCACAGGGATTTTAAAATGGGTCACCAGTGTTCAGCTGTGGGTAAAAAGGCTATAGGTTATTGGGGTATATTAAAAAGACTGTAACTTCAAGGGATAAGAATATAATCTTGCCGTTATATAAGGGTTTAGTAAGACCACATCAAGAATATGCTGTACAATTCTGGGCTCCATATATGACATAGAATCAATTGAAAGGGTTTAGCACAGAGCTACAAAAATAATAAAGGGGATAGCAAATTTCGACTATAATGAACGTTTAAGTAAGCTAAACATGTATACACTGGAAAGAAGAAGAAGGAGGGGGGATTTGATTCAGCTTTTCAAGTTTGTAAAACAAGGGGACGCAGAGGGCTTAAATTTCAATAGGGATAACAGAACAAGGGGTCATGGGTATAAATTGAATAAGACACATTTTAATCGGGATTTAAGGAAAAACTACTATTTTAATATGATAATAGACAGTTGGAACGCGTTGCCAGAAAATATAGTTAATTCAAAGGGAGTGTACGAATTTAAGATACAATTGGATAGTCAGTGGGAATTGGGGAATTCATAAACAAAGGACCAGAGTTGTTGGGCTCGAGCCTGTAGCTGGTCGTCAATATTTGTATTTGTATTCCTTTTCATTTAAACAAATGTCAGATCAATGGAAACAAAAAACATGGTGTCACATTTAATATTACATTACAGATATTTTTAAATTACTACACATTTTATAATATACGAAATTTTGAAAGAATATTTTCTCCACATTTAGAACATTATTATAATTTTCCAAAAGATGGGTTAATAGCTTAAGATTTGATAAGAATACCAAAAGATAACAGCAGAAATATGGAAATTTAAGAAATTTTTTAAGGCGTTAAAGCTTTAGACTTACTTCATATACAGTGGAAACGCCGCACTGAAAATAAACCGGAACAAAGACGTACGCAGCTATTATAGATCCAACCATTAAAAAAATATATACAAATGTTAGTGAAATGCCAAACTTATAAACTTCAGCTGGAGCAATTATCATGGTCATTGATGACAACAACGTAACTGTTGTAGACAGAATGACAGGTATTTTATGCATATCCCTTCCGGCCATCAAAAACTCTTGAGTAGTCTTTTGTCGGTTCCCAGTGAATCGGAACCAAACACCAATACCAGCAGCTATCAGAAGCGTTACGGCAATCACAATGTAATCTGTCACACCTAAATGATATTTGGTCTCCATGATCAAAACCACCTATACCACTAGGAGATCCGAAGTAAGTGCAGTTAAACACGGTTTCCTCCCTCAAGATTATGAAAACTATCTTATTTTGCAGCTTCTCTAAGTCGATTCCTAATAAACTTCGCCATCATTATTTATCCTATTACGCCAAGGTTCTTGATTGAGTTATAGAGTATTTTAATTGAGCTTCAAAAGACATGCAACTATTTTGTAAGAGCTAATGGAAGACATTTCTTGTAATTCAGATAAGTAAGGGCAATTTGAAAATGCCCTCTAATTGGCACAGTTAGACAGTTATATTTGAAACTGCACATCTGTAAGAGATACTGGTATCATTATTCATCAATTTTATATGTATTTAGTGCTAGCAAAATGAACCGATCTAACGAGCTGAATTTCTTAACTGTATATTGAAAAAATGACAAAATTAACCATTTTTCTCTTTGGAATGCACATTTTTAAATTTGTTTTCTGTAAAATTGCAGTATCTGAAATCATAAAAATAGCAATCTGCTACTAAGTCTAACACCTCATACTAGTCCTATCAAAATATTTTTACTTCTGGCACTTTTGTACCAAGTGTGCGACATTTTGAAATTACGCCATCTTTATGTGAATGGTGACAAATTAATTTGATCAGAAATTCATGGCTAATTTTTCAAAAGCGAATGCATTGATTCCTGAAAATTCCATTTAATAACACTGGCGAAAACCAAATTTCAACGAACAAGATTGTAAAATTGAATGTCTTTGGTACAAAGCAAAGGCAACAATTATCATCTTCTCCATAATGGTAAATTGGGATTGATCCCGTTCCGTCGTCAACGCCCCGTTGTGGTGGTCCAGTGCGATGTTAATTAAATTCCTACCCAATAATGGTAGATCGATTTGACAATATTACGAAAATCACTGATTTCTACAGACTTAACAGATAAACAAGTTGCTTAAATACAGCCTCAACTCATAAAGTAGGCAAAATTCTGTGCTTCATAAAGTCCTTACAGTTTATCTCCTGTTTGAAGCGATAGGAATGGTTCGGGTGGACATTTGTTGATTGTATTGGCTTATATGCGTCATACTGTGCCATGCTGCCCAACACAAGACAGGCAACATTATACTCTTAAATAAGGGACATACACACAAAATGAAAGTTTTTAGCAGCACACAAGTTTTAAAGTTTTAGACACTGTTTATTTCTTACACTTAGTAGAAACGAAAATTCTTCCAGAAGGAAATCGAACCTGCGCCATTTGCAACTCGAAGGTTGTAAAGCGCAGTGGGTATGACACGGCTCCTAAGACACGATGGCCCCTTCATATTTAATTTTTCTGTTCCAAAACAAAGAATGTCTTTTGTTTTATCTTTTCATTTTAGACCTGAACAATTTAGACCTATACTTTTAAAACCGGAAGTATCATTTGAATAATTATGAATGAATAATAATTCAATACGGAATATCAGAGGTATAAATATAACAAGGAAAGTAGACAAATACATGATGAGGAGACCGGATTTTTATGCAGTAAAAACAGCCAAAATATGCCATAAAATATGCAGTTAAAAATGCTAAAATATGCAAGTCATATGCAGTAAGAAAGGACGAATTATACAAAATATGCAGTAACGCATGTCAAAATATGCATTTTTGTGCACTACAAATTAAAATTGAAAATGAAAAAGACTATATTTGAAGGAGCCCTATAGGAAAGAAACAAAATGATAAAGTCAACTATAGACGTCAAGTTTCAAATACACATGCACATTTATTGCTTTTACATAGCACAGAATTCTCATTACAGTTTTATTAATAAACTACTAATAGATTAAAAAAGTCTTTAAAATCAAAGAAATAATATATACACACAAATTATATCGACATATTAAAAAAATGATATAAAAAATATTTTAAAATAATATGGTTATTATGAGAGTAGTTATAACTTTATTGTACTTGCGAATAATTTAAGTTAATAAACAAGTATTTTTCTAAATTATCTTTTTTTTTAATTATGTCTACGGTCGCTTAAAATTTTTTTATACGATGAAAAAGAGCGTTCTATATCTATAGACGTTATGGGGGCGAATTTTAAGGAACTTAAAATTTTAGGGTCCCACATGTCATTTTTATTTAGTTCAGTCCCTGCCTCGCCTTGATGGATTTTATTAATAGTTATCAATTTTGTCAACCCGAGATTTTTTTTAACACATCTTGTATCTTTTCTTTAAGTATGTTACCAACTTTGCCTGGAATCGAATTTATTTTCATTACCGCATCTTCAAGGATTGAAAGGCTTTCATTTAATGTTAATCCTTTTTTTTTCTCCTAGTTTTTGGATCGAATGTACTAAAAAGGAGAAATACGTTTTTACAAATGTCAATGATTTACGATGTTTATGTTTTGTATTAATATAGCTACTTTATCTAAACTTTGTGCGAAATCAGCATTAGGTTTTTTTATTTTTGAATCACTTGCGAATATTGGTTCCAATGATCGGTGCTGAGGCCCAATGCTGAGCCATATGCCCCATTTTGTAAGCACAGGTGTCGGAGGTAACGAAATATCCATCAATTCCTTGTAAACTGTCACACGGAAGGGTGCTTTTGGAAATATTTTTCTTCCTTGGCCAAAAATAAAGGAATTTAATTCCGGAAAGAAATCTTTAACTTTTTCAGCAATAAAATTAAGTGCATGGGTAATACATGTGATGCGGACTAGATTTTTTTATAAAACGTTTGTAACAATTTTCCAGCCTTAATTATATACGAAGTCGCATCGGTCAAAAATAACAAAACTCGATTTTCTATTCCGCTATCATTGGGAAAGATTTTAAGGCTAGAATTAATAAGATGACATATTGTGTCGTGATTAGTTTTATCGAGGATTTTAGAAGGCAAAAGAAATGGGTGGCCAGCTTCTTGGGAACTCAATTTTCATATTAAAAGTTTAGCCACATAGTTACCCCTAACATCAGTGGTTTCATCGACAACAAGGTACACGCAATTCTCGCCTATGTGTTCCCTAAGTTTTTGTAATGTTTTTTTGATAGCAAAGACCTAAGTAATTCTTTCGGAGAGTGCTCTCATCGAGGATATTTCGGTTCGTGTATTTCGAGACAAATTAATTGAGAACAGAATTCTTCAGTTTAATGAAATGAATGTCGGCCGAAATTAATGCCAGACATAAATATTCGCAAAAACTGTCTTCCTGCTTTGAGGTTGATTGTGATTAAGCAAAACTCGACGCTTAGAAAATCTTTGTTCGGCGGAAGAATGTGCTCCTACAAAGAGAAATTTAAATCAATGCACGAACTTAATCAAGCCTAAATTTGAATGTAAATTTTAAAAGGTATGTACACTTGAGACTCCCGTAACACTGGAGATACATCCCTGAGAAACACCATGTAAAGAAAAACCATGTTATATAATTTATGATAATGTGAGGGTGCTTTTGTCTTGCTTTCATTTAATTTTTGGATGAACACATAATAGGTTAAGCCGTATTAAGTGAGCTTCAAGTTTATTAGTACCAGCATATTTGTATGTACATATGATTGAAATTCTCAATTCACTTCTATAAAGACAATGAAAAGAAATAACGCACCAGTTTTAATATGTTCTTCTAGTTGAGATTTCCTCTCACGTTATAGTTTTGCCTCAAGGTTGGCAATATACGATCTGACCGTCGTACGTAAACATTTCTTTGTTGTATTTTTTATTTAAAACCTCCAGCGAACCTTTGCATTTGAACGAAAAAGACTGCGAAATTTTAGGTATGTTTCTGAACAGCAGGCAAAGCACTACTGAATTAAATTTTAAATGAATGGATTGCTGTTTTGTGATTTTCATCCTTTTCTTTTTATATTCATAGAATAACTTCCTGTCTTTGCGGCCTATTCAGCTTTCGAGCCTGAATGTTATCCCCATATGTTAATTTCATTCAATTTTTAAAATTCTTCCTTCGAAAGTAACTTAGTTGTTTTCGCACACTGAGGCGCCCTTAGAACAGATTCTTTATATAGTTTATTGCTTGTTGAGACAATTTGCCCGTGATGATACATCTTTATGAGAATCCAATGATTGATCGGGTTGTTCTGCAATGTGCTTTTCTTTTCATTTTCATATTTCCTGTGTGTTTATTTGTTTTTTTCCTATAGTTCATTTTTGTGTGTGTACGGTACCATTTTCAAATTCTATTATGCTAAATATAAATGCAGTGTCTCGTCCCGAGATGCTCTACATTTCATTGCAAAAAAAAATTCTATAACATTTGAAGTATTGATATTTTGGGTGAAATATGCAATTTATGCAATAACCCCCTTCATTTATGCAATTTTATGCAGTAATCCCTCAAGCATGCAAAAATATGCAATTGTAAAATTTTTCCTATAGCATCCTTGAAGCATAATTCGGAGAGAAAATTTATCTCCTGACTCGTATGTGGTGCTAAACCAAATATGCAATTGCATATGAATCCGGTCTCTAATGATGAGGTAGGAAAACTAAACTGATATTTTAGATCAAAAACTGGTTGACTATAGCATTGATATGAATAAGAGGTTTTTTCATTTATAAAGGACATATTTACTAACGAGAATGACAGTATACGAGGGTCGGCTCATAAGTAATGCACAGTTGCACGTAGCTCGCAAATGAAAGGGGTAATTAAATAAAACAAATATATGGCGTAAAAATACATTTCAAATCCACACAATCGTGCATTTATATTTCTACGCAGTCGCTATTTACAGCTACACATTTCTCCCAACAATGATCCTGCTGTCTCATCCAATCCATAAGTATTTCCTGTAGCCACGACCTCAATGTATCTTTATTATGTGTTATGAAATTCATACCCTTAATATTCCTCTTTAAATGCAGAAAAAGTAAAAATCGTAGGGCGCCAAATTTGGGGAGTTTGAGAGTGTAAAATGGGTATAAATTTCAAGTTCACAAGAGCCTTGACGGTTCCCCGACACGTGTGTAGTCGAGCAAACCGTGTTGCAGAATTATCGGATACTTGGACTGTCAAACACAACATTCACGTCTCCTAAGATGTTTTAATGTCTCTATGTAACGCTTAGAATCCACGGTCAACCCAGCTTCCAGGTAGAAAGTCACGTTTGGGATCCCAGAACATTGTTATAGAAAGTTTCTTTTTCAGAGTGTTGTTTTTTTGAATATTTTATTATGGCCAACTATAGAGCCAGTATTCCATGCTCTGCCGTTTATCTTTTGCGTCGTAATGATAAACCAAAGTTCTATCTCCCATCACAATATTGAAAATTGTCATATCCTTCGTCACGATAACGTTTCAGAAGCTGTTAATTGGCATTCTTTATTGACAACTGGTGATGACAAGATGAGACAACTGGGTCACTGTGGCTGAAAATAGTGACTATGTTGGAAAATGAATGCAAGATTTGGTAACATCTGAAATGTACTTAGTGCCCCCCCCCCCAAAAAAAAAAAACAATTTATATATATATATATATATATATATATTTGTTTCATTTTATTGCCTCTTTTTATTTGCGAGCTACATGTGACTGTATGTTGCTTATCAGTCGACTCACGTAGAAAGTATTTAGAAAAATTCCGGTGAAAAATAAATTTAAGTAATTAAAAATATATATAAAAACAGAAATGTAAAATTTATATATATTTGCTATTAAGTAAAAATTAAATTCATATTTTACTCTTACGTTTTTATATTGATATTTGAACTTCATATTGAGTTTTTATACTGTTAACTCCACCCGCATTATCTGTTTATTTCATTAAAAGGTCAATGTGTTGTCCCTCCTCACGAAAGATTTTATTTTGACGTTTCACGAGAAGAGGTAATTTAAAGTTGTCCATGAAAAAACTCTTTCCACTTAGGTCAATGCCATCGTGTAAGTTCTTATGTTTTATTTACTGACGGATAAAAAATAAAACACGAATTAAAAATCTATATCAATTGACTAAATATTTATCTAAATTGACTAAAAATCTCACAGAATCATTAAGATTTACGGCAATTAAACTATTTCCCCGGTAGCAGCCTGGTAACAAAGCATCAATTAAAATGTTTTTCAATTCAAAATTACACTATTCTTTGACTTTTTTTAATATAGATTCAACTTTATGTTGTTTACTTTTGTAGTTTGTACTCTTTTTATTATCTGCATACATGGAAACTTAAGCTACACTTTAAAAATATTTATGAGAGAAAGTATGATTACAGATGTGTTGTCTCGGATCAGAAAGAGAATTTGAACAATGAAAATCATCGGTAAGTACACTATCAGGTATAAAACCTACACTGGCTGAGAGCAATGAAAAACTGATTGAATGTAGCATTGATATTGATTTGAAGTTTATTTTTGGTTTGAGAAGGAAATAGTAACTGTGAGAATGACCTATCCTACAGTATTGCAAAATATGTCGTGTGTAAAAAAGTTTGATCTCTAATTAAAGTAGAACATAAAAATACACTCTAAAACAAAACATAAGTTGCACCTAGAAGGAATTGTCAGAATACAATGAAATTTACAAGGTTGGTAAGGAGCTTAGGAATGAGAAAATGACTAAAATTTGAAACTGAAATACACAAATTTTATTGAGAAAATTTCAAAAAAGTGGCATTTAGTATGGCTTATGACCGCCATTATTCCTAATGCAACATACCAAGTGTCTTGGTAGTAAGTCATAAAGGCCCTTTTATGAAGTCCTGCGACAGTCCATCCCATGCTGCTTGAACCTTGTCACGTAGTTCCAGCAGAATACGCGGTTCAGGTGGAGTGGTGACATCTCGTCCAATGGCATCCCATACATTCTCGATCGATGATAAAATTTTAAAATATCAAAATTTTTGACGTTGGGCAAAATTGATATATTTTAAAATATTTTATAACAAATCACTTGATTTTTGCATTAATTAACTTCTAAAAGTTTATGTTATAAGTTGTACTCGTGATTTTTGGTTAAAACAATTTTAAAAAAATAAAAAAATATATTTCGTTTAAAAACTACAAAAACACATAGTACACAAAGTTCGAAAAATTAAAGAAAAAATAATTATATATGTGTACCCAATTGCTGAAGACAAATAAAAGAAATGTATTTGAAAAGTAAATGTTGTAAATCTCGTTAATTTTTGACCAGTAGATTGATGTTGCAAACTCGCCAAATCGCCACCCCAACACGAGATCTTGACGATAAAATTAAGAGCCGTTTCTCGGAATGTCTTCGATGTTTGGAGTGAGTGGACGTTTGCAATTCCGGTGTAAACGCAGTTTAAAGCTTTTGGCGTGGGTTAATGGCAAAGTAACGTGCATATTCTAGGAAAGCAACTCATCGCGAGCGAGAAAGTAAATCAATTTTAACGAACAGAAAAAAAAATGTATTTAATTTTCTCTAGTTTAATATATAATGAATTTACGTACGCATAAGAAGCAGCAGATGATGTTCGATATTTAGGATGTAACGCTTTCAATCAATGTTTACACTTGGAGTGATATCGTTCAAAATCGTTCACTCGTGTTGGTAGTATCACATCTTTAAAAGCTAAATTGGTATGCGTGATAATTTTCAATGTTTCCAAACATTTTTGCAAATTTTCTTATGTAAAAAAAGTTGAAGGCTCAATTTTTTCACCCAGAGTACACAGTATGGTTTGACTGGCGATATTTTCATTCGGTCCGATCATTTCGCTTCGCAACAGCGTACTGGGCTCTTATGATAAGAGCAGATGCTCAAATTTGAGGGAAAGCTGTCCCAAAATTTTTGAGAGGGGGCATGTAGGCAAGCGAGGAGTTTGTATTAGCCTGATATGAAGTGGGTTCGTGATATCTTCAGTCGTGCAGCTGAAGGCTTTTCCACCAGTACCGAGCCAGCTGAATATTATTTTCTTGATTGATATCTAACTAATTATCTGGTGTTGAATTTTCAGCCAGTGTAAAATATTTAGAAAAAAAAAAAACTTTTTTTACATGTTTCTAACGTACTCCCCCCCCCCCTTCGCCTTCACCTAAGGCGGTCTCGCCAGCTGAATTTAATTTTTGACATTACCTAAAATTAGCTAACTATTGTTACACAAATAAGTCGGTGAAAAATGACTGTCCCAAAAGTGTCGCTGCATCCCGGACTATCAAGAGACGGCAGAAAAATGAGGTAGAGCATTGTATTGTTGAAAAAGCTGGTTTACCTGGGAGTTCAGGAATGGGAGCGTAACTGCCAGTAAAATGTCTTCTACGTAACGCTAACCTGTCAAAGATCCCGTAACGAATACCAAAGGTGATTTGGCATCATACGCAATTGCACCCCACACCATGACACCAGGTCTTCTTGACGCTGCTGAACAAACCGTGAATCTTGGCACTGACCATGTTGCCTCCACAAATGGATTTGATTCTCGTCTCCACCCACACAAATGCGGGATTCGTCAGTGAAGACTACTCGATGCCATTCGACGCTCCATGTCCATCTGGCAGGCACCATTCCAGTCTTTGACGGCGATGCAATACTGTTAAAGGCAGTCGTCGTAACGGTCTACGTGAGTTTAATTCGACGCCGTGAGCCGTTGACAAATGGTGCGCTCTCTTATTGGAGAATCAATAGAGGTTCCCACAGCTCGTTGGATGTAAGCAACAGTGGCTGTTGGATCAGTACACGTATGTCTTACAACAGGTCGTTCCTCTATCGGTCTGGTTTCTCTGGTTCTTCCTGAGCCTGGTTGACGCTGGCATGTGCCTTGTTGTTTCAATCAATATTTTGCGCAATCCATCGATTAGACCATCCACCTTCACGGAGGACAATTACTCTGACTCGATCAAACTCTCCCAGTTGGTTAAATTGCTTGCGAATTTATTCCGAGGCATAACTCAATGAGAAACAATGTAACCAACACAACAACATGAGTCGAAATGAATTTTCTACGCTATAGGATGTTCTTTTGTGCACTGGTATGTAGCGTGTTTGAGAGCTGCCCTGCACTTGGCTCATACTCAAACGATTCTGAAAATTTGATCACTTGCATCTCTAAAACAGATGTACCACTCCTCCAAATTTCATTTATACCAGTATACTCTTTCCAAGTTTTTATGTCTTAGAATGTATGAATGGAACTTATATTTTGGTACTTATCGACGATGGTTAAAGGGAACGGTAAAACATCGACGATAGTTAAAGGGCCTCGATATTTCGGCTGTGTTTTAGTTGGTTGACCAGTAGGTATTGGAGATCTACGCATTATAACTATTTCTCCAACTTCATAAGCGATGGTACCGCATTTCTTCGTATTGTAATTTTTTTTCATCTTCTTATGGCCTGTCTTCAATACGATCTCTCGTCGACTCCTGAAGTAGCTTTGGATTTTACCAAGTGCCACAACTGGATTCTGCTTCTCTTTTCAAAAAACCGTCGTGGAACCTCGGGTTGTAGCAGCGGAGCATAATGAAGGGTCGTTTTGTTGGTCGTCTTATTGATGACGTCGTTCAGATTTCTTACAACTTCTGTAATTCGTGCATCCCAGTCCTTGGAGGATGGTCTTTCATGAATGTTGTGATGGTGCGAATAATCACTCGATTTATTCGTTCCACCATCCCATTACCTTGTGGATGCCTAGTCGAATCCAGAGTATAGCGAACAACATTATCTTACTCCTCAAACTATTGATCGTTAAAACATAAACCTCTGTCCGTAATTACCCTATCTGGTAAGACGAAACTGTTCAATAGAGTTTTAAATGGTCAGTTTTTGTGTAAGTTTTACGAATCTAGTAAAGTTGTCTACGATGATGACTGCACAGTCCGGTCCCTAGCACCCTTAAGATATTGACAGCTGGCAACTTGTGTACGACCCCTTGGAGGGATGTCGCGAAGAACTCAACGGGTGTTTTGGGGAAGAAGGAAGCTTTGGTGACGGAATAGGGGAGGGAGGCCTTGCGTAAGAGGTTTTCTCTGACTGTAGTTCTGTAAATTAATAATTTAAGTTTAAACTATCCTGTTATCTTAAAACATTTCTGTAAATTTATAGCCAACTTGTAAATAAACCTTAATTTTAACTTAATTGCTCCGCTCCGTTCTTATTTTAATTGAGCTTGTAATCTATGATTCCTTGAAAATACTGCAAAATGGCCACGGCGTGCTCATATGAACACATTTGAAAGAGGTACGGAAGGATAATTCTACTGGCGCAATCGGTATGACGAGGCTTAGCGCAGAGCGTTAACGCAAGGTGAAAGCTCTTTTTTATGTTAAGTGCAACTCCCCTGGCGATATTTTTGAAAGCACATCAGTGCTGATATTTACGTAATCAAAAGTACGACAGTACTTTTGGTGAGCTCATCAGAACAGCTTTTTTTTTGTTGGTGAATCACATCAATGCAATAATTGTTTGTACACCAGTACTGTGGAAATTTTACGGAAAAGGGTATACAAGGGCATGGATCATTGTTGATGATATTTTAAAAGTTGATTTTAAGAGCTATTTAAATGCAATTTGAGATAATATTTTCCTCATACAATTTAGAAATGTCGTCATGTTTATTAGTAGATTGTTGTTTATATGATATGAAATGGAGATATTAAGGACTCATACCCATTATTATGAGAGATATAGTTTAAAAGTGTTAAGAGGTATGATATAAAATGGAAATATTAAGGACTCATACACATTGTTGTGAATGTGATCGGATAAGTTTTCTTTTCCACTTATTTGAAGTGTTCATACTTATATGAGAGAAATTTAATTGCTGATGTTTATGACATTCTAAAAGTGTATTTAAGAGTGTAGTAAATTTGAACTGATATTATTTTATTACAATAATATCATACACACATAATGGTGCTGCTTTGTGGAAACACTTGGGAACAAAGCTTCTGAAAAAGCTCGTAAGACCTAAAAATCTACGGCGTCGTGTACATTCTTTGGAACGAAAATGCAATCCAAGAATTGAAATTGTAACCTTCCAAATTCACATTTTAGAAGTTTTAAAGTTAAATCGTCTTTTCTTGGGCATTCAAATACTTCAATGAGTTTTTCAATCATTTCTGTGTCTGTTCTAGCTGGAATTAGAATGTCGTCTAAATAACACAATACCTTTCTATTGAGCAATGGACCTAACACAAAGTTCATCAGTCTTTGAAATTCTGCTGGGGCATTTGCTAATCCGAATATCATTCGCTCAAATTGACCAGTATCGTCTGGTGTTATGAAAGCAGTTTTAAGTTTTTATTTCTTCCGTTAGAGGTATCTATAGGTAACCACTTGCCAAATCTAAGGTTGTGAAAATTTTACTTCTTCCAAGGCATTCTAAAATGTCATCTATCTTCGGTAACGGAAATTTGTCCTTGACAGTTCACGAGTTCAATCTTCTGTAATCTATGACTAACCGCTGAGGAGGGGACTTCTGATTGTCTATGACATTAACTGCTACTTTGTCTATTGCACTTCTATTTTATCGTTCATTTGCTTCATATTCATTCGATAGCTTAATGCACTCGTACCTCATTACCATTCCCCGTCCTAAACATTGATTTTTCTTAATTTTCATTTTCTTAATTCTCATTTTTTCGAATTTATTACCGTTACCGTCGTTACTCCTTTAACTACCTTAAGGGGGTCCAGGACACAAAAATCGTCAAATTTTCTAATTTTTTTATTTTAAGAAATTCTCAGTGTTTTTCTGCTTAAAATGACGTCTAAATCATGTTTCGATCTTAATTAGAACTAGCGATATAAAAAATTTTGTGGTGCGTTGTTTTGAAAATCTAACACTCTTGACAGTTGTTGTCATGGCAACAACATCTGTCTTTAAAACTTTAAATGCGTTTTAATCCATGATACTTTTTTCAAGATTTCTTGTATTCAGCTATAAGTCGAAAACCGATAAAGTTTAAGGGTTGAAATTTGGAATATATCTTTTTCAAACATTATACTTTAATTTTGATTCGGCAAATTTGAAACAAATATTTACTTTTAAAAATATGACTTTAAAAAAAAATACCTTAAAATTTTTAAAAATTTTCATTCAAATATTTTTTATTTTTTATCAAATTTATATATTTTAAATTCCTGAATCGTAATTAAAGTTTATAAATTTGTAAATAATTTATTGCAAGAATTTTGAAAATTGATCAAGAATATTTTGAGTTTTAGCAATTTAAAATGACTCTTCTTTTTTTCAAAAAATTTTAATTTAGAATTTTTTTTAAACTTTTGGAAAAATTTTGTGTTGTGATTCGGCTTATTAGCTAGATGGGTAATCAGTACAAAAAAATCAAAATTATAAATTAATTAATAAAAAAAAATTCAATGTGTCCCGGACCTCCTTAAGAATGGAATCGAAATTTTGACATATGGGCCATTCCACAAAAAGGTCCACCAGAGCATAAAATTTCAAAATTAGTTTTAACTATTTTTATTATTATTTATTGATAGCTAATAGTTTAAATTGTATTTTTCTTTTAAAAAATCAAAACTTCTTTTTACTGAAGTGGCAACACAGCACTTTCAAAATGACTGCCATCCATAGTTAAATGTTTTGAATGTTAGGTTAAACTTCTAGTGATCATTTTAGAAGACAGAAAACAATAGAAGTTAACAAATTTTACATCAAAGGTAAGACTTAGTTTATATTATAAATTTATGCAATTATAAATTCCTTTACATTTATATAAGACCCATACCAACCCAATAAAATACCTTTGTTTATAGTGTCCCGCACGTGACACAAAAGATGATATTTTTAAATTTGTGAAAAAAATAATAATTTCTATGACATTTAAATACTATTTGTAAAGGAGATAATAAGGCTACTTTTATTGTGTGTTCTATTGTAACTGTACATAAGTCACTTTCAAAATGAACTGATAAAAACACATTGTCCCACACGTGACATGTCACGTGTGGGACACCAACATTGCTAGTTTTTTAGTTGGTGTAAATGAGAGTAGACAGTATTTTCAAGTACTAGCTGATATATTTAGTGTTAAAAAAAGGATTTCTATAAATTTGTATGAAAAAAAAATTTTGTTACCAGCTTGAAGGTTTAAGTCACTGGGGCACATAGTTTGGTTACCTTTGTTATAAGTAACTAGTAATTTCTTTGTCACCTAGTGTCTTCTTAGTCACCTTGTGAACCTAGTCAAAACTTTAATGCTGTAAAAGAGTTTTACTTCCATTCTGACATTGTATATACCTGCAATACGATTTTAAAAGTTCTGTACTTTGAGACCAGAAAATGTATTGCTTCTTAAGAATACTCCAGCATATCAGTGCCGATGCAAAATACACGAAACTTTTATGCTACAACTTAAAGGACTGAAGCTGATTTATGAAGCCAACTTTTGGGAAAATCAGTTGAGTGACACTACACTCAATTCCACTTGTTGAACCATTGTAGTACATGTTCTGACGGGAAACTTTTAAAATTACCTACAGATCCCAAAGGAACAGTAATGTGGAAAGAGTGGGGTAAAGATTATGATGGAAGACTAAAATTAGTTATGAAAGAAGGATGTGCTGCTGAATTGCATGATAATATCTCAAAAAGCATGGGAAAAGTAGTACAACATGTGAATGTTAAACGCATACAAGCTGATGCATTTCAATGTGACAAGCAAGCGAGTGGGGTACGTGTCTTACAAGTCGACTTTGCTATGCCTTTTTCATGCGAATATCAAAATGAGATCCAAAGTGCCCTTTGGTCTAGATCTAGTGTAACTCTTTTTACAGCTGCAACATTTGTCGTTGGGTGCTGTAGAACATATCTTTTATGCACTGATGTTCTAAACAAAGACAAGGATACAATATATTCTATGCTTACAGTGCTATGTGATAAACTTTATGAAAATGATACCTTATCTATAAAGGAGGAAATTATATGGAGCGATTGACCATCATCTGAATTTAAGAATAAGTATATGGTGAAAGTTTTACAGATTCTATAGGAAAAATATAAAAAGCCCTTTGCATGGAAATACTTCGTAACTTCACACGGGAAAGGTATTATTGATGGCATTGGAGAAAATGTTAAGCAGTTTGTACGTTAAGTAGTTATGAGCAAAAAATATGAGACAAGTGTTCAGGGAGCCGCAGATTTTGTCCATGTTGCACAAAAGGTCATCAAAACAACTACAATTATGCATATATCTGAAGAAAATATCCAAAATATTTTATCACAAAAGCCATGGAATAATGTTAAGGTAATTCCTGGTGTTTAAATTTTTCATGTCATTAAATATGACAATGGAAAATATAATTTCTTTGAATACGCAAAGTGCCATCCAAAAGATGTCACAAAGTTACCAACGGCAGAGAAAAATGTGTGCCTACAAGTGGGTGAATGGGTAGTGGTGACATACGATGGAATTAATTATCCAGGTGAAGTCACTTGTGTTGCTGGTCCAGATTGTATTGAAGTTTCGGTTATGGTGCAATCTGGCACATATTACAAGTGGCCAAAGCAACCGGACAAAATTTTCTACATTCTGAAAGATGTTGTTAAAAAAAATATCATCACCTATTGTTGTGAATAAAAGAGGATATTTTAAATTTATAAATGAATTTTGAGTTTATGATCTGTATTTCATAACATATTTATGTACATTAAATGTATTATAAGCTAAGTAATAACATGCTTTTAAATTTCAAATCACTTGAATAAATAGTTATATAATGTTAAAATATGCAGTAGAATTTTGTTTAGAATTTTTTAACATTTAAAGTTATGCCTTCAGTTTTTATGTTTGCAAAAGTCCCGTACGTGACAATGATGTCCCACACGTGACAGTACACATTTAAATTTTTTTAATAATTGAAATATTTTAATATTTACAAATGTTATTAGTTGTTGCTCTTACTTTGAGCTTTTGTCTATCTAAATATAATTTTAATTTAATGATTTCTCAATTAAAAGAGCAGAAATATCTTTTGGTTCATATAGCTATTTACAAGTAATTGACTTTGCATGTCCCGCACGTGACACTAATAAACGAATTAATTTCTACAAATAACATTGATCAAAAGTAATATAATTATGCATAAAGTATCTGTGACATAAAAGATTGGTATAAAAAATATACACAATTTCATAAGTTATAATTTGTGACCTCGGCATAACTATTTATCTTAAAATTATGAGTCCAACTGTCCCACACGTGACAATGGAATGGCCCATATACTCATAACTAAAATTACACCATTATGAATCCCTTCATGGGTTCGTGTTCTAATCAAATTCACTGAATTACTTTCAATCTCAATTTTTTCAGTAGTTTTTCATTTCACCGTATTCTTTTTCATGTCTACTTGAATTTTTGCAAAAACATCACTATTCGCATAACCGAATCTTAAATTACGTCCAACACGTGCAAACGCAATTGTAGGGTAAATCAATCCACGTCCTACCGAAACTTAAATTAAATGTCTGCGAATCATCCTTAACAACAAGTAAAGTAATAAATTTTCCTATTACGTCCTCCACGCGAATATTAACTACAGCTTTGCCTATCGTCCTTGTAACTGGATTGTTTTGATTACCGAAACCAAATAATTTACTGTTATCTGGCTGCAAATCAAGATTCATTTTCAACGCAATACTATCTTTCAAAAGACAGCTTCTACTTCCTGTAACTACCAAATCCGAAACTTTATATCCATAAATAAAAGCATCTTATAAGTAGTTAGTAGGCGCCATTGTGGCATTCGAATCCAACTTGTTTCGTTAAATTGATAAGTTATTACTTTCCACCACTGACAATGGGACCCGCACGAAAAGAACTGTCACAGCAACGCCCATTTGGTTTGCAAAGCAAAACAACACCACGGGTAACTCCATATAATCCAATAGGCTACAAATTCCCATTTGGTTTCCGAAGCGAACCAATGACCACACAGTAGCAACTGGCATGGGCAATTATTGGCCGTTAAAATTATTAAGATACAATAAGAATATAACAGATGATATCCAATTGAATGAAATTCTGAACAAATTCAAAACTTTACTGGAAAATATTATGAGATATTTTTTATTTATCTCATAGATCTAAATAACGCTAATGTATTTTTATATCCGTTCTTTTCTACATTTTAAAAGGATTTCAAGTGCGTCATTTTTTAAGGATATTTGATATGTGAATCACTAGAGAGCATAATTATACATGATATTCATGTTGTATTACTGATTGGTCATAATCACAATGGATAAAATTTGAAAAATCAAGTATTCAAAACTAATTTATATTCTGAAAGTTCTTATTTTTGCCTTACAATTAAACTTTGTATTTCATAAAAAGATTTTTAGTATATTTACATAACATGTTGTCACTTATTAATTTTTAAAAGAAAATTGTTAAAACTAAGGAGCATCGCACAGGCAAAAATTTATTAACTGTTGAAAAATAAATCAAATATTAAATTCCTATGCATCTGATCACTTTCTTTCTAAATATTTGTGATGATTCCAAAAGTTGTCAGACATTGTTATGTTCTTAAGGTGCCAGTTAACTTTGACATTTAATATAATTCGGCTTTGACATCTCTGATGGCCAGTTTTATTATTTCCTCGCATTCAATCTAAAAACTGCACCAGCAGAAATTACGAAAAAAAAGTGATTATGATACCTTGAACGACACACGTCAAAAATTTATATTGACTAGGAGGCTCAGCCACCTGATCGCTTACGCTCGCCAACGATCTAAAGGTTCCGAAAATTGTATGACCAACTTTTATTTCCATGGACTTTATTTATTAACCAATTTTAAAAATAATTGTGCCATAAGAAAGAGTATAAGCTGAGGTAGTAAATTATGTTTTCAAATTTAAAAAATAATATTATTAAGCTGTAGATATGACAGTTTTAACAAAAAGTAGCAAAAATATCCCAATATTCCGAAATTTGTATGACCAACTTTTGATCGTATCGAATTTATTTATTAACCAATTTAAAAAAATAATTTACTGTAAGAAAGAGTACATACTACGGTATTCTGCGATATTTTTAAATTTAAAAACAGTAATAAGATATAGATATGACAGTTTAAAAAAAAATAACTAAAATGTCCCGATTTTTCCCGAATTTCAAAAAAATACTATCAGGAACCAAATTGAAATTTCTAAAAAAAAACTCGACGAGCTGCAAGAATTCACGTTTAGAGGTACTCTTAAAAATACTCACGGCTGAAGACTAAAGATTCGTATGTGCTTTACTCTCTCGCATTAGAAATTTTGCTCTTTCAACTTTGACACTTAATAAACCTTAAACTAATTACTGCATCGGAAAAACTTTTTATTCGTTTTGTTTCCTGTACAATTTGGAACAAACCATGCCAACTTTGTAATTTCCTGATCCATACTTTCTCGGGAAACCGTTTAAGAATCGAGCTAAACAACAGAATTTTCAGTCCTGCGGCGGCGGCTGTAACTTTTTTTTTAATATAGAGAGAAATCAAAATATAAACGAGTAGTTTCTTCTGAGGAATTTGTTTTTACGTCGAAACATGTAAGATATCCTATCTTTATCATCTTCTTAGATTCATGGATAGATCCTTCTGTTAAGCATCGTCATCTGACCGTGGTTCAAAATTACGAGGTGCTGTCCTCGGATCTTTCCCTTAAGGGACTGATCCCGGACCGTCGTCAATAGCCCGTTGTGTTGCTCTAGTATGACGTTAACTAAAATTACCTACCTACCTTCTGTTGAGCAAATGGTTAGCAACACAGATGCTTTCTAGTCCTATTTCAACTAACGTTTATCACAGGTTAATTAACATTAAACCTCTCATCCATATTCGCGATTTAATCACTATGAAATAAAAGGTATATGCTTCGGTTTTTTGCTCGGATTGGCTTTATAAGCAAAGTATAAGAAGAGGTACCCTACAGAACAATACATAATATTATATTCTATGCGCTATCTTTATAATTCACAAGTATAAAAACTAAGTAGCAAAAACAACGCAAAGGATTCAAAATCTATCATCTAATGAAATAGACGTAGTATATGCTCACAGTTTTATGTTATTCTTTCAGGTCTCTAAGTTTGAAGATCAGTCACGAGGCTATGGGAAAAGCATGAATCCTAAATGATTGATTGGTTAATTTTAGAATCTACATTTTGTCTACCTTATATTATTATCTATATTTTATTATCTACTACATAATTGACTTCTGCTATCTAAAAAAATGCATATGTATACAAAGACTAATATGTACCAAAAATTGATTTTCTGCGATCATTTTTCTTGTCCTGTTGCTATTTTTGTTTTCTTATTGTCTTCCCTTCGCTTTTTAACTAATTTCTATGAAAGTTTTTAAGTTACCGAGCTCTTTCAACTTGCTGTACATAAGAACCATTGAAAACTTTACCATATAACTATTAATTTTTAAAAATATTATTTTTTAATAATTATAAATTAATTTTTATTGACATTTAATTATTGAAACCATTTGGTAAGTGTCTCGCTCAATTGTAAACCAAAAACTTTTGTTCTAAAACATCTAAAATTGTGCAAAAATAAGCGTATGTTAAGTAACATTCTAAACCAAAATTTCAACATTATGAAGTGTCATGAATTTTGCATTTGCATTTTGTATACATACCAGGTAACACAAAGATCGTTAAAAAAATTTCAAGTAAGTTTATTTAACCCAGATGCTCAAAGAACATTTAAAAATCAAAATGTCAAAAAATGTCATGCATTATTATTTAATATATCTTTTAATAGTGTTCACGTAATTAAAAAAAAAATTTTGTCCACAGAATTTAATATCCATTAATTTTTGACGCAAAATAAAAAATTGATTTTCGATCGATTTTGATTAATATTTATAGCTAACGAAATAAGCCTTGACGTAATACTGTTTTGTCTCACCCATGCATTATTTCATACTCATTTTGCCAAAGTAGATACTGGCATAAACCAAAACAGTGACGAAACAAGTACAAGCGTCAATGACATTCAAATTTTGAGTATTCAACGGTGATTTTTCACTTTAAATTAAATCTTCTTTACTTACTCTCTGTATCTAATATGTATTTTATAAAATTGGTATTGGCAAATGTGTTGTACAAATCCTTAAAATAAAAATTCCTGTTTTGAGCATGAACATAATTTGTCGCGATTTCATAATTTTAACGATTATGTCTTAACACACATTAACCTTATTTAAAGAAATTTCATTTGTAATCAATTGGTAAAAAAGGAAAAATTATTCTAATATTGTCCGTGTATATTAAAATTGATGCACAAAGAACGTATAAGAAAACTTGTCTGTTAGAAAGTTTTGTAGTCTTTCTGTATTGTGAGATCGTGAAATACTGGAGCCAGCTGCAACCCAACTGTTGTTTTTGCTTCGCGAGTTTCACGAGCGACAAAAAGGAGTCTGAAACAGAAGCCGCTTCTGCAGGTGTTCTTTCCGACGGATCGCCGACTGGCCTTTGACCTTTGCCGTTGGGGGAACTTGGAGACTGTGGGGGAGGCCGGAGTCGACGGGGAGAGAGCGAGAAGCGAGGTTGAGTTTTCCTCGCGCTGACCCGTGAGATGCACATCTCGATATATGAATATTGATTCTTTGTAAATTGTAAATAATTCTAACTAATAAGAACAAGATTTTCTTAGCTGTTGGTTGTTTTCTCCTCATATACGATTTTCTGATGCTACCATTTTTGGGAGACGACACCACAGCTTAAAGTTGGTGGCAGTTTGATGGGATAAGGATCTAGTTAAATGAGATCCACGATCCTGTGTCACTTCTACGACAACAGAGAAATACAAAGTGTATTCGTCCAGACTTCTTGAAGTCTGATTTGTGAGTGCCCGGAGGACAGAGAACTTTGTAGCAGCGTTTGCTGGCGTGGAAGGTTCCTGTTCCAGTGTTGGAGCTCTTCGAGAGAAAGCTGAAGGTCTCATTCTCAGCAGTTCCTGTTCCAGTGTTGGAGCTCTTCGAGAGAAAGCTGAAGGTCTCATTCTCAGCAGTTCCTGTTCCTGTGTTGGATCTCTTCGAGAGAAAGCTGAAGGTCCCATTCTCAGCAGTTCCTGGAGTTCTACGACTGCGTGTCCTGTGAGGTCAAGTGAAAGAGAATCGGCTGTGTACAACGACAGAAAGTTCCTAGTTCTGAGGCGCGTGATCAAGCATCGAACGGTGAGTCCTGATATTTTCTGGAATGCTAATTTTGGGGGTCCAAGTGATATACAATTGTAAAATATCAGAGTTATTAGCTTAGAAATTTTGATTGGGATCATTGGTCATTTCAAGGTTCATTGCCTGGGTGTTATAGTGTTTTAAAGATTTCTAAAGTTGTAGTGTCTTTAAGCTCAAATGTGTAGAAGTGATTTAGTAAAAAAATTATTTTGTGTGTTCTTGTTAGTGAATCGGAATATAGAGATTAATTGATTTCAAAGTATAATGCGGAGGTCTTATAGAGACTAAATTAATTTATCTCTTTTTGTTATGTGTTTTTAGCTTTCTTCTAAGCATACAGAGAAAGTTAGCTAAAATTTTGGTAGTACAGTAAGGTATTTTGAAATTGAAAAGGCAATTAGTCTATGGAGAAGATACTTGTGTAGTACCTTAAAAGTGCTTACTTTTAGAATTAGTACTTGTGTTGCCTTGTATAGGGAGATACTCAGTTTTGAATTATTACTTCCGTGATTTTCTTTGGTATTTGTGTTAAAGAAATTATTGTGAAATTTTTGTTATTGCATTTTATATGTGGTGAGGTATTTATTCCCTGGTTGAGATATGGCAGAATTTCTAAATAAGCAGACTAAAAAGATTTTGCTCTTGGTTGCAGAAGAGTTTGAGACAAATGTGTCCAATGCGGAAAAGAAAAGGGCGATAATTGAGGCGATCTTGAAGGCGCCGGATTACGAAGAGAAATTCGCAAAAGATTGCTTAGAGCAAATCTTAGATACGGATAGATTAGAGAGGGAAGAACAGTCGTTAGAGAGGGAAAGAGAAAGATCTTTTGAGTTAGAAAAGTTGAAAATACAACGCAGTGCAGAAAATGGCTCCGTAGCTTCCACTGTTTCTGTGCTGAGCGAGAATAGAAGTAAAATAGTAAGTCTAAAAGATTTAGTCCCTAAATTTGACCCAAAATTAACAGACATAACCCTGTTCTTGATGATTTTTGAGCGGCAAGCGCTAAAAGCGAACCTTGAGGAATCGAAATATGTTTCTCAACTCATTCCGTTATTACCCGCGGATGTCGCGCAAATAATAGTAAAAGAAGCGCCAGAAATGGGAGATGATTACCATCATATAAAAAAACTCTTGTTAAAAAGATTTAGACTAGGAGCAGGGGCGTTAAAAATAAAATTTGAAACCCATCAGAGAAAGACAGGTGCATTATGATCGGATCTGGTATACGAACTGAGGGGTTATTTGGAAAATTGGTTGGAGGCGGTAAATGTGAAAGATTTCGAATCCCTTAAGGAATTTATTCTTACGGAACAGGTGAAAAAGAGAGTTTCGTTTGAAATCAGAGACAAATTCCTAGATGAATGGGACGAAATCAAAACGGCATCCTCCTTAGCAGAAAGATGTGATAGGTACGAAAGTGTGCGCGGCAATTATAGAAGAATGGATAACAAAGTCTGGAATACAAGGCAGTATAGTAGGGATAAGAACGAGCATGTTGGTTCCATTCATAAGAGTGATCAGACCAGAAAGTCAGAAGGGACCGCAAAGAAAGATCACCCGCATTCCAATTCCTGGAAAAGTGATAAATTTGAGAGGAAAAGACCTATCATTTGCTTTAATTGCAACAGAGCAGGGCACATCAGGCCAGATTGTCCGGATTTAAAAAGAAGAGGATCTAGCGACTTAGTAAATCAATTAGAGAAAGATGTAATTATCGGAGACTGCTTCAGACCCTATTTTAAAAAAGCGGAAATAAATGGGATAGTGCGTGACTATTTACGAGATACTGGGGCGGGTATAGACCTATGCGATCGTAGTTGGGTCAAGAACGAAGATTTTCTTGGGGAAGTAACTTGGGTCAAACAGCCCCTAGATAATGAATGCAAATGCCTCGCATTGGCGAAAGTGACCGTAAGGGGAGAGTTTGGCACTGTGATTACAAAAGCCGCCGTGAAGCCCACAGAACTAGAGCAGGGGTATTACTTATTAGGGAACAAGACTGCGGAGTTAATAGAAGAAATGAGGGGGAGGCCAGTTCCGGTGAACGCGGTGATAACGCGCAGTCAAAGGCGAGAGAGTTATGAGGGCAGCGGTCTAGAGGTGAGAGGGGTAGAATCGGATTCGGAGAATGACGATGAGGTTCGAAGGGAGTCGGGGAATGAACTCGAGGAAGAGACCCTAGATTTTCCTAAAAGAACGGAAATAGAGACGGGATTGGGGAATGTGTCCGCTGAGTCGTTTAAAGAAGAACAGCGAAATTACGAAACTTTAAAATTCCTGTGGGCACGGACATCTCAGCCAGGTGAAAGGGAATTTTTTGATAAAGAGGGAAGACTGGTGCGGATATCACAGTCTAAGCGAGGTGAGGAGAACGTTCAATTGTGTGTGCCACTTGTGTATCGAAACAAGATTTTGGCTCTATGCCATGAAGAAGTGTCAGGTCATTTGGGCACGACGAAAACAAAGGATAGGGTCCTGCGTTGTTACTTTTGGCCTCAATGCTATCAAGAGATCGAACAATATGTAAAAACGTGTGATCCGTGCCAAAAGGTAGGTAGTAATAGGGACCGGCGTAAAGCCCCTTTGAAGTTAGTTCCGATAATTTCGGAGTGTTTTTCTAAATTAAACATTGATGCAGTGGGGCCCTTACAAACAAGCAATCGAAACAACAAGTATTTAATCACGTCCATTTGCCTTGCGTCAAAATATCCAGATGCGGTTCCGGTAGAAAACATCAGCTCTACCTCAGTTATTGACGCTTTGATGCAGATTTTTGCGAGGACAGGTTACCCAAAAGAGGTGCAGTGCGACCTGGGCCGATCATTTACCAGCGAGCTGACGACAGAATTTTTCAGAAAATTCAGTATCAAGGTGTCGCACAGTTCGGTTTGCCACCCGGAGTCGAATAGTGTTGAGAGGTTGCACTCTACCTTAAAAAAGATTATAAAAGCGTTATGTTTGGAAATGGGTCGTGACTGGGAGGAGATTTTGCCTATGGACCTATGGATTTTGCCTATATTATTCGCACTCAGGACAGTTACTCATCAAAGTACTGGGTTTAGTCCAGCTGAGTTAATTCATGGAAAGAATTTGCGCATGCCACATACGTTAGTGTATGAGAATTGGTTAGGACAGGAGAGCGCCGATCAAAATGTAGTGGATTACGTATTGAATTTAAATGACAGATTAAAAAAGTGTCAAGAATTAGCCGTTAAACGTATGACGCAGTGTCAGGAGAAAAGGAAACTATGGTACGATCGAAATGCGGTGTCTAGAAAGTTTAAGGTGGGAGACCCAGTCTTGGTCCTGTCAACATCCAAGCCCCATAAGATGGCCGTAAATTGGATTGGTCCAGGAATTGTTTCGGGAGTGATTTCAGACACTAATTACACTATTGATCTGCCCGAGAGGCGAAATAAAGCAACTATATATCACGTGAACCTAATGAAACCTTATCACAAGCGTCCAGAATTCGTAAACTTAGTGTTAATTCAGGATTCGGAAGAGGTTGAAGAAGAGGCTGAAATTCCCTACCCCCTATCAAACCCTACGCAAATAGATTTCTGGGAAACTGTGAAAGACAGCAATCTGGAGAAACGTGCGACTGATATGCAAATTGACAAATTTAGGGAAGTGATAGAAAAGCATGGGCATGTTTTCTCATCGGACCCGGGAATTACACATTTGGTTGAAATGGATATCGAATTAGCGGACGAGTCTCCAGTTAGGGCAAAGCCTTATAGAATGTTGCCGAGGCAGACGGAGATTTTGAAAGAAGAGATTAGGAGATTGTTAGATCTCGGGGTAATCGAGGTGGGACAGTCAGATTTTACGTCTCCCATGATATTGGTGGAGAGTCCAGGAAAAGCTCCCCGTCCTTGCGTGGACTATCGCAGATTAAACGCCAAAACTCGCGTGGAGTATTTTCCTCTTCCCAACATAGAGGAAGTTGTGGAAAGAGTGAGTTCAGCCACTTTCATTACGGTAATGGACTTAACCAAGGGATATTTCCAGATACCACTGACTGAGAGGGCCCGGAGGTACGCCGCTTTTGTGACGCCTTTCGGGGTATTTTTGCCAAAGGTTATGATGTTTGGGCTGCTGAACGCGCCCTTTTACTTCTGCAAACTGATAGCCAGGGTTTTGGGGGGCTCAGAATCGTTCGCTCTTCCATACATCGATGACATTGCCGTGTTCTCATCTAATTGGGAGAAACACATGAGGGACATAGATGAAGTGTTAAAACGCCTAGGAGAGGCCGGTTTGACGGTGAAACCGTCAAAGTGTAAGTTCGCTCAGGACAGTGTAAAATTTCTGGGACACGAAGTGGGTTCAGGGAAAAGGTCCCCTAGTGAGGTCAAAATTAAAGCGATACAGGATTTCCCTACGCCCACGACCAAGACACAAATTCGTTCCTTTTTGGGGATGACAGGCTATTATTCACGATACATTCGAGAGTACTCGATTATAGCAGTCCCCCTTACTAACGTGTTAAAGGGGAAAATTAAAAAGGAAAGAATAATCTGGAGTGAGGATTGTGAGCGAGCTTTCCAAGATCTAAAAGCCAAATTAATTCAAAGTCCCGTTTTATACGCCCCAGATTACACGAAGGAATTTATAGTGCAAACAGATGCTAGTTTATATGGTGCGGGAATTGTTCTGTCACAGATACAGGAAGGGGAGGAGCATCCCATTTTATATATTAGTAAGAAATTTTCGCGGGCAGAACAAAACTATAGCACTATCGAGAGGGAGTTGGCCGCCATTGTGTACGGCCTTAAAAAATTAAATCATTATTTGGACGGTCAACATTTTTTAATTCAAACTGATCATAACCCGCTCACATTTCTAAAGAAAATGATTGGAACCAACGCTCGACTAACTAGGTGGGCATTATGTTTACAACAATATAATTTTACGGTAGAACACAGACCGGGAAAAATGCATGGGAATGCTGACGGACTCAGCAGAATGGATTAACGATAATTTGTTAGCCATGCATCTGCTTAATTTGAGTTGAGCGTTGTAATGTTTTATTTGTGTAGTATATTTTTAGTGACGTAATTATGCTTATATGTGTAGAGTTTAAATGTTTGTGGTATCATGTGTTTTAAGTGTCATTGTATGTGGAATTTAACTAATGGCATTAGATTGGGTAGTTTATAGTTATTGAATGATTACTTTTGTATAGGATTGATGTTCGAATTGTGTACTTTGAAAAATTTAATATTGTGTATGTTTTTCTGTGAGTGTGAAAATAGAAAGAAATTAAATCTAGGATGAACATATTTTAACACTGAGTACGCGTTCGCGAGTCTGAACCTTGAAATCGACAATGACAATAAGACATATCTTGTATTTTGTGTAAATATAGTGTATGGATTATCCTTGGACCTCTCGGAGTTAGTATTACTGGAATGAGGGGCCTGCATTTTCATATGAAATCATATGAAAATACTTCAGGGGGGAAGGGTTGTGAGATCGTGAAATACTGGAGCCAGCTGCAACCCAACTGTTGTTTTTGCTTCGCGAGTTTCACGAGCGACAAAAAGGAGTCTGAAACAGAAGCCGCTTCTGCAGGTGTTCTTTCCGACGGATCGCCGACTGGCCTTTGCCCTTTGCCGTTGGGGGAACTTGGAGACTGTGTGGGAGGCCGGAGTCGACGGGGAGAGAGCGAGAAGCGAGGTTGAGTTTTCCTCGCGCTGACCCGTGAGATGCACATCTCGATATATGAATATTGATTCTTTGTAAATTGTAAATAATTCTAACTAATAAGAACAAGATTTTCTTAGCTGTTGGTTGTTTTCTCCTCATATACGATTTTCTGATGCTACCATTTTTGGGAGACGACACCACAGTATGCTTCGTGTGTAAACACGATACAAATTTGTTGTTAAAGACATAGGTCATACAGTGATACAGAGTGAACTACTGAATAATAGAATACAATGATATCCAGATGTTCACCAGTGAAAGAATGACAATGTTGTTTGGATATCATTCAACAATTTCTTTTTAATTGGTTTCAAATATTGACTTGTAGAAATAGTGTAAGAAGTTTTATTTGGGATAAAAAACACAAACTCATCATAATTTCCAAGAAGTTTTATACTGTAAAAAATCAATATACCTTGAAAATGTATTAAAAATCCAAGTAATCCAAGTAAGTACTAAACAATTTTATCATTCAAATTGATATCGATGGACTAGCTTTGAAAAATATAATATAAAATTTGTAGCTTGGCAAACCTATAAGCAAGTATTCTATAGAAAGTTGTATGCCAAAATATTTATTAATTTCAAAACTTACATTAACTAGTTAACTCTCAACTGAGTTTTAAACCTTATCATAGAATCAAAATTTAGAACCAAAACGGTGGTTTAAACCTCGGATCATACACAGTGAACATGATTTCTTCGTGTTCATCTTTAGTAAGGTTCTGATTTGAAGACTCGGAAGGTCGTTAGAGCTGTCGTTTTTTTTATTTGTGACAAACTGCAATGCGGTAAATAATGCACTATTAATGCCCTCTACGGAAACATATTTGAAGAACGTTCAGTCTAATAAATTACATGACGTGTAGAACTGATTTCTAGGTTTGTAATGTCATCAAAAATACTCAATCTAAAATCAAATTTTCTTCCAAATGTATTCCATTTGCATGTCCACAATTGTTCTGGTCAGATGGATCATGTTTAAAACACAAACATGACGACTCGGAAGTAGAGATGCGACATCGATATCATGTTTTCTAAACATCGATTTATTTATCATTGATTTATTGGAGCCGATGTTTGTTTGACATCGATGTTTTTACACTGTCGATATTTTTATGTTGTCAATGTCTTATTTTTGAATAAAAAAAGTACCATTGTAAATTTTTTTAAAATAACCGTGCTACTAAGTATGTATTTGTTAGTGATGGCTTCATCCGTCCTATTAGAAAGAGCGTTTTACATAATTGGTGGGACAGTTAGTGAAAAAAGAAGTCGGCTTAAGAGGGTAAAAGTTAGCAAACTTCTTTACAAACTGTTAATAATAAATAGTGGGGCATACAATAATTATAGGCCCTAATATTTTTTCTTTGCATGACATGAAAAATATGTTTATATTTTCCCCTCATAAGTTGATAAATAATTAATAATAACTAACAACAATTATTGTTTTGTACCTACCTACTTATACCTACTATTACCTATTTCAAATTGTTATAAATATTATTTTATTTTATATTATTCAATTCGAAAACAGAAGATTTTTTCATTGTTCGTATTAATTTTTTTTACTTTGTTTTGACAGTTTAAAAAATTTTTAGTTATAAATTAATAAACACGGCATCTGACAAATAAAGTCTTCTCCAACTGGGCTAATATTAATGTTAGAGGTTACTAAACTAGTTTTAAAAAATGGATAAAAAAGTTTAAATTCATCGATGTTTAAAAACATCAAAAACTATGTTTAAAAACCCAAAACCCATCGATTTTTAGACACATCACAAAATACTGTTTAAAAATATCGATGGAGTCTGGGCGCTGTATTATTAACACCGATGTTTTAATATTGGACATCGATGTTTTGTTGTCGATGTCGCATCCCTTCTCGGAAGGTCGTTAAAGCTGTCTTTTTTTATTTGTGACAAACTGCAGTGCGGTAAAGAATGCACTATTCATCCTCTACGGAAACATATGAAAAGAGATCAGTCTTACAAATTACATTATGTGTAGAACTGATTACTAGGTTTGTAATGTCATCAAAATACTTAATCTAAAATTGCTTTTCTTCCAAATGTATTCCATTTGTATGTCCACTATCGTTCTGGTCAGATGAATCATGTTTAAACCACAAACGTGTAATTGGACTAAGACATTTTGAATCAACTGGAATAGTATTCTTCCAACCTGGATAGTAAAAAAGTGTAATTGAAACACGCAATTTAAAAAAATATTATCCATGAAGAGCATTAATGTTGAATTGACTTCATACAAAAATTCTATCCAAAACATTTCCATGGCACATATTTAACTTAAACAAGTATCTATGAAGTGTTTTCTTGTCCTTATCACAATAAAATAAATGATAATATCTTGCATTTTTGAACACACAAACCTACATTTTTCGAATAAAACGTATTTTTACATATCTAAATAACTTTTTGAAAATCATTATAGGTCTGAAGATCATCAGAACATTCATAAAAATAAGTCTTTTAAACAAAATGAATTAATATATAATCCATATTTATTCATCTTCTGAGATAAAAACGCCTAAAACACTTAAAATAGGAAATAAATTCAGACATTTTTATGCTGCGAAAATGAAAAATGATATAGTCTCATTTTCAATTTTTAACTGCAAAAAGTACCAATGTTAATAATTTGTCAATGAAAGTTTGTTACCTGTAATCAAAATAGCTAGATATGTAGTAATTAGAGTAGCACAGAAACCTAATGGTGATACCCATGCGTATGAAATTCTGTACAAAATGAACGGTTCACTGAAAAAGATTTTCATGAGAATACTTCATAATTGAATTAATCAAAATGATAAGAGCAATGTTTCTTTTCATCACGTAACATAACAAAGAAAATCACAAATCGAAAGAATTAGATAGTTAATTACATAGTTTAAATAATTAAGTACTATAAAACTTTTCTTTAACACTTAATGCATCCTAAACTAATAGCTGCATCAGTAAAAAACCATATCCCTCTTGTTCCCTATACAATATTGCATATACCGTGTAATCTCGTAATTTTCTGCTCTTTACTTAATTGGCAAACCGTCTGAGAATCGAGCGAAAAAACTAGCATGCGTCACAGCGAGTATCAAGGGCATCTGGTAAACCCGTCAGTCAGAAAATGTAACCTTTATTTTCGTGAGGTAGAATGTCCGCGATCTAAAAAATACGATATTTCTATGACCAACTTTTTATCGCATCGAATTTATTTATTACCAATTTAAAAAATAATTGTACCGTAAGAAAGAGTATATTCTAAAGTTTTCTGCGATGTTTTCAAATTTAAAAATTAATAGTAATAAGATATAGATATGACAGTTTTCACAAAAAAGTAACGAAAATGCCCCGATTTTTCCCAAATTTCAAGAAAATATTATCAGAAACCAAATTCAAATGTCTAAAAAAATCGACGATCTGCAAAAATTAACGTTTAGAGGTACTCTTTAAAAAAATCACGGCTGAAGACTGTAAATTTGTACTTCTTTTGCTCACTCGAGGTAGAAATTTCGTTCCTTCGACTTTGACACTTAATAAACACTAAACTAATAGCCGTATCGAATTAAAAATCCTCTTCGTCGTGTTCCCTGTACAATTTTGAACAAATCATGTTAATTTCGTAATTATCTGATCCGTACTTTCTCAGGGAACCGTCTAAGAATCAAGAGTAAAAAAAACAGTTTTCTATCCTCCGACAGCGGCGGTAACTTTTTTTAATATAGAGAGATTAGTTTGTGTGTATGTGTGCATCCGTAGCTGGATAATCATACGTCATACGCAATCATTATGCTGTGTATCACTGTCGTTAACAGTGTATTGAAAAAGCAATAACCAGTTTTATCAGTATAGCTCCACTGCAAATCTTTGATTTTAGTTTACAATTGAAAACTGTTGCCCAGCAAAATGCTTTGAATAAACAACAAATTTCTATTTACTTTTCAATTAAAAATGGATCATAAAATTAAGGTTCAAAACGCCCATGCAAAGGCATATTTTTTCGTTAAAAATAAATCCATTTCTAAATTATGATGTATGTGATACTTTTCTTCCTGAATATTTTTAATTAGTTATTAATTCGTAATTAATTAATATGAAATATTTTTTTCTTTAATTGTCTATTAAATCTGGCATTGAATACAAATGATTGACTTGAGCATTACTGGTGGTCAGTTTTACTATTACCTTACATTTAATCTGAAAATGTACCAGCATAAATTTACAAGGAGACATTGGACACCTTCGACACTTTAAAAAATATACTTATATAAATAGTAAAAATATTTAAATTGAAATAAAAAGTACTATGTTCTTTGGAAAAACCTCTTTTGGGTCGAATTTTTTCTAAAATGGAGCTTAAAATGCACCAGTAGGAGAGTGGAGCAGCCTTGAAGAAGAATAAAATTTAAATACAAATTATAAGTTTCGTGTTAAGAGTTTTTTGCGTCCCCACCGAATTTCTTCTAAAATTTTATCTAAAAGGCTTTTTTAATTGTTAATTTTTTTTAATTTATGTCTATAACTATTTGTTTTCTTCTGAATAAAGCCAAACATTTATAGATTTAGGTTGAAATCTACTTATCCTATCAAGAAAAAAAATGTGTTTGATTAAAATTATTAATTATAATATAATTCAATGTTCGTCTTACCTAGAAGATTGAAGCTTAGGCACAGTGGTTGAAGAACACGTTACGTTGCTTGGACAAAGTTCGTAAAGTTCTGAAGCACATCCAGAGAATTAGTTTTAGATAGACATCCACTGGTTGACAAAGGAAGCGATGGATTAACGTAGCCACTGAATAACGACCCATACCCAATCCACGCCACTACGACGACACCAAAAAGCAGTCCAACAAGTGTACACTGAAAGTCGAAAACTAAGCATCTAGTAATTGCTTACTTTAAGTCATTAAATCTACTTACCATTAAACCTATTTTCATATCCAGGTATATGTCAATAAATTGCGGTGACATTTCGAAAAAAATTACCCAAAACTTAGAAACAAACATGCTGGCTTTCTAAAATTATCTTAAAGATCTCAGCGTTTCTTAAGAGAAAAAGAGATACTAACAAATGGATTTCAAGTAAAATCAAACGTGTATTATTTTGTAACTTATACATTAGTAAGTACTTTGTTGTAAGGAAAATCAAAGCTGTGTGCCATTGTAGTTACTAGGAAACTATGAAAGTAATTGAAATTCTTTTGGAGATTTGATGTTAGAAATTTTTTATTTCTTTATTTTGCGTTTACAAAGATAAACATTATAACTTCAATGTGTTTAACTGATACACATGTCGTAGATAATTTACACAATATGCAACTGGATAGTTGATTTAATTTAAAATAGCTTCCATAAATTAAGGAAACGTCATAATAGTTAGAATTATTCTTAGTAGAATTTTATGAAATTTTTCAAGAATTTACAATGAATTTAAATAATTTATTCTAGATAAGTTATGGTAACGTAAGATTCATTGCTGAAGATTCAATGCTTTGGGATATCGAAAGTATGATACAGGTACAAAAAAAGCAGCTTTAATGTGGAGTGTTATCACTTTTAACAATATGCTGTTCCAATAGCAAGGATCCATGTCGATCTATCTACGATTGTGTCGATTATCCCCGTATTAAGCAACGACCATTATTCTTTTGAAGCGGTGGTATCCTTCACGAGTTTTAGGGAAGGGTTGAGCGCATGAATACGTCTCCATAGAGCACACCAGACATTCTCAATCGGTTAATCAAATTGCAGTTTTTGGATTTAGTTTTCCTTTCCAAACTTGAAATGATCTCACCGAGTTACAAGCATTTGCTGGCTACTTTGCCTTTATAATCGCGGTATAATCAGATCGGAAATTAGGTGAGCTAGCCACAAATGCCCTAATCCTTCTAAAAAACCGGACAGATCAGCAAGGTCTGAACGTGTCCGAAGAAAAAACTAAGTAGCACTTCTCCTTTGTAATCTCTCTAGAGAGGACATTTAATCTACTGGATTAAAGGAAGGATTAAACGAACTAATATATTAAAGTACTTAGGTCTTACTCTAGACGAGAAGCTAAATGAGAAGCTAAATTGGGCAACTTATGTACATACTTTAGTACAAAAGGCCATGTTACAATTTCAAATGCTACAAATAATAGTTGGAACAAGATAGGGAATAGTACAGAAATTCGAAATATGCTGTACAAAACAGTGACAGAAAGAATGTTGTGTCATGGTGCTATGGCTTGTTGTCATAATCCACTTCAATGAATTATAAGAAAGCTAAATGGGTTACAAAGAACATTTCTGATCTCAATATCAGGAAGTACAGAACAGCACCCACTATGGCCCTTTAAACAATTGTGGAAATTCTGCCACTATATATTTCAATTAAAAAAGAAGCAATGTGCTTCAAAATCAGAATGAGAATAAGTACAAAGCTTGGATATGCAGATTATGACAAAGATCACTACGACGAAAGAGCAATAAACAACTAAAACCTGTTTGAAGTACAGAATAAACCCAGCAGTGAGAGTAACTAATTCCGGTATAAGCTAATTCACGGATGGATCTAAAATGGAGAAACGTGGGAAGTGCATTCTGCTCTATTCGTGAACGGAGCATAACTCAGCAATGGTCTAATAGAAGGCAGGAAAATAACTCCGTTTTCCAGGCGGTGCTGCATGGAATTATTGCAGCCATAAAAGCAGGAGAAGCAAGAGCAGACAAAAACGTCAAGATCTAGTCAGACAGTCGAGCTGGTCTCCTAATTTAAAACTCCCAAGACTCTGAGTCCACTGGCACGAGAAATACAACACATATTACATAACAACAAGGAAATTTGTTTCGGCTTAGTCGAATTCTCCTTCCGCACCTTCTTCAAATGTGCTCGGATGAGCATGTCGTGTCCATTTCGCAGTGTTTTGAAGGAATCATTGAATATAAGCTCAATTAAAACAGAAACGGAGCAATTAAGTTAAAATTAAGGTTTATTTACAAGTTAGTTATAAATTTACAGTAAAGTTTCAAGATAACTGGATGATTTAAACTTAAATTATTAATTTACAGAACTATTGTGTACGAGCAAAACGCCTACGCAAGGCCTACCCGATTCAATCCACTCCCGCCTCCTTCTTCTCCAAAACACCCCGTCGGGTTCTTCGCGACATCCTCCCAAAGGGTCGTACACAAGTTGCTAGCTGCCAATGTGTCTTAAGGGTGTGACTGTACAGGCTGGATTAAATTTCATGAGGGTCACGACGGAATACATATATAAAGGGGTGAAATGGCCCAGGAGCCATTGCAGAAAGAAAACCACTAGCTGGCTACTTTGTGGCAGAATGAATGGGACGAAAAGAAACTGGCATGACAGTGCATGGCGTGTTGCTAAGAATGTCACTAAAATCTACAAGTTGGACCAGGGAAGAGACACTCTTCTTCACAGACCATGGCCCATTCCCATCCTACCTAACAAGATTTTAGAAAATCAAGTCAGAAAATTGCTCTTGTGGTGCAATCGGCACAGCTCTATATTATACCCTTACAGCATCATGGCAAATGAAGACCCCTGCCGACTACCTTAAAATCGCATGGCTCAGGAACATTGCATGTAGCAAGGGCTCGAGGGTCAAAATTATTCATTGAGAACCATCAGGACTTGATTATACAAAGACTACGAAAAAGGAGCTTTTTCCCCTTGCATGTATATTTATTTATAATGTAACCTAGTATAATGATTTAATGTAATTACTGTATAGATGTAATGATGTATTAAGTAATGTAAACTAACAGTCTGGGTACACTGCCAACTCGAAGGCATGCTTTATTCATTCTTTCACACATTAAACTGGCACAGTGTCTCACGCACAGGAGTGTTTGATGGTGTAAGTTAGTAGTAGTTTTTTTCACAGGGCAGTTAAAACGTTGTGATGCTCTACTACGACGTTAACTAAAATTTCCAAAATTACCATCCACAAAGCAAGCTTTGTGTGTGGGAGTATTATTATCTTTCAGGATAAAGGAATCAAGTATTGAATATAATTAACTACAAATGGATCAACGTTATCGGTTTTACATATCTTCGCACTCTAAGGTTACAACTTGCTAGCGCATGATGGAAATCAATCCACCTAAACAGCCGCTACTCTCAACACGCAAGCTGTTTCCAAGACACTAATCTCGCAATTATTACTAGGATGAGTCCAACTGCACCGTTCTCTTCATTGTTAAGATTAGATAGACATTCCATGCGTATATTTATCTCAAAGTAAAGGTACTGTTTTATTAGACGAGATCTGTGTGAGCCGTCATCTAACAAGATACATAATTCACCTATTGCATTGCATAAGGACGTACAATTTGATCGAGGATGTCATCTCTTTGCAACACTTGGCAGCAAGCAGAGGTCTGTGCGTTGACATAAAGTCATGTCATCTCAAACATATATACTGCCTCCATCACAGAGATCCCTTTCATGGATGTTACTAGCGTGATAACGGATGCCCGATTCTCTCCAGATGAAAATTTAAACAGGATTAATACCGATTTCTCAATGAAGAAATCCCATTGACTTTCACTCTAGTGACATGCATGAGTGACCAACTGAACCGTTCGCTAAGGTGACGTGAGGTGAAGAGTGCACAGATTTATGTCGTCTAACATACAGATCACCATAATGAAAACTTTTGTATACAGTTACGATGGTATCAGCCTTCCAGTACCAGTATCAAGAGCTGATTCTAATGGGTTTTGTGAGAGGTTCGTTACCTTAATGTGTTTAACTGCATAGATCGATCATCAACAGTTGTTGTAGTTCTAGGGCTTCATTAACTGTATCTTCTAGATCCTGAAGCTGTTCTTAGAATTGTCTCTTCATTTTCCACAACATTCTCTTCTATCCCATCTGTCTATACATGACAAAAGGACTCTCTATCAGCTATCTAGCTATCTCTGCATTTCATTCTGACTTGCTTCCAGTCTGCCAATGATTCTACTGTTCAATTCTTGTAGTAAAACGTCTTGAATTGATTCCTACAAAACGAATATCTCTGATTTTTTCACTCGTGTTCTAAAGAAGAAATCACTGCACGTTTTGAAATGTGTTTTTTTGTACTAAAGACTTATGACACCATAGGATGCTAAAGCAAAAGCATTTTACATTATTATTGATATGCATCATTATCTCTTGATGAGTAAAAGCATTTTTTATGTTTTTTTTTATAATAATGGAAATCAGCTTAGTGATATAACTATAAGACGACTAGCAAAATAAGTAACGTATTATTTAAAATAAAGCAAAATAAAAACCCATGAAAGTTTAACATTTAATATGATTTACTCTATCATTGCCTTTCCTTGTTAAAATAACTATCAAGAAAATTGCAACCACAGGGCCCTCTGTAACTGCCATTAAAATACTCTCAGTGGCCATGATGTTGCCTGCTTTAGAAATGCAAAATGTCACACCGATGCAAATGAGTCCATATACAACAGCTGTAAAAAAATAATTCAAATGTATATCACATGTATGAATAACAACTTTTTCAAATAAATTGCTGAGTTTCACACATAAAACTAATAATACTATTTGCGCAAAATGCAACCTGACCTTATTTGAGAAAATATAAATCAAAATAACTTAAAATAGAGCAATATTACTATAGGGAAATGTTCTTATACTAATCTGCGCAATGTCTGCATACTTATTAAATTATTAATATCAGACAGGTTCAAATGACCTTAGGTGTATTTTTCTATTTAGAGTCGGTAAACCTTTTTCTGTATTTTCATATCCATTCCTTGATGCTGTCTCTCTTGCGCTTGGCACAGCGTGGCCAAATATGACCCTTGAGCCATAAAACCCGACCTTACAAACCAAAGCTCACAACACACATTACTAAATTACTTTTGTTTGAAAGAATCTTAGAAAAGATAATATTCATCAACATGATCTTAACTATTTAGGATGTTATGCAAAAAATACCAGTTTGCAGGTGGGATATATGCGAAGAAAAATAAATTCCTTCAGCATTGGGGTTTGTTGTCATGCAATTACGTGGACAAATTCTTGTATTGCATTCAGAATTCTCTTCCCACGATCAGTTACGGATATACACAACCAGCTCCTTTACAGATGAAATTATAGTACCCAGGCTTGATTTGAAGTCAAATAATTCCGTAAAATTCACTTTTCTGTGTTCTAAAATAAATTAAACGCTTGTAAAAAAGTAAAATAATAATACACAACCCTACAATAATGGACCGGACAGCAAGATGTGATGGTATAAGGGGGAAAAATAGATGCTTTAATAGGAGGAAGGTCTCCCACGTGCTCCAATTACACTAGCAACTCTTATGGGCATACTTTTAACAAGGTTTTGATACAAAACTATGGATATTTGTGTCCATTCCTGCTGCAAGTATAGCTCCAGCTCAGCTGTAGATTTCGGACGTTGTTCCCTGTAAGCGTCGCTCTAACTTATCCCACAAATGTTCTACGGGGTTTAGATCGGAACTCTGAGAAGGCTAGAGAAGACGTTTTATATCCTTATCTGGATACCACTGCTTTACAGAGGCTGCACATGACATGGAGCGTTGTCGTCCCGAAAATAACATTCCTCCATTCCATAAAATTGCCAAAACGTAGGAAGAACCTGATTGTCCAAAATGTTCAAGTAGGCATCGGCGTTCAATTAACCAGGAACAAAATGCAAAGGTCCCAGGCCATACCATGAAAAACACCACCAAACAAGTACACCACCACCACTGAACTTGACAGTTGTAACGATGCACTCTGGTAATAGACGTTCGCTTGGCATTCGCCCAACCCAAGCAATCCCATCCGACTGAAAGAGTGAGTAGCGTGACTCGTCGCTCCATAACAAAGTTTTTCAGTGATCAAAAGTCCAGTTGCGACGTTGCAAACACCAAGCGAGTCTGCCGGCTTTGTTGGATGGGGTGATGTTTGGTTTGTGTGCTGCAATACATCCGTGGGTACTGAGGTCATGCACTTCTTTCCGCAAAGTATTGCAGTGCACCGTAACTCCTGTTGTCTTCGTGTAATTCGTGTCCCAACTCCCGTTGTCTTCCACGTCTTCACGACATCACTAACAGTTGGCCGTGGCTGTGATAATTCTACAGCAATTCCGCGAATAGACTTGCCACTAATGTGACCACCAACTATAACACCCCTTTCAAAGTTACGAAGTTCCTTTCGTTTCGACAATGGTCACTATTTCACATAGAACTAATAACGTTACCACTTCGCGTCTCGTATTTAACATTAATGTGTTAATAACATAAAGAACATGCAAGCACTGAATTTGCACAAAATCCGACACACGCAGTCGGATTTTATGCAAATCCGCTGGAGTCCGGTCCATTATTGTACGGTAGTGTATTTGAATCTATATAATTTATATTATCTAGTTGAAACAAAAAAAAATGTCAGTTGAAGCTCATACATGACAGCTTAGCAATGAACACGATTCTTTTTTCGGTGATTTGTAACAAGGAGAAAAGAGGCTTTATTAAATCTATGGCTGTGACCGTAGACACAGAGTTGAGGGCAGAAGATATTGAGCTCAGGGAACCACTGAAAATTCCCGCTACACACAGTCCGGTTAGGCCAGGCACAGAGTTGAATCTACTGATAATGTAATATGGAACCACCTGCAAAATAGAAAATAATAAGAAATATCACATATTAATAATTATGTTATCTATTATATTACACATGAATTATGGAGTGATTTTTTAAAATCATCCAAGAAGCCACTATTCTTAGACATAAAGTTGAAAGTGGGCAAAATTACCAGAGTTAATATAAACAAACAAAAAAAATTCAATATAAAATTTTCAAGATAATTTTAAACAGAAAGTAAAATGTTATAGTTATTACTATAAGGGTTAAGCCTTTTGGAGAAAATAGGTCTTAAATCAGTAAATATTTTAGTTTGCTAAAATGATTTGTTTTGGGTAGAAATAAAATTGGGAGTAAATATTGATTCATCACTAATTTAACTGGTTAACTAACGTTAAGTATACTTGAGAAAAATCATTCAATTCGCTTATAATTAAATCGCGACGAGTATTTGAAAGATTTTCGTTTTTTTCCATTGGCCAGGGCACACGAACAAGATACAGACAAGAAAACACTTAATAAGAACAACTAACCATATACGAAAAGGGAACAAACAGAAACAGTAAAAAGAAGAAAAGTTTAAAACAACCGTTGACTGTCGGCCTAAAAATTATCTCACCTCTCAATATAGAGAACCATTACTATAGAGTACTTCAGAAAGAAGCAGGTACAATCTGCACATAGTTATATTTTTCTCACAAAGCGGGAAGGAAGAGGACTTTAAATGTCAATGTGCCGTAGATGCACGGCAGTAGTGCCTTGTCATTATTCCAAAACAAGATACCGCTACTCGTCAATATTCATCAAGTATTTGTAGTAAGCATTCTCCCATCCAGCATTAGGAATTTTCTTTGGGTTACAGTTCATGTTGGTGCATCAAAATTTTGCATTGCTTAATAAATTATTTTGAAGTAAGGAAGGAAGTTTCTCGATATATACTTTGATGCAGTTCAGCACTTTTTTTGTATGGAAATTTGCTTGTTTATAGCCTATAACTTGCAATCGCTAGGAATATAGCACAGAGCAACATGTATATTCTCAGATATCAAAGCAGCAGTAATTTATTGCATATGTATCATCATTTACTACTTTGGGAAATAAATATATGCGTAAGACATTTATCATCATCGTCAATATGGACAGAATACTTGTTTGATTTTTCTTTTCACGGATCAAAATTAGATCAGTTTCATGGTGTCTTTTCTGCAAAAAACTCAAAAAAATATCCTGGACAGAAGTATGTGGTCATGACTAGCGATCCCGTTTCCCTTACAGTTGTGACAGACAGGGTAAATCTTTTTTTCTGCTCCATATTTCATACAATTAACATCATGGAGTGGGCGAGAGTTGCACCTGCTTTCCCTCAAAAGAGGAGAGGCACTTGCTATCACAGCAATTTGACCATAAGTACGGCCGTATCTTACAAGTAAAACAATAATCTGGTTTGGAATCATAACTTACCTCCGCTTAGAGACCTCATTTAGTCTGAATACTACCACACCAAGATTTGTCGGGTTTGGGAGACTTTAACTAGATAGGCCGCTGTAAACGCTGCCGGTATACCTTACCGGATTGTTTATGCATTCAAGTTCCACCACCCCGACAAGATCTCCATTTTGTCCGCACTTGTGGATCCGACAACACAATTTTTCCAATTACAGCTATACCAATAGCATCGATTTCACCAGCAGAAAATGTATGTATCCTCACAGATGGTTAATTAAAAATAATTTGGAATACACTCCAGGAATATTTTAAAACTATATGATGACTTACTTGATCGTATTTTTTTATTCCTGTGTGCACTACATCTTTGATTGGATCGCATGAGTGGAAGATTGCGTACATAATCAATCCTGATAGGCAGCACATAGAACTGAGAAGGCTATATGTTACTGTGCTCCATACAAGAGATCTGAAACGTTAATAGCCTTATTTATATAAATGAGCATTGAAATAGGAATTGCAAATTATGGTTTATTTTTCTGGATGCAGATTTCATTTTTAAATGTATACAGCGTTAGAATACACTGCATTAGAAAAAAGGATGCGTTTCAAATTCTATTTATTCTGTTACCGAATACGTAACAGAAATGGAAAAAATTAAAGACTAAAGATGAAATCATCGACAAAAGTAACAATGATTGCGTTTATAGACATCAACAAACAAGACGAAAATATGAAAGCATTATGTTATGTGTAGTACAGTGGAAATACGAGCTGTAATTGTTTCTGGATGTATGTGATTTGTGATATGTCCTTATGAAACATGATACTTTTATCACTAAACTGTTATTAACCGTTGGAAATTATTATCTCTCCATAACAGAACGGATAAATTGTTCTCCATTTAATGAGAATGGTTAATCCCTTTCTGAGAGTGATTGACTGTAGAACCGCCCAACGTATTTTACCACAGCTCCATTTAATCACACAAAGTTATTGATTTATCACAACCAAACTTAAAGAATTAATGTCTTTGAACATTGCATAACAGTGCAAAGCGCATTTTCTGTAGTAACTATTGCGTATTAATCTGCTCTTGCCAAATATTTGTCATAAAATGAAATTTTAATGTTTTACTATGAAAATGTTTTGGTTTTAACATTTCTGGTTCGAAAACTTCCCTATAATGACCAGCCTCTTTTGCAAAAACTCGAGAAAACTCGCGTAAAGCACGGACGATCTCTAAGGGATTTAGCATAGGGACCGAAAAATTGACGCGTTGAAATAGAAAATTTAGTAAAATAATTGCTTGCATATTTTTATGCATACAATTGAAAGGAGAGTGGAGCTAAAGGATCACCCTACTCATGTCGCATGTATGTTATTTTTTACTTATCTGCTTTTTTTTAGAATTTAAAGCATTTTTTTAAGAGTAGCATTGCATGGTCAGCATTTTTTAAAGAGTATCATGATAGTATAATCAATGTTTATTCGTTATTGTGAACATCTTTCTGCATTATTTGACTTCGTGAGAACAATTTGGATATCCGTAAGCTGATCAAAAATGTTTTAGAATCATTACAATTATGATTTCTGCGAAAATTATCGAATGTTTTATGATTATACAGGTATATTATAAATATTATATTTATATAAAAATGCAGTATTGGCGAATCTTAGAGCCTTCCTACAGAGGAACAAACTTAGCATGTTTATAAAGTTATCGGCAGTTCATTGTATGAAGCTGGAGCAGTTCGCTTATTTAAGATTAATATTGTTATTATAATATTATAAGTGAGTGGTCGCTCCTAATATCTGTTATATGAGCTTTGTGATTTGCAGATATTGTTTTAATCTCTTTGTATTGAAACAGTAAATATATACTTTTGAGTTAAATTTAAAAACGCAAAAACAATTATTTTAAGGAATTAACTATTTTTTAAGTAAAGCAGATGGTTTCATTCAAGTGGATCACCTTTTTAGACTAGAAATAGGAACTAAGGATAACTTTTTAGAAATTTTATTAATTTTGCTTACATGATTGTTCAAATTATGAGTATTTGTTTAGATAAAATTAACCATCTAATCTACACTCATGTCCATAAATTAAGGATAATACAGAATCACACAGAAATCGAAATCTAAAGTAAAAATTTCACTTGTGGAATTATCGCACACATCTTCAAGAATAATATCCAAATTATAGGAAGCCATCAAATGACGCCGATAGTACGTCACAATGGAGATAGTGTAAGAGAGGTGTATATAAGGAATGGTAGCAAAGAAGTAAAATTGTTCACAAGCGTTCTGAAAGTCGCTCATTGCCGCAACTGTATAGTTATGGCACAGAGGAAGCATGTCGATGATTTTTTTTACGTTGTAGAATTATCGGCCGCCTGGAATGTGGGCGTACTCAGACGGAAGTTTCAATGGAACTTGGAATCGCCCAAAGTGTCATCTCTAGGCTTTGGCAACGATTCCAAACTGATGGAAATGTCAGTAGACGCTACCGTACAGGTCGCCCCCGAGATTCAACGCCGAATGACGACCGGTATTTGGCAGTAACTGCAAAAACAAGCTGACGGAGCTCAACATCCGACCTTTATCGTCAGCTATCTTCAGCCACGAGTACGACAGTTTCAAGGCAAACCGTTTACAGACGTTTGGGACATGTTGGTCTATATGCTCACAGGCCTGACAGATGTGTTCCTCTCAAGGCAACTCACTGTTGCCAGCGGTTAGCCTGGAGTAGAAAACATGTAATGTGGACATCGTCACACTGGGCTTGTGTGGTGTTTTCCGACGAGTCCATGTTTAGCTTACAGTTTGATTCACGGTGGACGTTCATATGGAGAACGCTAGGTACCCGCTACCACCAAGACAACATCACTGAACTACACCGTTACGGTGGTGCAGGATTGCTCGTTTGGGGCGGAATTATACTGGGATCAAGAACAGATCTACATGTTCAAATCGGAACCATGAGAGGCCAAATGTATCGGGACATCATTCTGGAACAACATGTACTTTTTTTAGGGGTGCCATGGGCGCAGAATTTGTGTTTATGGATGACGACGCCCGTCCTCCCCGTGCAAACATTGTAAACGAATGCCTTGAATCTGAGTATATCACCCGTATGGAATGGCAGCATTCTCACCTGAATTGAATCCGATAGAGCATGTGTGGACATGCTTGGCCGACGAGTTGCAGCCTGTCCACCACCTCCTACATGTGTACCGGAATTTCGGAGAGCATTGCTTGCTGAGTGGAGTGATCTTCCCCAAGATCAGCTAGATAATTTGATCCTCAGCATGCCTAGGCTTCGTATTTCATCGTCTGGGAGACATACAATGTAATAACCATCATACAAACCATGTCATGTTAAGTTTTTGTAAGGTCAATAATTTTTTGTAATTGCTCCATTGAGCAAAAATCGTAGTTTTTATGAATGGTATCATACATACACCATCTTTTTTGTTCTTTATCTTTTGTTTAGTAAGTAAATGGGCTTTGTGAATAAGTCACGTTTGTTTTGTTTCTGAACCTTTATTTGCCGGAGCTGACATTATCCTTAATTTAAGGACATGAGTGTAATTACAATTTGTGTTACGTTTTTACAGTGGAATTTTCAGTGCTTTTTCTTTGTTATTTTTTGGTATTAAGACGGTGCTTTTATGTATATTTTTGTCATAATTTCCTTTTTAATTTGCATCTGTGCGTTCTTTGCTTTTTTGTACTTTAAACTGTTTGTACAGAAATCTAGAAAAAACAGAGATAAAAGTTTTTGAAATTATTTTCTCTTTAGTATCCTGTGTTTCATGGAATTTCCCTTATATAATCTATGTAAATAAAAGTTAAATTCTTTTATTAGTTAAAGAATATTTAAAATTATTTATCTGAGTTTTTTTTTAATCAATGGTCTCCCTGTACATGTGTTGATAACACGCTTGTTACAAAAACTGTAAATGTATTCACAGTGAAATTATTATATTTAAGAAACAAAATACATTTTGAAATCTAATTACGTATTCATGAGGTCTACGAATTACAAGTTTTAAAATCAAAACGTTTTCAATATTCACAAAACAAAGAGATCTGAAACCCTAAATATCACAATAAGTTTTCTACTTTTCAACACTGTTTTATTAAAAATCTTTAGTTACCGTGGAACGTTAGCAAAGTAGCAAAAAAATTGCTATGCAAAGAAACTTTGCTTTTATGAAAGATAAAACAATGGTTCAAAATACTCAAAATCGTACAACAAATACAGCATGGGCTCAAAACGATAAGTGACTCAAACTACTTTTTCGACCATTTGAATGGAGATGTTTGTGCGCTCTAATGTCTTTTCTCTCTCTGTGTATCCTTACCTCCTCTATGATTGAATGACACAAAGTTGGTTTGGTACGTGTTTATAATACATAAATTATAAGACCAAACTCGGTACCCATTGTTTCGTAACGCTCAACTTTCCGTTATGATCACCCAATGCTAGTCCAACCTTAAAGACGAATTCACTTCAAAAGTGAAGTTGAATTGAGAAAATCCGAGATTAATCAACGAAAAGATCTATTTAATGTACAATTTTAATTTCTATTTCTGCTTCATTTTAACTAAACAAATTCAATTTTTTTGGTGTAAATTCAAGAAAAGATTTTTATTTTTTTTCTTTGATTTTTAAAACAAGCACAATGTAGTTTTGGATGCTTTCACTTGATTATAATATTGGTAGAACTTTCTCAGGAATTTAAATATTTATTCTGATTTCATCAAGTGTTTTAGAATAACAAGATTTAAATCATGCATAATAATAAAAATATTTTAATGTACTAATGTTTTTGCTTATAATCTGTGATTACTTTTCCACTCCAATGACTTAAATTTATGATTTAAACATGCTATTAAAATCATAAAATTTAACATCTTTATACTTACGACCTGGCTCTTTCTGTGTTTCTTAGACTAAGCATTCTTTGTATTTCTATCTGACTGGTTCCAAAGTATGCTAACCCAGTTATCAAACCACGAACAGAAGTACTCCAAAGAGTATATCTCAGAGTCAGATTTGGAGAAAAACTGAAGGAAAAAAAAACATCACTAACCATTATTGAAGACAAATACCTAAATTTTTTATCGAAAACAAGACGAAATCCATTCTTTTGGCATTCAGTGGAACGTTGTGGAAATGTTGTTTTAACGTTGGGATTAGAGTCAGAATCCCGGAAAATTTTAAGCATGTTTTTTGAAAATGTGATTTTATTGATACATTCTATAATTTTTTAAAATCTTTTTATTGGAATAATTAATGTTTATTTCTTGTAAAAAAATACCTAAAGCTACCCCCATAGAATACTCTGAAAATAGTTCCCATTTTGAACATTTCTTGGTTTGGATGCTATATTGACTATATTGATTACATTGTTTGGGTGCTAATGTATATTCCATAAAAAAAATCGACGCCCCATAAGAAGAAGTTGTCCGACTGCAGAACAAATTGGCGGATGTGAACAACACACATCGAACACAAACGATAACCTTTCAGAAAAATGGAATGATTTATTTCAGAATTTAACCGTTACAAAGGGAGGAAGTCGATAAGGCATTGGTCCACCTCTGGCCTGGATGCAAGCTGTTACCCGGAGTGGTATAGGCTGAATAAGTTCCCGGATGATGTCCTGTGGAATCAATCTGTTTATTTATACGTCTGTCTAAATATTCACCATTCCAGGATGGTTGCTGTCCATGACGTCTGGCGATATAACGATCTACCGAAGGCCTTAACGTCCAAAATGAGAGGAGTGAAGAGTAGATCAGGAGACCTAGCTGGCCAAGGAAGTATTGGGAAAGCTTTAAGACAATTCATAGCAACACGTGCCATGTGCGGCCAGGCATTATCTTGTTGAAAAGTAATTCCGGGGTGTCGCAAAACGAAAGGTAACCAAACCGGTCATAGAACCGTACGTTTCGCTGTGCTGTAAGTGTGTCAGAAATGACTACCAAAGGGATCCAGCTATCAAAGGAGAGGGCACCCTAGACCATAACGCCCTGTTGTGGGCATGTGTGGCGTATGATAGTAATGGCAGGATCCCCACGCAGGCCTGGACGTCTCCACAACCGTCTGCGAGTGTCGTCAGGACACAGTTGGAAACGGCATACATCACTAATACTAAAAGTCCCTAGTCAGCGCCTTTCCAAGTTGATCGATCACGGCACAACTCATGGACAACTCTTTCTTTGTGCGTCGATTTTTTTTTTTGTTATAGAGTGTATATGGATTTTAACAGCTACATTTGGCAGGGAATTTCTGACTATTGTATTGTAACCAAGCAATTCTACTTAAATGCATATGTGCGTTTTTTCTTTGAGTTTTTTCATAAAGGTACTTTATAAGTATTTGATATTGAACCTGTTCTTATGCGCAGAAAATAATAAATTGCAGTAGTTGGATCCTGTTAATTTTCAAGGGAAAGTAACACAATAAACCCAATGTTCCCCAATCACTGATTATAAAGTAAAGCCTAGTAATGTTTTTACTATCTTTCAACTTTTGTAATATTTATTTCACTTAGTTTAAGCTATTAAGGTATTGGTGAAATTGAAACATTGCATGGAAATGTTTCACTAACTTTGGGTACATATTAATTTCATTTCAAAGGCAGAAATTTATAACACATTACTAAATTCTATTTAACATCATCCACCTCAAGCGTTTTTTACACACTTTGTTTTTCTAGAGTTCTATTTCCGGGTAACTGTTCCATTATAGGAGTGGAAGAGTAAGAGTGTGTGCTCCAGGAAATATGACAATCTCATTTGATGGAATTGAGTTAGTCTTATGATTTTGAGAAAGTTTAATCACGAAACCATGGATAAGACATCTATTTGTACGTCTAATTGTTAATTGTAAAGGTAAATTGTGTGGCTCTTCTTGACTGTAATATTTTTTATACAAATAGGAGTTTTCAGTAATTTTATACACCTTCTCTCACAACAATAATTGTTTGGCAATGATTCAAAGGACACTAATTGCAGAGTTTACCCTAACCTCCAAAACCTTCACTAAAAATAAATAAAAGTTTTTATGAAAACACAGTGCAACATACTTCCAAACATGTAATCTCTGGCCGTCCGATGCTTTTCTGAATATCTCCGCAACACCTCCTGCTTCAGTTATGCCTTTAGAAAACAGAATAATTACAAACGTAAACATAAGAATAGCCTGAAACACGTCCGTCCACAGAACAGCTTTTAATCCTCCCTGCAAAGATATTTCGCAAGAGAAATAATCTGTTATGAAAATAATAATTGTCTTTTCACTCATAATAAACTGACTCCTTTTGCACAAGATATGTTTACTCTGTTCTAAGAAAATCTAACTTTTTGTAACTAAAAATTATCTATGTTCGAGTATATAATGAAATACATTACAATACATCCTGTAATGTGTATAATTCTTGTTTATGCTGAGATCACGTACACATTTTAATACAAATCAATTGAAAGTTCACCTATAAAACTATGACTCTTTGCATGAGTTCACAAGAGTGCTTTAGCAAAATCGATTTCAAAGGTTATGAAATGTGAGCTTCCAACAAAATAAAGAAAATATTTGGTCATCCGGAAAGTTCTGCGCGTTTTCAAATCGAAGCTAGCTTTGGTATTATATTATGCTACAGCTGATAAGGAGTGACCTTGATTGAAGCAGATGTTTAAATTCGGTTTTTTTTCTGCTTACACTGCATAATCATAGCATGTGTTGCGGAATAATTTTGTTTCACTGCAATGCTAACAATGGAGAACCAGAGTTCATTTTCGTCATATTATTCTCTTTTATTTTAAGAAAGGAAGAAATGTTAGTCAGACTGCTCGTAAAATGTGTGCTGTATATGGACATAGTGATGCTTCTGAGACCGCTGTTCGAAGGTGGTTTGTTAAATTTAAGCGTGGAAATTTTAGTCTCCAAGATGACTCTGGACGACCATCCTCTGTATACGAGGACAAAAGTAATGCTTTCTGTATGGTGGGACTACAAAGGAATTGTTTATTATGAATTGTAGCCACAAAATCAGACAATAAATTCGGAAAAATACTGTTCTCAAATGGCATTATTAAAAGCAGAAATCGAAGCAAAGAGGCCAGAACTTACCAATCATCGAGGGGTTGTCTTCCAGCATGGCAATACTCGCCCCACATTACAATACTCACTGAGTGTCAGGCAAAAACTTATTGAGTATGGTTGGGATATTTTGTGTCAACCCAATATCCACCTGACCTTGTCCCCTCAGATTTTCAACTCTTCAGGTCACTTCAAAATTCTTTGAACTGCTTGGAGTTCAATTCTTTGGAAACTGTCAAACAGCAACTCGATAACTACTTTGCAAATAAGCCTAATGAGTTTTTAAAAGAAATTTTTTAGCTGCCAGAAAGATTGCAAAAAGTCATAAAACAAAATGGGGCTTATGTGATTCAATAAAATGAATTGTAGCCACAAAATTAGACAGTAAAATCGGAAAAATACTGTTCTCAAATGGCAGTATTAAAAGTAGAAATCGAAGCAAAGAGGCCAGAAATTACCAGCATGACAATGCTCGTCCCAGATTTCGCTGAATGTCAGACAAAGACTTATTGAGTATGGTTGGGATATTTTGTGTCAACCCCATATTCACCAGACCCTGTCCCCTTATATTTTTAACTCTTCCGGTTACTTCAAAATTCTTTAAACTGCCTGTGGTTCAATTCTTTGGAAACTGTCAAACAGCAACTCGATAACTACTTTACAAATAAGACTAATGATTTTTAAGGGAATTTTCCAGCTGCCAGAAAAATAGAAGTCATAAAACAAAATGGGGCTTATGTGATTCAATACAATTTTCTTGTGTTTTTGTACTGCTTCGTTGGTATTTATCAATCGTTTATCTATTTATAATCGCTTTAAAAACGTTCAGAACTTTCCGGATGAACCAATATTTACTTATCGGTAGGTGGTTCAATTATTTATGTTTAATTAGACAAATTTCTCTTTCACCTCCATTTTAGCATATTATCAAGCCTTATTTTCATAACATTGTTTTGATTCCTCAATCAAATTTGTTTCATATGCACTAGTATAACTTTTTAAATATTTTTTCCTTTCATTAGTTTTATGTAGTTTATTATATTTCCTACTTATTTACCATAAACTGGTATATAATTCTTTATCCTGCATAGTGATGTTTTGTATTAATTTGGAGATGAAACCCTTATATCAGGCCTAGAAATAGATTTTTTTAACACAGGTGCACCTTGTGCACCTAAGTTTTTAAATTAGGTGCACAAGTTATATTTTTAGGTTCACATTTAAAAAAAACGATGTATAAGAACATTAATGTAATGTAAATTACTTTATTAGTTGGATATGTTTAGATAGGTTAGTAGTAGATAGTAAATAAATATTTTTAAACATCTAAATTATCCCTTCCCCCAAGCACGGCTGTCGCTACAGTCGCTTCAACAGAGAAATCTGGAAAATGTTTCGATCATCAGAAAGTTCTGGTGGCAAGGTCACATGTAAACCTTACTCCTGTATAAACCCGTTACGGCCCAGCGATGTTGTTTTCAAAAAAATTAGAAATTTTAATTACTTTCCTTTAGAGCGAGAGAGGTCGAAACTAATATTTTGTTCAAACATCAAAATAACATAAAACACGTTCACCCCCCCTTCTTTTAACGTTAGGTGCATTGCGTGAACCTTGCGGGAAAAATTAGGTGTACAATTTTATTTTCATGTGCACAGTGCACCTTTTTCACCCGGGTATTTCAAGCCCTGCCTTATATACACACAATAAAAGTAACTTCGAAACCTATATCTATTGACTTACCATCATGCAGTAAAAAGTACATATTAGCCCAATTATGATAATTGACAACTCCATTGACAAATCTGTAATTGCACTCAAGGCCAAAACTGGTACATATATGGAAATTGACATATATAATACCTGGAAAATCATTAAAAGAAATAATGTACTACAGAAAACATGACTAAAACCAGGAAATGAATTTGAAATTAAAACAATAGCATACCATTTGTATCACAAAAAGTACAGAAACTGAATACTTTACTGCCTTTCCATATCGAATTTCAAGGAACTGTAATTAAAGTAAATGCAAATTGTTTAAATATGTATTTCAAAATGAAATATAATAAATGTCATCGTGTTCAGTTGTAACATTTTTCTTGTTGTTTTAATTTAATTAGTAAATTTATTTTGTTACTTAGGTTCTCTGGAGACATATGATGTGTAAACTATCTTTGCTTTCTCCAATCACATGCGTACACTCTCTCAGTATAAGACACAACTATATTGATGGATACATTACAATTGCATACATGCCGTGGAATATACTTATGCTGCTAATGACTTTACTACTCGTAGTTTACCAAGCCCGCGTATAAGAGGAGCAGAGATTTGGCAAGAGAATTTACCAAAATATCATTAGAATACCGAAAAATATCATAGCATAAAATTCGTGTAACACTATAATTAATCTTTTAAAAATTGTGTGTTTAGAATCAAGTTCCTTTATGAATTTATCAAAACGTGTGTTTAACTTATATGTTAACGTGTGTTAAACATATGTACAATATTTTGAATCAATTTACGTGTACTTCATGTATCAAATATTATATTACTGCTCGAGAATACTGAACAAAAATTGATATTTCCATGTATTCCTTTTCATTCAAACAAAGCTCATATCAATGGAAACAAAAAACATATCACATTAAATATTACACTATACATATTTTTAAATTAGTACAAATTTTATATTCTACAAAATTTTGAAAGAATATTTTCTCGACTATTAGAACATCATTAGAATTTTTCCAAAAGATCGTTAATAGCTTAAGATTACGAAAGGATAAGGAAATTATGGAAATTTAAGAAATTTTATAAGGCATTAAAGCTTGACTTACTTCATATACAGTGGAAACGCCGCACTGAAAATAAACCGGAACAAAGACGTACGCAGATATTAGAGATCCAATCATTAAGAAAATATAGATAAATATCATCAAAATGCCAAACCTATAAACTTCAGCTGGAGTAATTATCATGGTCATTCCTGACAACACCGTGACTGTAGTAGACAGAATGACAGGTAATTTATGCATATCCTTTCCGGCCATCAAAAACTCTTGAGTAGTCTTTTGTCGGTTCCCAGTGAATCGGAACCAAACACCAATACCAGCAGCTATCAGAAGCGTTACGGCAATCACAATGTAATCTGTCACACCTAAATGATATTTGGTCTCCATGATTAAAAACGTCTATACCACTAGGAGATCAGAAAGAAATGCGGGTAAACTCGATTTCTTCTCTCAAGTTTATGAAAACTTTTTTATTTTGTAGCTTCTCTAAGTCAATTCCTAATAAACTTCGTCGTCATTATTTATCCCATTACGCCAAGGTCTTTGTTTAAGTTATAAAGAACTCTAATTGAGCTTCAAAAGAGATACATCTCTTTTTATAAGAGTCAATGGAAGATATTTCTTGGAAGTTCAGATAAAGTTCAGTAAAGGGGAATATCAATATGTCCTCTAATTGGCATATTTAGCAGGGATCATATATTTGGACACTGCACATCTATAAGAAATACTGGTATCATTATTTATTAATTTTAATAATATTTAGTGCTAACAGAATTAACCGATCTAAATCGAGCTGAATTGGTTAACTGTATATTGAAAAAGTGACAAAAATAACCACTTTTCTCTTTCGAAGTAACATGCCATCATTTAAGTGTTAAAGAAATTTTTTAGACGTTTTCCGACATTTTTATCATTTTTACTACTTTTATTAAATTCAAATCGATTACATGGATATCCATCCCTATAATCTATTTCACATCACTCTTTGCAAGGCAAAATTGCGAAGGGTTATACTAAGGTGACTACTACCAAAGTTGATTTTGAGTTTTTTTAAGGATACCAATTCTTAAATTCGTTTACTATAAAATTGCCGAAGCTCAAATCGTAAAAATAGCAATGTGCTACTAATTGTCTAACACCTCATACTAGTCCTACCAATATATTTTTACTTCTGGCACTATTGTACCAAGTGTGCGACATTTTGAAATTACGCCATCGTTATAAGAATGATAATAAATTAATGTGATCAGAAATTCATGACTAATTTTCTAAAATAGAATACATTGTATCCTGAAAATTCCATTTTGTGGCACTGGCAAAAACAAACCAACGAAATTTTAAAATTGAATGTCTTCGGTACAAAGCAAATGTAACATTTATTACCTTCCCCATAATGGTAAATGGGGGGTTGATCCCGACCGTCGTCAATAGCTGTTGTGATGCTCCAGTACGACGTTTATTGAATTACTATTGAATAAAGGTAGATTTATTTGACAATATTAAGAAAATCGCTGTTTTCTACAGACTTTAAACCATATATGGGCAACCTCCGGCCCGGCCTGGCTTTTGATCCGGCCCGCGGAACATTTTAAAAACGTGCTTGAAAAGAAGTAAATATTCTCTGTTCTCGCCTACAAGAGAGTGAGAGGGGGAGGGAAACAGAAGCCTGAACTACGTGGGTCAGTGTTTCTCAATCTTTTTCAGTTGACGGCACGGGCACATTAAAAATATCTTGAATTATTTGCGTTAAACCTGAATATAAAAATGCAAAAGTAGGTATTTTCAATACTATCTAAAAAAGTTATTATTACTAATAAAATTAGTATTGGATATATGAGATGGATGAGCCTGTTTTCTTGAATAAATTAAATCAGAACGATGTTTCGAAGTCGCCAGACAAGTTATTGGCGACACAGCCACCTAATTCTACGGATAATCGGGAATAATAATTATACATTTCGTTATTGATTGTATCCGAGAAACGGCCTTGCACTTATTGATTCCATTCCTTACTAGCGGATGTGATTATTAAAAAAAAACACTGATACAAACCAACAATACTCGGATTTCTGGCGCCCACCGGCATAAAATACTGTTACTTCCTGTGCAGGTGTCTCGGTCACATTCTGAAACTTAGGCAAAAAGGCTGACGCCCGTCTGGCTACCGATCTGAAGAGACTGTGGTTCATTATATTAAGAAAGTTTTCCCTCATAGAAAAGTTGAACTGTCCTCACATAGCATTTAGAATGCAATAAAGATTAGTTGTTATTGTTAAAGAGGAGTTAGATATTTTCATTGTGTCATTGATCTCTTCCTCCAAGACAGCCAAGGAGTCATCAACGATTCTACAGAATAACGATAGGTCCTCTTATTTTTATTTACAATTTTTTCTATCTTATGTTTTTTCTATCATTACAACTAGGTCTTATTTTAGAGGTGTTAGGGTTTAACTTTTGATTAGGTCCTATTTTCGGAGAAATACGGTACTTCAAAGTTACAATTTTAATAATTTGTCAAAAACCATCTCCGTTTGATTTTACCATCTTTCCAAATTGTTTTGAAATATGTCCTTGGAACCCCTGCTTTTCCCCCTTTTTTGTGGAATGTGCGATCGCGCCCAGTTATATGTCCTACTCCTCTTAGGTCGGTGGTACACTCATCGCGTTACGCTGCTTGGAGTTCTTAGTTCGGAAAGTGTATGAAAGGATGTCTGGTGTTAAAAAGCGAAAAGTAGACACGGAATGTCGCCAATTTCAAGAAAGATGGATTGATGAATACTTTTTTATCATGTATAATTGTAAGCCTATCTGCATGTTGTGTAATGAATCCATATATGTTTTAAAAGAATACAATATGAAGCGGCATTATTCCAATAAGCATATTACTCAGCATACACTCACGGGTCAGTTGTGAAAAGATAAAATTCAAAAGCTAATCACCAATTTGGACAAACAGCAACAAATTTTTAGTAAACAAAGGCCACAGCTGGATGAAAGCTAGCTTCATAGTCAGCTCAAAAATAGCGAAGTCATCGAAACCATTCGGTGAAGGAGAATTTGTCAAAGAGTGCCTGTTAGAAATTTCAGATATTTTATGTCCCGAAAAGAAAACGGAATTTGAGAAAATAAGCTTATCAAGACGTGCTGTTGTTCGACGTATAGATATGTTGTCTGGTGATATCAAGGAAAAATTGGCTGATAGCGTGACTGATTTTGAAGCATTTTCAATTGCTTTGGACGAGAGCACCGAGAGTCTGATACAGCACAACTAGCTATTTTTTTCGAGGCGTTGACAAAGAATTTACTGTAACTGAGGAATTGCTGGCTTTACAGCCTCTGAAAGGGACCACTACTGGAGAAGATATTTTTCATGAGGTTAAAAGTGCTATTGAACAGTATCGTTTGCAGTGGTGCAAATTAATTGGGGTTTGCACAGATGGTGCACCTTCTATGGTCGGTTCACGAAAAGGTTTCATAGGAATTTTGAAAGAAAAAGCAATTGACTTGAATGTGCAAAAAGACGATTTAATAATCCTACATTGCATTATTCACCAACAAAACTTGTGCACTTAGTCAATTCGATTGCAGAACGCTATGGATGTGGTGATAAAGACAATTAATATTATTCGATCCCGCGCGCTTAACCATCGCCAGTTCAAAACATTTTTGTATAACCTTTCTTCAGAACACTGGGATGTGACATATTTTTGCGAAGTAAGGTGATTAAGCAAAGGCAAAATGCTGAAAAGATTTTACGATCTTAGACAGGAAATAGCCGATTTTATGGAAATCAAGGAAAAAGCATTGCCTGAAGTCAGTGATCAGAAATGGTTATGGGATTTAGCATTTCTAGTAGACATCACGGGTCACTTACACGAGTTGATTTTGAAGCTTCAAAAACAAGGTCAGTTGGTAAACGAATTGCACAGCCATCTGAAAGCGTTCCAAAACAAACTTCGCTTGTGGGAAACACAAATGCGATCTGGAAGCTGTTATAATTTTTCAACACTATCCAGTCACGAAAATATTGATTACGCTCAATATGCTGAAAAACTAAAATCACTGTCGGAGCAATTTTTTAATAGATTTTCCGACTTTAAAAACATGGATAGCTTTTTTAACCTTTTTGCAACTCCGATGAAAAGTGACGTAGGAAAGGCTCCCACACACCTACAAATGGAGTTGATCGAGCTTCAAGAAGACATACATTTGAAGTCAAAATTTGAAGACGTGGAGCTAAGCGATTTCTACAGGGCATACCTTGCCGAAGAAAAGTACCCACAACTCAGAGCATTTGCAAGAAAAAGGATTTCCGCATTTGGAAGCACTTATAAATGTGAACAGTTCTTTTCCATGATGAAAACTAACAAATCGAAGTATCGAACCAGGCTTACAGATGAGAATTTGGAAAACACTCTGCGCCTGTTTATTAATGGGATTGATCCCAACATTGATTTTCTTGTTTCTCAAGTTCAAGCGCAAACTTCTCATTAATTTCTGCTGATTGTAAGCAAATACTTAATCAATACGATATTATTTTGTTCACGTAACTTTACCATTCTACTTTATAAATATATAAAATAAACGTCATTATTATTACTTTTTCACAACTACCTATTCTATACGGCCCGCGACTTCATTAATATCCTAAAGTTTAGCCCGCGAGTTTCCAAATGTTGCCCATACCTGCTTTAAACAATAAACAAGTTGCTTAAATACAGCTTCAATTCATAAAGGCAACCTTGAACTTCAGTGCTTCATAAACTTTGTACGGTTTATCTCCTGTGCGAAGTAAATGCAATTGTTCGGGTGGATATTTGTTGGTTATTTTTGGTTCTATGCGCCATATTGTGCCACGCTGGGCCAAACATAAGACAGTAAACATTACAAGTAAGGGCCATACACACAAAAGGAAAGTTTTTACTAAGACATAAGTTTGAAAATTTTAGACACTATTTATTTCTTACACCCAGAGGAATCGAACCTGTTCCCCTTGCAACTCGCAGGCTCCAAGCCAAATGGAAATTCGTAGCAATCACAGGGGGTTATCGAGCAGTGGTCACACTTGACCCCACGAAAAGAACTGTCACGGGCAACGCCGTGATGGCCACGCAGTGGCTAGTAATTTTAATAGTATGGATGAATAATAATTCAATACGGAAAACTCTTTGTCAGACAACAAAACAGTGTCTCTCTAGTTCTTTTAGTTTAAGTTACCTTCTGCGCTCTCTCTCACAGATTGGGCCGCGATAGCTGGGTTGTATGAGTAAAGGTGTTTAATCGTAATAATTTGAAAAGTAATTAGGAAGCCTTCATCCAATCGTCTTTGCCAGTTGTATTCTCTTTATTTTTCACATGATTCAATTTGGCATGGAATGTTCTGGAGAGAATATTCTAGATAGAATGTTCTACATGGAATATTCTAGATGCAATGTTCTACATGGAATATTCTAGATGGATCACACAGAAATATGTATAAGCTACTAACAGTAACAAACTATGTTCTTTTTTTATATTCAGAACAAAGGTCAGCTAACATCTTAGTTTTTTAGGCGCCTCTTCGTTCTTCTAGTATTCGTATTCTGAGTATGTGGAGAGACAGCAGCGTGCTCCGCAATCCATGAGGGATTTTGCCTTGGGTTACAATACTCTTTTGTGTTATATTCTTCACAGTGAAGAATTTTTCCATTAGTAATTGAATTCATGATTCAACAATAACATTCATACATTCCACTATCACCAGTCGCATGTGTGAATTAACTAACTACCAAATTAGCTTCGAAGAGACTTCTACAAATGGATTAGCAACAGTAGGGTTGCAAGTTCGAGTCAATATGAAGGCGCCGTGTACAAAGGTGCTGGAGCATGTTAATAAATCAGTCGTGACCTTAAATGTCCTCACGTTTGCGTGTTGTGAAGGGTTGGAGAGTGGGGTGCCAGGTTGTGTTTTACCTCGTCATCTGACCGTGATTTAAAATTACGTGGTGTTGTTCTCGGATCTTTCCCTTGGGGGATTTTTCCCGAACCGCCGTCAATAGCCTGATGTGTTCCTCCAATGCTATGTTAATTATGTACCTACGAACCTATCTCACAGATTAACATTCGTAGTCCTGTCAGCAGATAGAGGATTTTTTCACTCAGCTTTATGATAATTATGTGTACTTCGATCTAAAAAGAGACAAATTATTACATTCAACCAGGCGGACTATCTTTCTTTTTGTTGAGTCATCTCTGTTTTTTACAATCGAGGCTATCTTACTTGGTCAGTATCATTTTTTCGGTATATGCTAATTATTTTATACTGACCGATGTACTATGTATTCGCTTTCCAGTTTGGGAGGTAGGTCCTCTAGCGAGTTGATAATCTGAAACGTTCACATACTGATCGACATCGCATTAACATGAATACGAGTCAAAGATTCAGTATTTCAGGATTCATCAAAATATTCTCTTTCAAACAGCCAGTGGAATTTCTGTATTAAAAGATCATGAACAAGATATCAGTCTTTAAAGTAAGAAAAGATCAGGTAGTGTCTGTCGGAGCAGGGTCGCAATCTTATACGTGAATACGTCTCTTTGGCGCATAGTATATATTTGGATGAAGAAATAAAAGACACACAAATTCATCAGTCAATTCAGTGTTTATCGAAAGCTGAAGACTTGTTCTTCCGTGCATACTACATACGATGTATTTCTGCCTTTGGTTTCGACAAGTAATATGCCGACGTCATGAAATTTAAAAACAAATTCAACTGCGATCCAAAGTACCACAGCCAACACAGTAATGCGAAGTGCTCAAAACGTGGGAACAAGACACATTTCATAACTTTAAGCTTTGACAGCAAATAAATTTAATTCTTAAAATTAATGTTTTAATGGGTTTTTAGTCCTGTTCAGAGACAAGAATTAGTATTATGCAATACAATAGATTGGTGTAAATATCCTTAAAATTAAATTATTTACTTACAAATGTCGGATTGTGGACATCTATAATGTTAACTGATACAATATATCACCAAGAAAATAAATTCTAATGTGTTTTTCAGAATTCCAGAAAAAATAATAAATGAATAGAGTATAAGGATATATATTTTGTTTACTCTTTCGATCAGTAGATGGCATCATTAGTTTAAAATTTTGAAGAATTAACAAAGAAACAATACTAAACCCATCTATCATGTTTCGCGGTGTCCAAAAGCATCCAGCATGTCTTGCGATCCAAACACAAGAAATATCTCTACATATGAAGCAAAAAAATACATTAGTAAGTACTTTAAAATAACTTTTTAAACATTTTAAGGCATTTATATGTGTTTTTGTGCATTTTCTTTGACGTAAATATACTTTTCTTATTTTTAAAAATGCGGTGTCAAAGTAACGTAACGATCGAATTGTCATTTTTTTTTTTTTTTGCCGATTTAATTTGTTACAGAAGTGCCGATGTACCAAAACATTAAAATAAATATTAATTACAGTTTCCTTTCATCAGATTTATAGTTTTTTATTGAAAAGTAAAGTGAATTTAGCAGATACAATATTAATACCATTACTAGGTACATGTCCCGTTAACATGTACGATCGATGTCAAATGGCAATGACGTCGATCTTTACTCCATTTTGGACGTGATGTAGCAACAATCTCAATAAAATTGGCCAGCGTAAGCGAGCAGGGGGCGGAGCCCCCAGTAAATTTAGAAAATCATAAAAATCAACCAATCCCAAAATTTTTGGAATTAGTAATAAAACTTCACAGAATTAAACAAAACCATGATTTGAAAATCTGGAAAAACAAAATTCTAATTTTAAAATATTCAAATCTACTATAATTTTAAAGCATTGACAGTTTATAACTAATTTATTATTCGATATTAAACTTGGGAAATGCCTAAGTTGTGTAAGCTACAAGCCAGCAATGTCGGAAATCTGTAACCTACAGGAAAACAATGTCAAAAATATGTAACCTACAGATCTGGTAGTTAAATGTTTTATTTAGTAATTTTGCAGAACAGTTGTTGTCTTTGAATGATTCTATATTGTATTCTAGGCCTATAAACAATACAGCAAAAAAAATTGATGCTAAATTTCAGAATTTAAAAAATTATTCATAGTTAACATTTAGTGTTCCCACATTTTGAGAATGTTCTGATAAATTTAACTTCTCATGTCTTTTTCGACGCATTTTGACGTTAGCTTTCGTTGGAGACCAATTTCGAAGCGCTTCACAGTCCCGACTTTTGCTAATTTGATTTTTGCGCGGCGCTGTGGAAAGTCCAAAATACAGCTCCGTTTTCTCTCCTTCCCCGTTTATAGTGCAGAACGAACTCAACGTCACTAACAAGTCTTATTCCCACACCTATCGAATGACATTAATTTGGTTTGGTTCATGTTGATAACAGAGAAGTTATTAGATCGAACGCGATGCCCATTGTTTTCTTAACGCTCAACTTTCCTTATGCTAGTCAAAATTTAAAGACGTATTCACTTCAAGAGCGAAATTATATTGAAAAAATCTGAGATTATTCAACGAAACAAATCTATTTAATGTATAATTTCGATTTGTACTTCATTTTAACAAGATAATTTCAATTTTGTTGTAAATTCAAGACATGTTTTTGATTCTTGTTTCTATAGTTCTTAAAACAAGACCAATTTTGTATTGGATACTTTTTCTCACTTATTATATTGGCAGAACTTTCTCCGAAATTTAAATATTTATTCTGATTTCATCAAGTGTTTTAGAATAACAAGAATTAAATCATACACAGTTATAAAAATATTTTAATGTAATAATGTTTTTGCTTATAATCTGTGATTACTTTTCGTCTAAAATGACTTAAATTTATGACATAAACATGCTATTAAATTCATTCAATTTAACCTCTTTATACTTACGACCTGGCTCTTTCAGTGTTTCTTAGACTAAGCATTCTTTGTATTTCTATCTGACTGGTTCCGAAGTATGCTAATCCATTTATCAAACCTCGAGCACAAGTATTCCAAAGAGTATATCTCATAGTCAGATCTGGAGAAAAACTAAAGAAAACAAACTCATCACTAAGCATTATTTTTGACAAAGACCTATTTTTTTAAATCGAAAACAAGACAAAAATTCATTCTCTTGTCATTCAGTGGAAAGTTGTGGAAATGTTGTTTTAACTTTGGGATTGGAGTTAGAATCCACGCCAGATATTTTAAACAGGTTTTTTTAATGTATGTGCATTTATTGATAGATTATTCTGTAATATTTTTCAATCTTTTTATTGGAATAAATAATTAATTTGTATTTCTTGTAAAAAATACTTAAAGCAATCCCCAGAGAATACTTTGAAATTAGTTCATTTTTTGAACATTTGCTTTAGTTGGGTGCTATATTGACTACATTGATTGTATTCTTTGGGTGCTGTTGTGAAAGGATTCTGACAGCTACACCTCCTGTCAAATTTCCGGCTACTGTATTGTAATACAATTCTGCTTTCATGTATTTTTATGTTTTCACTTTGCGTTTTTTCAAAAAGGTAGTTTACAGGTATTTGATACTGCAGTGGTTCTTTTGAATTGAAAATATTAATTTGCAGTAGTTGGGCCCTGTCCATTAGCAAGGATAAATAACACAAGAAACTCAATGTTCTCCAATCACTGATCACTTTTTGCAATTTTAAGATTTTTATTTCACATAATTGAAAACAATTAAGATATGCGAGAAATCGTAACATGTCATAAAAATGTTTCAAAAGACTGGGTACATTTTAACCACATTTCTAAAACAAAAATGCATAACACATTATTAAATTCCGTTTAAAATAATCCGCCCGATGCATTTTTTACACACTTTGTTTTCCTAGAATTCTATTTTGGGATAACTGTTCCATTATAGGGGTAGAAGAGTAAGAGCGTGTGCTAGAAAATATGACATTCGAATGGGATGGAACTGAGTTAGTCTTATGATAAGATATCAATTTGTTCTAATTGTTGATCGTATTGGTAAATTGTATGGCTCTTGGCTGATATTTTCTGATACAAATAGTAGTTGTCAGTAGGATTATACCCCTTGCCTAACTTCAAGAATTATATAGTAATTAATCAAAGAACACGGATTGCAGAATTTACCCTAACCTCCAATATCTTCATCAAAATAAAAATAAAGTTTATATGAGAACAGTGCAACATCCTTCCAGAAATGCAATCTCTGGCCGTCCGATGCTTTTCTGAATATCTCTCCAACACTTCCTGCTTCAGTTATGTCTTTGGAATACAGAATAATTACAAACGTAATCATAACCTAAAATACGTCTGTCCACAGAACATCTTTTAATCCTCCCTGCAAAGACAAAGAGATATAATCCAATCACAAAAGAAATAATATCCGATATGAAAACTCTCAAAATATTCTCTTTTTACTCATAATAAACACACTCCATTTGCAAATGATAAGTTATTCTGTTTAAAAAAAAAATTTAACTTTTTGTAACTAATATTAAATATACGTATACGAGGATATAATAAAATTAATTACATCCTATTCTCTCCAACACCTCCTGTTTCAGTTATGTCTTTGGAATACAGAATAATTACAAACGTAATCATAAGAATGTCCTAAAATGCGTCTGTCCACAGAACATCTTTTAATCCTCTCTGCAAAGACAAAGAGGTATAATCCAATCGCGAAAGAAATAATATCCGATATGAAAACTCTCAAAATATTCTCTTTTTACTCATAATAAACACACTCCATTTGCAAATGATAAGTTTATTCTGTTTTTAAAAAAATTTAACTTTTTGTAACTAATAATAAATATACGTATTCGAGTATATAATGAAATTAATTACATCCTGTTTTGAGGGAAATTATACATTCTTGTTTTTATACACTACTATATGTAAAAATTGCAACACTATAAAAGAATCGTCAGAAATAAATAAAATTTATTTCACGTTTTGCTTAAAGTGGTTTAAATAAATTATTAAATTTTCAGAGCAATAAAACAAAAATAATGCTGAAAATCAATATCTTGTACGCGCAGCGATGAGATCATGTGAACGACGTGGCATCGAATCATACAGATTCTGAATGTCATACTGAGGAATTAAGTTCCAGATGGCCTCTATCTAATGCCAAAGTGCGGCCGTACTCTCTGCACGACGAGCTGAACGAGCAAGTCGCCCACCGATGTAATCCCAGACATGCGCAATACGCGACATATCTGGGTAACGTGCAAGCCATGGAAGAAGTAGTACCTGTCGTGCATTCAAGAAAGCTTGTGCATTCCAAGCAACATATGGACGGGCATTGTATTGCTAAAATACACATCCGGGAATACGTTACCGGAGTTGTAGGACCTCGGGCTCCACAACTTCTCTGATGTAGTGCCCGCTGTTCAGAGATCCCACGATATGGTGTAGGCGGAATTGCCCATGATACACCCATGATATTGTACTCCAGACCATAACGTCCAGTATGACGTTAAATAAGACACTGCGGGAGCAGACGTTCACATCTGTAGCGTCTGACGTGTCCACCATTATAGTCCAGATTGTAGCGTCTCATTTGAGAATACGACTTGTTGCCAATCCAACGCCACGCTATTGACTGTGTTGGTGGATCAGCGTCAAGGGAATCCTGCGCAGAGCAATCCTTTCACTTGGCCCATGGGGTAAGAGATATCAGCAAACCGTGGAAGCAGACAATGACACACCTGTAGACGTGCTCCAATGTTGTGCCAACGCACGAGAGGACGCTGTGCGTTCCGTCACCGCCATGTGAATGAGGTGTCAGTCATCCCGTGGTGACCTCTTATTGCGTGGTCCACTGCCGAGGTTTTGACTTCTCTGTTTCTCCATGGTCCATTTCTTGAATACGGATGAAGAGTCTGTCGTCATGTGGTGACGTCATATTGCGTTGCCCACTTCCGATGTTCCGACTTGTCCTGTTCTCCATGGTATCTCTTCTATGCATGCTTCACTGTTGTGGGTATACACCCCGTGCAAGTGGTAATTGCACGATACGAAAGTCGTTCAAGAAGGCAGATCATGCAGCCCCGTTCGAACTCCTTTACTTTCTCACATGACACTCTACGTTTTTTGGCGATGCATATTGACTTCATGGTGTTTCAATTTTCACAAACAGTAGTGTATATATGCACAGAGAATGTACACATTTTATTGCAAGTGAATTGAAAATCATTCCATAAATGTATTATGGTTTGAATTATTGCACAAGAGTGCTCTATCAAAAACGATTTTGAAAAGTTATAAAATGTGAGCCTACAACGAAATAAATGAAATATTTAAGGTGCGTGAGGTGGTTCAATTATTTATGTTAAATTAGACAAATTTCTCTTTCGTCTCCATTTGAGTATATTATTAAGTCTTACTCTCATAACATAGTTTAAATTCCTCAGTCGAATTTGGTTAAATTGTACTAGATCAGTAATTAAAATACTTCGTCTTTTCATTAATTTTGTATAATTTATTATATTTTATACATATTTGCCATAAAACTTGTATAAAACCTTATCCTGCATAGTGGTATTTTATTTTAGTTTGAATATTCAACTTTTATATGCAATGGAAGTAACTTCGAAACGTATATATGTTGACTTACCATCATGCAGTAAAAAGTGCATATTAGCCCAATTCTGACAATTAACAACTCCAGAGAGAAATCTGTAATTGCACTCAAGGCCAAAACTGGTCCATAAATGGAAGTTGACATAAATACTACCTGGGGAAACATTAAAAGAAACAATGTACTACAAAAAAACAGATACTAAAACAAGGAAATGAATTTGATTAATTGAAATTAAAACAAGAACATACCATTTGTATCACAAAAAATGCAGAAACTGTATACTTTAATGCCTTTCCGTATCGAATTTCAAGGAACTGTAATAGAAGTTAATACAAATATGTCTCTATTATATGTATTTTAAAATAAAATATAATATTTGTCATCATATTCGACTGTAATGTTTTTCTTGTTGCTTATATTTTAAGAATATTATTTTGTTTCTCTGGAGACATACTATGCGTAAACTAGCTTATTTCTTTCCAACCACAGTATAAAACACGACTATATTAAAAAAGACATTACAATTGCTTATATTAAGACTGATTCTAAGACTCAAATGACTCCTCTTAATAACTGATAAATCAAAAAGTATGTCGTTACTAAAATGACATAAGAGAGAAACGAAGGCATTGAGAAATTGTGTATAAATACATTCTATTACGAAACACTTTTAGAGATCTATAGAACACAATGCTACCAGAATAAAATAAATAGGTGTGGAAATAAACTGCATTATCTTTTATAAACAGAAATTTATCTTGAAAAAGCATTCAACAAGCAATTTCCGAATTATTTAATTTCTGAAACCTAAATTTAAATATTTTTTTATTCTATGCAATACCAATGCTGTTAATGACGTTACTTGCTTTCAGAACCTGCGTATAAAAGGAACATACTAGAATCTGCAAAAGAATTTACCCAGTTATTATTTCAATACAGAAAATGATGATACAAAATTCCTGTAACAAGTTAGTTAAGTTTTTTTTATAAATTGTGGAAAATCGAATTCTTTAATTAAGGGGGTCCGGGACACTAAAATCGTCAAATTTTCGATTTTTTTTTATTATTTTAAGAAATTCGTTGTGTTTTTCTGCTTAAAATGACGTCTAAATCATGTTTCCATCTTAATTAGAACTAGAGATATAATAAATTTTGTGTTGCGTTGTTTTGAAAATCTAACGCTCTTGACAGTTGTTGGCATGGCAACAAGATCTGTCTTTAAAACTTTTATGCGTTTTTCTCCATGATACATTTTTTCAAGATTTCCTGTATTCAAATTGTTATAAGTCGAAAACCGATAAAGTTTAAGGATTGAAATTTGGAATACATCTTTTTCAAACATTATACTTTAATTTTGATTCAACAAATTTAAAACAAATATTTACTTTTTAAAATATGACTTTTTTTAAAAAAAGTACCTTAAAATTTTTAAAATTTTTCATTCAAATATTTTTTATTTTTTATTAAATTAATATTTTTTAAATTGCTGAATCAAATTAAAGTTTATAAATTTGTGAATAATTTACTGCAAGAATTTTGAAAATTGATCAAGAATATTTTAAGTTTTAACAATTTAAAATGACCCCTCTTTTTTTCAAAAAATTTTAATTTAAAATTTTTAAATAAATTTTGGAAAAAATTTGTGTTGTGATTTTTAAATAAATTTTGGAAAAATTTTGTGTTGTGATTTTGTTTACTAGTTAGATGGGTAATCAGTCCAAAAAAATTCAAAATTCTAAATTAACTAATAAAACTTTTTTCACAATTAGAAAATTGTTAAAATTTTTCAAATGATCGGCTAATAGCTTAGGACGTAATTAGTATACGATATGATAAAAGCAGTAATATAATGCTAATTTAAGAAATTTCGTATTGCAGTAAAGCTTTACACTTACTTCATACACAGTGGAAACACCGCACTGAAAATAAACCGGAATAAAGATGTGCGCAGCTATTAGAGATCCAACCATTATGAAAACATACATAAATGTAATTAAGATGTTAAACCTATTAACTTCAGCTGGAGCAAACATCATGTGCATTGGGGACAACATTGTATCTGTTGTAGACAGAATGACAGGTATTTTATGCATATCCCTTCCGGTCATCAAAAACTCTTAAGTAGTCTTTTGTCAGTTCCCAGTGAATCGGAACCAAACACCAATACCAGCAGCTATCAGAAGCGTTACGGTAATTACAATGTAATCTGACACACCTAAATGATATTTGGTCATCATGTATAAAAACGCTAATACCACAAGGAGATCGGAAATAAATGCGGCTTAATTCGGTTTCTTCTCTCAAGATATGAAAAATATTTTCACTTTATATCTTCTTAAAGACAATTTGTAATGATCTTCTTCGTTATTATAAAACACATTACACCAAGGTCCTTGTTTGGCTCATAAAGAACTTTGATTAAGCTTCAAAAGACATTATGTAGCCTCTAAATTATTTCATAAGATCTGATAGAAAACATTTCTTGTAATTCAGATAAGTAAAGGGAAATTTCAACGTGCCCTCTAATTGGCATAGCTAGCGGGGATCATATATTTGACACTGCATAATGATACGAGATACTAGTATCATTATTTATCAATTTTATTAAGATTTAGTGCTCTTAGTATTAACCAATTTAAAGCGAGATGAATTTGCTAGTACTAAATGGCTAATTATTTTGTATATATAAAAAGTAACACAAATAACCACTTTCTTTTTCGCATCATTTAAGTGGTAAACGAAATTTTTAACACCTTTTCGAAATTTTTATAATTTCTGCTATTTTTATTAGATTCAAATCAAATACATGATATCCATCCATATAACTTTTTCACGTACATACTCTTTGCAAGGCAAAATTACGAAATGGGATACCAAGGTGACACCTGCAAAATTTTATTTTCAGTGATTTAAAAATGTCCCTTTTTAAAATCATTTTCGGTGCAATTGCCTGAACTCAAGTCGTAAAGATAACAATCTGTGTTGAAAGTTAGAAGCTGTATCAGATGGCGCTGCTTCACATATCAATCGGAATTCACAACGCGTAATTACCAGAAATTTGATGTAAGAGCTAAACTTTTCCAAATAATTTAGTTTGTGTCTTGAAGCCCTGGGTATACTATACTGTTTTGTCTTACTGTACTAATTTGAGTGTACTGCATTTTATATTGTTTAAATTTGATTATATGCATGAACTAGAAATAGTATCGGAAAATAAAGAAATATTACATAGATCTAAAAAGAAAAAAAATGCGTTAAGAACAGTTTCAAAACTTTTTTTTTTAATTGATGATTGCCTTGTTATTGAAGACAAATATGAGATAAGTGATTCATATGAATTAATTGTTGAGAAAATAATTAGTTTAAAAGAGTTAGATGATGTAATACACAATATAATTGATATAGAGTTCTTGGAAGCAGATTTAGTGATATCGGAAGAATATCAGGAAAAGTGAGCTAGATCAATTAAAAAAATGAGTCGTATTTTAGTCGAGCAAAATAACAAAATTCAGTTCGCCTTCCTAAAATACTTTCAAAGTAGAAAAATTTGCATACTTAAAAACATTGACTGCAACTGCTAGTAATGTCGTAGCTTCGTTAGAATTGAATGATCAGAACTACGACCAATTTTTGGAAATTCTTAAATGTCGTTTTGTAAATAAACAATTGATAGTGAATCAATTCTTAAATACATTGTTGACGTTAGAACCCGTAAAAAATGTCACGAATGTTAGAGCGTTGAGGCGTTTATTGAACGAAATTATCGTGTGAAAAGAAATTTGGAAACCCAAGGTATTGAGAAAGATTCCTTTGGTCAACTATTAATTCCAATTGTATTAAAGGCTATTCGGGATGAGATTTTGAATTTAATTTCAATTAAACTAAAAATTAAATGCGAAAAATTTTGGTTCAAATTTATTGGTTTTTATTAAAACTGAAATTGAGTGTCTCGAAGCATCATATTTTCTAATTCAAGAAAATAAGTCGACCTTGCATCCCCATGTTGAACACTCAAAGTATGATAAAAGGGCTTTAAAAAGTATATCCACAGCTTCAAATTTTTCCACGGTGGATGGCCGATCATGCATCTTTTGTAATAAATTACCCGATTAATTTCTTTGTGATAAAGTTGCCCTGGAAAAATGGGATGAATGGAAGAGAGATAAAAGATGTTATGTTTGTTTCTTTTATAAGTTATGTTTTTTTCCTTTTTTCATGCAAATAATTCTAAATTTTAGAAAAAATAAGAATTATTCTTGTAAAACATGCAAAAGGTCTTGGCATCACATATCTGTCTGTGTGTATGATTCAACAAAAAACGAACCACGATTTGTGTTCACCCCGAATCAAACTAAAAGTCAAAATCCCCTTGAAAGAACGGTTGCATTTCATGAAAATTCTGATAGTGAGAAATTAAATTCGGAAACTAATGAGCAAGCCTTAGCTATTTCTACGAAAGTAAATAATTTATGTGAGGAAAATAGCTTGATACAAACATGTACTGTTGTAGCTACTGCTGGAGATGAAAGGGAATTAATAAATATAAGTTTTGACTCTGGAAGTACACAAACTTTTTTACATGCAAATTAGGTTTTAAAAAATAAATTTAAAACCTAATGTGAAAAGCTCTCTGTCTTTACGTTTAGAACCAAAAAAACCTATTTCGAAATTATTTCCGGTTGTTGAATTGTTCCTTTTGATTAAGAGACGCAAGTACAAAAATAAAAATTACCGCTATAATTTCGGATCTCATTTGTAATGCCAGTCGGATTTATTTTGTGTAACAAATAACGTGTTATAACAGAGTGAATGGAATAAATCAGATTCAAGTAGTTTTACGGGTTGCAATAATGGCTAATCTTGTCAATCGCTGAGAAGTTTATGGTCTCTTGACTGGACGGGGTATAAGGATCAAACAATTTCCGATTCGGAAAGTCTTATGATTGAATGTTTTAAAAACGATATTTCTTTCGAAAAAGGAAAATATTCGACTGACCTTTTATAGAAATTTGAACCGCGTTTTTTGAAAACTAATTGCGAAGAGGCTTTGAGACGTCAATTGACAAGATCTCTCGAGATATTAGAATATTATAAAAATACATTTGATGAGAAAATTGACGACTTTATCATGGAGATGGTTGGAAAAGAAATTAGAAATATCGGGTATTTTTTGCCACATAGAGAAATAATTAAATCTAGTAAAACAAGTATATTTCGAATTGTTTATGATTTTTCTAGCTCTAGTGGCATGGGCGGGAAATCTCTCAACGATCAAATATAAATCCGGTTGTTTTGGATGTAATTTTAAAATTCCGAAAGTACGAAATTTGTTACAGTGGCGATTTAGCTAAAGCATTCTTAAATGTGGGAATTTTAGATGAGGATAGAGAATACTTGAAATTTCTTTGGTTTGGCGATAAAGAGAATGACTCTAAAGTAAAAAGCAGTCGCTGACCTCAGGAGAGATAAGTCGTGTCTGAGGGTTGTTCCCGTGTCAGCAATACCACACACAATTCGACCGGCACTGACCATCCGCATTGAATCAAGCCTGACATCGGAGTTAGACTTGAAAGCAGGGGAATCAGACCCGCAAAATCATCCATCTCGGGCCAAGATAAGCAATTGTGATTATAATATTGGATTTCTTACTGATCAAAATCATAAGAAGGTTTTATTGAATCACATAAGCCCCATTTTGTTCTTTGACTTTTTGCCTTCTTTCTACTAGCTGGAAAATTCCTTTTTAAATAAATCATTAGGCTTATTTATAAAGAAGTTATTGAGGTGCTGTTTGACAGTCTCTTCTGTGTTAAAGTATGGGGTACCCATACATCGTAGCGGCTTGCATATCAATCTTTTTTAGATGATCATGAACTGCACTTTTTGGAATATTTAGACTGCGTGATATTTCCTGAACTGTGTAACGTGTATATTCAGCGATTTTAATAGGTCCTCGTTTACAGAGGATGGTCGTCCAGAGCGGGCATTATATTCGAGGCTGAAATTTCTGCGATTCAATTTAACAAACCACATTCGAACTGGGGCCTCAGAAATAGCACTATGTCCATGTACGGCACACATTTTAGGAACAGTCTGACTAGTATTGTTTCCTTCCTTAGAATAAAAAAGAGCATAATATGACGAAAATGAACTTTCTGGTTCTCAATTCTCAGCACTGCAGTGAAACAAAAACTATGCCACAACACATGCTACTTTCCGGATGACCCAATACAATAAACTCCCAAGAACACGAACCTCGTGAACACGAATTTGTGCTTAGGTCGAAGTTTCTTGAAAGTTTCACTATTCTCCCCCTTTCCTGAAACATAAAATTAATACAGGCTTTTTTCTCTTGATAATTTGAAGGATTAATTCGAACATATTTCCAGGTCCTTTGAGTATAACCCCATGGGCGCCCGGAGGAAGGTTCAAGAGGGCGGCTTACGCCCTGGCTTGTTGATTTCGTATATATATATACTAGGGGGCCCGCCCCCTGCTCGCTAAAGCTCGCCAACCCCCGGACGATTGCTTTGCAATCCTCATTGGTTCGCTGAGCGAACCTATGCTCGCTTCGCTCGCATCAATGAAGACATGTGTCCTAGCAGAAAAGGTTGTTTTCAAAATATGATACTCCAAAAAAATATTTTTAAAATCTAAATTTGCTGTATTACAGAAAATATAAACAGTACCCTGGAATCAGAATTCAAATGAAAACTTTGAGCAAATTTTGAGTCGAAATGTGAGCGCTGCTTTGGAAATTGAATACCCAGTATGTTGTTTGTGTACATTTCCAGCACTCTCGAGTAACTCACACTCTTTTTCATTGAGTTTGTTGCTGAAAGTTGTAGTGCAAGCGTCTTGTTGAACTATAATTGTTGGCCCTGAAAAGGACCGTTTTTTAAATGACCCAGAAAAGATCCTCCGCTTTCTTTAATTTTCTATTATAAACTGCAACAGCTCGACTAAAAGTCTTTTTTTTTTCAATAAAATTTCATCCCATAACGCTATAAATTCAATTCGTGGTAAACAAACAATCGTACAATGTTGCCAAAACGCGATAACAAATAACGTCTTTTTTGCGTGCCACGTAAGAGAATTATATATATATTTTTTTTTTTTTTTTTTTTCCTTAAACAAGAGGAAATTCAAAAAATGAAAACCAAAAGGAATTTATTGAAAACGAAAGTGTTGGTGGATCAGGGCGTCATCAGGGAGGAGCCTGATCCATACAACACAAAATGGTGTTTTCTACGAATATGAGCCGCAAAATGCTAAGAAATTGCTCATATACTCCCCCAAACACCATTAAAAGCAAATATACAAAAGAAAAGATTGAAATAAGAAAAATTAAATCAAACCTGCAGCAGCAGTCGGGAGACCGGCAACACCAAGCCAGAAGATCGCATCAAATGTGTGTTTTATTTATATGTTTTTTAAATAACTTTTGTGTTTGTAATATATATATGCATGTATGTGCGCGTGTGAACATATTTTTTTGTCACTCCCCTTGTGTAAAGTGTAAGTACATGTTTCGTCTCTCCCTGGAAGAAATTCTTCAGGCGCCCATGGTATACCCTCTGTCTTTTTTACGACTACAGCACTGGAAAGGGGTTCTGTTCATATCGTGAAATGTTCGGACGAATCTAAATTTTTTGGGTCTTATCTGGTCTCCCAATATGGACACGATGAGAATCAACATTCCCGATTTTAATTTCTTAAAAACCAGTGATACTTAAATCACTAAACGAATCATATTGAAAGCTGTTGATTCAGTGGACAACGGAAATTGTCCTACCTATTTTAATGAAAATAAAGATATTATTGCAGTCTCTCTCTCTCTCTCTCTCTCTCTCTCTATATATATATATATATATATATATATATATATATATATATATATAAGCTCTTGGAATCGGTTGGGACCCACCTGTTAGTGAAGAAATTGCGAACCAATTTACGCAGTGGTGTGCTGAACTCAATTCACTTCGAGATTTTGCTATCCCTCGTCGGAAGTATTTTGAAACTTGCGAAAAAACTGAAATTAGTCTTTATGTGACACAAGTCCTAAGGGTTTCGGTGTAGTTCTTTTTGGTACTAGAATGCCCATGAAGAATACAAAACCAGTTTTATCACTGAGATGGTGTTACGCATTTAAGGTTTATAAACCATGTACAAGCTTATTTGAAATCTGTCACTTATTTCAACTGTATTAGATCCCCAGTTTTGTAAATTTGTAATCTCAGTATGAAGCAATAGTCATTCTTGATATTTAAGATCCTTACGATTCATCCACCTGGTATTAAATTAATGAATTGCTGAGTCTGATTAACACATTTCAAATACACTGACCTGCAATAACAGATCGGACAGCAAGATGTGATGGTATAAGGGAAATAATACATGATTTAATAGGGGATGGTCCACCATGGGCAGCAATTACACTAGCAACACTTCTGGGCATACTTTCAACAAGGTTCTGATACACAGCTTCTGGTATTTGTGTCCTTTCCTGCTGCAAGAATGTCAACAGCTCAGCTGTAGATTTCGGACGTGGTTCCCTGGACCGTAAGCGTCGCTAGCTCGTCCCACAAAAGTTCTTTGGGGTTTAAGTCGGGACTCTGAGCAGGCCAGGGAAGACTTTTTACATCCATATCTTGATACCACTGCTTGACAGAGGCTGCAACATGACATGGAGCGTTGTTGTCCTGGAAGTAACATTCGTCCATTTCATAAAATTGCCAGAGCATAGGACGAATCTAATTGTCCGAAATGTTCACGTTAGCGTTGGCGTTCAATTGACCAGGAACAACTTGCAAAGGTCCCAGGCTATGCCACGAAAAGCACCCTCAAACAAGTAGTCGGATTTTATGCAAATCCGTTGGCGTCCGATCCATTATTGAAGGTTGTGTATTACTCTTGATGATTTGAACGAATCTGAATATACAACATCTACCACTCTCATTCAGGAATGGATCCAAATACAAGATAATTAGTTGGAATTTCCTGTTATGTTTATAACTAAAATGTAATGCAGATTAACAGATGAAACTTTATTAAATAGTTAATTCCTTGTTTCACTAAAGTTCAAAATATGATCAGTAAATATTTAAAACATGTGAAAAGTGCAATCGCTATTTCGGTGGAGCAAAACGTCCACCATCATGAGGACAGTATTTTAATAGCTATATCAATGGAGAGAAAAGTTCATCATCATCAGGAAATAAGTATTTTGATAGCTATATCGGTGCAGCCATATGCAGTTCACCATCATCATGTCACGAGTATTTTGATAGGTACATCAGTGGAACAAAATGTATACCATCATCAGCAATAAAGCAAACGAGAGGAAAACACAAGTTTAATTATGTTTTATGTCTGATATTAATGTCTTTTGTTCTTCTGAAATAGCTATTGAAATATTTCAAATGTTTTAATTATTATTTGTCATAGCTTTAAGTTCTTAAATTTTTACTGAAGTATTTCGGGTTTTTTTTTTCAATATCTGTTCATCTTACCGTGACGGTATGTATTCGTTTGACCTCAAGTTTCATTACGATGGCTTTAACAAAACTTTATTTAAGGTCTTTACTTAACTTTAGTTTAGGACTGTTTTATAGAGTCTAGTGAACCTAACTTGTTATTCATCTCAAATCATACGACTCTAAATTTCTAAAACTAATACAGGTGCAAAATGAAACCACAGTTAAAAATCCCTGTAATGTGTTTTCTGCAATATAGTTTTATTCAGACCTTCATAACCACCATATAATCTCATATTATGCATTATAAACTTTTCAACCCAGTCTAGAACATACTAAATGTTAAATTTTTGTGTCTTTCACGTTCCTTTGAACTTAATTTTCTATTTTCGTTAGTAAATTGGGAACAATTTTTCCTAACCGTTGTCTTCATCAAGTTTAGAAATATACGTTTTGACCTTTTGTAGGATATAACCGTGTAAAAAGTGAATAAAAATCTGAACAAAATCCAAAAAAGGTATTGATGCTAAAATTTCAAATCAATAACCTCATTCCTTTAATATTCGGTATGTGTTTTATTTTACAAGTTTTTCCTGGAAACAAATCTATGTAATAAATGCTTGTTTTCCTTAAATATATTATAGCCCGTTGTGTTGCTCTATGGTGACGCTAATTGAAATACCTACATGCCTTAAATTTATAAACCACTTTTATCATCAGATACTGCATTATATTTTATTCGGTTCTTTAACTTCAAAATAGATAACTGTCTTCAGATATCTGGGTTTTTTTTTCTTAAGCATAAAAATGACGAAACTATGGGCAATCTGCATTTAAAATGGTCAGTTCCTCTACCTAAGTCGAACTTGATTTGAAGTTTTGGAAAGCCGAACAGAAAGATTTATATTGCTATCAACAGTGAACTTAACCTGTGACCTAAATTACCCATGGTTTTGTGAGTGATCTATGAGATTGCAAGCACATAAAATTGAGTTTACCACATATTGGGAATACGGAATACAAGCACACACACCATTCTGAATGTATAAACAAGAAATTAAATATTTTACTAATAAACATAATATAAATGGTAAACGTATAAAAGTGGCAGTAATAACATTTCATATTTTTTTATTAAAGGGTGCTTAGCGACATAACAATAAGCCACTTTTCACATTTTTCATACTAGTATATTATAATAATTTATCCACTATTTATTACTGTTATTTTAAATACTGGAGATACTGTTATTTTAAATTTTTTAAGTAGTGCATACTCATTCAAACAAGCAGATATCGGGGCCCCACTTATTTACTTTGCCGTGTTTGGAGTTAATAGCTACCTTATTGGCAGCTAGACTTCCACTGTATTCGCAAATTTATTTTCTGAACTATGTCAATGGAATGACAGTGCAATAACTCTTTGTGGATCAAGCGTTCTACTAGAAATGGGAAGCCATTCGTTGCTAACAGTCTCAGAGATTCAATCTTACTGATTCTGAGAATTTTCGACATTGTAGTGGAACTCAAAAACGCAGGATTTCGAGGGGAGAGTACCCACAAAGTTATTACTAATCCCCTTTGGGGTTACATGACAAGTTGGCTTCTAGAGCTCGAGAATTTTTGGCAATTAATTGTAAGAAACCAATTGATGAGGAGAATCTGATTTTAGAAAGGATACAAATATCGGTTAAATCTCTTATTTCTGTCGATCACACTTGTCCTCCTTTTTTAGACTTGCAAGATTAGCAAGTTGGTCAAAGTGTATCGCATAGTTGCTTATGTTTTGAGTTTAATCAAAAACACTAAACCCAACTCAAAAAAACTTGACAGACCTTTGTCCGCTGATGAAATATTTTCCGTTAAAACCTGCTGGATTCAAACTGTTCTAAACCAAAATTTTAGGACTAAAATGTTAACCCTTACCCATGGAAAGTAGGTGGATACAATATCAAAAATTTGTCAGTTAGCCCCAGAACTCCATGAACAAAGATTCATAAAATTAAAGGGTCGTCTTAATTTTGCTTATTTGACCTGGGTGAAAAACATCCCTTGTTGTTGCCTTACAAGGAACGGTTTTCTGAACTTTTGATTTGGGACTGTCATGACAAAGTTCTCCATGTGGGAGTAGATTCTTGCCCAGACACGAGAGTGCTTTTGGATTATTACAGGTCACCACTTGCTCAAATCCTTGTTGGCTAAATGCAATGTGTGTAAAAGGTACAAAGTGCGACCAGTGAACAGGAAATTGCCCCTTTGCCTCCAGACAGAGCTCCGTTCTCGGTGACTGGATTGGATTTTACAAGGCCATTTTACACGAAGGGAAGCTCTGAAAAGCACTATTTGCTCCAATTGACTTATACAACCACGAGAGCTCTGCATTAGGGTGGAGCGAAAAACACGAATTTCGGAAATTGAAAACGGCTATGGTGGAAATAGTTGGGGACTACCATGCTTATTAATAATACAAAATATGAGCTTAATCAATTAATATCTTCAAGTGCCAAAATCACTTTGAAATTTTGCCTATTTTTTCACAAAAATGATAATAACGCATTTTAAAAATTTAATACGTTTTATTTAAAGTCATGGGTGGATGAAATGAACTTCCCTGCGTGTAAAATAAAAGTTTTACTCCTAACATTATCGCGGAAAATAAAAAATTTCCCTTTTTTTTAGAGCGTCATCACCCGCGTCTCCACTCCGCTCAATAGACTCAACATTGCGACCACGCGTTTACACGGGCGCTTCCCCTTGCAGCTCTTCGCTGTTTTTGCATTATGAAAACAACCCAGAACTCAGCACGAGGAGGTGGATGCATATCGAGTTCCACCCCGTCCCCGTAAAAATTTCAATTTAAGTTACTAGCTTACCCTAAAAAATTAAATTGATGTTACTGGCAAAAGGTTTAGCTTAAAAGTGGTTGATATTGGCTTTTGGTTTCAAATCTGGCTAAAGCAAGTCCAGAAGCAATTCTTGACCAAATAAATCCATCCCGTGCCTCTGTACCACGTACTGTACTATATGCTTCAGTTACTAATTTAATGCAACTTTCTACTCCTTGTGAATGGCATGGAAAGTTAAACATGTACTGTTGGTTGGAGCGTCTAGAATCATAGACTTGAGTTGATCATCAGAAAGAGATACTGTAAGTGTGGATCTGTAATGGAATCTGATTGCCATTCAATTAGATTTATGTAATCGTCTGCTTCGAAGTTTAACTGGGGAATTTTTTTTTAAACTATCGAAAATTCTTTTTAACTTTATTTTTTTGTCTTAATTTTAAATTCTTCTAAGACTCAATTCTCTGACGTGTTTTCGATCATCATCTAACATTACCAATATAATATTTTCTGGATGGGCATAATAAGAATTTCTTTGCAAAGTTATATCTATTACAATTTTTTAATCCACAGGCAAAAATCTCGTTTTTTTTTTTAAATAACATACTCTGTAAATATTTTCAAGTTATGGATTGGATCTTCTATTGGATCAACATATAACCTTAAAATTATATTTGCCGTCGTCAACCATCTGGAATGATTCAATTTTCCTGGATTTTTTTGTGACAAGCTTAATAGAATATATTTATTTGATATCCCTGCGCACATTTCGTAAAGGTATCGTTGATCAGTGCTAAGATTCTCTAGGACAATATCTGGCAAAGTTACTTCTATCTTTTCAAAGTTTGTTCAAGGCTATTTTTCACAAGATTCTAACATTTTTCCAATTTCTCCGCTGTATCCTTATGGTCCAGTGGTTTTCCCTTCTAAATGTTGCAACAAATGACGTAAAGGTAGCTGGGTAGCTCATTTGTATGTAATAAACAAATAAACCAATGCACAGTACGTCCTAAAAAGAGCTCGATTTGTCGAATGACTCTATTTTTCAAACCTGTATTTACCACTCTATCATCACAACAACCACTTGCATCTTAGAAATATCGGTATTTTTCTCCAAAAAGTTAAAATACTTGTTTTAATATTTTGAGAAGAGACAGTTGCAGGAGTGACATGTCCCATTTATTTTGAACCTGGTTCTAGTATTAGAATGATATGTTCTTCTGTTACCGTCTTTCTAGCAATCCTTTCTCTTTCTTTAATCATTACTAAAGTTTAATCCTTTCGCTCATCGAAGTATATTCCATATTCTGATAAAGAGGTAGTTTCCTCATTTTTCCTTTTCAGGTAGCTGCGGGTCTTTGTCCTTTCTGTTCTAATTTTACTACGATCGACTATGCTTGAAGAATCATCCTTGGAAAATTTTCCCATATCCTTCAAAGCAGCATTTATTAGAATTGCTACCGATCTATTGTAAACACCACTTCTGTCACAAGCCTGAGCTACATTTGGAAGTTTAGTTCTCGTTTGTGAAGTTGAAGGAGAATTATTATCAATGATTGTGTTTATAGTGTCATTAGAATTCTTAAGCAAATTAAAACTCAAAGTAGCTCCCGTAATAGAGGGCGAGAGTATTTTGGATTGTTTTCCTTTACAATCTTTGAGCTGAATGTTTTGGCTCTCTACTTCTCTTTCTTTGCGCTGCAATCTTTTCTTCAAGCATTTTGCTGGTTTTAATGTCAACATTTCCAATGACCATTTTTTTAAATGTCCTTTGATCTGTTAAAAAAGCTCTTTCAGCAATAGGTACTTTCATTTTGAAAGTACAACTGAGAAAGTTCTTACATTTACAAATGCTAATATCAAATAGATTTTTTTCTGCTGATTCCCTGAAGGACACAAGCGTTTTCGAGAAATCTAGTTTGCCAGTATTTTTTAATAGTTTCTTAATATGTCTATATACTTTATAGTATATTTTCAGCATTTATATTATTTGTTGGTTTGTTACAGTTGGAATCGAACTAATTCCCCATAATCTTTTAAGCTCTTTAATTAAAATTGAACATACATCAGCCACATACAATCATCTCTTTTATAATCTTTCTGTATGTAAAGATAATACTTCATAACATCTGCATATGTTGGAAGCATGTTAGGTTTCATTATTTCAGCCATTCCAAACACGGGACATGCATCTACTGATAGTATCCTAGGCATTTCGACTTATTCACAGAACCTTGGATCCTTAACAAACAAAGCCCACACAAAACTGAACTTAAGCATTAAAATTCAAAATAAAAATATCTAAAATAAGAAAAATAAACAGCAAAATACGCACCAACAAACGAAAGCGAATCAATTTGAACGAAGGACTTAGTTTTCCTTGACAGACATGATCGGTAGGGCATTTGCAGGAGGATACACCTACTATATATTTACAAAAAAAGTGGGCGGGTATTTAAAGAAACCCAGACACCTCCACTCCATGTGGTGAAATACGAGTTATTTACCCCGTATAAACAAGCGAAGAAAGGGAAGCGGCCCGTGCACCCTAGTAGTTGAGGAGTGGAGACGTGCGTGATATAGCGCTCTAAAAAAAGGGGAATTTTTTTAATTTCTCAGATAATGTTAGGTGTAACACTTTTTTTTACAAGCAGGGAAGTTTATTTCACCCACCCATGGCTTTAAATAAGATGCATTAAATTTTTTATATGCGTTATTATTATTTTTGTGAAAAAATAGGCAAAATTTTGAAATTTCAAAGTGATTTTGGCACCTGAAGATATTAATTGATTTAGCTCATATTTTGTATTATTAATAAGCATGGTAGTCCCCAACTATTCCCACTATAGGCGTTATCAATTTCCGAAATTCGTGTTTTTCGCTCCACCCTACTCTGCATCTTGAACTTGTTCCATCTTTAAGCACAGAACATTTCTTACTTGCTTTCCTCAGATTTGTCTCAAAGCGAGAACTTTGGGCTACAATATACTCGGATAATGCTAAAACTTTCAAAAGAGCCGAACTTGTTTTTTTTTTTTTAATATGGAATTATATTAACGACAAAGCTGCACGTGATTTGTTTTCATCCAATGGAAAACATTGAAGATTAATTGTCGAGAAAAGAGCATTGTGGGAAGGGTTCTGGGTGACACTTTCGATCAATTAAAACTTGTTTAAGAAAAATTGTTGGAAAATATTAATTAACTTTGAATGAATTAGAAACAGTCTTTATTGAAATTGAGGCTATGACTAATTCAAGGCCTCTAACTTACATATATGATAACCCTTCAAACCCCTCGTTACTTACTACTGCTCATTTTTTGTTGGAAATGTGTTTGTTTTCTCTTCCTGTTTCTAAAATATTTAAAATGATCTGGTTGTTTCTGAAAATTCCAATCGTCAAAAGGCATAGAATAATAGGTATATAATAACGGATAAACACTAGCAAGTTTTGTTAACTCATTTTTGGAGACGATGGTGGAAAAATTATTTACTTACATTAAGATCACTTAATTTAATATTCTTCTATCAAAGTTTCATGTAATTTCCAGGTGAATGATGCGGCATTGATTCACGAGGACAAATGTCCTCGTAATATGTGGAGACTGGGCAAGATTGTGAACATATTTCCATGCAGAGATGGAAAAATTCGTTCCTGTGTAATTCAGACGTCCTCAGGTCAATTGAAAAGACCCGCTCAATTTCTTTATAATCTGCAAGTCAATAATTGAACTATTATGTACTATTTGTGCAACCTTTTTTTTTTAATATAAAATTTGATGTTACAAACCTTTAATCATCCTAGTAACATTTTAATTTTTTTACTTCTGTATATAATTTGTTTTTGTGACTATATTTGAAAATACTGTGTTTTTCTGAATTCAAATTTAGTTAAATATCTAACTTGTAAAATTTTTAAGTTTGTTGCATTGTAATATTATTTTATTTCATTTCATAATATTGTATAAGTTCAGTACTCAAGTAATCTAGTATTCTATTTGAATTGTATTAATGTTTATGTGAATAATTTTATAAGTTTACAGGTGGGGAGTGTTGAAAAGTGAGAAGCTGTGCTAGATGGCGCTGTTTAAGAGTTACTTAATTGTTATCTTAACAGGAAAAGGAATTAAAGGTTTAAAATTATAAAAAAAAACATAGGCTGGAAATATTTTTAAATTTTGTTAATACGGCAATTTTTTTTATTAAGTGGTCTTAGTATAAATAAAATTTGAAGATATTTCAGTTGTGTGGGGATAAAAAGATAATAGGAGGTTCAGAAACTGAGTTACTGGCGTTATTATTTGGCGCGACGTTAGCGACTCAGACGTATGTTCAACAAAATAAATACCAAAACCTTTTGTTATTTAGGACAACATGCCTTTGCAACTTATCAGATTCATTCAGTTATCCCGATCACAGTTTAGTATCATAGATATTCTTCGGTAGCAGTCTCAGAACTGTTAGCGTGAAATCACTATCTCTAGTCGCAACCCCATCCGAGTTGTTAAAAAAAAGTTATTTAGTTCTGCCCCACGCTCTTGGCAATACCTCTGGTGGCGATAGAGGATAGATTCTACATGCTACTAGATTAAGCAGTGTTGAAAAAAAGACACCCCTACTTTTCTACTGGCTTAATGTGTGTGAGAGAGATATTGACTGTAGAACCGCTCAACTTATCAAACTCCAGTCAAAAAACCGTAACATCTTTGGAAATTGGTGGTTAAAATTTGGACATTTTTTTTACTAGATAATAGGTTAACTAACCTGTTGAACTTATTGATGCCCTTGGAATTATCAACATACAGCAATAGTACCTTCGTATTATTAATTACTTTGGAGTTATTCGATATATATGTATCAGACTATATCAAATGCTTATTTTTTTCTTTCTTTCATATTGACAATGGCCAAATTATTAAACCCACTTCGATTTTCTTCAAGAATTCGAGTTAGTTGGGAAGGTAAAAATTGCTATCTGTTTCTTACACGGTTGATAGGTAACTATTATATATTTTAACATTGGAGAACAATTCTCAACTTGGTCGTCTGGACATAATCGTCTTTTTTTTGGAATAAAAAGTTGTAAGTCTATCTCTTTCTTACACGGTTGATAGGGAACTATTGTGTATTTTAACATTGGAGAACAATTCTCAACTTAGTCGTCTGGACATAATCGTCTTTTTTTGTAATAAAAAGTTTTAACATAAATTATTTTGGCTTTTGAAATATGTCCCTTAGAACTATCGCCCTGAGAAATAAATTTTTTTTTCTGGCAGTCACGAAACCTAGTTGCGGATGCATATTTCCATCACAAAATACTCCTTTTTTAGTATTAGAGCAAGTGGTTGACATCAACGTCTAGGAACGGAAATAAGTGAGCTACAGTTGACGTCATAACGACGTCATATTCATCTGTTAGTGTTTGTTTCATTCACGTCTTTTGATCACCTTAATTCATAAGGCATTTGATAACATTAATGCTTTTGCCGAAGGATAAAGAATTTTGCTGTTTCAGACTGTTTTCCTAGTGACCTGTCTCAGTTTAACTGTTCCATCAAATGGCTGGACAAGTAAAAGTGTGCACTGGAGAAAATATGACACTTGTGTGGGTGGAAATTGAGTCAGTTCTATGGTTTAAGGAAAGTCGAACCGTGATATCCTGTATGAGTCATGCATAATATTATGACAGCATGTAAGTACTATTTTAAAACGTTTAATGGTTGAAAATCCCTTTAAACTGCTATGTGATGTTATATTTCAATGAAATTAGAAGACGAACGAAATGAAGGTAACATTGCTTCGATGCAGCTCGAGAATACTTTTGGTATGTACAATGACATTTTATTAGTTAATGTGTAGCAAGCAAGGCATTGCCCGTGACAGTTCTTTTCGTGGGGTCAGGTGTAACCACTGCTCGCGAAGCTCCGCTGATTGCTACGAATTCCCATTTGGTTTGCGAAGCAATCCAAATGGGAATTGTTCGAAATGCAAAGGGATCCAATCGTCACAATCTCTTGCGAAAGTATAAATATTAAATTGAAAAATTATTTATTCAAAGAAAAATCAAATGCATCAAAATTTTCCGCAGATTTCAAATCCGTTGAAATTTGCAATCTATTTTCCCGAATTTACAAAATAAGAACTAAACTATAACAGACAAATTTTTTTATATTTGTTTTGTTTTCCTAAGCTTAAATTCGAGCGCAGGAAATGGAATCTGTGATTTTTCATGCACGATCAAAGTCAAATTCGTAGGTGAAAGAAAAAAAAAATTACAATTTAAAAATTATTTATTTAAAGAAAGTTATATTTTTAGGTATCGATCTAATGTGTCTGATTTCTACTCTATCTTTAACGATCTAAGAGATAGAAAAAAAGAACTACATAACTCGAGTTAAAACTTTATTCGTTTTTTTCGTACGAAACGATTTCGTTTCGTTTCCGAGGAACGAACATAGTTCCTCGGAAAATGAAACGGAAACACCGAAAAAATAAATTTAGAATCTGTTATCTTTCTATGGTGTTGCCATTCTAAGAAAAACAATAATAGTTTAAATTCCAATGAATTCATTTCAAAATGTTCTAGATTAAATTTTAAAATTCGGGCTCGCACAAAAATTGCAAAACATTCGGACTACCTGTATGCTTAATTTCACTATTGTAAGTGCCATAGATTCGTCAGGACAATGCGTACAAACACACAAACACTTCCTTTTATAATAGTAGAAATTCTTATTCCACTGTTTGCTACGAACACGTATAAATATTTTGATCTTACTAGTGTTGTAATGGTTAATTAAAGATTCAAATTTCGGATCCAATAGAGAGAATTTCGAAACATTTGACTTGCCATCATGCAATAAAAGTACATATTAGATCAATTACCATAATTGACATTTCCATTGATCTGTAATTGTACTCAATGTCAAAACTGTTCTATATTTGTAAAGAGACATAAAAACCACCTGTAAAAACATCGAAAAAATATTTTCTTCGGTTACTAAAACATACACACCCTATTTTTACTCTATCATGTGCAGAAGCAGTCTATCATGTAAAAACTTATTTTTACTTTATTTCGCAAGTTTATGTATAAGGGATTAACTAATACAGTATTAATAGACATGTAAAATTATTTTTACTCTTACTTCTTATCCGCCCTAATTTCAAATTCTAGTCAAGGCCCATACATGTCTAAAATGGTTCCAAACTTCAGGCCGTTAGTCATGATTTAATTAGCTCTCCTGCAGCAATAAAGACAGTAGAGTAACAAATCATTCTTACCCTTGAAATAATTTCTAAATGGATAATTAATTCTACATTATTTAATTATTCGTTTCACAGTGGTCACTGAAGCATTAGTTTCGAGACAAAAAAAGTTATTTTATACAATAGCGAATTTTGTAAATTCTCATTGATGGAACATCACACATTTCAGGATTTGGAACTGTATCATGACGAGGTCACACCTGAGATGGCACCCCACTCTCTAAGCTTCCACATCACGCCAACGTGGGGGCATTTGATTTCACGACAGATTCAACGTGCACGAACCCCCTTTGTGCACGGTGGTCTATGATTCTATTCGAACTCGCAACCCTCCGGTTGATAATCCGTTGGCCTTACAACCAATCTACCTTCGCCCCCAAAATGTATGGTAAGTAAGTAAGTAAGCCCCAAAATGTATGTAAATAAGTAAAACTAAACAATTGATTCCTTAATACCTAAAGTGGTCAGTGCGAGACACTAATCTTGTTATTGAAATACCACTTTAAAAAATATCAAAAGAATAATATTTCATAGATAAACTTTCCTGAGAACTCTCAACAGTAATTTTTAGTTTGATACATGCTATTCTACATCGAAAAGAGACAGTTGCAAGTTACGTTTGTAAATTAACAACAGACAAATATACATTATGTGTGTTAAAAAAATGTTTTACACTGTCTCCTTGATTAATAATATTAAATAGAATTAAATAAATAGTATAAATTATTTTTAACACAAAAGGTATTAAAACTTCTGTATAAATCAATCAAATAGCATCAATTAATCAAAGTTTAATAATTATGTCATTTATATACAATCAATAATGTGTCTGGGAAATAAGAGAATTTCCAAAAAACTATAAATAAACTTTACTTACTTAATATGTTGTGAAAATAAACTGGAACAAATATTTTCTCTGCTATTAGAATTACAATCACAATGAATGTATATGAAAAATTTTTTTTTGGAAAGACAAATATTTACTCCGTTATTAGAATTACAATCACAATGAATGTATACGACAAATTTTTTTTGGAAAGACACTAGATTTTTGAAGACGCAAAGACGACGCATCCCTGAAATGCTCACGATGAATTTTGAGCATACGGTTACGGCAGTGGTTCTTGACCATTTCAGAATCACAGAACACTTACAATTTTACAATATTTATAGTACAATTTTTATTATAAAACAGTATATATTAATATTTTACATTGCATAGTAAATAAAAATCACATACATAACAGTTGACATATTAGTCAATAGCAAATAACAATCAGTAAATGAAATTTGTTTTAAATGTCACAATTTTTTTAAGGGTTATTTGGGCCTCATGACATTTACAAATGTTTTCAATATCTGGTCTTATGTGTGAAATAAACTTTCATTTTCTTTTCTACATTTTTCAGCCTTCACGATTATTTGCCTTATTTGTATTATGGTTAAAAACCAAGCTCGTATAAGTATGATGTCGAAAAGTGTAATCGCTTTATCAGAAATAGTTTTAAACTAGGTTTGAACAGATTTCCAAAATGTTACTAGTACAACTGTTATTTCGGAAAATTTCATTTTGAGAGTACTATCCGGGTTTACAACGTAATGAATTCTTCCTCGTGTAACAAAAACTCATAACTTGAGTGTTGACTGCAGAAAATGGATTTCGTATCCAATCATAATTTTCGATATTCAATGCGGGAATTCGTAACTTTTTCTTGTAATAATGCTAAATGGTTGGGTTATAGTTGGAATTATTTCATCCATATTGTTACTTAGGACTAAAGGAAACTTGTCTACTGTCCTATTTTTAATTATGCGCGTTCTCCAAAATGAAATATCTTTTGAAATGCTGACAGTTTGTCAGTGGATGTTAGAATATGTTCGTTTATACCTTGCATACCGGTATTCACGGTATTGAAATAATTGAAGATAACAGCTAACTATGCCATTTCAATACACCAAATATCGTTTGTAAGAAAGGTTTCAAAGATATAATTTCCTTCGTTTTGAAAAAACGTTGACAATTCATCCTTAAGTTCCAAAATTCAGTTTAGCATCTTACCTTAGTCACCACCAGTATGTAAAAGTAAAGATTCGTGTTGAGCTTCCGTAGATGCACAAAAAATTTTTAATAGACTTGTTTGTATCGCAATTTGATGTAGTTTAACACATTTACAATTTGGTCTTATACGAATTTTAATGTCATAGATAATGTTTTTGAGACAAGTGATTATCGGTGTAAGAAACAGTGTGTAAATATGAAATTAGGATTTTTTCTTCGCAAAAGTAGTAATTCCTTTAATAGAACCAACCATTGAAGCAGCACCATAGGTACAGATTCCTACATACGAGTTACGTATCCCTTATAAACAAGCGAAGAAAGGGAAGCGCCCGTGCACCCTAGTAGCGAGGAACGCAATGATGAGTCTATTGAGAGGAGTGGAGACGTGCGTGATATAGCGCTCTAAAAAAAGGAGAATTTTTAAATTTCCGGGATAATGTTAGGTGTAACACTTTTTTTTACAAGTAGGGAAGTTCATTTCACCCAGTCATGGCTTTAAATAAGATGCATTAAATTTTTTTAATGCGTTATTATTGTTTTTGTGAAGAAATTGGCAAAATTTCGAAATTTCAAAGTGATTTTGGCACCTGAAGATATTAATTGATTTAGCTCATATTTTGTATTATTAATAAGCATGGTAGTCCCCAACTATTCCCACCATAGGCGTTTTCAATTTCCGAAATTCGTGTTTTTCGCTCCACCCTAATGGGCAGTGTGCCGTGGGGACGCTATCCTTGGAGTCTAATGGGAAAATACTGAAAACATGACGCGGACTTGAGCATGCCGAGGGTTGCAAGGCCTATCGACGAGACATGTCGGCAAAAGTGCCAAGTGATAAGAAAAATAACTTTTTTTTTGGGGGGGGGGAGTTGAGACTGAGTGTCTGGAAGTAATGGATGAGATTTTTATATAATCGTCAAAAAAATACTTGATACATATTGACAACAAAATAAAACACACACTTTGGTGAACAAATTCCTTTTATTTTTACTAGATTTCAGGTAACTAAGAGATTTTGAGATTTTGAATATGCATTTAAAAGTAAAATACAAAATATTTGTTAAAGAAAAAAAAATTTATACAAGAAATATGTTTAGTCAAATTTATAAAAACTAACTTAACTACTAACTACTTAAGACAGCTATGTTTTTTTAACAATTCTTGCGGATCCAAAATGTTCGCTTTAAAATTATTATTAAATTATTAAACCATCACTTATGAAACAAATTAAAGTTCTTAATTTTCAATAGTTTCTTACAAATTGTTTTCAATTTTTCCTTTTTCTTCAATTTGTGTGTTTTTGGGGGGTTTTATTCATCCATAATGAGGTCAACTTTGCTTTGATGGACATCTTAATTCTACCACTGGTGACTTCTGCATCTCTAGCGGCACCAACTGCAGCATAAGGTACTCCTCTGTCTTCATTGCCTTCATCAATAAATCTCAAGCAACTCGGTTTATATTTCATCTTGTTTTTAAAATAGGCCCAATTGAAACGGTGCTTGAAATCAAAGAGTGAACTGTTCATAAAACAAGTTGAACCAGGAATAAGGTCATCTGCCTCAGATGACTGAATGTTCTCAGGTTTTACGTTTTTAAGACTTTGCTCCTGAGTATATCTCACTGTAGGTGCAGAACGTCTTAGATGTAGCCATTTTCTTTGTGTATGTAGGCGGTGCTTTGTCTTGGTTACCTCAGACGGGTTCAAACAACTTGAGACAAGCCTTATCTTTAAAGTTTTACTATCGCATGGTAAATTATTATCTTCGATCTTGGAACTCATATCTGGTCTCCCTAGATTCTTCACTGGATCCTCAGTTGTAATTTCATCGGTTCCAAAAGTTCGAAGTTTTGTATCAAAATTTCCAGTCTCAGTTTGAAAAGATGTGGATGGCTTCCTTTTACCTTCAACTGAATTTATTAATTCTATGGGAGTATCTCCAAAAGCGCATCCAATCATTGTTTGTACTATATTTGCTTTCACATGCACTTCATTTACAGTTGGGTCTTTGTCTTCGAGAGATTTATTCATAGTTTTATACAATACTTTTGCAGCGTCAATACCATCATCAAATTCTTTCATATTATTCATTTTATACTCAGGTATTACTTCCATCATTGAGCTGATGGGATTTACTTCAGACGTTGGATATAGGTTTTTGAAATTTCTTTCCTCCAATTGACTCGATGGGTTTACAATTTCAGTACTTGCTTCTACATGTACTTTTTTTACAGTTGGGTCTTTGTCTTCGAGAGATTTATTCATAGTTTTGTACAATACTTTTGCAGCATCAATACCATCAGCAAATTCTCTCATATTATTCAATTCATACTCAGCTATTACTTCCATCATTGAGTTGATGGGATTTACTTCAGACGTTAGATATAGGTTTTTGAAATTTCTTTCCTCGAATAGACTCGATGGGTTTACAATATCGGTAGTTGTTTCCACATTCACTACTTTTACAGTTGGGTCTTTGTCTTCGAGAGATTTATTCATAGTGTCGTGCAATACTTTTTCAGCATCAATACTATCATCAATTTCTCTCAAATTTTTCATTTCATACTCAGCTATTACTTCCATCATTGAGCTGGTAGGATTGACTTCAGATGTTGGGTATAGGTTTTTGAAATTTCTTTCCTTGAATTGACACGATGTGTTTACAATATCGGTACTATCATCAACTTTCGTTAAATCATTTACAAAATTCTCACTGTGTTCATCTACTTTTACTTTTAACCAGTTTCCACTTTCAGTATCAGACACATTCGCATTACAATTACTTGTTTTCAACAAGTCTTTCAAATCCCCCCTATAAGCAAGTATATCAATTTCTTCTCTCATCATTGTATTGGCTTTATTCACTATGCTTGTTAATTCTTCGCAACTTTCTTCCTCTGGCCAGAAAGGTGTAATTGAAATCAAGTCTTCTTTATCTTCTTTTTTAATTTCAATTTCTGAATTCCATGTTGTGCATTTACTCACATTTCCATCGTTTTTCTTCACATTTACTTGCTCTTTACTTTCATCTTTTCTAATACTTTCCCCTTTGTCGTTGTCTAAAGCCACAATCATTGTTATATATATCATTAGCCATGCTAAGTATATCACATCGCCAATAATAATCAGGCCATAAAGTCCCCAAAACCATGGGAACAAAAAAATTATCGCTAAAACTGAAGGTTTATCCATCTTGAAGAGTTTACGATTCATTAAATGCGCGCATGAATTGTAAGTTTCTTAAAGTGATCAAAAATCTCTAAGAGCAAAGTATTGTTATCACTTTACATTGTTTCTTATCTATATATATAAAACACTAACGTACGTGGACCCGAAATCGACGTTATTTGTGTATCGTCGATTGGCAACAATCAATAACCCAGATATTTTGAATTCTTGCTGTTTTCAAATAGCCGAGGTCAATTTCTATGCAAAATACGGAATTAAATTGTAATATTTATGTTTGAAGTGACTTTTAATTTCTTCCTTTGATGTAAAAGTAATGTAAACGTACTTTTGCTACCCGGTATCTGGCCACGTCAGAATTATTGTTTACTTTTTTAATTTGATTTAAAATTCTGTGTTTGGGTATTTGAGTTGACTGCGAGATGTTGCGGACATATTTGAGGATCCCAAGTATTATAAATATGTCTTCTTTTTGTTAATAAATCATTATTGTCTTTGTCAGTATCGTTTATATTACCTATTGCAGAAATATTATTTAGGAGTTAGATTTTAATGATATGTCTATTTCCTGCAAAATATCACTAGACATGGGTAATTTTGTAGCGGTATATGTATATTTCGACCAACTTTCGTTAAATATTTGATTGAATACGCAATGATTTGAAGAATTGTTTCATAAAAATAAATAAAATATACAAATCAAAACATGTTTAAATACGGTGTGTAAAAAAGTTTAAAAAAAAGTACTATTACACACCGCCGAGAGCTAGCCGGCGCAGCCCGGCTAGTTTTATTTATTAAACTATTAAAACTCCTGTTGTAAATACATTGTTTAATGATCTTAGGTAAAAACCAAACTTGAAAGTTTTCAACAATTCAATGAAGTTCGATAGGTGTTGAAACTAAAATTGAGGTGCTATTTGTTTCGTACTGAGTCGTAACACTTTATATTAATTTACTATAACGAAAAATAACTTGTAAGCATTAAACACTGAATTTATTCAGAAACGGGTGAACCAAAACACTAAAAATAGTGCCGTGCATCACAGAGTATCGCTCGTATCCATGTCTAATAGAATTACTCGGTGTTGCTCGGGTTGAATTGGTTAACTTATGATTAGGAAAAGTGATCGAAACTAATCACTTCTCTTTCATAAAAAAATGGAAACATCATTTAAGTGCACAGAAAATAATTTTTAACATCGTTATAACGTTTTCATAGCTCCTACAATTTATTTCGGCCGCAAATATATATACATGATATATCCATCCATACTATCTATTTTATTTCACCGCACTCTTGCAATAAGACACACTACTAAAGTTTTTTCAGAGATTGTTTTCAGACTTCAGAAGTGTCGATTTAGAAATCTATTTGAAATACTAAGTATGGCCACCCGTTTTAATTTAACGTAAGCCATCTTTATTAGAATAATTTTATTTTAACTTTAACGATCATTTTAAAATAAGAAGTTACACAAGTTATTATTACAAGTTATTTTATTTATTCATATGAAACAGATTTCTGACTGAGACCTATCAAGACTCCAGAACGTTTTGATCGCTATGGATGGTATTAACCCTTCCGGTTGTTGCCCTGACGGGGTATCAAGTAGTTCTGCGTTAACAAAACCATAAGATCTTGATTTCGTCATTAAAACAAAATTGACCCGATAATGCATCATTAAAAAAATCAGTGATAATTGACGCATTGACGTTGAAAAAGAGCTAGGCACCAAAAACTGAATTTTACAGGACAAGCAAGTTGAAGGTTTTACCTACCAACTTCTTAGAGCGAAGAGTGATCACGTTTCCGTTAGTGACATCTTGTGGTTCTTTTCGGAACTGGACTTCGTGAGCTACGAACTTAATTCCTTTTCAGTGTCCTTTCAGTGCATTGGAGCATATAATTATTTAATTTTTTCAAAATATGACTCTTATCACCTTCTTAATGTCAACGCCTCACTTTTCTTGATGACGAAAAATCTCGTCTTTAGCAAGATTAGTCAGATCTTTATGAACGAGATATCTCGTAGATATCGAAAGGAGGGTGTCCCTCTGATCCGCAGCTGCACACCAGTGACGAGACAAACCGTCTGAGAATCGAGTTGAAAAAACGAGCATGACGTCACAGCGAGTTTCAAGGACATCTTGCAAACCCGTCAGTCAGAAAATGTATCCTCTATTTCCGTGAAGTGGAATGAACGCAGCCATACTGCATTCTAAAAAATACAAAATTTTTGTGACCAACTTTTGATCGCATCGAATTTATTTATTAACCAATTTCAAAACTAATTGTACCGTAAGAAAGAGTACATTCTAAGGTTTTAAGGTATACTGTAAAGTTTTCAAATTTAAAAAAATATTTGTAATAATATTGATGACAGTTTTAACAAAAAGAAACGAAATGTTTTTCCCGAATATCAAAAAATTATTATCAGGAACCAAATTGAAATTTTCAAAAAAACTCCACGAGCTGCAAAATTTACGTTTAGAGGTACTCTAAAAATATCAAGACTGCAAACTGAAATTTTGTACGTCTTTTGCTCACTCGTGTTAGAAATTTCGCTTTTCCAATTTTGACACTTAAACCCTAAACTAATAGTCGCATCGGAAAATAAAAATCTTCAAAATTGTCCAGGGAACACGGTAGAGAACCAACCATGTTAATTTCGTAATTTTCTGATCCGTACTTTCTCAGAAAAACCGCCTTCAATCGAGCGAAACAACCCAGTTTTGAATCCTACGGCGGCGGTTACTTTCGTTAATATAGAGACTATATTGCTTCTATTTCTGTAAAATATATAAATTTTTTTAAATAATATATTTAAAATATGTTGGGTAAAATAAAAAGAATTAATATGCTCAAAAGAGTAAATATTAAAGGTAAGTGCAAAAATGTCTTTCAAATGCCTTTTTCTCAAAATGAATATCTTTCAGATTTTCATGTCTTCGAAACGCTCCATGCGCGTCTCATTTTTTTAGGAAATCTAACAAAATTTGTACTTATATTACATATTTAAATAAATCTGTGCATCCATTATATGTTTCGTTGCCATTTAATTTATTAAAACCCAATTTAAGTTTTCAAAGATAGAAATTTTCATGAAAATTGAGCATTAAAAAATTTGCTTAGATAAATCTTTTAGTTGAATTTACTAAGTGATCCACAGATTTATTCTGAATGTACTTTCATACAATTAAAAGGTAAAATTAAGACATAATTGGAAAGCAAGGAGCATTTTGAAAATTTTTAGTAAATAGATTGAATTTGTATATCAAATTTTTTTTTATTGAATTACATAAAAACTTAAAGCATATATATTTCATTAATTTTTCTGTAGTATAGTTGTATGCCGAATTTCAAGCAAAAAAAGTATCAGGTAATAAATTTTAAAAATGATTTATTTATTCCACCGTCCCTATAACGCTTCCCTTCCTTTGCGACGATCTTCCCCACCATTTGCTTGAGGTCTGTGTCCGCCCGCACTGCCACGACGATGTCCTTCGCCTGGATCACGCCACGAAATTCCTTGTGCGCCAGGCTGCCCGCCTTCTCCATGATCTCGGACACCAGGTAACTCTTCGGCGGCCGCCAGGTACTGGGGCCTCTGGGGCACACAACGGCGGGGCTTACCCTTCTGCAGCTGCGGGTGTATCTCCTCCACGGGGAAAGAGGGTTCCGGGGCGGAAGTCTTGGTGGTTGCCCTTACAGCGCTCTTGGTCTTGGAGCCGACTTGTTTCTTCATAGGATGATTCGATTCCTGCTCTGCAAGAGAACATTTCTGAAACAATTTCGAGGCAGTGAATGGCTGATGGACTAAATTCATACCCGAAAGAGGAATTAAATTTCCATCTATTTGGTAGGTAGGTATTTAAATAACATCGTGTGCTGGAGAACCACATTGGGGTATTGACGTCGCTCCGATTGAAAATCAGATTTTGTTCAATTTCTGTATAATTTTCAATACAGAGGATGACCCATAGGATGATCTGGAGCAGCGTTTCTCAACCTCTTTTCTTTCCAGTACCCCTTGATTAGATTTTTTTTACGATTACAACCTCTTTTCATTATACCCACATAGTGCCGCGCCGTGGATAAGAAGCGCCATTGTGTGCAATAATTTTTTGACGCACCTTCTTTCCAAGACCACCTCGATTAATATACCCATGTCACTGAAATAATTATATTCCATGAAATACCCAATCGATGTAATCCATTTTTGCAGGGAATTTGTGAAAGACCAGCCTAATTAGAATTATCCAATCCAAAGTGTTCAAACGGTTTCTGATATGAAAATCAAGGCGTTACGTCATCCAACAGTGACTCAAGCTCTTTGCGCAATGCGAATAGCTCAGTGAATTTCTGCAATACGGCGTTTGATTTCAGTGTGTAACGCTTCCAAGCGGTTTGTTATGGCTCCGAAGGAACATTTGGAAGAATCTGTGAAGTGGTGCATTATCGGCCGTTTAGAAGCAGGGCGGACAATCATGGAAACAGAGAGATGTGTGAATATTTCAAGACAGACTCTGCGCTATGGAAACAATTTCAGAACTCTGAAACTCTTCTACAAAAAAACGCTACTAAAACTTTTCATTCCCCCTTCGTTTTCAAAATATTTTCATACGTAAAAAAATAAAGAAGATAAGGGGGATGGAATTTTCATGTAATGGTAAACAAAATTTCAAATCTTTTTATTCCCTAAAATGCATTTGATGATCGGAGAATTAAAGAAGCTCTATTCATACAACCAAATATTTAACACCCCTGATAGTGCATTTTCATCTCTAATGAAACATATTTTAGTTAGTGAGAAGAACTATAGCCTGTGCGAACGTGAAATGAGGTTGCAAAATTCATTCACAAGCATTTTAATTAGCTATATTTTTGAATGCACGAATAAAAAATGTGCTATGGAATTCAAATTCAATTATATGAATGGAAGTCAGTATCTTTTAGGAGAGTTCCAAATTGAAAAAATTCAACATAAATGTAAATACATTTTACGATGTTTTATTGCTGGATATATGATACCACCAATTACACGGCGGTTAATCTATGTGAAGTCTCAGAATCTACTTACATATAATTTAAGGATTTTGTCATGGAAGTCATTGGTAATGCTGAACTCGAGGATATGCAAGTCGGGGTGAAGGTGTCAAGGTTTAGTTTGATGGAACTGCATGATTATTACGCACACGTCAAGTGCTTTGGATATCCAGCCCAGCCATTAACACATAGGATTGTGGGTGATGTTGTAGAAAAGAATTTACGTGAGTTCGGGCAAACATTTGTATCTTATAGGACCTGTGTGACAATTTAACAACTTAACGTGTGACAACTTAATGTGGCTTTTAAGTAAATCTCAGAATAACTAGTGATTAACTAGCCAGGTACACATCTATCATATCCTCAATCCTTTCCAATTTACGTATGAACAATTGAAATACGCACCAGAAAAATGTTCACGATTTTATTGCTAGCAGCTGTGATGACAGGAACGCTTTAAAGCGAAACAGAAAACTGAACACGGTTGATAAACGGTATATTCTCCTTCCCTCAAGTTATCCGAGAAAATAGAAGACAACATGGTCGAAAAATACTCTTTAGGAAGCATGGATTACCTTACCATAGGGCTATCTTTCCTGATTGCTGCGGCTATCGGGATTAAATTCCAATCTTCTGGGGGCCATCGGAAAACGACTGGCGAGTATCTTATGGCAGGAAGAAACATGTCTTTATTCCCAGTTATGCTTTCCATCGTTGTAACTAATTTGTCAGCTGTGAGCATGTTAGGTCAACCCGCCGAAGTCTACAAGTATGGATCTCAGTTAATCCTTAATTCGTTCGCGCTTCCTGTTGGGGTGATATTGTCTGCGTATATTATTTTGCCTGTGTATTTTCAGTGTGGCGTGACTTCGATCTATGAGGTACGAAATTTTGATTGTCCCATCTTTCCATATCTTAAGATCCAAACTTATCCTTTTTTTTTCATTCAGGGAGCACGCTCCTACCGCTACGATAAATTATCTACCGTTATTATTTAAAACTAGGGGGCCCGCCCCCTGCTCGCTAACGCTCGCCAACCCCCGGAGGATTGCTTCGTAATTCTCATTGGTTCGCTGCGCGAACCTATGCTCGCTTCGCTCGCATCAATGAAGACACGTGTCCTAGCAGAAGGGATTGATTACAAAATATATTCCAAAAATTTTTTTTTTCAAATCTAAATTTGTTGTATTACATAAAAGATATATACAGTACCTCTGGAATCAGAATTTAGATGAAAACTTTGAGCAAATTTTTACTCGCAATGTGAGCGCTGCTTTGGAAATTGAATACCCAGCATGTTGTTTGTGTGTACATTTCCCCAGTACTCGAGCCACCCATACACTTTTTGACTGAGTTTGTTGTCGAAAGTTGTAGTGCACGCGTCTTGTTGTACTATAATTGTTAGCCTTGAAAAGGACCGTTTTTTAAATAGCCCTGAAAAGATCCTCCGCTTTCTTAGATTTCTATTACAAACCTCAACAGCTCGTCTAAAATTCATTTTTTTTTCAATAAAATTTCATCCGATAACGCTATAGATTCAAATGACTCGCGAGGCTCCTAGTAAACAAACAATCGCACAATGTTGCCAAAACGCGGTAACAAATAACGTCTTTTTTGCGTGCCACGTAAGAGAAATATATATATATAGATCGTTAAGGAGAATTAAAATGTCCATATGGTTGTGGTTAATTTCAGAGCCCAAGACGGTCTCCGCGTTACGGCAATTTATGTGAAACCTCGTGCGATTATATAATCGAGCATAAAAGAAGATATCATATAGGAAATTGTTTATTGACAAATTTATAATTAATTTTAAGTTAACAACAAATAAAGCCAACAACTATTCAATTGTGCACGCAGTAAACACTGAGGAGTGTCTTTCCTGGAGGAGGACTTTTAATCGGCCCGCATTCACGTTACGTGGGAGAGAACCAGGTTACACTCCCCATATCGGGTTGACCTGAGCTCGTATCAGAGTTCGGCGAGAAATACTTAGACCATCGTTACCTTTAATTTGTCCGACCACCTCTGTCTATTAGCACTTTATTGACTTGTGTGAATCAAAGACAAAGCCGTGTTGGAGATTTCAGGATGAAGCTCCTTTTCTCAGATATAATCCAAGATGTCTTCTTGGTAGATTCGAGGGCAGCAAAACCGGAAGAGATGCCATATTCGGTTTATGTGCGAAAAGGCATAGACGTAGCATGGTATCAAAAAGTTGCAGGTTTCAGATAATTTTGAAAAATTTTCCAGAGTGGTATATTCGAGAACAGTTAAAACAGGAAAAGCTACCGTGTTTGGCTTATGTGTGATAAAGACATGGTAGTAACAAGGAACGAAAACGCAGGCTTCTTGGGCTCAGACAAGTTTTAAACTTTTTCCAGAGTGGTAGACTCAAGGAAGAGCAAGACCCGAAAAACAAGACCTAAGCTTTGGCCCAACAGAGTAACAAGACTTTACACCCTCTCTCCCCTATCTGACCACAGGCCTTGTTTTTTCATAAGCTGAATTCATTCTTCTAGTGAATCTTCTCCTTTGTTTATTAGATGCAGCAATACACTAATTTGTAAATTTTTGAACAGTTAAAAAATATTTGAACGTAATTTCTTTCCGCTACAAAAAATATCAATTTTTTTCCACCCCTTAAATTTACTAATTTAGCTATGGTCTATTAAGTAGTTAGAAACAGGATTCTGGAAGTAAAAATTCTGAGTACATAAGTAATTTATACTCGGCCTCGTGGGCTGAAAAATTATATCAAAGTTCACATCATTTATACTCGATATTCATGGCATTATTAATGTATTCTCTATTACGAAATAAATAATTGTATTTTTAGTTAAATTAAATTCATGAGAGCTGTATTAGAAAATTGAAACTTGTGAAACTTTCTAAACATACTGACAGTATGCCAGCAGTAACTTTTCAATTGCGAATAATCAATTTTAGTGTTCTCTTAATTTTAATTTGAGGTTTAACAGCTCTTTTATACAGTCGGGTTTTTTTTAATTAAAAAACCTAGAGGATTTTACGAACTTTATCGTTACGTATCATAGAACAAATCTCCCTCTTAAAAAACGGCATTTTTGCCAATTTTTCTCTCATTTCATTGGGGTTTGGATTTAAATGAAGCTTGAACAGTCCCTCGTAGAAGTACAGTTCTTAGTTTACTAAAAGAAGAGATAAAGACTGGTGATTAGATATTTTGCTGATATTTTCTTGTCTTCTATTCTATTCAGTATTTAGAACAAAGGTTTGGGAAACTCACGAGATCTTTGGTTTCAGCTTCCTTCATATTTCAAATGGTAATTATGAATTTGCTTGAACTGATATTGATCTGCAGTAGCCATATTTTTCACTTATTTTACGTTTAATTCACCATTATTTAGATCGTCTACATGGCTATCTGTCTGTATGCTCCTGCTCTAGCTCTGAGTGCTGTCACAAATCTATCCATCGAGTTATCCATCATTCTAGTGGGACTTGTTTGCACATTTTACTGTTCATTGGTTTGTATAGTTTATTTCATTTTTCCATTTCATTAACATGTTTCTATAGCTTACAATATTTTAGGACACTTATTGCGTTTGTAGTTAACTGTAGAATTATATGTAGAGGTGAAACTGTGAACTATTTTACAACTATTATCAACTGAGAATACATAAATTAAACGGATAAAACTACTACTGGCATTAACCTAAGAACAGTAGAATCAATTGTAGCTTAATTGTAGTCCTGTTTTTAAAACTATTTTCTATTTCCGTAAGTTTTTTTGTTACGTAATATTTAAGTTCATAATCATACTTTCATACAATTCTTTTAGATGACGTATAATACTTAGTCAATTTTTTGAATTAGAGACACTTGATTCATATAAAGTTACTAGCAAAATACCCGACCTTACTCGGTTTGAATTGGTTTACTCTAGATTGAAGAGATAATCAAAATATATAATGACTTACGTTTTTTGTAGAATAAAAATTTATTTTAACATCTTTCGCCATCTTTATATTTTCTACAACTTACTTTGGACACAAATCCTACACATACATATCCATTCATGTAATACATTTCACATACATCGCACAATTGCTGTATGACAAAGCTACAAAATGACGAAAGGTGATACTAAGGTTATTACTATAAAAGACGATTTATAGGAAGATTTGGAATTCCCTTTCTTAAGTTCTTTTCATGTTCAACTCAATTAATTAAAACTACGATTTACGGCGAGTGCTCCCGCACTCATAGTCAACAAAACAATATTTTTTTACTTGTGGCACTCTTGCCTCCGGTATGCGACATTGTGAAATTTTGCAATCTTCTCCTGTCATTATTACAACGAATTTTTTAATGTTGGAAAAAGTTCCAGTTTGGATTAATAAACATTATTATTCTTTCAATAACGGCATTATTCTTTAAATAACGGCATTATTCTTTAAATAACGGCATTATTCTTTAAATAACAGCATTATTCTTTCAATAATGGCATAACTACACTTAAAATTTACTGAAAATTTATACTGACTTACCTAACATTTTTAAGTCTAATACTTTGTGGTGCTGTTGCGTGTGATGAGAAGGAAAACACATTTATTAAAATAATAAATATTTTAAACAGGAAACAGCGAAGTAAAACAAAATAAAAGATGTCGCAAAAAATTGTTCTAAAGATATTAATTTGTGATTCAATTTTATCTCTTGATCTCGCACAGTTGCCACAACTTACAACTAAAAGTGTACAAAATTTAGAATTGTGAAATTAATTCAGAGCGAAAGAACCAGAAAAAATATCACTGCTCGCGCGATATTGTTCATTTTCGTTTCATTGAAAAATATCGTCTGTCCCAAATATTCGGAAATCGTTTTCATTGCGCAAATAATAAAAATAAGACTCGAAATAAATGAAGTATCAGAGAAAAAATTCCATAACAAAAAAAAAACTTTTTGAAGAATAATTACTTTTTGAGCAGTACTGGTAAAGCAATCGAAGTAATCGTAATATTCAATAGACATTCCAATTTTTCCAAAACTACCAAATTATGGTTGATTTGAGTATACTTACTCAGGTGTTTTAGCATGAAACTCAAGTAAATATAACAATAAAGAAATGTTTAATATTGCATTCACTAAACTAATAGATAATGTATAAAATAAAATACAATGCAATCAAATATCTGGAAAACAATTCATGTGATGTCTACACAAACACACAAACACAAAATCGAGCATAGAACAGAAAGACGGACAGACAGACTTTCGCAACCAATGCCACTCACTAAATCAAGATAAGTACTCACTGTATGCAAATTTTCATGAAAATATCTTAAACCGCGTGGACGTGTATAGGGCACAACATACAGACAGACAGACAGACAGACACCAAACGAGAAAAAGGCGGATTCGGCATCAGAAGGGTCCAAAACGGATAGAAAACTTGAAATGGGTCGAAAATATTGAATGTACAAACAAACACTCCATTCTTATTTATATAGATTTAAACAATGTATTAGGTATACAACTTTGCTTCCGCCGTTTTTCCCTCGAAATTCGAGGCTTTATTGTAAAAAACTGGTTATATATTCATGATTCAAAGTATTGTCCATCGGTGGCTACTACTTCCTCCCATCTTTCGGAGAGAGCACGAATCCCGCGTTAAAAAACTGGTCATCTTTTGAAGCGATCCACGAATGGATTCAATTTTTTACTTCTTCATAAGACCGGAAGTGCTGGTCAGCCAGGCCGTGTGCCATTGATCGAAACAAGTGATAGTCAGAGGGAGCAACGTCTGGAGAATACGACGGGTGGGGTAGGACTTCCCATTTCAATGTTTCCAAGTATGTCTTGACCACTTTCGCAACATGGGTCGAGCATTGTCATGCTACTAAATCACTTTTTCTTTTCTTTCGTTGTATTGCGGCCGTTTGTCTTTCAATGCTCATCTCAAACGCATTATTTGCGTTCGATAACCATCGCCTGTGATTGTTTCAGTCGGTTTTAACAGCTCATAATACACTACGCCGAGCTGGTCCCACCAAATACAGAGCAAGACATTGGAGCGGTGAATATTCGGTTTGGCCGTCAACGTGGAAGCATGGCTGGGATATCCCCATGATTTTAAGCGCTTGGGGCTATCGTAATGAACCCATGTTTCGTCCCCAGTCACAATACGATGCAGAAATCCCTTCCGTCTTTGCCTTTCAAGCAGCTGTTCACAAGCAAACAAACTCCGTTCAACATCTCTCGGTTTCAACTCGTACGGCACCCGATTTCCTTCATCATTCCCATGTCTTTGAGGCGTTTTGAAATTGCTTGTTGAGTCACTCCCAATGATCGTGTCAAATCTTTTTGACTTTGACACGAATCTCCATTAAATAATGCCTCCAATTCTGCATCTTCGATAATCTTCTCTCTTCCACCGCTATGCCGGTCTTCGACGTGAAAATCACCGTTCTTGAAGCGTTGAAACCACTCACGACACGTTCTTGTACGCATAGCGACCTCACCATAAGTATTTGAGAGCATTCGATGAACATACTCAGACACAGATTTCTTCATACTAAAGCAGAAAATTAAAACCTCCCGCAAATGACGAGAATTTGGCTCGTAAACTGACATTTTCAATCGAGAATAACTTTATGATGCAGACACAAATCGACTAATGTTTCTGTGGGGTTATGTTGCCAGATGTCTAAGTTTACTGCATGACGTCTATGATATATTTATTTCGACCACTGCTAACCGTTAAAGCCATCTATAGGAAAACGGCGGAAGCAAAGTTGTACACATAATAATATTAAAGACAATTTGTGGATAAAATATTTTCAATGCCAACTTGAACGATCATATGTCCCTTTCAAGTACTAATTGGCGAGAACATGGCAGTCTCTACGTTATCACTGGACTCCATATAACATGCTGCCATATTCCACACACCACGAACTGTAGGGTGATATACCTTTCCTGAGTTCTTTGTGAAAGCATGTCCACATTTACATGTTGTCTTGAAGAGGAAACTTAGAGGCCAACTCAATTTCAGCATATACAAGATTCGATGTCGTAACCCACGTGCTTTCTGCCTATCAGTTTTGAAAGATCAGCCAGTAGTAGTTCTTTTAGGTAACGTAAACTGCCCAACTCCCCCAGAAAAAGAAAGTATCAGGAATTGGAAAAAATATTTAGGGTAATTTGTTTTCATTGTGCGGTGATTCAAAAATCTTGTCATAGGGAGGTTTAAAGGCAGTTTTGTGGACAGATGTGTTTCAAGCCCTACTGATGTTTACGTGCTTAGTGGTTGTCTATGTCACAGGTTTGATCGATTTGGGAGGCATTTCAAACATCTATAGACGTGCCAAAGAGGGGAAAAGATTAGTATTCTTTGAGTAAGTAATGAAAATTGATACAAAATGTTACAAAAATTTGATGTCAATACTACACTCTATAACAAAAAAATACACGCACCACGAAAGAGTTGTCCGATTGCAGTAAAAATTAGTGGATGTAAAGAACATACATAGAAAAACAAACGATTAAAATTTCAGAACAATTGAATGACTAATTTCAGAGTTTGACCTTAACAAAGGGAGGAAGTCAATAGGGCGTTGGTCCACCTCTGACCTGGGATAAAGACATGTCACCCGGCGTGGCATAGACTGAAAAAGTTCCCGGATGGTGTCCTGTGGAATTCATTTTCAAATTGTCTCCAACTGTCGGGCTAAATGGTCAACATTCCGGGATAGTTGTCGTCCCAAATATGTTCTATAGGAGAGAGATCAGGAGACCTAGCTGACCAAGAAAGTGTTTGGAAAGCTTGAAGACAGTTCATAGCAACTTTTGCCGTGTGCGGACGGGCATTATCTTGTTGAAAAGTAAGTCCGGGGTGCGTCAAAAGATAATGTAATGCAACCACTATAGATGTCAATACTATACGTACTGTCATACGTATATGTCAATAATACTACGTACCGCTGTGCTGCGGTTGTCGTCAAGACATAGTTGGAAACGGAACTCGTCACTAAAGACCATACGTCCCCTGTCAGCGCCGTTCCAAGAAGATCAAGCCCGGCACCACAGTAATTCTGCACTTTCTTTGTTCGTCGTTTTTTTTTGTTATAGAGTGTATATTATATGCAACTATAAATATATTTTGTAATTGTATTGAAGCTTGTCCCCTTTAATCCCTTTAAATATACAAATTATATGAATATCTATCAATCCCCCTATCAGTATTAAATTCTTTTCTCGTATATTAGAATGTTTTGTTAGGCGACATAGCAGAGTATATCGAGCATTAGGAGATTGATTTTTATAAAGTTACCGTTACAAAGTGTCTAGTATGTAATACAATTCTGTCTAACAATTATATCAAAGAACAATAGTTAATTGAAATATTAATGCTAATATAAGTTAGTCTATATATCATTCTTAATAATTTATATATTTTACTTTAAACGTACATTGAAGTACCAGATAAACTGGTACTAACGAGCTTATATACACACCATTGATTGCGTTTGACAGTGTATATATAGGTTATAGACATCTGTTGAAGCTTCCAGAGCTACTTCCGCTATGAGAATGGCAAGTTATCACGATTTAAGCTATTTTTATTTTGAGTTTAGTAATTGATGTACCTGTGATGGGTCAGTATTTCAGAAGTAGAGAAGTTTGGATTTTCATGTGCTACCGTTTCAAAAATGTACCGTGACTAGATGAATTCTTGCACACCCTGTAACTTAATACAGCAATGTGGCCGTAAAAAAGACTGGCTTAACGGTACCAGCGTCGGCTGGAAATAATCGTTCCACACGATAGGTGTGCAGTAGTTCTTCAAATAACATAGGAGTTCAATGATGGGCCTTTAACAAACATCAGCGTGTGGACAAAGTAACTATCTTTTAAAGATAATGGCTTTAGGAGCCGATACCCAACGCGAGTACAATTGATAACACTGGTCAACAGTGAAATTGCTTCCTAGATGATAGAACCCAATCCTGAATGATTTCAACGTGTTGAACACGTAGTAAGATAAATACATGAAGACGAAATTGTTTCTTCATATTTCATCATCCTTTTACACAAATAAGTTATTACATCAAACACACCAAGTTAAGTAGTTATTAGTGCTGAATACATCTGTTATATTTGCGGAGAAGTGACATTTGCTACACATAATAGACCATCAGTGCAATAGTTAAAAAAGAGTACCATTTGTATTTCGGTTGCAAGGTAGGCGACCAGGACAAAGACTGGGTCCCACACGTATGTTACTGCTCTTGTACAGTAAATATTTCACAGTGGCTTAATGGCAAAAGAATGGCAACGCCGTTTGCTGTGCTCATGATTCTGTGGGAGCCGACCAATCACGTTGATGACTGTTATTTCTACATGGTACACCAGTTTCTGGTGTCATCACCAAGAAAAAGTGGACTGTTGAATGTACCCTAACATACCATCTGCTCTTCGTCCTGTCTCGCATGGCGAAGGACTCCCTATTCCAGAGCATCCTATAGATTTTGCAATCAGTTCAGACGAGGAGGATCGCCATGCGTCCGCGAAATCTCATAAGCCATCAACGTCAGCACGTGGTGGCAATATGGATGATGACTTTTCGTGTTTTGATGAAACATCTGCGCCATAAATACTTTGCTTGGATGTACTGAACGATCTTGTTCAAGATTTGGATCTGTCTAAAAGAAAAACGAAATTATTGGCCTTAACACTTCAACAGTGGAATCTCCTTGAACAAAATGTCCAAGTAACTTCATTTCGCCATCGTCTTCAGTCCTTCGAATCTTTCTTTGAAAAAGAAGAAAGCCTTGTGTTCTACTGTGATATTGATGTTTTACTACAAGAACTCGGCATTGCACATAAGCGCCATGGATGGCGGCTGTTTATAGACTCGTCAAAACTGTGTCTTAAGGCGGTTTTGCTGTGTAACGGGAACCAGCTTCCGTCCATGAAGGAGACGTACAACAATCTAAAACTGCTATTAGAAAGGATTAACTACATCAAATATGGCTGCGAGGAGGTCAGTGGTGAGCAAGGCGAATGCTTTCATCAAGATATTATGAATATGGAACAACGGTACCAGGGCAAATGGTCCACGTCAATGCTTTCTGACTGTTGTTGACGAGATACTCCCCTCATCCATCACAAACGACAGGCTAAAAGAAAGCAACAGTCCGAATAAGATTACGATATTCTTAGGATGTATTATAATAGTTACAAGTATACATTTTTTCTCAATAATACGTATACATTACAAAAAAAAAAACTTAGTCTATTCAGCTTTTTCTTTGTCATATTCGTATTCAGCACATTGAATTAATTAGGAAATGACTATTTTGATGTTGGAAGCAGAAAATTTTTGAAATTTTGTTGCCCAATGTAATTACTCGACACATAGCTGAGAGCCTCGCCTGGGTTCGGGAACACCATCACAGGAGACTTGATGACTAGAAAAGAGTAATATTGTATGACGAATCGCATTTCCAACTGTTTCGGACAGATGGAATGGTTCGTATGTAAAGAAAACATCACGAAGCCTTTGGGTTTTCTCCATGTGGTCTCCATTGTATAGGCTGGGGAGGGGGGGGGGGACGTTAAAGTGGTATATGGCATTTGCTTAACCGGGATTCAATAGGACCCTTTGTACGTTTACAAATGTTAGGTGAACGTTGTGTGTGCTTCCTTTTTGACTAGTTGACCACTCATGTGCAGCTCATGTGCAGTTTTGACTAAGACCACTCATGTGCAGCTTTCATTCTGATGACGGCGGACTCTTCCAACAGAACAATACAGATTTATACCTGCCAATTTATGGTTTGAGGAACACTCATTTGAGTTTAGGGTCTTGCCATTCCCACTTAAATCATTATATCTGAACATTATTGAAAGCATCTGGATGCCATGCAACGCTTTGTGGAACACAGAAATTCTACATCTGGGAACAAATGAATTGTTGGCCTCTCTGCATGAAGTATGCTATTCAATGTCTACAGCAACGATTTCCAAACAGGAAGGTGCGGATTAGTGCAAAGGGAGGCGAGAAAAGTTTAACAGAAATGTAACTTTCATAACATCTCTACTATTTTATAAGGAAGTGTTTGTGTGTCTGTGTTGTGTGTATGGGAGGTGTCCAGACGAATGTATAGATCTTACAGTCATCAAATTTGGCACACAGTTAGTCCTAAAGGTGACTGAATGGACTTCGAAGCCCGAATTTTGAAATTTAATCCAGAACATTTTTTAATTAATTTATTAGCCTTTTCCCCATTTGGTTCTCCTTAAGCGCGCTCTGTTTCCACTTAGTTATTACTTCGAAATTTGTCTTACAAGTAGATGAGGCAACTGATGTAACTAAAAATGTTAATTTAATTGCATATGTTCGATAGGTTGCAGAAATTAATATAATAGAAGATATATTATTTTGCAACTCCATTCCTGGAAAGGTAACATTCAATGACATTTTTAGTGTAATTGACCCTTTTTTAATGGGTTAGGTAGGTATTTTAATTAACGTCGTACTGTAACAACGCAACGGGCTTTCTTTTTTTTATGAGAACGACATAAAGTGGAATAACTGCATTGCACTTGGTAACGACTGAGCAAAGTCAATGTCAGGACACAAGGCAAGTCTTTAAGCATTAGATAAAAATAAAGCGTCCGAAATTATCTGGACGTACTGCATGCTTCATAGAGCAGCTCTTGTGTTAAAAACTATGAGCGAGAACTGTTAAAAACGAAAACTATTAACAATATTTTTACAAAACTTACGAAAGTTATAAACTGCATAAAAATAGTCCTTTAAAAGTTAGGTGGTTTGCAAAGCAGTGTGAAGATATGGAAGCTAATTAAACCTCCCTTCTATACTATTGTGAAGTGCACTAGTTATCTCGTACAAAAGTTATTCAAAGGGTGTTTGAACTCGGAGACAGCAATTTTTATTCATGAAAATCATAATGAAGAGGCAAATTTCTTTAGGAATGATAACTTTAACTGTTTGTTTGATAAATTGAATGTTTTGAATAAATAAATGCAAGGAGCAGAAATGCATTCACTGATTCAAAAAGACAAAGTGAAAGGATTCATAAACAATTGAAGCTATGGAAATCAAATTTACAAAAAAATAAGTTCTATTTTAAATTATTTCTGCGTCAGAGTTTATATTGAAGTAAAAAAAAATATATTTATTGAACACTTGGGTGGTTTTCTAATCCACTTTTCACATTATTTCGAAGATCTTGATTTTATAAAGTTCACGTGAATACAGAATCCATTCGTCGATGACCAAGATGATGAATTTGGATTAACAACTATTAAAAAGGAAAAATATATTGCATTATTATGCGATGCATCGTTGAAACAAATAATTTCAGAATTAAACCTAGATCAATTTTGGTTGAATCGAAGTGAAGAATGTAATACTTTTTCAAGCAAAGCAATTTAACCATTCGTACCATCATATTTATGCGAAACTGGATTTTCTGCATCAGCTATTATGAAATCCAAATATCGAGCCCGTTAAGCAGTAGAAACAGAGCTACGAGTAGCACTCTCATTAATGATACCTAGATTTGATAAACTGTGTGCCAGTAAACAAGTACATCCGTCGCACTAAAAAATGCAATTAAAAATAAATGTATGTAGTAAAACCTTGTTATTATTCTGTCAATTGCGTTTTTTTATTTTTTGTATTAATACATTTCTTAATAATTTAAAAATGTGTCTATATTTTATGAAATAAAGAGAGAGGCGCCAAGATTATATTTTAAAGGGGGTTTTATAGCAACATAAAGTTTTGGAACGACTGGTCTATAGAATACTTTTGCAAGCGTGCGGTGTCCATTCCCCGTCGTATAGCAACATTTCTATGCGCCCATGGGAGGCCTACCACGTATCTGGTGCACCAGTTGTTCCGGTACTTCAGAGTATTTCTGGATAATTTTCACGTATCACTTTAAATTAAAAACATGGAACTATCTATTAATGTTATCACTATCTTAAACAAGAGATTAAAAATCTTTTTCTTTAGAGGATACATCATTATTTCATTTTTTTTTCAGTTCTAAACTTTTAAATTTTTACAAAATACTAAAAGAAATAAAAGTGCACTGAAATATTATTTTTGCATTAAATCATCCACAACTATACAGGGTGGTCCCGAATTCATGGTACAAACTTTAATGGTAGGTACAGGACATTGTAACAATGATTTATTGTATAGGAATGTATAGTCGCAAGTGACGCGGTGAGGCGAAAACAGGGGAAATAACGGCCGAAAGGAAAAACAAAGATTTTATTGAAAGCGTTGTTGACAAGTGTCATGTTTACAGTAATTGTTCAAAATTGCGTCCACCAGTATCGATACATGCTTGACAGCGTCGGTGGAGCGATTGGCGTACACGTTCAAAGATGCCTGGTATTTCACGCACACCTGCAGCAGCTACAGATAAGCGAGCGACGAGATCCTCATCTGAGTCAACTGGAGTCTCATAAACAAGATGCTTTAGATGTCCCCATAAAAAGTAATCGAGGCTCGATAAATCGGGAGATCGGGGTGGCCAAGGGACTGGTTCACCACGCCCAATCCATCGAGTACCAAACGTGGCATTCAGGTAATTCCGTACATCAATGCTGAAGTGTGCTGGCGCCCCATCGTGCTGAAACCACATGCGGTTACGAATGGCGATCGGAACATCATGCAGCAGTTGTGGTAACACTTCTTTCAGAAAAATAAGATAGCTTCCGCCAGTGAGCCGCATGGGTAGTAAGTATGGGCCAATCAAAAAGTCGTTCACAATACCAGCCCACACATTAATACTGAAACGTTGTTGAAACGCATGTCGACGCGTTGCATGTGGATTATCGGTTGCCCACACATGGGAATTGTGCGCATTAAAGACACCCTCGCGTGAAAATGTCGCTTCATCTGTAAATAGCACATAATCTACGAAATCCGGCTGCAACGCACATTGCTGCATCACCCACAGGCAGAAGTTCACGCGGCGAGGATAATCTGCCGGATTCAATGCTTGTACTTTCTGAAAATGGAAGGGGTGTAAGCGATTTTCGTTTAACACTCTGCATACAGTCTGATGACTCACACCTACGTCACGCGCAACAGTTCTTGTGCTTGACTCGGGTCTATCAGCCACAATGTTCAAGATGCTTTCTTCCAGCCTTGGAGTGCGTACAGCTCTTACTCGACCAGCGCCATGTCTGTTGACGTCGAACGCACCTGTTTCACAAAGTTGACGATGTAACCGTTGAAAAATTCTATGATCCGGCATTCGTCGATCAGGATACTCCGCGCGATACATTCGTAACGCAGCTCTGCCGTTACCATTTGCACGGCCGTACATGTAATGCATGTCTGCTTTTTCTGCATACGTAAAGTCACCCATCGTCTACGGCAGCACAATTGTGAATGGCGCTTTTCCCTACTGCGATGCATCATGTTCAACAGCGGCTAGACATCTACTGCCCTCTACCGGCAATGATACCAACCGATCACTCCATTTCTCTTTCCTTTTATTTCCCCTGTTTACGCCTCACCGCGTCACTTGCGACTATACATTCCTATACAATAAATCATTGTTACAATGTCCTGTACCTACCATTAAAGTTTGTACCATGAATTCGGGACCACCCTGTAGAGTCTATTGCAATGGGATGTTTTTTTTTCTCATTTTAAATATTATGAATGTTGTTTTATTATTATTTTCTTCTTTTTTTTTAGTCTCAGCTTAGATTTTAGCACAAGGTACACTTTTTGGAATGTAATCGCTCGAAATCTCAGTTCTGGTATTGGAAATTATGGCATGAGTCAATTAGAAGTACAAAGAATGCTCAGTCTCGGCAATTATGAAAAAGCGCTATCGTGAGTAACATAAATATTTTTCTTTTGCACTAAAGGTAAACTACGACTTTTAGAGTATGATGTTGTTTTCTGTGGCATAAGTCGATTTTGGACATGATATTTTAAGCATTTTGAGTATGAAGCAGTGTTGCCAGGTCGAACGGTAATGGCAAAATAGTTATAATTTTGGTGTAAGTACGGTAACGAAAATTGTACGGTAATTTAATCCCAAAAGAAGACGAAAAAAAAATTTATAAATTTGAGAAAAAATAATCGAATTAATGAATCGAATCCAGCTGAGATAGTCTGGCTCTTTATTAAAAATTTTACAAACATAAATGGCCGAATTGAGTTTTTTAAGATGTATCAGCCTTTGCTACAGATGTAATTCAACTAGTTATTAGTGATGTGACATCGACATCGATGTGACATGACATGTTTTGAAACTTCGATGTTCAAAATTAAAACATCTATGTTGATAATAGATCGCCTCAAAACCATCGATATTTTTAAAATTAAGTGTATTTAAACTTTTTTCCCCATTTCTTAAAACTGGTTAAGCAACTAGTAATGCGACATCGGCTCCAATACATCGCTGTTTTTTATAAAACATCAATGTTTTGAAAACATCGACATCGATGTGGCATCCCTACTTTTTAGACCCTTCACCCTTTTCCACTTTAGTCTAAAAGTATGTTCAATTTGCTAATTATGAAAATTATGCTACTTGGTTATTTTAAAAATTTTTATAACGGTACTTTTTTCATTAAAAAATAAAACATCGATAACGTAAAAACATCGACAAGTATAAACATCAATGCTAAAAACATCAGCATCGATGTCGCATCCCTACTAGTTATCCCCGTCCCAGCCTAAGCCATTCGGTGTTTGCTACAGATGTATTGTGTTTACCACATTCCAGTGCAAGATGTGAGCGGGTATTTTCAAAAATGTATCTAGTAAGGATGAAGATCCTTAACAAACTGACAACCGATAAAATCAATGGTTTGCTACTATCCTTTTAATGTGCAAGTCTTGGTGGAAGGGGTCTTACCTTTCGTGTGTCAGAAAAAATTTATCTAGGATTACAAGTAGTGCGTTATACCCAACCAAGGATAACACTGGGCCAGACGAAGAAATGAAGTTAATTTTTAAAATTGTTAATTGAAGTCGTTGAAACAAGTAATAATTTTTAAAGTCAATTATTTATATTTAATTTCTTATTTTTTGTATACTCAAATCAAAGGTCTTTACTGTATAATTTCAGTTTCCAATGTTTGTTTTTAATACAAATTTTAAACTTTAGAATTTAGAACTAATACTTTACATACTATAACCTTAACAACATACTAGAACCATAATCATCTGTTATACAATTTATGTGCCTCTGTCGTCAGTACATCTATAAAGTAATTACAATTAATCATTTTACTAGGTTACATTATAACACAGAAGAGCAATTGAATTAGGTATAACTGGCATTATGCAAATTTGAAGCTGTGCGCGGGCCTGGAAGTGGCTTGCAAATGACGTAAGCAGCTGTTTAAGAAAATAAGGTGTGCTGTTAACGGCATCAGTAGTAGTCAAAAGCAGTGTAACAATGATTACAATGAAGATTTTCAGATTCAGATTCGTATAGTGGGAACTTAGAAACGTTTACTTAGGAAGAATGATTAGAGCTTATTGCGTTGGTTTTCCGTAATTGAAAGGAAGACAGAGCACTGTATGTGGTTTGTACTGGTAATACTGGTGGTTGTCAGTACAAAATTATTCAAAGGCTGGTGGTGTTCCAGCGGGAGTTCAAATGAATGCTTATAATACTCTAGTCTTTTTAACAAGCCACGGAAATCGTCCAAGAATAGAACCGTTACTTCTGTGGGAGGTGACAAGTCTCACTAGAGATATGAAATTGTCAAAAATTCAAGGAGGGGAGAGTGTATATCAAAGCATTTCCATATCTGAGTCGTTGGGCCACACCAGACGGTCCAAAAACGAAGAGAAGACTAAAAAAAATCGAAAACCCTCGTTTTCGTGCTTGAGCGTTTCTCTCGCCAAGCACTGCTTGAAGCGAGAAGGTTGGCGACAGTGGCCATGCTATGGTTGGGTGGAATGTCGTTATACGCCAAACACTGCGATTCCACTCCAATTCTGTCGGCCCCAACGGACGTGGAAACTTCACACATCTGGTTTTCTCATTAGGGGAAAGTTTCGTTAAGCGATTTTGCAGATGTGAGATTGGAGCGCCTTTCGAATCCACTCCAAATCGTTTTTCTCGTATAATGTTAAACTGGAAAATTGGGTTCTGTTCTTCGCGATTAATACTAAATTTTGGAGAGGACGGATGTCGTATGACAAGCAGTATGTGTAAAGCTACGGTTTCCTGCGAAAGAGGATCCGTTATCTAGCAGACGTGATACGTTATGATGCGGCAGGCATAACTAGGCCGGCCGTCTTGAAAGAGGACCAGAGGTGTCAACTTAGACGGGCAGAATAGTGTGGCGAATGGGCAAAACAGACGACTGTCGTGGTTTATTTTATTCCAGAAACAAAACAAAGTAGGATTTTTATTCTTTAGTCCAAGTTTCTAACTTCGGGATCGTTGAAGATCGAGTGAAAATTTCAACGGATTTCAAATCAGCGTAAAATTCTATGCCAGATCGATTCCAAAAACAGATTTATTTTTCCAGAATCTGCCATTTGATTATTTAACTATTTATTAAATAATTAATTATTTATTTAAAGAAATTCCCATTTAAAATATCGATCTGGTGTAAAATTTTCCGCAGATTTAAAATAAGTTGAAATTTTCAATCGGTCTTTGACGATCCCGATTTTACAAAAACGAACTAAACAATGCCAGTCAAATTTTTTTTGTTCTGCTTCCCTCCGTTCGATTCGTATGGCGTAGGAAATGAAATGTTGCCGCTACAAGAGAAAAAACGTTTCCCAACTGTTTGAAACCGCTATGACGATCGTCATGCAAATGACGGCACCTCTAATTTTCGTTACGCTCACAAACAACTCTCTCTAGAAAGCCAACGCCATCTGTTTGTTTTTCCAACGTTTTAGTGACGTTATCCACAGCTACATTACGGCTGCTAGATAACGGCTCCGCTTTCTTAGGAAACCGTATCTTACCAGTACGGATCTAAGCGCATTTGATCGTGGGCAAATAGTCGGGGCCCGACGAATGGGTCACTCCATCTCGCAGTAGTGCAGACACTGGGATTTTCACACACCACTGTGTCAAGGGTGTACCTTGAGTGCGTTGATTCCGGTAAAACCATCCCTGCCAGGGTCAACTGTCGCTGACAACAGTGTGTGGATGGGCAGGATCGACGGCTGATAGCCCGCATTATAACAGTGGATAGACGGGTTACAGTGCAACAAAACACCCGTCGATTTAACGCTGATGCACAACCACATGTAAGCTGCCACACCATCGAAAACCATCACCTCTCTATGGAGTATAGAAGCCATCGTCCCACGAGAGTACTTCTGTTGACTGCACAACACAGGGCGTAATGATTAGCATGGGCGCGGGAATATCGCCAATGCTCCTTCGAGATGTGGGAAAATGTTGCTAGGAGTGATGAGTCGAGATTCACTTTGCGTATGCCGATGGCTGAGTACGTGTACGGTGTAAACCACTGTGACGTGTTGAAGTGGTAGCTGGCACTAGCCTACTAGAAGTAACAACTCTTAGTGTTCTGGGCTAAATATTTATTTAGGAAAATTGAAAATAAGTTTATGATAGAGTTTCAGTTTTGTAATTTTGTACAGGTAGAGTCCATGGAACACGGAATATCCTAGTCTCGGGACTCCACTGGGTCTCTCCAGAGCACTCGAAGTGGTCTATCCGGCTCGGTTGAGCTCTTCTACAGTAATTACTCGGACGAGTAAGGTCCGCAGCTCGGGTGAGCTTCTTCAAGTTTTCACTCGGGTGAGTGAAGAGTGTTTGAGCTAGTTAAAGTGGCACTCGGGTGAATGGGATCCACAGCTCAGGTGAACTTTGCCAAACGTTTCACGTCCGCTCCAATGAACATGACCAACAGCTCAGGTTTGAGGAGCTTTTCGCACGTTGAGCTCAACGTCTCCTAGTTCAGGACTCCTAGTTCCTCACAGCAGTTTTGCTCTTGCGGGATTTTTCTAACCCCTTTCACTTGATCTAATCAGTCCTAAGGCTTTCCCGTGCTCGGATGAGCACTTAGCCCCAGGGGTATCGACAACCGGGAACGGGTTGCTCACTTTGCTCGGATCAGCTTAATCCCTTGGGTCTGTTGACCTCTCCACAATCTCCTTCACTTCTCCTCACGAGTCTGAAAATTCAACGGGGCTATGGAAACCTCCTCTTAGTTTCATTGGTCACACTCGTCCTCTCGCCGTTGAATGGTTCCAATCCGGGCTGCCCATTGGTGGTTAGTTTACCTCTTTCGACGGCTGAGGCGGGAACTTCATTAGCCAGGTCAGTTGGCGCTCTCTTTGATCTTGGAAACGGCAAGCACAAAGGTTTTGCGGTTTCCCATCGGCTTTCGGCGTCTCCTCTGATCCTGGAAGCTGCGGAAATCAACTTCTGACCTGGGATCAGCTAGTGGAGTGGCCACAAAGACACCTCGCCTTCCTTCCGCGGCGGAAACCACCCTTCCGACCGTCGGCTCGTTAACTGAGTCATGGGTTATGCTGTCGGTTTTACCCCAAAGACACCTCGACTTCCGTCTCTTCTCTTCACCGCTTCGCTGGAAAATTCCTTGACCTTGTTTATGTCACACCACATGAAGCAAAGGATCCTTCGTGCCGGCAGGGGACTCTTCAGGCTGGTGGAGGTGGCATTATCATCTAGGAACTGTTCTCATGGACTGAAATGGGACCCCTGGTACGATTGACATAGTCTCACAATTGAAAGTTACCTGGATATCCTTGACGACCATCTGCTCCCGTATGTTCGTTTTCTACAGCCCACTACAGAGATTGTCTAAGACTGCACCATGTCATCGTTCCCAAATTGTATCTGGATGATTGGATCAAGTTCTTACAGATAAGTATAACTTATTCACTTTCAACTCACATCATGCTTCGCAAGAGTACATGTATGTTCACAACCACATACTGGCTCTGGCGACAGGCACATACTGGCTATACCACTGAAAGCCAGTTACTAATTTTGCCGCAGTTGTGAACACACATATACTACTCACCTGACCTCAATCCAATCGAGCACATCTGGGCAGCAATTGAGAGAGATGTCCCGAGTCTCACACTGCTACTAGACAGGTATCCCTAATTTAATTGCTCCTCTGTGTATATACACTATATGGAAGGGGTAAGCAAATGTGAGTCTCAGAGCCGCATTCGCCTCTTCTTTGAGTTAAGTTTGGCTCCCATTGAAAATTTAAATCCGTTGTTTTAATATTATTTCAGAATTTTTTTCACTAAGTAAGCTGAGCGTTCAAGTCAAACGTAGTCCCTTCGATAGTAAGCCTTTGGTTGAATAGGTTAATGAAGTGAACAAGTAGGTTATAATCGCTTCAAAAGTAGATCTTCGATTGCGTCGATGTGTAGTGGAGTCAAGTGTGTATAATCTCGTTGTGGATTGAGTAATATACACCATCGTGTTCACAAACCGTACATCCACTCCGCACGTAGGAGGGGGGTAGTATGATTTTTTACAATTTATTATTTAAAGTGACCCATTAATTTGTGATATTATTGAAGATGGATTTCCAATTTTTTAAATAATATTTGTTGACACAGCGGCTTGGGAATTGGAGTTATTAGAGATGAAAGAGGATCAGGCATTGCAAATGTAGCACAAATCTACTTATATAATTGAATTTTAGAAACTCAAGTCAGCATCAAAATAGCCACACTTGAAGAAAGCTGCTTTCCTTCTAATTTCACTTCAATTTACTCCACAATGAAATTTATGAAGTCGAAATATCATTCACATTTGACCAATCATCATCTCACAGAATTGCTGCGGATAGCTTTAAAAAAATTTTACGCCAATTTTTAAAGATTTGATCAAGGGTCTTCGTTAAATGTTATACTCTTTATTAATACATTTTTATACATTATATTTTATTTTTATTATTAAAATTTTGAAATAATTATTTTGTATTATTTTTCTCTTAATTATATTTTCTTATATGTGTACTTTACATAGCACTTATGACTTGTGTAGAATATGTAACCATATAAATTAAATTAATTTTGAATATGTGTAACTATGTAACTACGGTGTGGCTTGTACCATATGGTACTTGCCGACCCTTTTCCCTAACACGTGGACGCTGGAATGTTTCGGAATGCGAAAACAACTTTAGTCTGCACGTGCGGTTCCTCGATGGTTTTCGCAGCTGTGTGGGGGTGTTTCTGTTCGGGAGAGGACATAAATATCTCTAGAGGGCTCGGAATTCACCCCCCTCTCGTTGTCAGCGGCGGTTCTGCGAAGCGAACGTGGATTTTGAGAGAATTCGGACTCGAGATTCAACGAGAGACAGACGTCTCTGTTTTGCCAATTGTGTTACTTTGGCTTCAGGCAGGTTTCGGTTATCGATGGCTGTGCCCATAATTATCTTGTAAATATTTATGTAAATAAATAGTTTAATTTTAAATCAGCTGTCCGTCAAATTCTTACATGACGGTACAGCTTATTAATTTGGTGGCAGCGGGGTTGATAGATTAAAACAGCCTCGACAAGTAAATCGAACCTGCCGTTTTGCCTGAAAGAGAAGGCCGATAGAACTTCGAAACCAGAAGTTCGGATTGTCATTTCCGCTGTCGGATTGTCACTTTCGCTGGAGACCGTTTCCCTTGTCTTAGAGAAAGCGAGAAGGAGGTACCGGAGTCACCGACCCCATCCATCACCGAAACTCGTCGCAAGAAGTTCTGGTTTTGGTTTCGAGTTGCCGGCCCTTTTCAACGGAGCGTGAGCGGAATCGACGGAAAGCTCGACAAGTCCTGTTCATCAGGGGAATAGATTCCCCACCGGTTCGTCCAGAGATCATCTTGATCGGCTATTATAGGTTCATCGCGAACCGTTTTTTCGTCAGTGTCGCAGTGCTATTTGTGCGCGTTGTGGAAGAGGTCGAGACGACCTACACCAGTGGGCTTTCAGCCGAAGAGTGTGTTTGTGGGCTTTTTAGCCGAAGATAGTGCAGTGCAGTGCAGTGTTTCCACCCGTGGTCCAGCCTGTGGACAGTGGTGCCAAGTGATCCAAGTCAGCAGATACAGGTTAGTGCCATTTCCCTATTTTGTCACTGTGGCTAAGTTTCAAGAATTGTGTAATAGCTAAAATTTTGTTAATCTCAATTAGTGTGGTCACTCCAAAGGGAATTGATTTAGCTTAAGTATCTTTTTTGAATCTGTATTGTGCATTTTAGAATTGCTAAATTATTGTATGTTGTGAGATTACGGTATGTCGTAAAAAGTATTGAATTGGGTGTTGTGCAAAAGAATTGAATTTTTTGGTTTTTTTTTTGGCAATTTTGAATTTTCGAAATGGCGTACTTGGGCAAAGGTAGGAAACAAGATCTAGAGGAACTAGCGGAATTTTTGGAAAGAACGGTTACTCCGGGATTAATGACATCCCAACTTAAGGAGTTAATCCTCTCGCACGATTCCTACGATGAGGAATACACAAAAGTGGCGTTAGAAAGGATTATACAGGAAAGACGGGAGAGGGAGAGGCAGGAAAAAGAAAGACAGTATAACTTTGAGCTTGAAAAACTACGGATTGAGGCATCCCGACGAGAACCCCGCGATCACGTCGACTCGTTAAGTTCCCAGGGAAAACCACGAATAGATATTTTAAAACTGGTTCCCAAATTCGATTCAGACCAGACCGACATTAGTCTGTACCTGATAATGTTTGAGCGTCAGGCTAAGAGGGCTAACATTGAGAAAAAAGACTGGGTGTCTTGCTTACAACCGGTATTGCCTCTGGATATCGTGCATATCATCGCACGCGAACCAGATGAAGTAGCAGAAAACTATGACCACGTCAAAGAGCTTCTGCTAAAGCGGTATAAGTTGAGTCCCAAAATTTTTCGCCAAAAATTCCTCCACCATGGCCGAAAACCCGATAGCACTTGGAAGGATTTTATTTTCGAAACCCGAAATTATCTGGAAGAGTGGATTCGAGGGTTGGAGGTTATGGACTATGAATCTTTAAAAGATTTAATGATAACGGACCAAGTCAAAAGACGTGTCCCGTTGGAGGTGAGGGACCATTTCCTCGATGATTGGGCTAAGATTAAAACCCCCGGCAAATTAGCCGAACTGCTAGATTCCTACGAAGACATTCGGAAACCCAAAAGAAAGCCTTTCGAAAAACCCAAAGGAAGTACGCCTTTCCCAGGGAAAGTGAGAGAGGGGAAATACCATCCTGCTCCCGCTCGAGGGAAGAACGATTTTTTCCCGCCTAGTTCCCAGGGAAGGAAATTCGACACTTTTGACCGGAGACGCACGCCGCGGTGTTTTGAGTGCAACGCGAGCGACCACCTAAGGCCAAATTGTCCGAGGTTGGGGAATAGGGTGACAGTTGAATCGGTAAATAGACTCAGACGGGAAGCCGAACATGAATTATTGATGCCGTATGTACAAAAGGGATCTGTAAACGCTAAAGAAATAAACATCCTTCGAGATTCGGGTTCGACCTTGGATTTAGTACACCGGAATTACGTGGACCCCAAATCCTACACGGGAGAGACCGTGTGGATTCAGCAACCGCTAGACTCCTATCAAATTTCGTTACCCTTAGCGGAAGTGAAAGTAGAAGGAGGTTTCGGGTCAATCACTACCAAGGCAGCTGTCTTTGCAAACACCGCCGATGTGCGACGATACATCTTAGGTAACCGAACAGCTCAGATGATTCGCGAATTAACGGGATATGAGTTCTCGGAAACTGAGCAAATTAATGCCGTTCAAACGCGTTTACAGAAACGGCAGTCAGAAGCGAATGTTTTGGGGGAGGGGGAAAACCCCCAAGTAGTTTCGATTTCGCCCTCGCCGGGGATAGACAAGACAGCTACAGAATTGAGGTTGGACGAACCGCTTGTTATTCCCGTGGCGGAGGCAAGCGGCACGGAATTGGAGCTTCTGGAAGTAAAGAGAGAGGAATTTAAGAAGGCGCAGGAAAATTGCCCTAGTTTGAAAGAGGCGTTAGAGATGGCGTCCGACCCAAAACAAAATCAGAGGGATAAACCATATTCATTTGAGAAGGGAATACTTGTAAAAGGTCGAGAAGACCGAATGGGTCTGGCACAGAAATTATTAGTAGTGCCAAAGGCGTTCAGGCAAAAGGTTTTGGCGTTGTGTCACGAAGGGACATCGGCGCACCTGGGGGGTACGAAATCAAAGGATAAGCTTGCGCGGTATTTTTATTGGCCCGGGTGTTTTCGGGAGATGGAAGATTATGTGCGGACATGTGATCCTTGTCAAAGGGCGGGAAAGCCAAATGACAGGAAAAAGGCCCCGATGAAATTGGTTCCGATTATTCGAGAAGTCTTTTCGAAATTAAACCTGGACGCCTGTGGGCCGTTTCAAACCTCGCCGAGTGGAAACCAGTACCTAATTACCGTAATTTGCATGTCTTCAAAATATCCGGAAGCCATCCCCGTGCCGGACATACGATCGGTCACCGTCACCGACGCGTTGTTGACCATTTTCGGTCGCATGGGTTTTCCACAAGAAATTCAGTGTGACCAGGGTACGTCTTTTACCAGTGAGTTGACTTCGGAATTCTTCGAACGTTTTGGGATCAAAGTCCGGCACAGTTCGGTGGCTCACCCGCAATCGAACCCAGTTGAGAGATTCCATCGGACCTTCAAACGATTATTGCGCGCGTTATGTCTCGAAGCTGGCCCAGAGTGGGAAAAACACCTCCCTCTGGCACTGTTGGCGCTTCGCACGGTAGTGCATGAGAGCCATGGCTACGCCCCGGCAGAACTCGTGCACGGGAAGAATTTAAGGACCCCAGAGACTCTGCTGTATGAACGATGGTTAGGCCCCAACGAGGAGGATAATGAAGTCACCGAGTATGTGTTTACTCTGATAAACCGACTCAAACGATGTCAGGAAGTGGCGATATCCCGAATGGAAGGGTCACAAGTTAAGAGGAAGGATTGGTATGACAAAAACACGGTTAAACGAGAATTTAAAAATGGGGATTTAGTGCTAACTTTAGCGACCAACCGACCCAACAAATTCTCCGTCCAATGGGTAGGACCTGGGACGATTAGGAGCAAGCTATCGGACACCAATTACATCGTGGAGTTAACAGGAAAGCGGGAAAGGTCGCAAATTTACCATGTAAACATGTTAAAACCCTACTATAAAAGACCGGAATGTGTAAACTTGCTGACGTTAGAAACCGCTGCCGAGTCTCTGGCGGATCACGGAGTTGATTTCCCGTGCTTGGAAAAAGATCCGAACGCTTACGATTTCCAAGACATTACTCAGTCCAGTCAGCTGACGGACCTTCTCGACCCAGGACAAATAGCGCAATTACGGAAATTGTTAGACAAGCATGCTAACAGTTTTTCAAATCACCCTGGACTAACGGACCTAGTAGTCCACGATATCGAGCTTATCGGGAATAAAACTGTTAGGGCAAAACCGTACCGAACATCTCATAGACAAAATGAAATTTTGAAAGGAGAAGTACAACGCATGTTGGATTTAGGCATTATCGAGGTAGGAGAAAGCGATTTTACATCGCCCATGATCCTCGTAGAAACCCCGGGGAAAGACCCCAGGCCCTGTGTAGATTATAGGAGGCTAAACGAAATTATTCGAACGGAATTTTTCCCCCTACCGCACATCGAGGAGCGAATCGAACTCGTTAGCTCCGCCTCTTTCATAACGGTTCTAGACCTTGCGAAGGGATATTGGCAAATACCCTTGAGCCCTAGGGCCGAACGATTGGCGGCGTTTTGTACAAATTTTGGGACTTATCGTCCCCGACGAATGAGTTTTGGGCTGAAGAACGCTCCATATTTCTTTTCTCGGCTTATGGCAGAGTTACTGAAGGGATGCGAGTCGTTTGCAGTGCCGTATTTGGATGATATCGCGATTTTTTCCGACTCATGGGAACGTCACTTGGAACACCTCGAATGCGTGCTTCAGCGTATATCTAAAGCAAAGCTTACGATCAAACCGTCAAAATGTAGGTTCGCGCAGAACCATGTAAAATACTTGGGACACATTGTTGGACGCGAATTCCGATCCCCAGCAGACGCCAAGGTCAGAAGTGTTCAGGAATTTACCACTCCCCAAACAAAAACACACATTCGGGCTTTCCTGGGTTTAGCCGGGTACTGTAGTAGGTACATCCCTATGTATTCCGTGGTCGCAGCACCGTTAACCGATGCCCTAAAGGGGAAGGTAAGAAAGGGAGAAATTGTTTGGACGAACGAATGCGAAAAGGCATTCCAGGAATTAAAGGCTAAACTGACGAGCGAACCGGTGTTATTTGCACCCGATTTTGAACGCGAGTTTATTGTACAGTGCGATTCTTCAGATCTTGGGATGGGGGTGGTACTCACGCAGTTGAATGTTCAGGGGGAAGAACACCCCATTTTATACATGAGTAAAAAATTTTCCAAAGTCGAGCGCACTTACTGTACTTCAGAGAAGGAATGCGCTGCTATTGTTTTCGCTATAAAAAAACTGCACTACTATCTAGATGGGAAAAGGTTCGTTGTCGTCACTGACCACAACCCACTGGTCTGGTTGCGCACCAACGCCAGTTCAAACCCCCGACTAATGAGATGGGCACTGGCACTCCAGCCCTATAACTTCGAGATCGTCCATCGATCGGGAAAAAAACACTTGAACGCCGACAGTCCGAGTCGCGCTTTTCACGAAAATTCAAAGAGCTAAATAAAATGTAATTGAGGAAGATTTGTGTTGTATAGTGTAATATTATTGCGAATCATGTTTTGAGTTGAGTGAAATGGAGATTTTTGTAGTTATGGGGGCATTTCACTTAAAATGTTTCTTTTTTCTTTCTGGAGATTTTAAGTGCTAAAATTGTGAATCATGTTTGCCCGGAGTGAAATTGGTAGCCTTGTAATTATGAAATATTCATCTATGATATCAGTATCTTTTGCTGAGGATTTTAAATGTTAAAAGTTGTAAACTATGTTTTGCGTATGGTGGAATTGATTTCTTGTATCTATGTTCTTCACTCGAGTACTTTTCGCTGAAAGCTACGTGCAAATTTAAATTATGTTTTGTGTAGAGTGGAAATTAATTTTGTGTTTAGGATGTTTTCACTCTGTCATTCTAAACCACTGTCGAAGATTTGTAGTTTTAAAATTGCAACTCATGACGTGTGTTGAGTGAAACTTAGGAATTTGGTTTTCGCTTAACAAGATTGATATTTTATATATGTTTTGGTGTATTTTGGTTGGTTTAATGAAAGTATTATTATAGTTCGTATGGGGTTTGTTTATTCTGGGTTCGCTTAGCGAAAATATTGAATTTAGAAATATGCTTTGTTGTATTTTTGTCTGGTTAATGGAATTTGTATAGTTCGTATTGTGTATTGAAATTTTGGGTTTCGCTTAACGAAATTCTTATATGTGATGTGGTTAATGTGATTTGGTTTTAGTTTTAACGAATTTGGTATAAGTCTTAAAGTTTGGTGTTTATTTTGTTTTTATTTTAATTTGTGGTATTTGTGTGAGCCTTGAGTGACCATACTGTAAGGGAGTAGAAAGTTACTCCGGTATATGAATTTTAAATTGATTGGATTTAACTTGCCTTACACATATTCTTGAGTCACGGTTTCAGGATATGGTGGTGGTAAGTGATCTGTTATTCTGAATTGCCAGTGGGTGATTATCCGTGCGTCTGTGGATGCGTACGTTGAAAACTTTTCACCTTTGGGAAAAGTTTTTTCAGTAGTGGGGGCGGTTGTACCATATGGTACTTGGCGACCCTTTTCCCTAACACGTGGACGCTGGAATGTTTCGGAATGCGAAAACAACTTTAGTCTGCACGTGCGGTTCCTCGATGGTTTTCGCAGCTGTGTGGGGGTGTTTCTGTTCGGGAGAGGACATAAATATCTCTAGAGGGCTCGGAATTCACCCCCCTCTCGTTGTCAGCGGCGGTTCTGCGAAGCGAACGTGGATTTTGAGAGAATTCGGACTCGAGATTCAACGAGACAGACGTCTCTGTTTTGCTAATTGTGTTACTTTGGCTTCAGGCAGGTTTCGGTTGTCGATGGCTGTGCCCATAATTATCTTGTAAATATTTATGTAAATAAATAGTTTAATTTTAAATCAGCTGTCCGTCAAATTCTTACATGACGGTACAGGCTCTTTATGATGCATGAAAAACCGTAATGCGGCTCTCATAGACCACATGCGTGCCCACCTCTGCTATATGGACAAAAGTATTCGGACATTGCAGAAAATTGACAAAATACATCTTAGTGTGAGGTTATTTTGCTAGTTAGGACTCGGCCCATTGCTTTATGTACCTGGTACCATGAACGCTGACGTGTACCTCGACGTTCTGGATAATTCGGCCTTGTCTGCACTATGGCAATACTACGGTGATGATGGTTGTTTCTTCCAACAGGATCGAGCTCCATGTCATACTGCAAAACATAAGCAGGACGGGTTTCCTGAAAATGAGGTGAATTTGCTTGACTGGCCTGTTTAGAGCCCCGATCTAAATCCAATCGAGCTCTTGCGGGACGAACTGGAACGATGAGTACGACACCACCACGCACGCCCATCTTCACAACAAACTCTTCTCACAGCCTTGCAAGAGGCATGGCTAGCCATTCCTGCCCAGACTTACAGAGAACTTGTAGAAAGTATGTCTCGACGTGTTGCAGCTGTAATAAAAGCAAAAGGAGGGTCTACCCGTTACTAAATAAAATAATAAAGCATTTTTTTTAATATGCAGCGTCCTGATATTTTTGTCCATGTAGTGTATTTGTAAATACTCGTATGAACAAATTGTAAACTTTTAAAAACCAAAATTAAAACTGATAAAATAAAAAAAATTAACAATTTTTGTCGTTAATTCTGAATTAAGTCATGCAATTACTGAAATAAATTGTGCTTTAAAAATGTTACCCAAACCAAACATAAATTATAAAACCACACAGCGAAGCAGATAACTCTGCTAGCGTCTTGTATTAAAAGAAGTAACTATAATATACATAAACAAAGCAAAAAAAGTTTTTCAAGCATAATTGAAATTTACGGTAATTTTTGGGGATGAATACGGTAAGCTGTCTTGCCAGACCAGGCTACACTGGTATGAAGTTTGTTTTTTACAAGATGGTTTCACGACCTGTCATATAACCAGCATTCATATAACAACCAATTGGTATTGCTCTGCTAGAACATAAAAATTAGGTGGGTTTATATCGTCGGCTTATGTGTGTATGTGTGTGTGTTGCGTGTGCATGTGTGTGTTTTAAGCGCACTAAGTCAAAATTTTCAAGTATGAGTTAGTTTTTCTATATCTGAATGCAGTGATTTTTAGACTACTGGAGCGTGTCATCAAGGTAAATTTTTCTTTGCATGAAGGTTTGATTCATTCTTTACAAACTTACATGGTGACTAAAGCATGGGAAATATAATTTCCCCTCTTTTTCTCATAACTGGTTTTTGCTATACTTGTAAACCGACGATATATAAATCACCCCTATGTTTCGTCCAATCAGAAAACACCCTTTTTAGGGTAGGTTTCCAACACGAAATCGCGTGGTAGATGATCGTGAGATATGTTCTACTACCCTGTATGTTACGAAAGTACGAGAAGTATGATGCCTGAGTAAATAAATAAGTTCCATGCTGCAGGATAAATCCCTCTTGAAAAGGAAACACCTTACAACAGTTGTTTGCCTAATCTGAACTAACATCGAATTAAACTACAATATGCTCAGGTTTAAGTTTAGAAAATGGTCCAGGCTGAATAAATTGCTCAATGCAAACTTTCCATTCTATATTATTTTTTAAATATAATGAACAATGCTTCTTTTTTAACAAGGAAACAAATTTTGTTACTTATTTGAATTTTATTTTTTCAGAGCCACACTATGGAGCTGTATACCACTCACAATTCTTATCCTCAGTTGCAATTGCTTTGGATTGGTTTTGTATGCGATATTTTATTTATGTGATCCAGTAACTAATCAAGCTGAAACTGGAGTGTCAAAATATGATCAAGTATGAGAAGTATTTATACTGCCGTAAATCTTATCTGTAGAGTCAAGCCCTAAATTTTAGTTTCGCAAAATACTATTTAACCTTTCATTAGTGGAGAACTTTCTCTAATAATCGAGATCGCTGTGCATTTCCTTTTCTAGTAATATTACACGCGTTAATTTTTTTTGTATATATTACATTTTAGGACATGCTAAAAAACAAATAACTATAAGAAATGTATCATTTAAATTTACAAATTAAACATTTTTAGTTATTGTTTTCGTTAGCTACGTTGAAAAGACCGTATACCTGTCAGGACCAGTGCAATTAAAGGAGGTTTAAGGTGTATGTATACGCTAGAAGATTTTTTTATTATTTCTGACTTTAAAATAAATTAATTTGAGTGTGCAAAAATTCAGATTATGCTAATTATTAATGATCTAATTTAGATATAATTACCTAATTAGCATGTTTTTTGAACAGTGATTTATCAAATTCTAATTTGTTCATAAAGGCAATTCCTTTTGGAATTTATACCTAATAATATTCTTCATGTTTTGAACCCCCATCAATTTGCTAGAAATAAAAATTATTTAAACATTTTTTCACCAAAGAATACTAAAAAAATTAAATTTTTTTCAAGAATTTTACATTTAAGAATCAACTCTAAAAATTCAATTTTAAACTACTAACTTTGACTGAGATTGAAACATCCGCTGTATTAAATAGATTTTAGTAATACAATAGTAATTGTAATTGATGAATTCAGTGTTGAGTTTATCACTGTTTGAACAAAACATTCTATAGCAAAACACAGTTCTTCAGAAATCGAGTTTAAAGTTTGGAAATATATCTGTACGTGGTTACAGTACCTAACAAAACCCTTGTAAATAAACAACTATTTTGAATATTTACAAGATCTTGGTATCGTTTAAAAGCTAAGAAGTAGGCACATATTTTGAAATAATTAAAAAAATATTGATATTCTTGTCGATTTTCGTGATTTTTAGTGTATACCTACACTTTAAGTTATGAATATTTGAAAAAACACTCCTTACTGCTAATGAACAATGTGTTACACATAAACCAGCAACAATTTTTAATTTTTCAGTTGCTTCCGTATTACATTGTTATGCGATTAAACTCTGTACCGGGATTGACTGGGCTGTGTGTGGCTGGAATCTTCAGTGGTTCGTTAAGCAGTATCTCGTCAGCCCTCAACTCTCTGTCAACCGTCACAGTCATAGATTTCATACAGTCTTTCTGGACCCCTTCTACGCAGAATGACACTAAAATGGTCTTTATTGCCAAAGGTTTAGGTACGTATCAATGATCACTTCCATTTACACACACTTGTCAGTCGCATGTTTTAAAACGCACAAAGGAATTAGCCATGTTAGAACAAAAGTTCACAAATTCTTTGTGTAATATTTCTCAAATACTCCTTATTGTTACTGTGCCTCGGTCACGAAAGGGTACAAAATTCGAATGATCTTCAAGTGCCTTAAAAAAGATTTTCCTGAATTTATCATTAACGTAACGTGTATCCGAAAAACTTGCTAATCTGAAACAAAACCTTTTTTTTTATTTCAAATGCCTTATCGCTCTTCGGAGTTCTGAACTACATTAATTCAGAGCATTTTCACTACTATAAAAAATACATAGTATGCCGTAAAAAACTTAACTTAACTGACAGCTAACGATCCAGTATTGAATTTAGAGATCTATCAATTTTCTGCCGGAAATAATGTTGTTTTTAACACGTAGAGACTACTCATACTTGCTTACAATGATATCATACAACACCATATCAATATCATAAGTTGTGCCTTATTGCACTTCATGGGCGATATGTCAATGAGAATATGTGACTATTTTTTTTTCTAATGGCAAGGCAGGGTACAATTGCAAAGACAATACGATACCACAAAAACAGAGTTGACCGAAGTCATTGTAGCCTTAGGCGTTCTCTAGCTCTCCAGTACAGGGTGGTCTCAGAGTCGGCAGAATCGCCAAGTGCCCCACATCGACGCAGATGAGCTCTATTCAAGGTTTCCTTCAGATCGCATAATGAACAAAGAGGGGAGTCGAAAATGCCAATTCTATGAAGATGTTCACTCAAGCAGGCATGTCCCGTCACCAACCGGAACAATGCCACTGCCTCACGTCGTGGGTAATCAGGTATATTAGCAAGATCTTCGCTACTCCAGGTCTTGGATTTAATCCTATCCTGCATTTGTGTTTCCAATTTTAACTTCAAAATATGTGACTATTATGACTTTGGTTTCTTATCATTTTCAGCTTCAGATCGTTATAACTGTATCACTATAACTTTTTTTTATAAATACTAACAAAGCCTTGATATTAGTTATTATTAACATCTTACAAAACTTACGAAACCTATCATCGTGTGAGTAGTCTTGATCAAGTATCGTTGTTAGTATTTTAGTGATGTCATAGTCTCCTGCTAAAGAAAATATTAGAATTAAAACCGTTTAAATTCTGTGCCGAAAATTTCTCTCGGTAATTTATTTATACATCAGTTCATAGTAGCTCGGAATGTATTCTAATCCAAATTCCCCTATAGTTTTCCCTAATTATGTTGATAAAATGTTTGCTTACGTTCTTTCATGCCATTTTTATATTAAAAAATGGCTCAGATTCATTTTCTAATTGACTTGTAAGACTTGCCTTACAGACAATAAAAGTTAAATAATTTATATTCCTAGTGAGTAAAATAGAATGAATTTTTAAAATAGCAAATAAAATCTGAATAAAATCCTATATTTTTAGAAGAAAAAAATTTTTACCACACATAACAAACAACATAGAACATTAGTATACTTGATGTTGCCAAATAGTTATTTTTTTTACTTTCTGATAACCGGCAAAAAAAAATGCAGAATTGAAACAAATAATAAACAATTTTTACTTACAGTTATCTTCTACGGCATCATCTGCATTGGTCTTGCCTTCATGTTTATACTAACAGACAGCATCTTGCTAGCAACATCTGTCCTCCTTGGCGTCATGAAAGGACCTGTAATTGCTGTTTTTCTAATTGGAATGCTCACAACAATTGGTACCGACAAAGTGCGTAAAATAAATTATTAATGTTTATTTTAAGCTCAGACTAAAAAAAAGCAATAGTAAAGGACTAATCTCATTAGCATAAATACAAGTTTGTCAGGAACTTTCATGAAAAATATAAAATTTTATCATTAGTTTACAAAAAAATTGTATGGAAAGAGAAAGGAACAGAGAGACTGTCTTTATGAAATCAAATTGCAGTTTCGATAGTTGGTAAAGTTTTGTATGTTTGAAAAGTCCTTTCGAAAATTGTATCAGTTTTAAAACCGAAGATTGGTTTGTCATCATATTATCAATTCCTTCATGACAACATGAGAAAGTTGCATTACTCTTCTGAAAGTCATAGCTACAATATTTCTAACCATTTAGTTAACCCATTGTACGTTCTGGCTACTCTTATCTTAATCTCTTTGCCTTTTGATTAAAAAAGAACGTGTTTGAATTATCTGGTATCATAAGAGGTTACGTTATTAAAGATTCGGTGAAAAATAATTTGGGTTCTCTAATACATAGTGCCCACTTCAGGATTTGAATACTTAAAATACAGTGTATACCTCATAACATCAGTCATTTACAACTTCAACACAATACTTCAGTCCGTTCATCTGTATTCCTTTGTCCACACATTCCTAATTTCTATACGTGATTAAAATATCATTTAGTTTTGAAGACATCCTAGTGATTTTTGTTTCTAAACAAACAATTCATTTTCCATAACTTTAAGAACAAAAACAAAGCATTTTACCCAATCAGTAATAGTTAGTCGATTACCTCGTTGAGTAAATAAAATAAACTTTAGAAAGAACATTTGGCTATCAGTCTAGCATATACAAAGATCTGCCTATAAAGTAAAACACAATTCAGGTATTTTTTAATTACTAGGGGGCTCCGCCCCCTGCTCGCTTACGCTCGCCAACCCCCGGGGATTGCTGCGCAATCCCATTTGGTTTGCTTCGCAAACCAACACTCCTGTCACAGATACCATTTGGTTTGCTTCGCAAACCAACATTACTTTCACAGAGTGAAACTATCTGAATAATTCGTATTATGCTGATTTCACTTTCCGGTTCATGACGTCACAGCGAGGGCTTCGCTGCGTCTCGCTTACGCTCGCCGACCCCGGGGATTGCTACGCAATCCGTTTGGTTTGCTTTCTCAAACCAATACTTCTTTCGCAAGTGATTTAACTTTTTTTTGCTTTAACACTTAATGCACCCTAAACTAATAGCCGCATCAGTAAAAAATCTTCTGCATCTTGTTCCCTGTACAATTTTAACTAAACATTGTTAATATCCAAACTTTACGATCTGTACTTTGTCGGTAAACTGTCTTGAAAACAGAGGGAAAAAAGCGAGCCTTTTTCCTCGCCAAATAAAAAGAAATCGTTTTTATGGCAATTGTTGTTACGATAAATTTGATATCTGGCAAACCCGATAGTCAAAAGTGTAACCCACTACTGCTTTCGGAAGCAGCTATGCGAACTGAAAAATACGAAATTTGTGTCACCAACTTTTGATTGCATCGAATTTATTTATGAACCAATTTTAAAAATAATTGTACCGTAAGAAAGAGTATATTCTGAGGTATACTGCAATATTTTTAAAATTAAAAATTAACAGTAATACTATACAGATATGACCATTTTAGTTTTGTATCGGAAGTTACGATCTGAAAGTTCCGAAAATTGTATGACCCACTTTTATTTGCATCGATTTTATTTATTAACCAATTTGAAAAATAATTGTACCATAAGAAAGAGTGTAATGTAATGTATTCAGTGATGTTTTCAAATTTAAAAAATAATGGCTTTTGCCGTAGACAAAACGGTTTTAACAATAAGTAGCGAAAATATCCAAAGATTCCGAATTTTGTATGACGAACTTTTGATCGCATCCAATTTAATTATTAACCGATTTCAAAAATAATAGTACCGTAAGAAAGAGTATATTCTGAGGTATACTGCTATATTTTAAAAATTAAAAACTAATAGTAATTAGATATAGATATGGCAGTTTTAAAAAAAAGTAACAAAAATGTCCCGATTTTTCCTGAATTTCAAAAAAATATTATCAAGAACCAAATTTAAATTTAAAAAAAAACTCGACGAGCTGCAAAAATTTACGTTGAGAGGTACTCTTAAAAAAAAACTCACGACTAAAGACTGAAATTTTGAATGTGTTTTGCTCACTCGCGGAAGAAATTTCACTTCTTCAACTTTAACACTTAATAAAACCTAAACTAATAGCCGCATCGGAAAAAAATCTTAATAATTATCCAGGGAATACGATGAAGAACAAAGCATGTTAATTTCATATTTTTCCGATCAGTACTTTCTCGGGAAACCGTCTAAGAATGGAGCTAAACAACAAAAATTTCAATTCTTCGGCGGCGGCGGCGGCGGTAACTTTTTTTTAATATAGAGAGATTAGAGATAGTTCTATCATTTTAAAGAATTTAAAACTAAAAATATACGAAAATTTATTTTACAAATTTGATATGAAATACCTTTATCAATATTTTTTACATACATCACTTCCAATTAAATTAAGATTCTACTAACTTCATATCTTTATCAATAACTCTTGGCGTCGTACTAAAAATGTAACAGCTTCAGTAGATCTATCTTTTGGGGACAGTGCTTATATCTTTGTCGCCGAACTCGGAGTTATCAAAGTACTATCAAGTAAACTTCTGCTGCACCCTGGCGAACACACAATTTGAAAATCTCTGCATTAAAGTATTCGTAACAAAGCAATAGTTGAAGTTTTCTGAAATGCAGTTTCATTTTTATTCTAGAGTGTTTTATTAGGTCTTGTTTCCAGCACAGCATTTGCTACATGGATTGGATTCGAAGTCTTATTCAACGGCTATCGTCAACCGCCTTTGCCATTAAGTTCTGATGGGTGCATGAAGAATGAAAGCTTAAGTTATGTGCTTAATTATGTAAAATACAAAGATGTTATATTCGTAAAGAACCATACGGAAACATTGCACAACACAACTGCTCATCTCTCAATAAGTTCCAGGTAAGTAGTTATGGTTTTGGTTGAAGAAAATCTATGGTGCTATCCTAAATATCACTTGCCGACCAACCGGTATAGTGGTTAAGGTGTTAGCCTCTAGATCGGAAGGTTCCTGGTTAGAATCCAGGCCCGGGCATGGATGTTTGTAAACGTATGGTGTAGCGTCGGCTGGTGCACCTTAAATCTGTCGTGGCCGAAAGTCCTCACGTTGGGTTGGCGTGGAAGTTTGGAGAGTGGGGTGCCATCTCAAGTGTTGCTTCGTCATCTGACCGTGGTTCAAAATTACGAGGTGCTGTTTTCGGATCTTTCCCTTAAGGGACTGATCCCGGACCGTCATCAATAGCCCGTTGTGTTGCTCTAGTACGACGTTAACTAAAAATAAATAAAAAAAATAAAAAAACTAAAAATCACCTGACTAGGGCATTTAAATGTACACTGTTAATGCCATTTGGAAATACTTTGAATGGGGTTTATTTGAGGATGCAATAACCATAAACTCAATTTTTCATTTGACAAATTTCTCGCATACAAATGGTACCAATGAAAATATTGGTGTTCAACACATTAAAAATAAATTAATCTACTTAGTGCATTTAAAATACACTGGTGTCCAAAATTATCTTTACATGCATCGAATCACGGATTTCTCAGAAACTGTGAACTATAATTTTATAAATTTGTCTGGAATGAGACATAACATCATAACACATAAATACAGAGGACAAAATTTTAGATCAATGCATATGATACAAAACTGCAGCATGAAACCATGAAATTGGCAATAATATGTGACAAAGAGAGTTCAGGGAAAAAAATGAATAACTCAGAAAAAAAATTAAGGGTTATAAATTTAAAATGAAATATGATCGCACCTGACTTGTACATACATACAACGTGATTTCATACTAGCAATAATGTTGTTAATCACAGTTTGGGAAATAAAGTTCTACTCCTTTAGCAATGCGGTCTTCAGGACATTTATATCTCTAGGGGGAGGATGTCTCCGTGCTGCTGCTTTTCCAAGGTAGTCACATAAGTTCTCTATCGAGTTCAGATCAGGAGAATTTGCTTATCACGGTATTTGCTCAATGGCTTCATTTTCAAAGAATTCGTCAACGAGGTTTGCTCTATGTGGACGAGTATTATCGTAAATAAATAAAAAAATCAGATCCATATGCACCTCTGCAAAGTCTTACTTGACGTTCTAAGACCTCATCCCAATATCTCAGGCCGGTCGCAGATCATCTGTTGTAAACGTACGTCCATCGACCATTATTCACCCCGCACCATCACACCTGCACTACCAAAACGGTCACATTCCACAATGTTCGAAGGAAGATTTCTCGTTCCTGACTCCCTCCAGATGTAAAAACGCTTAGAATCAGATGTTAAACCAAACCTCGACTCATCAGTTAACATGGATCCATTAGTGTTGACTGCAGTTCTGATGTTCTTTGCACCAATTAAAGCGATCCCTTTTACGTTGTGAAGACAGTGAAACACATACCCTTGGCTTTTCTGGCATAAAGACCATGTTCCAACACGTCGTTAGTCCTAGATTGGTCTTTTACCAGCAGCATGCTTTTTCTGTTGTACCTCCCCATACTTTTAAAATAGAGTGGAATTCCATTGTGTAGCTGACCTTCGAATTGTCATCCAGTCCTTCCACCGGTTTGGTCACATTCTTGTAAAATTCTTGGAATTTATGGTATCCGAAAGAGAAGTTTGGTCAAACTGACCGCAGCGTGCCAACTGGCATTATTCGAAATTTGTACGAATACGCATTTATTTCTCCACGTTGTTACGGTGTGGGCTGGCTGCTGGTAGCGCTACAAAATGAAAAATATATATATTTGACTGTTGCGTAAGCTTTTTAGCTTCTTGATGAATTAGAAGATGTTGATGGAAGTATTTCTGAAGAAGACACATTAACGCACGTTAGTGAGGAAGAAGATGAAATCATTCACGAAAAAGGTGCCTCCAGTGCCGAAGAAGATGTCGCCAGTGACGACGAGGATTTGAATGAAAACATTTTTCTAGTGAAAGATAAAACTGAGTAGAAGAAAAACTGCACTAGACTGAATGCTCGTTGTAGTAAGCTTAACACTGTGTCACATTTGCCTGGCGTACGACCATCTGCTCGGGACTCGGATAACAAATAAACAAACATTTTAAATGTTATACATTATCTTCTTATACTTTTAAATAAATTTTTTTTGAGAATTTATGCATTTGCCACTTGACTGCAAACGCGATTTATGTTTGTAAAATGACTTTACCCTTTATCGATATGTATCCATAAAAGTGTTTGGTTATTCCAGAAACAGTTCCTATCTTATATAAAAATTTGTTCGTTCGAAAAGACTGGCGCGCCTACTCATGTTACAAAATGTGGAGCGACTAACGTCATGTTAAGCCTTCTGCGTACAGATTGCCGTAATACAACAGTTTCTGTGGCAACAGCAAGCTCTAAACTTAACTCCCGAGCAGTAAACTTCCTGTTACGACGGGCAGTTTTTGCCATGTATCGATTTGGAGAAGCAGTTATACGACGTTTACGACCTTGTTCAGACCTCCTTACAACAGTTCCAGATCAATGCCCTCCTAAATCAAAGACACTTCCCTCTGGTAAAACGTTATTGTTGTCCCAATTCACAAACCAATTTCTTCCACCTCCTATCCACAAAATTACCGCAATATTTCTCTCCTCAGTGCTATAAGAAAAATTTACGAATTCATTATTTTGAAAAGATTTAATCACTATATTGATACGAACCAAATTATTGTCCATGAACAATTTGGCTTCATACACAAACACAGCACTGTGCATCAACTTCTCAGTGTTACTGAATTCGGCATCAGCAACTCTGCACACACACCGGCATCCTCTTTCAAGAGATTGCCATGGCTTTTGACCGTGTTTGGCACGATGACCTCATACATAAACTCATCCATCTTAAAGTTCCCCCGCAAATCATTGACATTATACAAAATTTTCTTTCTCGACGTACTTTCCAAGTTAAAATTAACCCCATTCTCTTCTCAACAACGTTTCATCCAAGCCGGTGTTCCACAAGGCTCTCACCACTTCTTAATATTTATATTAATGATACTTCTACTGGTCCCAGAACCTCTCTAGAAATTTACGCAGATGATGCTGCTATTATGTATCAAAATCAATACAGAAGATTCCTTATTAAACAAATTAAAAACTACGTAAACTCCAACTCTGGCTAACCAACTGGAAAATTAAAATTAACCCCTCTAAATGCGCCCTCCTTGTGTTTTCTAACAAATCTCCTTTTCAACTTCAAAACATTGAGTTCTACAATGAACCCATCTCTTCTGTCAAAACCTGCAAATACCTCGGCCTCACACTTTACTTCAAATTGACTTTTACCCCACACATTAAAACTTTTGGTAAAAAGACTCTTGCTCTTAAATCCAGCCTCTCTTCTCTTATTGGACGCCACAGCCACCTCTCTCTTTCAAAAACAAAGCCATAATTTACAGTTCTATTATTAGGCCCACTATCCTTTATGCATCTCCCGTTTGGGGCACCGCCTGCAAAAACAAAATATCAAGTACCAATCTCTTCAAAACACTACTCTCCTTCAAATGGCCAACGCTCCCTATTATGTTCGACGCGAGATCATTTATAGAGATCTAAATATTGAACCAATTTTTGAACATATCACAGCCCTCTCTATTAAATGTTTCCACAGAATTCCCGAATATTCTGCTTCAAAACATCCCTCCCTCTTACACCTCTCTTGTGAAATATTCCAAAATACCCAAAACTTGTCACGGTCGAGATTTTCTCCCTTTTCTTCCACGTCCAAAACATAGATGTGGTGAATTCAGGGATTCCTCTGGGAATCTCCTTTCTATTTTCTTCTATTTAATTTGTATCTTTTATTATCTTTTTACCCTAATCAACACCGCAGCTCATACATTGCACCATTTCTTTTTGGTACTGATTGTCATTTCCCCACCCTCATTGCTTCCCACCCCCTTTGGAACGTGAATTGAACTCCTAATTGGACCCGACATGTTTTTTTTCTTTATTATCCATAAAGCATTAGTATATTGAGGGTAAGTATAAGGTCACCGCCTGTATCATCCCTCTATGCAGGCAGAAGGCTGATTACAACGAGGATCGCCACTTCACGAGGTGAACCGTTCGCGACAAACTTTAATCCCGGTTGCCATGTGAATTTCACATTCTCATCAGCACGGTATCTACACCTTGAACTTAAGTTGCCTTTCGTCTGCCTTTTCCATCTCATCCGAGGGGTCTTGTACAACCAAGACTGCACCCAGATTATCAGGATCTCGACAGACTATGCCAAGGACAATTTAGGCACCCTCCTTCTTTCTCGACCTGGCTTGGAACAGGCTATGGCGAAGTTTACATATAGCTTAGTTTTGGTAAGGTTTAAATTCTAAAATTAGAAAACAAAAATCAACGTTATAGAATATTTATCGTTTGAGACCAGAAGACATGAAGGGGAAAGAAAAGTACTAATAATATGTAACAACAGAATTTTTTTTATTTAATTTACATAATTATAATACAAATGATAGTTTGTAATATATTTATATAGATTTTTCACTATTTTTAAAGCTTAGAAAAGGTAATTGAGAGACTGTTAATCAATATAACCTACAATAATATAAACAAGAATATATAAACACAGTATCAGCTTCACAAAATCTAAGGTGACTGAAATCAACTAAACACATTTTAACATAACATAACCAACATTTATTACATACAAAATATACGGAAATACGGTAGAAAACGTTTTATCTTCACGCAGAAAATTACGAGTACATATTCATTCTGGCATATCTACTACTTTTTATATGATCTATTAGCCACTGCGTGGCTAGCCCGGTGTTGCCCGCGAAATTTTTACTTCGTTAACGAATATCTTTAACGATCGCTGCGATAGAAAAAGCACTGAAGAACGCCAGTGATAACTTTAATAATTTCTTTTATATCCCTCGAATCCGTTTATCAGGAATTTAAAATGTCTGAATCTCGAATCAAATGAAGATAATTCGAATCTGTTCTCTCCCATTCGAGACGGAAGGTGAAGAAAACTTAGCATGGTTCCAAAGGCTGATGTCAATAGTGACGGGAGGAAGAAAAGTCTAAATTTTGATGCTTCTTCATTAACAGAAAAATAAAGAATGGTGATAAAAAAAACTATTAAATTCATTTTAAAATGTTCTAGATTGAATTTTAAAATTCGCCTCGACCCAAAAATTGCAAAAAATTCGGACTACCTGTGAGCCAAATCCCATTACTGTAAGTGCCATAGATTCGTCAGGTCTTCGCGGGCATAAAACAAACAAACAAACACTTCTTTTTATAATAGTAGAGATGATCTTCCCCTGATGCCACTCAAATCAATCAAAACTTTATTGAAAACGATCAGCGGTTTGTTTATCACCAGACCAGGTATTACTGCCAGATAGTCATATTTCTCTCTCCCCCCCCCACTCACAAGAGAATATGTTGAACGCTAGAATAGTCTGGGTCTCTTGATAATACGTCCATAAAGTGTTGTTATTACTGGGGTATCATAAAACGTAAAGTATTTTGATAAAGGTCTGCTGTGGAAAACTGGAAGTACAGGCATCTTTTTAGGTTTCTTACTCGACATTTGACATTATCGGTTGAGAAGCACAATTTTAACCTATCGATGATATTGTCTTTTTTTAGACCTTTGATTTGGACATCGAAGTGCGTATTTGTCAAATCGCTTATGGTATGGACCTTCGCTTGAACTATGGACTAGGTATGGACCTTCATACGGTTATAGAAGAGAAGATTGGATCAAGTCTGAGTGTGTGTACATGATTTCAGTTCTTAAAAAAGAAAAACTTTCTGGTTCGTATGGCAACACTGGAGGTATAGGTCGCATGTTTTCAAAGGTGCTCGTAAATGTTTTACGAATGCTGATTGAGGTATGTTCTTGCATTCCTGCAAAAATTTTACAGGTAAACGAATATTTTTTTGCTATACTCTAATTCATCTGGTATCTTTGTTATCTCTCTATCTTATAACAGCGACACATGATTGCGATGCCATCGTTCGACAAAACCATTGGCTTGTGTATGGTATGTTGTGCGTTTTCTTTTGAATACCAAGAATTTAGGCAAATCGTAGAAAAGCGCTTATTTGAATTGTTTTCCTTGGTCAGTGACTAAAAAGGATGGAGTTCCAAACCGTGAAATTCAAATAGTGAAGAGTGCTGTTGTGACTGTTTCAACTCGGATGTCTGTCGCTGGGAAAGCTTCCAACCATCTCGAGTATTGATCGATGGCCGATCGATTTGCCTAGAATTTAGGCAAATCTTCCAATCTTTTGGGAAAGCTTCCAACCATCTCGAGTATCGATCGATTTGCCAAGAATTAAGGCAAATCTTCCAATCTTTTGGGAAAGCTTCCAACCATCTCGAGTATCGATCAATGGCCGATCGATTGCCAAGAATCGATCGATTTACCAAGAATTTAGGCAAATCGTATAAAAGCGCTTATTCGAATTGTGTTCCTTGGTCAGTGACTATAAAGGATGGAGTTCCAAACTGTGAAATTCAAATAGTGAAGAGTGCTGTTGTGACTGTTTCAACTCGGATGTCTGTCGCTGGGAAAGCTTCCAACCATCTCGAGTATCGATCGATGACAGTCACACAGTAGCGATATCTTGAAGAAGGTGGTAGAGGACCAATGATATCCAAGTGGAGTTCATCGAATCACTTGCTTACAAGAGGGAACTTTCTGAGTTTACTATGCACGTGACGAGATACTTTAGCTTTTTGGCAGCTCAAGCATTCACGAGCCCATTCAGCTACATATTTGTACGATCTTCGGACAGGTGTCATGTACACAGATAGGAACGAACGCTCTTGCGTTCTGGTCTTGTGTTCTATTCCCTTCTCAATCAACATTCCTCCCCCACGGGGTGTTAGGTCGTTGGCCCCGACCCCGGGGACGAAAGGAAGGGAAGAGAGAGTCGAGAAGAGAGGGTGGAACCAACAGTCTTGGAGGACGTGTTTTTTTTGTAAGCACCGGACGGTGCGGTGTATATATGGAAAACTTCATTTAATGTTATACAAAATAAACGTATATGTCCAAATTTGGTAAGCAGTGTCCCTCTGTTCTTAGCCACAACTACACATATTGTCTTGCAAAATAGACATCGCTCGGCCGCTCTGACAATATTTGTCCAAAAAACCTTGTTTGAAAGTAATTTAATGGATGTTTTTATGTTTGGATGTAAATTTCCATGAAATGCATTAAAGGCAGTTCTAAAAGGTAGAGGAATGTAAGGTCTTGCTCTAGTTGTAGAAGTTTCCTACATGATTTTGGAGTCTGTTCTTACTACTGAAAATTCTTGAAATTTCAAATTTGGAGGATTCAATCCGATTAGTTTTGTTAATTCGTCGTCCTGTGTTTTGTGTTCCCAAACATCATTATAATCAATAGCTTCTGGAATGTATACTTCTTCAAATCAAGATAACGCCTCTGCTACGACGTTGTCCTGACCAGAAATGTGCTCAATGTCATTTGCGAAATGACTAATCAAGTCGTGACGGAATGCGTGGATAAAATCCTGACGGAACGCTTGGTGATAGGTATTGAAGGCAGTTTTCCTAGAAGGTAGAGGAAATTGGTAATTTTTAGTTAACGTCGTACTAGAGCAACACAACGGGCTATTGACGACGGTCCGGGATCAGTCCCTTAAGGGAAAGATCCGAGGACAACACCTCGTAATTTTGATAGAAGGTAGAGGAATATAAGGTCTTGCTCTAGCTGAAGAAGTTTCGCACATGAGGTTGGAGTCTGTTCCTACTGTTCGAAATTCTTGAAATTTCAAATTTGAAGAGTTCAATTCGATTAGTTTTGTCAATTTGTCGTCTTGTGTTTGATGTTCCGAAACAGCAGCAGTATTAATAGCCTCTGGAGTATATACTTCTTCAACTCTGGATAACGCATCTGCTACGACGTTGTACTAACCATAAATGTGCTGGATGTCAATTGTGAACAGATTAATCAAGTCGAGGTGACGTAACTTGACTAGGTAAAGCTTTCTCTCGTGAATGACGGAATGCCTAGATCAAAGGTCTGTGATCTGTAAAAAAGGGTAAAGATGGCATCGGAAGTACTTCACTGCCGAATACGCTGCTGGAAATTTTCTGTCGTAAGTGTTGTAACTCTTATGAGTTGTTGTTAAAGGTGTTGATGAGGTCATAGAGAACCTGGCCCCGAAGAGGTCTCAATCTTCATTATTGACAGCATAGCACATGATACATGAACCTGCCTTGGTATTTGGTTATTGGTAGCAAAGAAAAGAACTGAATAAAAAATATTTAATGTATTGACAGTTTTTCTTTTAACTATTGAGGGGTTTTTTCAGTCACTGGGTTAAGTTCAGCTTAAATTGAGTTGGTGTTAAGTTGAGTGAGAAAATGGCTAGTGCTTACCAGATTTCCTCGACGTCGTGTTGTGTAAGGAAGCTACAATGCCGTTATCGGAAGCATCAGCCAGTACTGCTAAATCAACGTTAGCATGAAGATGTGCGTGAGTTGCAAATTCACGAGTTGATGCTTGCACATTTCTAAAGAACGCATAGTGTTTTCGTTCCAATCAATTTTTTGGCTTTTCACTTTTCTTGTTTCCCAGGTGGAAATCATTCAAAACGGTTTGATGTTTGGCAGCTTGTGGTAGGAATCTTCTATAAAAATTAATCAAGTCCGGATCACCATTGGTTGGCTAGTGAAGTTGTGGAGAAAACAGAACACAATTTTAACATTACATAACCAACACTTATTACTAGGGCTCGGATTTTGCATATTTTGCATATCTTCTTTTTAACCCCTAATGTTGATATAAATATGTATTGAGTGCTTTTTTACCAATTTGCAACAAAAAAAAAACACGATTTTTTTTTGCATGTTTTTGCATATTTGGGACTATTTTACATATTTGGGGTTCTTTGCATGTTTTGTGCATATATGAACAATTTTTTATTACTCATTTATAAAATTTTCCATTTTCAAACATTTTTACAAACTTTTACATTTTACTTCAAAGAAGTTTTTTTAAAGACCTTTGTGTGTTTGGAAAGATTTTCAGAAGCAAAACACATTTAGGTTGTTTGGCCTGGCCTTTTCTTGTTTAGCCAAAAATGTATAGATATAAGAGGAAGAGAAAGATAGTAATGAAAGCATAAGCACATGAAGCAAAACACATTGCTTAGTTCTATAATAATCGAATTGCAACGGAGACTCTCAGTCTGCAAGCTACTTTGATCAACACAAATCAACTGCGACTCACAAACAAAGAGTGAAAAGGGCTCGAAATGTTAAGCATCTTAAACTTTGACCCGATGAAAGGCTGTTGAAGTCTAGAGTCTCAATCGTCGGAGAAGAACGAGATGTTCCAAGATCTCTGCGAAGCAATGTTGAAATAAAATATTGCTCTTAATAAGTTGGAAAATGAACCCTTTAGAGCCTTCTTGAAGAAATACGCAGGCAAAGAAATTCCCCATGAATCCACACTTAGGAAATATTACATTACTCCAGTGTACGAGAAGGTGATCAAAAGGATACAAAATGAGATAGGTGATTCCATCATCTGGATGTCAATTGATGAAACGACTGATCCTTGTGGGCGATATGTAGACCATGTAATAGTTGGGAAACTCAATTCAGAGGAAGCTGGACGTGGTCACCTAATTTAATGCAGAGTTGGAAAAAACTAATCACTCCACGATCGCCATGACAGTGGGTGAAGCGATTAATATTTTGTTGGGGTTTCACGCGCAGCAGTATGGGGAGGAACGATTGTTGGCTTTTGTTACGGATAGTGCAGCCTTCATGCTGAAGGCTGGAGAAAGCCTAAAAATGTTTCATCCCAAGATGATTCACCTAACGTGCATGGCTCATGGTGTCCACCGCGTTGCAGAAGAGTTGAGGAATAGTCTACCTGATTTGAATAAATTAATATCTTCGGCAAAAAAGATATTTGTTAAGGCACCTAGCAGAGTAAGGGCTTTCAAAAATGCATATCCTAATATTCCTCTACCACCTGAACCAAAAATCACAAAATGGGGCACGTAGATTTCTGCGGCTAATTATTTTGCTGACATCACCAAAAATTGAAAGAAGTGATTGGAAGTTTTGATGATACCGGGAACCAAGCTATTGTGAAAGCAAAAGCTGCACTGAACAACTCTTCTGTGGTTCAAAATGTGGCTTACGTCAGATCCAATTTTGGCAATTTTCCTGATTTAATTACCACTTTGGAAAGTAGAGGAATGGATCTGTGTAATTATGTGGCTCTAATCGATGACTTGATTACGATAAGTAAAGATTGGAACGGGCCCATCGGGGAAAGCACGAGGAGGAAGCTGGATGCGGTACTGAAAAGAAATCCTGAATGGAAGACTTCTCAGGTTGTGTCAAAGATTTTGAATGGAGAGGTTGTAACAGAATGTGAGTTGACGGACCCTCAAGAAATACTATCTTACCGATTTCTCCCGATCGTCGCATGTGACGTGGAAAGTTCATTCTCCTCATTGAAGAATGTTTTAAGTAACAATAGACGAAGTTTCAAGGTTGAAAACCTTGAAAAAACGTTGATTATTCAATGTAATTTCAATTAGTTGGAGGTTGTTCAGGGATGTAACTAGACTAGTTTTCGCCCGGGAACACCTGAACACCGGGAACACCTCCCCGACAACACCTGTTATCGCCACCACACATTAATTCCACAAATCCAAAATTTTTAAATTCTACAAAGATGGTAAGGACTTAATTTCAATTTTCAAAAGTAAATCGATTAATTTGCAGCAATTTCCTTGACAAAATAATCGAACCGTAAAACTGACGTCTCAACTAGACACTTTTAAAGCTAACCGAATTCAGTTTCGTTTGTCGGCGCATCAAAGCCACTTGGAAGACAGCAAACTTCCGAGACACGAGCCCATTATCCTAAACTTCTTTAATCACATCAGACTCGTGCAACCCTTCACGCAATTTGCATTTAGTTCCTTTTATAGTTTTTGTAGTCAACTAATAAATTTTCCTCTTCATTTTTTATCATGCGTAAATATATATACTAGTAAAAAAAGTCGTTGGCATGTTTAGCAACCCTACTCATTCCGTCGCGGGCACATGTCCCGCCTACCCACCTAGTTACATTCCGGAGGAAATTTGAAGTGCTTTAATTTTGATCTACATTTTCCCCAACGATGAAAGATTTATTAATTTGTTGCTTTGTATATTTTTTATTACCTATAACTGCGCTGTAAAAATAAAATTGTGAATTAATTGAATGAAAGTGTGGTTCAATTTCACGTTATTCTATTCACTACCCCTTTTTGTAAGAACTAATATTTTTTTTACAATTTCGCATATTTGGGGAGTTTAGTGCATATTTTGTGATTTTGAAATGCATATTTCAGGTCATATTTTTGCATATCGATCCGAGCCCTACTTATTACATATCAACGCCATGGAATACAGAAAATGTTTTATCCTCACGGGGAAACGCGTAGGTATATCTTCTTTCTGGCACTACTACTTTTTATATCGTCTCTCAAAGTGCAAAAGGTCGTATGCCTAAGAACTGCATATTTCAGGAGAGCAAAAAAACTAATCGTTTTCTTTTTTTATTTGAATCTATTTTTGAATCAGCTGATACCATAAGAGATTTTACAACCAGGTGGAAATCCCAAAATGCCATGATAAGCTTTTTTTATTTGAATCTATTTTTGAATCAGCTGATACCATAAGAGATTTTACAACCAGGTGGAAATCACAAAATGCCATGATAAGCTTTTTTTATTTGAATCTATTTTTGAATCAGCTGATACCATAAGAGATTTTACAACCAGGTGGAAATCACAAAATGCCATGATAAGCTTTTTTTATTTGAATCTATTTTTGAATCAGCTGATACCATAAGAGATTTTACAACCAGGTGGAAATCCCAAAATGCCATGATAAGCTTTTTTTATTTGAATCTATTTTTGAATCAGCTGATACCATAAGAGATTTTACAACCAGGTGGAAATCACAAAATGCCATGATAAGCTTTTTTTATTTGAATCTATTTTTGAATCAGCTGATACCATAAGAGATTTTACAACCAGGTGGAAATCACAAAATGCCATGATAAGCTTTTTTTATTTGAATCTATTTTTGAATCAGCTGATACCATAAGAGATTTTACAACCAGGTGGAAATCCCAAAATGCCATGATAAGCTTTTTTTATTTGAATCTATTTTTGAATCAGCTGATACCATAAGAGATTTTACAACCAGGTGGAAATCACAAAATGCCATGATAAGCTATAATAAAAGAAAAACTGAAATTTTTTTTCGCTTTTGCACTTTGAGCGACGATATGATGAGATCTTCCACTGATGCCACTCAAATCAATCAATACTTCGTTTCAAACGATCAGCGGTTTGCTTCTCAGAGGTAGTCACAGTCGTATATAGTGTCGTAATATCTAAATGCCTAGTTGAATATTGTCTGCAATCAGAAACAAAATTCTTTACTTAAAATTTTAAAAGCTCTGATTGTTATAAAATTGTATTTTCCTCATGTGTGTTGAATAGCATCCTTTTTTGTATCATTAATAATTAATTCAAGTAAATGAAGCCTTATAAAGATTGCCTTGTATTGTAATAACTTTATTATACAAATGAATCATCCTGTTCAGTTAGCCACTAGATGACGCTAGTGTATTTCAATGTAAATGATCAACCAATGAGAATTTTGTTCGATTCAGAATAATAAGACAAATCTAGAGAAGGCAGCAGAAATATAACGACGCGTAATGTCAAGCCTTTTCTTTAGGAAAGAAATCGTGCTGATAAACTAGCTAGCACTTTTAGTTAGCCACAATTCGAAATTAAATCATTATGATTGCTGCGCAGAATTCGGTGAGTCAAAACAAGCTTATAAATAATAAGCTTATTTTATATTTAGATATAAATTCTTATGGTTGTTCCAAATCCATATGTTAGATTATATACTAATTATTTATGTTATATGTCAGTATTTGTATTAGGTTCTGTCCTTAGTTAATTTTCATTTTTCTTGTTTAAATGTATGCAATAAAGATAGAAGATTATATTGGATACAGTTCGTTTATCAATCTTTGTTCTCAACAATTCTTTGGGTTAATACATTTATACTCGAATAAATAAACAACAGAGCAATTATTTAGCAATTAATAGTATGTTGTAAACATAGGATAAAAAATTTGACAATTTTAAAGGTTATGTAAATATTTCTATCCAGTATTATACAAAACCTGTTTCTATATTTACCAACTATTAAAGAGTACTTAAATTCATTTTTCAGCTCTCAGTATTGGTTTCGTAACTTATCTTACATGTGGATACCAACAACTAGCTTCATGGTTGCTTTGTGTTCAATATTAATTTTCACTTTCATTACAGGTAAGAATTGTGCAAATTTCCCATAAATATACTCATTTTAGCCATTTTTTTTTATGCATCATCTAAAATTGAAAATAATTTAAAATTTGCCCAATTTATTTTCCAAAATTAATGATTATTTTCATAGAAATTTATTTCAACCTTTCGGTTTTGCTTCTGCTTTACAACATGTATCATGTTAAATTTGGAAATATATGCTTCAACTATGTTACACTTATACTATAAAAAATTCCTTACCTTTTGGTTAACAATGTGTACAATAACAAAAAGATATCGTCAAAAATTAACTTTTATTTTCATTTATGTATGTTTTTTTTAACTTATTATATTTATTTCTTCCACTTAGATCGGAATAAACGGGTATCTCCTGATTACAAGTGTTTGAGTCCATTGACAAGCTTGTGGATGTCCCGATCAACTTCAAGAAAAGACTACATCAGTAAACGTGTACCCATTCAATTGGAGGAGTTACCTCACGAAAACATGGAGTTATAGTTCAGAAACTATGGACATTTTGGTACTTCCAAAGATAATTGATTTTTCGTTTCGGAGATTATATAAAGAAAATAAAATATTTATTTTCCCACTTGATCATGTTGCAAATTAGTTACTTTATGTTTAATATTGTTAAAAACGCATGTTCATTTTCTGGACGACTTATGCACATTTCGAACAGCTTCGCTCAACAGTTCTTGGTTTAACACCAGTGGTTGTAGAATTCCCACTTATGAAAAGAATTAAAGCATTCTGCAGAAAACCTTTTGAACCAAGACTGGTAGCTAATCGAATTTTATTAGAAGCATTTAATTTTTGAATATAGGTTTTCTTTAAACAATGATTCAATTTTTAAAACTTCTAGTTTTACTTTGTATAACATTTATTTTCCACGTTTCATATAAAATTGTTTGGTTTGATTGAAAGATACACTTTACAGATGAGTAAAAGACAGAAGGTTCACTGCCATAGGAAGCAATGGACTTCTTAATAACGTGAAATCCCATGGAAGCTGGCGCACTCGGTGCGGGTCACTTGACACTAAGAGGGCGTCGGATCTAGGCTTCGTTTCCATAACAACCAAACGAGGTTTCCATTCAACCGAACTAGGTTTCCATAAGAATTATCTCGCACTGTTTTCTTCTAATTGAAACGCCATTCGCATTTCTGATTAAAAGCTAAATATTCTTTAAATATTTTCAGCATAAATACTTTAAAATATCAATTTTTTAATATCTTCTGAACTTAAAAAGAACCTTTATTTATGAATTATGAAATCTTATTAATGTAGGAACTTTTTCCTTCAATTTTAGTTTATTTTTTTATGTGAATGCTTCTTTAAAAATATTCCAAAACATTTTTTATTTTTTAGGTGGAAAATATCTTTATCTCTGTTGAAATTATCTAAAAATTATTTGAACGAAAATGTACATTATATTTTTTTTTATTTACATAACCATGTATTTAGTCTGAGATCAGGTACATCATTCATTTTTGAACAAATTATAAAATTTGAAAAAGAATCAGTATCGCACAAAAGCATTCCAATTTTGCACAAAAATCTTTATAAATGTTGACATGAAACCGGTTATTATTCAGTTAAAGGTCAATTTTAATTACACAAAAACAGAATGTAAATAATAAAATGAACATATACACAAAATGCAATATAATAAACGGAGCACAGTTCTACAGAATTCTGAATACCACTTTTTACGTAAATTTAAGAATGAGGATTTTGATAAGATAAAAAATGCACAAACTGAAACAGAAAGATTGTTAAAAATTAATTATCTTGGGCGAATAGTTTTAACACTAAATAGAACGATTTCATTTGTTTCTTTCTTCAATTGGAATTTAAAATGAAAGTGTAGTTGATTTAACTTGATTGTAAAACGACTTTTAAAATGGCACATAATTCAAATGAGTAGTTTCTAAGTTATGAATATAATTTATGATAAACAAAAGCAATTTACCTTTTAACACAAGCAGTAAATGTGAACAACGGCTTTTCTATTTATGGTTTAATTTTAATTAACGTCACATTGGTGCAACACAACTAGCTATTGGTGACGATCGGGGATCAATTTTTTCTTTTGATGGATAGAACAGCTTAAAAATGTTATTAAAATGTGCTGCAAAGAAATTCAGTGGATGACGCTTTAAAAAGTCTTCCGATTAGAAAATGGCTACCGCTCTGAATAAAGCATGTCAAACTACGACCACAATTAGGAACAACTGACCCCACCAATATAATCAGTCATGCCTTCAGTGAACCCTCTGTGTTTTACTACTTTGTGGTACACTTAATAGACTAGTTACACCATCATTCTCATTCTAAACAGATACAAAGATTCCTTTGAAAACTGAATATCTGGATTGAAAAAAATACTTTAAAGCTAAGCGCGTGCTCAGTGAAACGGAAAACTCGTTTTGTCGAGTTTTGTTGGTGTGCATTATTAATTGGATTAATCATGGTGGTTTATCGTTATTGTGCAGGCCGTATATAGTGAGCGCCAACTGGCTTATTTCCCAGCGCACGTGCTCAGGAACTTGTCTGTCGATAACCGATGTAGCAGGGCGCAGACTGTCAGCACAATCGTAGTCCACCAAAAAGTACTTTGTAGTTCAGATATGTTGAAAATCCTTATGTACTATCAGATTGAGTAAAACATTTTAGGCCATAAAAATAACCATGCCCTATTTTCAACGTCCCGCTACAGCTCTGAAATTTTACTACCTTGCATAACATCCTACAATTGACTTGTGCTGCAAATTTCATTTCATTCGGATGATTCCTACATGGTGTTGCATTTTTTACAAACAGCAGTGTGTAAAATGGATGTTTTCAAATGACGTCCTTTGGAGCTAAGGAGGTACGTGAGGAAAATTTAAGCCAACATTTAAGGTTCATGCGCAAGTTTACCACAAGATAGGAAGTTTGCTAATGATGGAAAAGAGACGGAAATTCGGTTCAATATCTTCCCTGTTGTGAAGCCTTTGTTACTTGGACAGCTTCAAAAAGTTCTGCATGATCACAATAAATGCATACGAGATTTTAAAACAGCACTGGAGAATGCCCCAGAAGGTCAAGAGTTTAAAGTTGAGATTCATGCTGACAGAAATACATACACATAGAGGCCGTGGATCAATACATACACATGAACATAGGAGTCGATATAATGCGCCTACAACGAGTGAGGTGGATTTGGTAATTGTGAGGCAGGAGTTTGAAAAGCAGGATATCGTTATTCATAGCAGAGACACTAAGTTTGTGCGAATCACAGTGAAACTCACCATGCTTATGACGCTCTTCAGTACCCTCTTATGTTCTGCCGTGGAGAAGATGGATACTCCATTAACATACCCCAGCATGATCCAAATTCCAAAGCCCCTCTTAGAAAACAGTTTCTGCTTCAGACTTCTATTCTTACAGAATCATGGAAAGAGAAGGTCAAGAAAACTACATCTTACTCTATCGCAATCTTTATCAGTTTTAGGTTGACATGTACGCCAAGATAGAAACAGAATGACTGAATTTCACCAGACATAACCAAAGTAAATTGCGAACGGAAAACTACGTACACTTGCTAGACACCATATGCAATAGACATGGACATGTGTCTGATCTTGGCAAGGTGGTTGTGTTACCTTCCAGTTTTACTGGTGGACCCCGTTAAATGCATGAACGGACTCAGGACGCTATGACATATGTACGTCAGTATGGTCGTCCTGATCTGTTCATCACATTCACATGTAATCCTAGGAGGACCGAAATACAAGAGGCATTAAATGTCGGACAAAAGCCCCAAGACAGACATAACTTTATTGCTCGGGTGTTTCATATAAAAGTAAAAAAATTATCCATCTCTTGACAAAAGGTTCTATTTTCGGACAAAGTAGGTGTCACATGTACACTGTAGAGTGGCAGAAGCGTGGTTTGCCTCACTCCCACATTTTGCTATGGCTTCAAGACAGAATCATGCCTGCCCAAATCGACAGTGTCATAAGCGCAGAGATTCCCAAAGCAGAACTTGATCCAGTCCTTCATGAAATCGTTAAGTCTACGATGATTGATGGGCCGTGTGAAAATTGGAACAGAAATTCACCATGTATGATCGGTGGCTCGTGTAGCAAGAGATACCCACATCCACTGACCAAGGATACTCAGGCTGCAGATGACAGCTATCCCTAATACCGCAAACGATCTCCTTTTGATGGTGGTTTTACAGTCAATATAAAAGGAGTAGATATTGATAATAAGTGGGTGGTGCCGTACAACCCTGTCCTGTCACGAATCTTCATGGACCACATAACGTGGAATTGTGCAATTCTGTGAAGTCCATTAAGTATATCTGCAAATATGTTAATGAGGGTAGTGATCAGGCAGCATTTGGCTTAGAGAACGAATGGGATGAAGTTACCAAGTATGAGACAGAACGCTATATTAGTAGATCTGCAGCTGCTTGAAGAATCTTATGATTCCCCATTCATGAAAAATATCCACTCACCATGCATCTCTGTCCATCTCGAGAACGGTCAGCAAGTTTATTTTACATCTGAGAATGCCGCAGGTAAAGTACAGAACCCTCCCAAAACCACTCTCTTAGCATTTTTCGAACTTTGCATAGTAGATGCTTTTGCAAGAGGGCTTCTCTACAGTGAAGTTCCAGCGTACTATGTTTGGAAGAACAATAAGTTTAGCCGGAGGAAGCAGGGAAAGGCTGTCCCTGGACAAGAAGGGGTCAAACAAGATCAAGTGCTTGGCCGAGTGTATACTGTACATCCGAATAATGCTGAATGTTATTATTTGCGACTCCTACTTCACGAAGTTCGAGGGCCCAATTGTTTTAATGACCTTAAGACAGTGTTAGGTGTGGTTCATCCTACTTATCAGTCTTCCTACCGAGCGTTGGGGGTTGTTGGAGGATGACACTCACTGGGACCAAACTCTGGAGGAAGCTGCCACTTCTGACTCACTGTACAAGCTCCGGGAACTATGTTCTGTTATGTTGGTGTTTTCTCAAGTAGCAGATCCTGTAAAACTTTGGGAAAATCACAGAGACAGTCTTTCTGAAGATATAAAAAGGCAGATGGAGAACGAGTTTCGAGAGGTTAGCATTTAACACTTTATAGACATTGTTTACAACAAATGCTTTGTGCTATTAGAAAGCGTAGTATTTGCAATGTCTAAAAAAACACTTCAGCAGCTTGGCCTTCCTTCACCGTCTAATTATCAAAATGAAGTTAGTGTCAATCGAGAATACCCGAGAGAAATGTCTTACGACGTAGTCCAACTTTCTGAATTTGTTGCTCAAATCGTAAGTAAACTCAACACCGAACAAAGTCAAGTCTACCAAGAGATCATTGATAGCGTTGATTCAGATTCTGGATGGATTTTCTTCCTTGACGCTTCAGGCCGATCAGGCAAAACGTTCTTAATTAATCTGTTGCTTGCCAGTATAAGGAAAGACAAGAAAATAGCGATATCTGTAGCTTCATCAGGTTTAGCTACGACTCTGTTAGACGGTGGGAAGACAGCACATTCTGCCTTCAAATTGCCTCTCAACTTGAACTCTGAAACTCCTCTGTGTAACATTTCAAAACAGAGCTATACTGCCCAGGTACTTAGAGTGCAAGTTGATCGTTTGGGATGAGGGTACTATGGCTCACAAAGGAGGAATAGAAGCGTTGGACAGGACTCTCCAGAACATTCGGAGTAGTGAACATATGATGGGTGGGATGACTGAACTACATGCCGGGGACTTCCGGCAGGCACTTCGTACAGACCTGTCGTGCCTCGAGGCACACGTGCTGATAAAAGCCAGCCTCAAGTCATCCTATCTGTGGCCTAAAGTCTGAGTCCTATCCTTAAAAATCAATATGAGGGTTCATCTCAAAAGCGATTTGAAGGCAGAAGAGTTTTTAAATTTACTACTACAAATTAGCGATGGAAGATTAAAGGATGAAGACAACAAGGTACAGATTCCGGAAAATCTCTGTCAAGTTGTTAAAGATTTGAAGACTCTCAGTGACAAGATTTACCCTGATTCGAGCAATTTCAACATTAAAGACCCGAATTGGCTTAAGGAGAGCTATTCTCATGCCTATGAACGACTCCGCAGCAAGCATTAATGATTCCTTGTTGGACCAACTTCCTACTGAGATAGTGAAATATCAGTCTGTGGACTCCGTTGTGGAGAGAGAGGACGGGGTCCACTCTCCTGTGGAGTTCCTCCACACTTTAAATCCATCAGGGATTCCACCTCACAATCTCTGTCTGAAAGTTGGAGCACCAATAATGCTGCTACGGAATCTGAAACCTACTAATCTTTGTAATGGCACCAGGCTGCGTGTTAACTCCTTATAGAGTACGTGATTGAAGCAACCACCTTTACAGGATGTGGTTCGGGAGGAACAGTTTCTTACTCCGCTTTAATTCCCTCTGACTACCACTTTCAATTCAAACGACTGCAATTTTCGGTCTTGAATGCTTCGCAATGACGATAAACAAAGCTCAGGGGTAGTCGTTAAAAGTGGCTGGTGTGGATTTAAGAAAACACTGTTTTTCATATGGCCAGTTATATGTAGCCTGTTCACGTGTAAGCTCTCCTGACAGCCTCGTGATTATGGCGCCAGACGGACGGACGAAAGACGGAAGACTTGTTGGCGGAAGCGAGCTATCAAATAGAGTCCCCAAAATGAGCGACGTCACTGCCAATAAGGGAGAATCGACGCAACATGACGTCGGAACCATCAACTTTCGAGCCGGCAACCGTAGAAAAGATTTTCTGCAGACGACGTTCGCGCCTTGAGAAACGACGACGCTTCAACCCGTAGAGTGGAAAGTATCGCCTCGAACGCCGGGTCCTAAAACTTGTTTTATTAGGACGCAAGTGCCTAGTAGATCTTCGGATCAGATGTATTATTTTGTTTAGATAACAGACTAGAGTAAGGATCTGAGAATAGGATCCCATAGGTGCTCACGAAGAGACCAAATATAGGAAACCGTTCCTGGAAGACCCCTCGATCCATTGAAGATTTAACTGATTCTTGCCTGCTCTGCGAGAGAGAATTACGTAAGGATACCGAAATTATTGTAGGAGGCCATCTCCTGTGTGTTGGCCGTGAACTCTTGCAGTTATGTGGTAGAAGGTCAATGTTTATCTCTTACGAGTTGAAATAAAATTTAAATAATTCAATTAATTTATTCAATGTTCTCGTCTGCAATCATTATGTGGAGTATGCTCTCAAGGGGCTCACAAAGAGTTTCTCTGGATCAGAGTCGATTGTGGTTTCACCACTACAGCTCTCGATCACATACAACTAGCCTCTGCAACGAGTTCCTCATGTCACATATTTAAAGGAGTATTTACCAGCACTCAAATCTCGAGCACAAGCTACTCACTTCTCCTATGAGTCAGTGGTGTTGAAAATCTTTGCCCAAATATCAATCTGTCTCCCATTGAACATGTTTGGATCGTCGATTGCACCCCTCCCTGAATATAAGTGATCTGTAGTTGCGTTGCAGATGCTGGGCATAATATGCCACAACATAGTTTAAGAACTCTATTTGTCTCCTTGCAGCGTCGCATATCGCCATGCATCGACTCCGGAGGAACATTTCTGTGCTCAGATGGCAAAATGTTACAAGTCACTTTTCCCAAAAAATTGACTAAGTCCCATCCTGGAGTCTTTTTTGTTGATGTTTAGAAGGTGGCAAAATGCCGTAAGTCTTTTTCTTTCAGTTTATGAGAAAGCATAGGTGGGACATTTGTAATAAATCAAAAACCACAGATACACATGTTGAATCTTGAATCGTAAAATTGCTGTCACGAAAAATTAAAAAAGCGACTTGTAACATTTTGCCATCTGACTACAGATTTACAATATGCTACTTTATAACCATTCATATGTAATTCTGTAATAACAAAGAGTCTAGTAGATTTAATATTCTATTATTTCTTAATCTCTTTATGTTCATCATATATGCTAGGTTTCATTCTGCCCTCTGTTGATTCAATATTTTCCTGCTCAAATGTATCAATACAGTGTTTCGCAAAACGTTTAAGGTAACCGTACACGTTCGAGATTTGTTTTTTAAATTTAGTACAAAAACATTTTAATGATATTTTTATGTTTAGTGCTATTAAACAATAGCATCGGGCTATAAATATTTGAAATATATAATATTAATTTTATAAAAATGATAATTATGTATGAAATTTTAAAGAAAATATGTCAAAAACTTCAAACGTTCTATATGAAAATCTATTCAACCAATCTGAAAAATGATGCTACCAAAATAAACTACATGCATTTTTCTAGGGAATGAACTAGAATCAAAAGTAACAAAAACTTTACAAGCGATCGAAAAATGAATACAAAATTTTTTATTTTTACAGTCCTATTTCTTAATTAAATGACCATAATTTAAAAATTATTCAACTCAGCATAATTATTCTAGTTCATTCCCTAGACAACATTATAAAGAACAAGTTCTCAAAGTTTTACGAGAATTTCTCAATAACTTTTTGCATTATAATATTTGAAGTGAGGAAATAATGCATAAATATTAATGTAGATTAAAAAATAGTTTGAAGTGGATCGTTTGCTCTCTCTCTCTCTCTCTCTCTCTCTCTTGCTTTTACTGTTTGTGCAAAGAATTTTGTTCTTCACTTCTCTTTGAAATGTGCACAATATTTTCAAAAGAGAAACCATTTAAACTTTTAAGAAAACTTTCTAAAATTATATTTGCATAACTTTTAAATTTAAATTTTTACAGGTTTTTGGTCTTTTAACAGCCATTTCCGGCATTTTCCATACCTACTTCCGGTTTCCCTCCACCTCGATTAAAATCGTAATATCTCTGCAACTAATTAACTTAGAAAAAAATCAAATATATAAGTCAAAACAATACTCTATCAAATAACCCCCCCCCCCCCAAAAAAAAAAAATCAGAATTTTCGGTCAAACAAGACATTTTTAACGTGTTTGGATATCTTAAATAGCAATTGTAAATGTTTTATTTGCTTTAGTGAATGAACAATGTCAACATGACTTCCCTTGTGTTGACATGATAATTTCATTAAATACATCTATTACCAATTTTTCTGTGATATTGTGAATAGCATTGCATCAAACGGATCTTATAGTAACATTTGTAATCTATGAATCTTCTTATTCCCCAACAGTGTACTTGATAGATTATAAATAGGGTTAATCATCTTCAGGCTATTTTCGTTTTATCTATTTCAAAAATTTTTTACTTGAAGTTGTCTAACTTGTGGTTAGCACGCTTGACCAAATACAGAGGCTGTTCACACATTTTTTAGACAATGTATATGGTGTTCACAAAACTAAATTACATAAAAATTCTTGTGTTTTAAATGTTCTATTTGATAGCCCTTATTCTGAACTATCTTTCGACAACGTAATTTCTAGGATAATAATGCCTTTTGAAGTGTCAGAAGAGGTATTCTATCTCATTCCTCCTGAACAGCTTTCCAGAGTTCTGAAAGGGTTGTGGGACGACGTTTGGATAAGCAGATTTTAAAAGTCAGAAAGCACAAAAATCCATAGGTGATGCATCAGGAGATTTAGTAGGGATATCAGTGAAGGGTATGGCATTTATACCGTTTTTTGTTCCATTTCTTTTATGAAATTTACAGTGGATTTTGATGTGTGACTGCTAGCTTTGTCTTGATGGAGTTCCACAGATTGATGGCACTGTGGGTAAAGCGATGGTATTTCATTCAGAAAAATTGGCGATAAAATATGTTCCTGATAGTATTTGGAGTTAATCTTGACATTTTTTCCCACTCTCTTTATTTTTAACTTGCTATTATATGAAACACCAGCAACAATCATGAATCCCTTAGAAAAACTTTCTTTCGATTCTGTGAACCATGTACTTAAATTTTTTTCTCCCTTTTTATGATATTAAATGGCTCTTTTTTTGCTGCAATCATTTAAATACACCCATGATTCATCTATTGTGACAATTTTTTCCCATTTTTCTTTGGATAAGTGTTTCTCATATAGAATTCGGCAGCGTGTCCTGCTTTCAGCGATATGCTTTGGAGAAAGACGATGCACATTGCGATTTTTCGCTTTCTTAAGATTTAAATCAACGTTTATCATTTTGTTTACAGTGGACACCGATCATTTTAATGATTTTGCAACTGTCCTTTGACTAGGGGGATGTTCTTTTAACTTTAAACAACGTACCTTTGCAATAGTCGAAGATGTCCGTTTCTTCCTTGGATACTTGTTTGGAATTTTTGTCCCACTTGAGGCTCCAATTTGAAGTTTTTTTTCTTTCTTGTTGACGATATTACCTATCGACGCTTTAGATATCACAAAACCATGACTCTCACATCGTTTTTAGGTAACGGAATATGAATATTTCTCTTCGGAAAGAGAATAAATATAGCCTTCGAACCACTGCTTCGTTAAAAACGCCATTTTGAATAAAATCAAATTTCTCAAGCCGCAGACGATAATTTTGACTTCTAAAAATATAGTACAACTGCAATTATTTCTTTTGCAGCAATTGATTTTTTATTACCGCTAACCAAAATCGTCTAAAAAATGTGCGAACTGCCTCTGTATAGCGTTATCACAAAACAACTAACTTAAGGTCATACATATACTACTTCAAAAAAATATGTGTGGCTTTTAAGTAAATCTCAGAATAGTTATCAACTAGCCAGGTACACATCTATCATGTACTCAATCTTTTTTAATGTATGCATGAACGATTGAAATGCAAACCGAATAATGGTATTAGCAATCTCAATGTTCACGATTTTATTGCTAGCAGCTGTGATGACAGGAAAGCGCAAAAGCGAAACATCAAACTGAACACGATTAATAACCGGTATATCCTCCTTTCCCTCAAGTTATCCGAGAAAATAGCAGATAGCATGGACGAAAAGTACTCTTTAGGAATCTTGGATTACCTTACCATAGGTCTATCTTTCCTGATTGCTGCGGCTATCGGGATTAAATTCCAATCTTCTAATGGGCATCGTAGAACGACTAGCGAGTATCTTATGGCAGGAAGGAACATGTCTTTATTCCCTGTGACGCTTTCCATCCTCGTAACTAATTTGTCAGCTGTGACCATGTTAGGTCAATCTGCCGAAGTCTACAAGTATGGGTCTCAGTTGATCCTTTTATCGATTGTACTTCCTGCTGCGGTGATTTTGTCTGCGTATATTATTTTGCCTGTGTATTTTCAGTGTGGTGTGTCTTCAATCTATGAGGTATGGAATTTGACTGCTTTTCTCTCCGTAAGGATCCAGACTTACCCATTTTTTCAATTCGTTGGCATGCTCCTACCGCTTGTTTAAATATCTATTATAAATTACTAGCCACTGCGTGGCTAGACCGGAGTTGTCCATGCCCGTGGTCAGTACCTTACATCACGGTGTTGTCCGTATTAATCTTGTGTTTTCCGCAAATTTCAAATCCGATGTTGAAGATATATATATTTATTTAAAAAATTATTTACTTAAAGAAAATCATATTTTTAGGTATCAATCTAATGTGAAATTTCCCGCAGATTTCAAATCCATTGAAATTTTCAATCTATCTTTAGCAATTTTTAAGCAAAGGGCAGAAGTTGCAATTTGTTTTTGTTTTTTTGGAAAGAGAAATTTTACGTGACGTCATAATCCCTTGCGAAAATATAAAAGATATATTCAATTTAAAAATAATTTATTTAAAGATAATCATACTTTTAGGTACCGATCTAAAGTGATTTCAAATCCGTTGAAATTTTTACTCTATCTTTAACGGTCTAGGTGATAGAAAAAAGCTATATATTTATTTAAAAAATTATTTACTTAAAGAAAATCATATTTGTAGGTATCAATCTAATGTGAAATTTCCCGCAGATTTCAAATCCATTGAAATTTTCAATCTATCTTTAGCAATTTTTAAGCAACGGGCAGAAGATGCAATTTGTTTTTGTTTTTTTGGAAAGAGAAATTTTACGTGACGTCATAATCCCTTGCGAAAATATAAAAGATATATTCAATTTAAAAATAATTTATTTAAAGATAATCATATTTTTAGGTACCGATCTAAAGTGATTTCAAATCCGTTGAAATTTTTACTCTATCTTTAACGGTCTAGGTGATAGCAAAAAAGAACTGCATAGCTTAAGTTAAAACGTTTTTCTATCCTTTGCTGGAAAATCATTCCTCTGCGCACAATGAAAACGGAAACGGGAAAAATAAATTTAGAATCTGTTATATCTTTATTGTTATGCCATTCCAAAGAAAACAATAATAATTAAATTTCATTAAATTCAATTTAAAATGTTCTAGATCAAATTTTAAAATTCGCCGTGGCCCAAAAATTGCAAAAAATTTGGACTACCTGTGCGCCAAATCTCATTGCTGTAAGTGCCATAGAATCGTCAGGATTTTGATCACAAAAAACAAACAGACAGACAAACACTTCCTTTTATAATAGTAGAGATTTATCATTACTATTTAAAATCGTTACGGTGAATGGGAATGTCCCTAGGTATGTGGTTAATTATTAGAGCCCAAGACTGTATCCCCGTTGCGGTACTTTATGTGGGACCTCGTGTGATTATATCATCGAGCACAAAGAAGAAATCGTATTAAAACTGTTTTTGACAAATTTATAATTCATTTAACGTTAACGACAAATAAAGCCGTTGGCAAATATTCAATTTAAAACACAGCAAACACTGAGGAGTGTCTTTCTTGGAAGAGGGGGACTTTTAATTGGCACAAATTGACGTTACGTCCGAGGGAACCAGTTAACACTTACCATGTTGGGTTGACCTGAGCTGGTATCAGAGTTCGGTACGAAACGCTGCCACTATCGTAACCTTTATTTTGGTAGACAGACAACCTCTGCCTGCATGAACTTTATTGACTGTGGGACACAAAGACAAAGCCGTGTTGAAGATTCGATGAGGAAATTTCTTTTCTCAGATCTAATTCAAAATTTCTTATTGATAGATTCATGAACAGAAAGACCAGAAGAGGTACGCTGTTTGGCTTATGTGCAAAAAAGGCATAGCGGTAACATTGAAATCGAAGTTGCAGGTTTCAGGCAAGATTCAACATTTACCCAGAAGGTATATTCGAGGAAAGTTAAGACCGGAAGGGCTATCACATTTGGCTTATGTGTGATTAAAGCCTAGCAGTTGCAAGGATCGAAGTAGCAGGCTTCTTGGTACCACGTTGATAAATACCAAAATTTTCCCAGAGTGGCAGATTCGAGGAAAGAAAAATAGAAAAACAAGACCAAACTTTTTTCCCAGCGGACAAACTTAAGTCTTCGCACTCTCTTTCCCCTATCTGACCACAGGCCTTGTTCATAGTCTAAATTTCTTCTTCTTGTGGATCTTTTATTAGATGCAGCAATACACTAAATTGTAAATTTTTGAACATTACCCGGAACCTTAAAAATCCTTTCTTTACTGACAACACTTTTAGACAAACTTTTTACAGTTTCGTATGCCAGAGAATTATACATAAAAATTTTAACCATCAATTTTCTTCAAAATGTGCTAAATAATTTTAAAATTAAAAAAATGTGAAAAAAATCAAGAATTTTTAAAGTCTTTCATCTTTTTTACTTTTTATGATATAAGCTTGAATTTTTTTTTTATAATATTCCATTAACTATAATCTAAATTTACAGGTATGGAATTGAAGATACATTGAATAGAGAGATCTTGAGTTAAAAAATAAAACCTGAAACGCTACGTAAAATATCACAAAAAACGTCACTTTACTGCACATTTATATTTTAAATAAAATTTTACTATTTATAAGTAAAAATGCATATCTGTATTTCATAATAAGATTCCAAATCATGTAAAAGAAATTTAAAGTCAATTGATTGGAAATTAAAAAAGCCTTTGCATTTTGAATTATAAGATATATACAAAAAAAAATAAGTAGGAGAAAAAGACGTATAAAGTTTTAAAATTAAAATTATGGCTATGAAATTATAAATAAAAATGATTCACAAAAATGATTCACATTTACTATAGCTACTTTCTACGTATAAGTGAAGTTTAAAACTTCCCGAGACCATAAGTGATCCCTTCTTTTTTTTAAGAGCCAATTCCTTTTGTTCTGATTGTTGTTTTCACTAATTTTCGAACGTTTGAAATTTGGCACTTAAACTGTTCTTTCGCTGATAGTTCTTTCCAGTATCAATTATCTGTCCACGTTTTAAGGTATTGGATCATAATCTAATCCCAACAGCTTTCTGAATATGTTGAATAGTTGAAAGTACCCCTATATTATACTCGCAAACTGCTTCTGATGTGGCCATTTCGACACGTTTTTTGACAAAAAATTCTCATTTGGACACTTGGACCAAATCATGTAACTTGGAACATCCTTCTAAATGTTGATCAGAAGCAAGACGCTGGTATATTAAATAATTATTACTGAATGTTTTGGCATCCCCATCCGAAAGTAATGTTGTATATCAGTATAATTAATAACAACGTATAAACAGAAAAAGAAACAGAATAACAAATATCAAACAGAAAACCAAAACTAAAGCCTTCTTTTTTCTCAAATTATGGTCATAATTTACTTGTACAGCGCTGATACTGATGTAAATTTAAAAAAAAAGCCAAGATATCATTAACAGTTACAAGAAAACGTTTCAGCTTCTAGGCTATTTCATTTAATTAATTGAAAATAAATATCGAGGCTTTGCAGACGCACAAATGCGGTTGGTTTCGGTTTTGAAACACTGTGATCAAACAGGTGTACACTCACAAAAATCCTTACAACTTTAAAAAAAAATACAAGAATCAGTCTTATTTTCTAGGACAACATTTTAAACAGTATAAGGCAACTTTTTAAACAAAAAAATGTTTTCTGTATTTTTGTCATTTTTAAGGGGTGCTAGGTCCTCTTAAAAGATATTAGAACTTAATTATTATCCGCTTCGAAAAATATAAATTTTTTACTATGGCTAACTACGGGTTACTATTTAGTTAGAAACATGATGGAAGTAAAAATTCTGAGTATATAAGTATTTTATACTCGGCCTCGGGGGCTGAAAAATTATATCGAAGTTCACCTCATTTAAGCTCATGCTTATTAACGCGATAGTGATTCATGGCATTATTAATGTAATCTCTATTGCCAAATAAAGAATTGTATTTTCAGTTAAATTAAATTCGTGAGAGCTGTATTAGAAAATTGAAACCTGGGAAATTTTCTAAGCATACTGACAGTATGACAGCAGTATGTTTTCATTTGCGAATAGTTCCTTTTTAGTGTTCTCTTAGTTTTAGTTTGAAGTCAACAATTGCCTTATACAGTCGGTTTTACCAATTTTAAAAACCGGAATAATTTTTCGAACTTTATCAAGTTTCAATTTGTAGAACTATACCAAGAACAAATGTCTTCTTAAACAACAGCATTTTTGCTATTTTTTCTCGCGGTTCATTGGGGTTTGTAGTAAATGGATTCAAATGAAGCTTCAACAGTCCTTCATAGAAATACAGTTCCTGGTTTACTAAAAAAAAGTGGCAAATACTAGTGATTAGATATTTTGCTGATATTTTCTTGTCTTTTATTCTATTCAGTATTTGGAACAAAGGTTTGGGAAACTTACGAGATCTTTGGTTTCTGCTTTCTTCATATTTCAAATGGTAATTATGACTTTGCTTAAACTGATATTAATCTGCAGTAGCCATGTTCTCTTCACTTAGTTTACGTTTAGTTCATCATTATTTAGATCGTCTTCATGTCTGTCTGTCTGTATGCTCCTGCTCTAGCTCTGAGTGCTGTCACAAATATATCCATCGAATTATCCATTATTCTATTGGGATTTGTTTGCACATTTTACTGCTCAGTGGTTTGTATAGTTTTTTTTTTCATCCTTTTATTCACATGTTTCCTTCAATATTATTCTAAGACATTTATTTCGCTCATAGTTATTTAGATATATGTATAAGTGATTCTGTGAACTTTTTTACCACTATTATCAACTGTGAACTCATAAATCAAACTGGAAAAAATTACTACTGGTACTAACTTTATAGCATTGCCATACGAACAATACAATCAACTGTAGTCCTGTTTTTAAAACTATTTTCTATTTCCGTAATTATAGTAGTTAAGTAATATTTAAGTTCATAATTATACTTTTATACCATTCTTCTAGAATACGTATTATAATTATTCAATTTAAGAATTAGAGCATTGATTCGTATAAAGTTATTTAAAAAATTTAATAATTACGACAATTTGCGGAATGTTTTTTCGCGCTCGGGTCGATGTCAATTTGAAATATCATATGACCCTTCAAGTACTAATTGGCGAGAATATAGCAGTCTCTGCGTTACCACAGAACTCCATAGAACTTCATTGTCTGAGTGCATTCTGAGTGCATTGGTATGAACTGACACAATGCACTCACTACAAACTGTTATGAGATGCCTTTTAGGTGCTCTTAGTGAAAGGATACCCACATTTACATGTTGTCCTTAAGAGGAAGCTCAGAAGTCAACTCAACTTCAGCACATACAAGGTTCGAAGTCGAAACCAAATGCTTTCTGCCTATCAGTTTTGTAAGATCAGCCACTGGTGGTTCTTTTAGGTAAAATACTCTTTCCCCCCCCCCCTCCATAAAAAACGAAAGTGTTAGGAAGTGGAAAAATTTTAGGGTAATTAGTTTTCACTAGGGGGCCCGCCCCCTGCTCGCTAACGCTCGCCAACCCCCAGAGGATTGCTTCGCTGCACGAACCTATGCTAGCTTCGCTCGCATCAATGAAGACATGTGTCCTAGCAGAAGAAATTGTTAACAAAATACGATATTCCACAAAAATATTTTTCAAAGCTAAATTTTTTTGCTGTTTTTCAGAAAAGATATATACAGTACCTATAGAATCAGAATTCAAATGAAAACTTTGAGCAAATTTTGACTCGAAATTTGATCGCTTATTTGGAAATTGAATACCCAGCATGTTGTTTGTGTGTACATTTACCCCTGCACTCGAGCCACCCACGCTTTTTCATTGAGTTTGTTGTCGAAAGTTGAAGTGCAAGCGTCTTGTTGAACTATAATTGTTGGCTTTGAAAAGGACCTTTTTTTAATGGCCCTGAAAAGATCCTCCGCTTTCTTTGATTTCTAATATTAACTGCAACAGCTGAACTAAAATTAATTTTTTTCAATAAAATTTCATTTGAAAACGCTATAAATTCAATCGAAGCGCGAGGCTACGTGATAAACAAACAATCGTACAATATTGCCAAAACGCGATAACAAATAACGTCTTTTTTGCGTGCCACGTTAGAGAATTATATATATATATAGATTGTGCGGTAATTCAAAAATCTTGTCATAGGGTGGTTTAAAGGCAGTTTTGTGGACAGATGTGTTTCAAGCCCTACTGATGTTTATGTGCTTTGTGGTTGTCTATGTCACTAGTTTGATCGATTTGGGAGGCATTTCAAACATCTATAGACGTGCCAAAGAGGGGAAAAGATTAGTATTCTTTGAGTAAGTAATTTCCAAAACTTTAATGAAAACTGATGCAAAATGTTTGAGGTCATACTATCATTGTATTGTGTCCAACACTAAATATATTTGGTAATTGTCTTGATGCTTGTCCCCTTTAGTCTCTTAAATAAACAAGTTATACGAATAATCTAACACTTCCCCTTACCAGTATTTAAATGTTTCTCTCTTGTATTAGTCTATTTTGTTGGACTACCTAGCAGCGTACATCAAGCATTAGGTGATTTTTATAATGTTACAGTTATTGCAAAGTGTCTAGTTTGTAATACAAGTGTTTCTAACAATTATATCAAAGAAGAATAGTTATTGACATATTAATGCTAATGTAATTTACTATATTATTCTTAAGGATTTATATCTTTTACTTTAAACATACACTGAAGTACCAAATAAAATGCTACTAACGAGCTTATGCATAATACATAGAAACACCACCAATACACTTCATTTATTGCGTTTGACAGTGTATATATTAAACTTATAGACATCTGTCGACGCATCTAGAGCTCTTTCCACCATGAGAGTGGATAGTTATCACGATTTAGGTTATATTTTATTTGGGTTTTACAGTTAATGCACGTGAGAGGGGTCAGTATTTCAGAGGTAGAGGAGAATTTTGGATTTTCATGTACTACCGTTTCAAGTATGTACCGTGACTAGATGAATTTTTGCAAAACCTGTAACTTAAGACAGCAGTGTGGCCATAAAAAGACTGTCTGAACGTGACCAGCGTCGGTTGGGAACAATTGTTTCACACAATAGGCGTTCAGCACTTCCTCGAGTAACATCGGAATTCAATGATGCATCCGCAACAAACATCAGAGTTACGACTTAGTAAGTTCTTTCAAAGATATGCGCTTTAGAAGCAGATGCCCCCCGCGAGTACCCTTGATAATTACTCGACACGTAGCTGTGACCCTTGCCTGAGATCGGGAATACTGTCACTGGAGACTTGATGACTGGAAACGAGTAACCTGGTCTGGCCTGACTAATCACATTCCCTACTGTTTCAAACAGATAGAATGATTGGTGTGAAGAATACCACATGAAACCATTGAGTTTTCTTAATTGGGTTTCCAATCTATAGGCTGGAGGGCATCGAAGTGGTATGGCATTTGCTTAACTGGTATTCAATGGGACCCCTGTTACGTTTACAAGCGTCTCTGATAGGTGAACGTTGTGTGTGCATCCTTTTAGACTACTTACAACCGTTCATGTCCAACGTTCATTTTAATGGGTCTGGACTATTCCAACAGAACAACACGTCTAGACACGCCAAAATATGGTTAGAAGAACACTCATCTGAGTTTAGGGTCTTGCCATTCCCATCTAAGTCACTGTCAGGAAGCTGTCGCCAACTGGAGAGATTGGCAAGTGCCAACTGGAGCGGTTGGCGAGTGACGAGCGCAACAACCAGGAGAAGGGTTGCTAGGATCAGGGAGAGTCTTGAGAAAGACGAGTAACAGAGAACCAATGGTTTTTTCTCCGGATTAAGTTAATGTGCGCTACCGTCATTAATAACCAGTCAATGTTTTCTGGTCATGTTATATCTATGTTATGTATCGTGTCCCTTTTCATCTAATAAATTATCTTGGGACTAAAGACTGCTGGCTTGACTTTTTATGATTTTGGAAGCAATAGAAAGAACCCATCAACAGTCACTAGATCTGAACATTATTAACCACATTTGGGATGCCATGCAACGCGTTGTGGAACACAGAAATTCTACATCTGGGAACAAAGGAATTGATGACCGCTCTATAAGAAGTATGGTATCCAATATTTGCAGAAGCAAGCATGCGGTGTCCATTCCCCAGCATTTCTTCTGCATTTCTATGGGTTTGTGGAAGGCCTAACAAGCACTAGACTGGTGTACCAGTTTTTAAGGTTCTACAGTGTAATTCTGGGTATCTTTCACGTATCTTGCATTCAAAATTAAAAACTATCTATTAATGTTATCACCTTCTAAACCACGAGATGAAAATTCGTTTTCATTTTAAGATAATTTTTTAAATTCTCAACTCATACAATTTTACAAAACATTAAAATAAAAGTGCACTGAAATATAAATTTGACATAAGGCATCGGTAACTACTGAGTTGATGACAATGGGTTTTTCTCATTTTAAATATAATGGATGGTTTGTTTTTTTAATTTTTTCTAGTCTTAGTTTAGATTTTAATAGAAGATATACTTTTTGGAATGTAATCGCTCGAGGTCTCACTGCTGGTATTGGAAATTATGGCGTCAGTCAAATAGAAGTACAAAGAATGCTCTGTCTCGGCAATTATGAAAGAGCTTTATCGTGAGTAACAAAGATTTTTTTTTCTTTTGCACAAAAGTTAGTTAACTAAAACTTTTAGAGCAGGAATTTGTTTTTCTGTGGTGCAAGAGCCGTTTTTGGACATGAAACTTCGAGCATTTTGAGTATGAAGTTGGTGTTTTACAAGATGGTTTCAGACCTGTCATAAAACCATCATCCACCCCAAATTCATTCGTCTTTACCGAAAATAACTTTATTGCGCTGTGGCTCTTGAGCTCTTGCACTTGTAAACTGACGAAATATGAGCACCGGCGTTATATTTCGTCCAATCGAAAAACACCCCTTCTCATGTAGGTTTTCGACACGAAATCGCGTGGTAGATTATTTTACAGTCGATTCTCCCACCTTTCATGTCACAAAAGTACGAAAATCATCAAGCCTGGGGGAAAAATCAGATCCATTGCTGAAAGATAAAACCTACTTCAAAAGCAAATACCTTACAACAGTTGTTTGCCTAATCTGAACTAACATCGGCATAAAGTAAACTAAGCTTTGGTTTACTTTTAGTCTTTATGGCATGCGCAGAGAAGAGCCATCTATCTGTCTCCGCAGAAGTCTTTACAATATCGGCGAAGTACAAGTGAAGCACACAAGACAAAATTTTCAAATATAAATTATTTAGCTTTTTTTTTACGTTAAAAAAAATAGGGGGGGGGGAGTGCATTGTCATTTTTTCTTTACATGAAGGTATCATAGGGAGTATAGGAAGGAAGCATAGGGAGTAGAATGTTTTCTCCTCGTTTTCTCTGAAGTATGTTTTAGACTCTGCTTCACTTGGGAATCGACTGTATATAAGCACAGATACTCCCGGGGTTTAGTCCATTAGAAAAACATACTTTTTAGGGAAGGTTTTTGACAAGGAATCGCGTGGTAGATTCTTGTGTGGTCGATTTTAAACATTCATAAGTTACAAAAGAAGGGGAAGCATGATATCTGAGTAAATAAATAAAAAGCTCCATAGCTGAAGACAAATCTCATTTGAAAAGTACACCTTACAACAGTTGTTAGCCTAATCTGAACTAACATCAAAATAAATTAAGTTTAGGTTTAGAAAAAAGGCCTGATCGAATTAATTGCTCAATACAAATTATGAATTCTATATTATTTTCTAAATGTAATGAAGAAAGCTTCTTTTTTAGCTATGAAGACATTCTTTGTTACTAATTTGAATTTCATTTTTTCAGAGCCACACTATGGAGCTGTATACCACTCACAATTCTTATCCTCAGTTGCAATTGCTTTGGATTGGTTTTGTATGCGATATTTTATCTATGTGATCCAGTAACTAATCAAGCTGAAACTGGAGTGTCAAAATACGATCAAGTATGACAAGTATTTATACTGCCGTAAATCTTAAAGTTAAACCCTCGATGTTACTTTTTAAAAATACTATTTAACGTACCATTAGTGGCGGTCTTTCTTAATAATCTAGATCGCGATGCATTTTATTTTCTAGTTACATACGCATTAGCTTTTTTAATATGTATTAAGACATGTTAAAAAACAAATAAATATAAGAAATGTATGATTTAAATTTACAAATGAAGCATTTTTAGTTATTGTTTTCATTAGGTACGTTAAAAAGACACCGTGCTCCTGTCAGGACCAGTGTAATTAAAAGAGGGTTAAGTAATGAATGGCTGAATTAAAACACTCCTGACTGCTAATGAACAATGTTACACATAAGCCACCAACATTTTTTTTTCAGTTGTTTCCTTATTATATTGTTATGCGATTAAACGCTGTACCGGTATTGACAGGGCTGTGTGTGGCTGGAATCTTCAGCGGTTCGTTAAAATTCCTTCGAGTTTAAAGTTTGGAAATATGTCTGTACATGGTTACAGAACCTAAAAAAACCCTTGTAACTAGAAAACTATTTTGAATATATACAAGATCTTTGCATCGTTTAAAAGCTAAGGAGTAGGGAAATATTTTGAAATAATAAAAAATATTGATATTCTTGTCTATTTTCGTGATTTCTAGTGTATACCTACACTTTAAGTTATGAATATTTAAAATAAAACGCTCCTTGCAGCTAATGAACAATGATACAAATAAACCGGCAACAATTTTTTTTTTCAGTTACTTCCTTATTACATTGTTATGCGATTAAACTCTGTACCGGGATTGACTGGGCTGTGTGTGGCTGGAATCTTCAGTGGTTCGTTAAGCACCATCTCGTCTGCCCTCAACTCTCTGTCAACCGTCACAGTCATAGATTTCATACAGTCTTTCTGGACCCCTTCTACGCAGAATGACACTAAAATGGTCTTTATTGCCAAAGGCTTAGGTACGTATCAATGATCACTTGCATTTATATATACTTGTCAGTCGCATGTCTTAAAACATATGAAGAAATTAGTCATGTTAGAACAAAATATCTCAATTATTTTGTGAAATTTTTCTCTAAATACCTATCATCATACTGTGCCTCAGGCACAAAAAGGTGCAAAATTCGAAGGATCTTTAGGTGCATTAATTTTCTCTAAAGATTTTCCTGAATTTATCGTTAACATAAAGTAAATCGTCATCTGACCGTGGTTCAAAATTATGAGGTGTTATCTCGGATCTTTCCCTTAAGGGACTGATCCCGAAGGCTTTCGCGGAATCCCTCACTTTTTCGGCACTCCTTGGCGAGTTGGCGAAAGCCGGCTGTATCGCCAACTGCGAGAACTGTATCGGGCCAAGCGAGACGAGATTTGACGAGAATTTGATATACCCTCTTGCTGCCATCTGTTGAAGGAATCTTTTTATAAGTTTTTTTCAGTTTTAAATGTTTTGCTTCAGCTACAAATATATATTAAATACTTTTTTAATATATGTTTGTGTGACACACCCTAATATCTTAAAAATAAATATGAAATAAAACAATAATTATTTTTTTTCCTTTAAGAATACACGTGTAAAAAATGTCTGTTTCCTTAACAGCCCAAATGCAAATGCTATAATTATAGGATATGAGTTAGAAAAAACTTTGTTTCGAAGAAAGCTTTTGAACAGTCGAAATAGAATATTTTTTCAATTTAAATTTTGTAATCTTGAGCTTAAATGAGTAAAACTAATCAAGAAGTGTATTTGTTTACAAAAAATTACTTTAGTTAAATCTTAATACTTATTATTGATAACTGCTTTTACTAAGTTTATATCTACTACTAGTTGTCTCCCCAAACAGTGGCGAGATTATATTAAGTAGGCGATCAAACAAGAGATTTGATTCATAAGAAACTATATTATGAAAATAAAAACACTAGGTTATAAGGGCGAATAATTTCCATAATAAACAACGTAATTGTTTAATCCGCCTCTCCCTCGCATCTTAAACAAATACATACTCATCAACTCTTTCTATTTGACGAGTTTTAGAGTAAGTGATCATTTTATATTGTAAAAATCATAACAAAACGCAATTGATTGACTAAATTTCAAATAAATGTAAACATATACAATTTGTTTACATGGGGTACTTCTTATACCGCCTGCTTCTTATATCAACCAATATTACGAAGTAGTTACAATAGAGATGGATAAAGTATTACAAAAAAAAAATCATGTTATATCTTGAATGTCAACATAATATCTATAGAATTTCAAAAAAAAAAAAAAAAAAACAGACGGAAAATTATGGCATTTAGCGAGAAAAAATACGAAGTAAGTAAAAAGTACGAAAAACAACGTAGTAGAGTTGCTCGAGAAATTGAGAAGGATTGCCAATTTCCCCAACTTTCGGTTCTCAAAGCGCTTTAAATCGCCAACTCGACAAGGGGTGCTCAAAACGTGAGGGATACCGCAAAAGCATCCCGGACCGTGGTCAATAGCCCGTTGTGTTGCTTTAGTACTACGTTAACTACCCCAATTACCATTACCATAAAGTAAATCCGAAAAACTTCCTACCCATAAACAAAACCTTTTTTATCCGATGCCTGATCACTATTAGGAGCTGTGATCAACATTTATTTCCATTACTATGAAAATACATAGCTTGCCGTAAAATACTTATCTTCTGACAGCTAACGGTTCAGTGTTGTATTTAGGGATTTACCAATTTGCTGCATTATAGAATGTTGTTTTTAACACGTAGATACCACTTATACTTGCTCACAATATCATATATTTCAATTTGTGCCCTACGGTACTTCATGGTCAATATGTCAATGAGAATATGTTACCATTATGACTTTGATTTCATATCATTTTCAGCTTCAGATCGTTATGACTGCATCACTAAAACTCTCCTCTTTATAAATATTAACAAAGTATTGATATTAACCTCTAACAAAAATTACAAAACATTTCATCGTGTAAGTAATCCTGATCAAGAATCGTTGTTAGTATTTCATTCACGTCCTAGAGTCTCCAGTTAAAGATAAAACTGGAATTAAAACCGTTTAATTCTGTGCCGAAAATTTCTGTCGGTTATTTTTTTATACATCAGTTTGTAGTAGTTCGGAACATGCTCTAACTTATAATCCCTTTGAATTTGCCCTAATTATATTGATAAAATATTTGCTTTCCTTCTTTCATACCATTTTTATGTAAAAGTGGCTCAGATTCATTCTCTAGTTGACTTGTAAGACTTACTTTATAGACAATAAAAGTTAAATAATTTATATTCCTAGTGAAAAAATGGAATAGATTTTTGAAACGGGAATTAAAAGTTGAATGTAAAATCTTATATTTTTATGAAAAGAAAATTTTTACCAAACCTGTTTCATTTATTTTAAAATCAATTCGGGAATAGATTTACAGTAAGTACTAACAGACACCGCAGCAAAACATTAATGCACGTGATGTTGCCAAATGGTAATTTTTTAATTAATTATAACCGACAAAAATCGCTGAATGAAAACAAATACTAAGCAATTTTTATTTGCAGTTATCTTGTATGGCATCATCTGCGTTGGACTTGCCTTCATGTTTATACTAACAGACAGCATCATACTAGCAGGATCTGTCCTTGTTGGCGTCATAGAAGGACCTGTAATTGCTGTGTTTATAATTGGAATGTTCACAACAATAGGTACCGACAAAGTACGTAAAATAAAATGATGTTTCATTTTAAACTCGGACTAAAAATCGCAACAGTAAAAAGAGTAATATCATTATCGTAAATACAAGTTTATCAGGAACAGTCATGAAATATATATATATATATATAATTTTTCATTCAGATTACAAATTTATATGGAAAGAAAAGAACACAGAGATGGTATTTATGAAATCAAATTGCAGTTTTGAGATAATTGGTAAAATTTTGTAGGCTTGAAAAGTCGTTACCAAAATTGTATTAGTTTTAAAACCGAAGATTGCATGGGGTGCTAAAAGGATTGGACCCATATCATTTAGGTGGTTGTGTGGAAGCAGTGCGTGATTAGCAAATAGTCAGAGTGGGCACTTACCTATGGGCCCCATGCCTTTTATTGGCCACGCTACAAAGGACACATTTTTCATCAACATCGCGCCTTTTAGAAAAATTGGCTGAATAATCAAGTTTTATCTTAAAAAATTTATTTATCGATAAAAAAAAATTTACAAATAAAATATTTGCAAAAGACCCGCAATTGAAACCCATTGATGGGCAGTTATGTTGGAACATCGTCAGGACAAAGATGGCTCTGCACTAGTTTTAAAAATAGTGACTGACATAAGGTGGTATACAAGGGCAGAAGTGATCAAGGCTTTATCCCATTGCTACAGCAGCTTCCAGAAGGCTTTGCAGGTCATTGCTGAAGATGTGATTCAGAAGCCAAAAACAATTCATGAGCCAAGTGTCTGCTAAATGACTCGTCAGAGAATTAAAATGTCATCGTGGAAGACTTGTGTGTTGTACTAGACCGGATCAACGTAGTTAGCAAATCCCTACAAAATGAAACGATAGAACTTCAAACGGCCGTCAATCTTCTGAAATCACTGCTTTATTGCTTAAGATCTCAAAGAATAATGTTCGATGATTACGAAAAGAAGACAAATGAGAAAACCGATGCACAATACACTGATGAAAGCAGGCGTGTGCAGAAGAGAAATGGATATCAAGCGATGATTGAAACTTACCTACCAATCTTGTATTACTTATGTGCAGAGCTTTCCCGTCGTATGAATGCATATAACGATGTCCATTCTCTATTTGGGTTCCTCACTGAGTTCCCATCGTAGACAGACGCCGAAATTCAAGAAGCTGCCCAAAGATTTAGAGATCTCGAGGACATCGAGTCTGTGTTTGCTGATGAAATGGTTCATTTCAAGTATTTCATATCAGAGTTAGAAGATTTCAAAGATGATGATATAGTGCCAGCGTCGCGATCGTACAAATTTATATTTCGAAATAAGGTACAATCAACGTTTCCAAATGTTATGACAGCGTTAAGAATTTATAGGTGTCTCATGATCACGAACTCTACTGGTGAACGAACCTTTCGAAGCCAAAACTGCTAAAAAAATTGTCGTCTATCTTCAATGTCACAAGAATGACTGAACTCACTTGCCATTATGACAACTGAATACGACGTTTTGCTAAACCTAGACTTCAAGGATAACCTGAAAGAGTTCACAGCAAAAAAAATTGAGAAAAGTAAACAACTAACGTAAGTTTATGTACATGTTGGATTATTTTGTGTAATATTTATCTGTAAGTATGATAGTTGCTACTACTTTCTCATTGGTTTTTACTATAACTGTGTTTATTCTTAGATTTTTCTCGTAACATAAAATATAAATAATTCATCGTTTTTTAAAAATATATGCATTATGATCTATACTCATACTGTAATAATGTTACATAACAATGTTACAAATTTAATTGCACGAAAAAACTTTAAAAAGGCCAACATAAATAATTACGAAAAACATGTAACTGAAAAGTAGTTGAAAAATATTTTATCCAAGGATATTTTATCTCTTTACCCTGTAAATCCATAGGTTTTTCGTGTTAATTCTATTACCAATATGTTGGTAAAATTTAAAACGCTAGGGGGCTCCGTTCTACTAACTTCATGTCTTTGTTAATAACTCTTGGCGTCGTACTAAAAATGCAACAGCTTCAGTAGATCTATCTTTTGGGGTGCTTATATCATTGTCGCCGCACTCAAGATTACAAAAGTAAGTATCAAGTAAACTTCTGCTGCACCCAGGTGACACACAATTTTAAAGCCTCTACATTAAAGTAGTCATTATTAAGCAACAGTTAAATTTTTTTAAATGTAGTTTCATTTTTATTTTAGAGTGTCTCATTGGGTCTTGTTTCTGGCGCAGCATTTGCTGCATGGATTGGATTCGAAGTCTTACTCAACGGCTATCATCAACCGCCTTTGCCATTAAGTTCTGATGGGTGCACGAAGAATGAAAGCCTAAGTTATGTGCTAAATTATGTAAAATACAATGATTTTATATCCGTAAAGAATCATTCGGAAACATCACACAACGCAACTGTTCATCTGTCAATAAGTTCCAAGTAAGTAGTTGAAGCAAGAGTAAGGTTGAAGAACATCTATTGTGCTGTCTTAAAAATCATTTGACTAGGGCATTTAAATGCCGTTTGGAAGTACGGTGAATGTTTTATTTTAAAATTCAATAACTATAGAACTCAATTTATTATTTAACAAATTTCTCGCATAAAAATGGAACCAATGAAAATATTGGTGTTAACATATAAAAAATAAATTGATCTCTTCACTGCATTTAAAATATTTTCGTTTAGTTTTAAATAATTTTATAATGTAGTACCAGGCTCCACCTGGTTTAGCAGCAGTTAGAGTGATGGAAAAAGGCAAAAAATATTGTACTTGGTTAGAACTGAAGCTGTATATCTGGGATGGTCTCTTGGAGACCTGGCGTAGGAAATAAACTGTAAGTTCATATTCAGGACTAGCAAAATTACCCGGTGTTTCTCGGATTGGTTAACTAAATTTCGTTTATAAATTGTAATTCCTCTTTATCACATGTAACAATTACCACATTCTAAAAAAGGTACACAGTTGTTAAAACCACACTTACACAAAGGGAAATAAATTTCAAATTAACGTTTTATATTTTTAAAGAACCTAAATTTTACAAAGAAAATTTTTTTTAAGAATGTGCAATGTTACCCAGAATACATAGTTTAATTAATAGTATGCACACGTCATGCATGTCATTTGAAAACAAAAACGTTTCCCAAAATAATAATGCAATAATTCAAAAAAATTTTATAAAGCAATTAAACCTTTATTACAAATATTGAACGAAAAACAACATATTGAAAATACAGTTACATCTTAAAACATAGATTTAAAAAAGTTTCGAACGAAAAGTAATGAATGTATCGGTTTCTTCATTGCAAATGGATTGCTGGAATATAAGCTAACGTATTTCAGAATTTTAATACATTCATTAAACTAGAGTATGTGATTTGTAGAATATAGAACAATTTTATAAGATATGTTCAATTAATATTTTGTATAGTCGTTCAAACACAAAACAGACATGAAATAGAAGATAGAGACCAACATGAAGTCACTAAAAGAATGTAAATACCGAGTTTCCTAAGTTTTAAGAAAAGACATCCTGCAGTTATTAAGTTGTACGGGCACGAATAGACAGATGGGCGGACACCAAACGAGCAAGATTCCGATTTTGCATTAGAAGGGCCCAAATGGACAGGTAACTTGAAATGGGTCTACTTCAATGTACAAACTAATACTCCATATTCAGTTACATAGATGCATTTTACTAGTGCAGTAACTAGATGCCATGGGACGTCTGGCGTTATAGATAACCTGTAAACGGATTGTCCTCGAAATATAATTTAATTGAGTCCCATTATAAAATAAATGCTTATTACTATTTCTCTGGATTTCTTCAATAATATGAAAACCATGTCACTGACTACAGCCACCGCTGCAATAACCCTTTAAATCGTCAATATTGTATCTATTTCTAAGATCTTAAGTTTAAATATCAGGATGATAATATTCTGTTTTCATCGCACTCGCTTTTCCAAAATTTTTATTCCAGCTTTTCCCATTGATGTCAAAACATAGTCTTAATCACAGCTTATGTTTCAATTGATGAATACTTTTTATTTTCGTTTATCAACGAGCAGTGAAATCCATATCTGTTTAAATTATCTGTTTTACATTCTATGCAAAACTTCATTGAAAGCCATTCGAAGAAAATAGGCATATAGTGGCAAAGCATAGACGTGTGGACTAGTGTGGTTGATAACATCAGAAGGCAATTTTAACGTAATCTAACCAACATTTATTACATGAAGAATACTTAGAAATACGGAATACAGAAAACGCTGTATCCTCGCGGGGAAAATTACGAGTGTATTTTCTTTCTCGCATATCTATTAATTTTTATATGATTTATAATTTTCCGCTGATGCCACTCAAATCAATCAAAACGTCGTTGGCAAACGATCATCGGTTTGTTTATCAGCAGGCCAAGTATTATTACAGGGAAGCCACATTACCCCCCTACACACACACACACACACACCAAAGAGCAATTTGAACTCTAGAATCGTCTGGGATTCTTGATAATACGTCCAGAACGTATTGTTAATACCAGCGAATCAGCAAAAGTAACTCGTTTTAATAAATGTACTGCTGGTGGAGAACTGGAAATAGAAGAATCTTTTCATGTGTCTTACTCGACATTTGCGATATTTCATCATCAGTTGAGAAGCACTGTTTTAACATATCTATAGAGATTGTCTTTTTTAGACCTTTGATGAGGACATCGAAGTATTTGTCAAATCATTTGGTTTGAGGTATGGACCGTTATACGGTGGCGGTGGTTGGAGAGAAAATCGGATCGAGTTTGAGTTAACAAATACAGGTGAATTAAATACAGGTACGTGAATTCCAAATACAGGTACGTGAATTCCGGTCTTGAAAAACGAAAACTTTTTTTGTTCATATGACAACACTGGAAGTACGGGACGCATGTTTCCAAAGGTGTTTCGTTCCTGTTAAACGAATTCTGATTGAGATATGTTCTTGCCTTTCTGAAAAAATTATCTAAGTAAAAGAATACTTTCACCGTACACTAATTCATCTCGTATCTCTGTAAAGCTGTCTGTGGTGACATCTTGTGGCGCGCACTGAGGCAACAACCAGTAAACTCTTCGCGTTACAATTACTCTTGGCTCGAGTGGCATCAGAAAAAGTTTAGAACAAAATAAAAGAATAGCAAAACTAGGTTTTTCATCTTTTTCGCTTTGAAGTTTACCTATTGTCTTACGCATACATCTTTCGTTAATAAAAGCATTTAAAGAAGTTTGCTCTTTATAATTTATCCTACTTTATTCAACGAACTTCACTGTCCTTGCGAGTTGAACGTAAGTCTAGTAGAATTGTTGATAGTGCAGTAAACCAGGTTTCATTACAGTGATACATGATTGCGGATTTTAGATTGCTTTGCCATCGTTTGACGAAACCATTTGCTTGGGGATGTTATGTAGTGCGTTTTCGTTTGAATCCCAAGAATTTAGGCAATTCGTTGAAAAGCGCTCATTCGAATTGTGTACCTTGGTCAGTGAATATAAAGGATGTTGTTCCAAACCGTGAAATTCAATTAGTTAAAAGTGTTGTGAATGTTCAAGCTTAGATGTCTGTCACTAGGAAATCTTCAGACCATCTCAAGTATCGATCGGTGACAGTCACACAGTAGAGATATCTTGAAGCAAGTGGTAGAAGACCAATAATATACAAGTAGAGTTTATCGAATCGCTTGTTTACAGGACAGAACTTCCCGAATTTTCTTTGTACGTATCGGGATACTTTAGTTTTTTGGCTGATTAAACATCCACGAGCCCATTCAGCTGCATCTCGTTGCATATTTGACGTTGTAATTTAATGGATGTTTTTTTACCTGGATGTGAATTTCCATGAAATGCATTGAAGGGAGTTTAAAAAAGGTAGAGGAATTTAGGGTCTTGCTCTAGTTGTAGAAGTTTCGCTCATGATGTCGGAGTCTGTTCAGACTACTGGAAATACTTGAAATTTCAAATATGGAGAATTTAATTCCAATAGTTTTGTTAATTCGTCTTGTGTTGGACGTTCCGAAACAGCATCATCATCAATATCCTATGGAGTACATACTTCTTCCACTCAGAATAACGCATCTACTACGACGTTATTCTGACCAGAAATGTGCTGAAAGTCAGTAGTGAACTCATTAATCAAGTAGAAGTGACGTGACTGACAAGGTGAAGCTTTGACGGAATGCGTAGATCAAAGTACTGTGATCTGTAAAAAGTGTAAAGATGGTATCGGAAGTACTTCACTGCCACATACGGTGCTGGCAATTCTCTATCGTAAGTTTAATGCCTTTTTGAGTTGGTGTTATGTGGATTAAGAAAGCGGCTAGTGGTTAACAGTTTTCCTCGACGCCTTGTTGTAAGGAAGCTCCAATGGAGGTATTGGAAGCATCAATCGGTACTTTTATATCAGCGTTCGCATGATGATGTGCGTGAGTTGCAGATTCAGCGAGTTGGTGTTGGCACACTTCAAGAGCATGCATAGTGTTTTCGTTCCAATCAATTTTTTGGTTCTCACTTTTTTTGTTTACCAGGAACCAATCATTCAAAACGGGTTGATGGTTGGTAGCATGTGGTAGGAATCTTCTATAGAAAATAATCCCGTCCGGGTCACCATTTGTTGGCTAGTGATGTTGTTGTGAAAATCAGAACTCAATTTTTACGTAACCTAACCAACATTTATTGCATATCAACGCCACGGAATACAGAAAACTTTTATCATCGCAGGAAAAATACGACTATGCTAGGAGGCCCGCCCCTTGCTAGCTGACGCTCGCCAATTCCAGGAGGATTGCTTTGCAATCCTCCACAATTTCCACAGCATGTATATATATATATATATATATATATATATATATATATATATATATATATATATATATATATATATATATATATATATATATATATATATATATAATATATATATATATATTATAGCACCTCTGGATTCAGAACTCGGACAATTTGAATTAAAATGTAAATTTTGAGCAAATTGTTTGACTCGAAATGTGAGCGCTGTTTTAAACATCGAATACCCAACATGTTTGTAAGCTGCAACATCTCGACAATTATTCATTTTTTTTCAATAAAATTTTATGAGATAACGCTATAAATTCAATTGAGGCGCAAACAATCGTACAGTGTTGCCAAAAAAAAATAACGTCTTTCTTCTGTGCCACGTAAAAGAATTTTATATATGTATAGATCCTCTTTCTGACATGTTTACGACTTTTTATATTATTTATGATCTTCCGATGATGTCATTCAAATCAATCAAAACTTCGTTTAAAACGAACAGTGGTTTGCTTCACAGCATGATTGCCAGGTAGCACTTATACTCGAATGTAATTAGCATTTATACTCGAATAAATAAATAAAAAGTGCAACTATTTAAAAGTATGCTGTAAACATAGGATAAAAAATTTGATAATTTTAAAGGTTGTCTAAATCTTTCTATCTAATTTTATACATAATCAGTTTCTCTATTTGCCAACTATTAAATAGTACTTAAATTCATTTTTCAGTTATCAGTATTGGTTTCGCAACTTATCTTTCATGTGGATACCAACAGCTAGCTTCATAGTTTCTTTGTGTTCAATATTAATTTTCACTTTCATTACAGGTAAGAATTGTACAAATTTTCATATACTCATTTTAGGCATTTATTTATTTTTATACATCACTTAAAATTGTAAATAATTTAAAATTTGGCCAATTTATTTTCCAAAATTAATAATTATTTTCATAGTAATTGATTTCAACCTTTCAGTTTTGCTTCTGCTTTACAACATGTATCATGTTAAATTCGCAAATATATGCTTCAACTATGTTACACTTATACTATGAAAAATTTCTTACCTTTTGGTTAACTATGTGAACAATAACAAAAAGATATCGTCAAAAATTAACTTTTATTTTCATTTATGTATGTTTTTTTTTTAACTTATTATATTTATTTCTTTCACTTAGATCGGAATAAACGGGTATCTCCTGATTCCAAGTGTTTGAGTCCATTGACAAGCTTGTGGATGTCCCGATCAACTTCAAGAAAAGACTACATCAGTAAACGTGTACCCATTCAATTGGAGGATTTATCTCAAGAAACCATGGAGTTATAGTTCAGAAACTATGGACATTTTGGCACTTCCAAAGATAATAGATTTTTCGTTGCGGAGATTATATAAAGAAAATGAAATATTTCCTTTCTCACTAGATCATGTTGCAAATTAGTTACTTTATGTTTAATATTGCTAAAAACGCGTGTTCATTTTCTGGACGTCTTATGCACGTTTCGAACAACTTCCCACAACAGATCTTGGTTTAACACCAGTGGTTGTACAGTTCCCATTTAAGAAAATAATTAAAGCATGCTACAGGAAAGCTTTTCAACTAAGACTGCTAGCTAATCGAATTTTATTTGAAGCATTTGAAAATTTTAACACTGGTTTCCTTTAAAGAATGATTAAACTTTAAAACTTATATTTTTATTTTAAATAACATTTATTTTCCATGCTGCAAATAAAATTACTTGGTTTTATTGAAAGCTGCACTTAATTGACAAGTTATACCATCATTCTCATTCTAAACAGATACATTCATTCCATTGAAAACTAAATATCTCAATTGGAAAAAATGCTTTGAAGTTTAGCACGTTCTCAATAAAACGGAAAACTCGTTTTTGTTGAGCTTTGTTTTTTATGCATTATCAATTCAATTAATCATTGTGGTTTACCGTTATTGTGCAAGCCGTATATTGAGATTCGCAAGAACTACACGTTCTCCTTTCTCCTAATAACAACAAGAAATTTTATATTCCAAGAATTCTTTAATAAAGCCATTTCATTTCGTTGAAACTACAACAATGTTGCCATCCCGACAACTACAAATAATAAAATGTTAACTGACTAGATTAATTAGATGCGCTTGTATCTTTACATTCTCCCACCTTTTGATTTAAAGTTAACAAAACTAATCAAAACCAACACATTCAGACAGTCCGACATTACAACTCAATGTTGTTACAATATTCTTTTTTCTTTCAGCAGCAATTTCCTCTCCATTTTTAATAGGATTAGAGTGAGGCCATTCATCTTCTGTTAGTGGCAACCAATTAGGCCCCTCCCACCATCTAGATGTAATTAATTTTGTTACAGAACATTCCCTCGAAGGCAAATCAGCTGGGTTTTCAGCTCCAGGGATGTGATTCTAATCTTCAGTTCTGGTCAATTTCTGATCTCCTTCACCCTGTTATAGACAAAAGTCGCCCATGGTTCGTTTCCTTTAATCCAGCACAAAGCAGTTGAAGAATCAGTCCAGAAATATGTTCTTGTTACTAGTAGTTCAAGACGTTTAATGATAAAGGAAGCCATCCTAGCTCCAATGCAACAAGCTAACAACTCAAAACGAGGAATTGTTGATTTCTTCAGCGGAGCAACTCGCGATTTGGCTTGAAGAAGCTGTACTTTGACTTGTATTGCGTTTTCGGATCTCAGGTAAACCACAGCTGCATAAGAAGACTTAGAAGCATCGACAAATATATGGAGGCTGTGTGAAGCACCATCATTCAAAGTCATGTATCTGGGAATTTTCACTACTGACAGCAAAGATAATTCCTCTATCCACTTGGAAAACATCTTCTTTATATCCTCAGGCAGCTCAGAATCCCAACTTAACTTTGCTCTCCAGCTCTCCTGCAACCATAACTTTGGACGGAGCGTGAACGGACAGACAAATCCGATATGGTCAAATACTTTCTGTACGATGGATAGAATGGTCCGCCTCGTCAATGGAAGTCCCTCCAAACTAATGTTGTTTACATCACAAAATAGAGAATCTTCCTGCTTGTCCCATAATAGTCCCAATACCTTTGTAGGCTGAGTTTCAATTTTCATGTTATTTGTATCAGTTTGTTCCCAACCTCTTAGATCAAATTTGGCTTCGGCCATTATTGCAGTAGCATTTGAGATAAATATCTCCGCCTCTTCTTTTGAGTCAACCGAGGTCACACAGTTGTCAACGTAAAAGGAAGTATGCAATTTCTCAGCAACAGTTTTGTAAGAGGATGATTCGCTTTGCATAAGATGAAAATTTATCACAGCTCCAAGCAAAAAGGGACTGCAGTTCAGGCCGAAAACTACTCAGCAGTGACGAAATTCTCTAATTTCTTATTCGGAATTTTTCCACCAGAGGAATCTCAGAAAGTCGCGATCATTGTCATTGATTGATATTTGTAGGAATGTCTTTTTTATATCAGAGATATATATATAATTCCTATCTTCTTTTCTCTAAATTTAAACAAGATTGTGGGTACTAGTTTAAGCAAATTTGGACATTTTGCCAAACAATTATTCAAGGAAAACGAGTCTTTCTGCTTACAAGAGGCATCGAAAACCGGTCTCACCGACGTTGTGGAGTTGTCTTTGAATACTGCTCGATGAGACAAATAGTGTACACCCTTTTCTTGTATACTCTCTGGCACTTCCTCTATCATCCCTAACTGCAACCATTCCAGAAAAACGGCATTATAATCATCAAAGCGTTCTCCGGATCTGAGCCTCTTTGTGGTTGACACTAATCTCTTCTCAGCAACTTCTCTGTTGCTAGGTAAGTTTCCTGGATCATTCACCCAAGGCAAGCTAACTTCATATCTCCCTTCTTCGTTTTTCCTCAAAGTTTTGTGAAAGTGATTTAATACTGCCTTTTCTATTTCTTCTATAGGTTGAATTTCACATGAATCTGTTATGCCTATGGCTTCCAGCTTCCATAAGTTCTCTAGACGATCGGCGTGTATTAGCATGGAGGTCACGATCGAGGATGCATTTTCCTCGAAAGAACGTTCACACATTTTACCCATGACTACCCATCCAAACAATGTCTGTACAGCAACTAAACTATTGTCTAATTTACGGAGTTCTCCGCTTAGAACTTGTCCAGCTATGTCTGCTCCGAGAAGAATTTCTTTAGGTAGATCGCCTTTTCCCACATATGTGACTACAATATGCATTCGATTCATCTCTGAACAAAGTTCAGGGGGTAATCTTGCCACATGGCAACAAATTTTATGTTGCTCCAATAGTTGGATACCACGACAGTAATTGCCATCAAGACTACTGACAGTCAATTGGTAGCAGTTGTGAGTTTTCCTTCCAGAAGTTACTCCTCCAAAGAGAGCATGCGCTAAGCATTCGGAACCAACTGGTCTACATTTCATCCTTTGAGCCGTCTCTTTCAATATGTAGGATCTTTGAGAACCAGTGTCAATTAAAGCTCTGACTGTTTGCTTTCTACCATTGACTTCGATATTTACCAACAAAGTTTGCAGAAATACTTCTTCTGTGGCACAATAATTGGCTAAAGATACGTTTTGTTTCCCTTCTTCATCACATTCTTTCGCCTTGTCTCGTTTCTGATTTGCAATCTCCGAACATACTATAGCTCAATGTCTCTTTGAATAAATTAAACCTTGAACTTTTGTCCTACACTGTTTTGCTCGGTGTCCTAACTTAAAACAGATAAAACATGCTTTTTTATCCTTTATGAGATCATGCCTTTTACTCAACGGCATTTTTTGTGCAGTAAAACAATCTTTACTTTTAAAAAATCAGAAAATGCAAATGATCTTCTCATTTCGTTTTTCAAACCTTGCTTCACTCGAAAACAGATCATTGGCTGTGGGAACCGAAACTTTAACTTGGCCTTTTTTCTCTCTACGTATTCCACCTTTCAATAATTTAAATCCCGCTTTTGCAAGTGAGATCCTTTGCTCCCCTTCTACTTCACTTCTCAAGAATAAGAACAGCATTTTTAATTTGTCACAGTAAGAATTTTCTTGTGAGGTAACTGCTGATTGATTTCGCAACCATACTCGAAATAGATCTTCGGAAATGCATGGTTCCACAAGTGGAAACAACATGGCAGCATATTTATCCGTTGTCATTCCAATGGACTCTAATGCTCGTAAATACGACTCCAATTTATCGTAAAACGACGCTACATTACATTTTCCCCTTGGCTCCTGAACATTTCTGATTACAAGACCCAGCATTTCTCCAACGTAAAACTCAATTAATAGTTCTTCCCTGCCGAATCTATTTTTTAAACACTCAATGACATTTCCATAATTTTCGGCCGTAGCTGGGAAGCTGCCAACAATGTCTACTCCCAGGAACAGTTGCTTGATACAAATAATGGAACTTGTCTTCATTTTCCATTTCAACATCATCATGTATACGCTTAAATTGACTCTAAAAAGTCAACCAATCCTTTACTTCTCCTCCGAATTGTTTAAGCTCAATCTTGGGCAATTTCAGTTTACGTCTACTTGAAGTTGGAGATGAAGCGATGAACTCAGCAGTATTTAATGGTAAAACTTCACTATTTAAATGCATCTCTACTTTTACACGCACTAAATCCATTTTTTCCTTATACGTTTCGATATTCGCAAATTCAAGATCAAATTCTTCACCTGTTTCGAATTCCACATTCAAAATTTGACGATCAAGAACATCCAATTCAGCAAATAAACGCTCTAAAGTAGCTGTTTTGGTTTTTATTATTTTATCACGTACTGCTTTCAGTAACTCCTCTAAAATACAGTTAACCGTTTTCGTAAACGACGATCTTACTGACTTCCGAGTTCGTTTTACCGCTTCCATTTTCAGATGAATATTAATACATCAACAGAGTTTATTTTCATTAAAAAGATAAATTTATTTCCACTTACGGTTTATCACGTCCGGGTCACCAAATATTGAGATTCGCAAGAACTACACGTTCTCCTTTCTCCTAATAACAACAAGAAATTTTATATTCCAAGAATTCTTTAATAAAGCCATTTCATTTCGTTGAAACTACAACAATGTTGCCAACCCGACAACTACAAATAATAAAATGTTAACTGACTAGATTAATTAGATGCGCGTGTAACTTTACACCGTATATAGCGAGCGCAAACTGGCTCATTTCCCATCGCATGTGCTCAGGAACATGTCTGTCGATAACCGATGTAGCAGGGCTTGGACTGTCATCACAACCTTAGTCCACCCAAAAATACTTTGTAGTTCAAATATGTTGCACGTCCTTATGCAAACGTATTATTTACATTTAGCAAACTGCTAAATGTAAATATCAACGTATGCAATATGTTGTTCACAAATAACAATGTTTTATCTTCAATACGACTGAATTCCTTCCGTACTTTGCAAGTAGACCTCAACTTGGCCTACAATTTCCATCATGGAAGCTGAACAAGTAGCTTGTCTTTGGTCTCTGTATTGTCGCTATAGTCCAGACTTTAGTTTCAAGGTTAAGTCCAGACTGTGACATTCGACCACCCACATCCCCTTCGTAGAGCTTGGATGCCGAAGTGGCGGTAGACACAGAGTCCTATGCTACGAGACGGCCATGACGGTCAGATTTAGGACGTGTAGCCAATATTGGCAGATAGGCGCAGATCCTTTGCGGCCTAGAATCGCATATAATGATACCAATAAGAGTCTCCAATAAGAGTTTTGCGATGTAACGTTTTATTTATGTAACATACAATACAAAACATTAATTCTGGCATTGCCAGATACCGAATTACAAAATTGCGCTTTTGTGATCAATGAATTTTTCGTTTCGACTTTTCGTGTTGCACTGCTGCAATGTAAGCTGTGTAAAATTAAGTATTTGAACTATGCATTTTTCATCAATCAAATATTCATAAATTATTTATACTATGGAAAGAAATAAAAAATGAGTTCAATGTTAAGAAGGACGTAAAAAAACAAAATCGTTCCCCCGCCCTTTGACGTTTTAAGTCAATATAATAGTATACTCTGAAGTGCCAAAACTCATGGGATAGCAATATGCAAACATACAAATAGCAGTAGAATCACGTAAGAAATGCATAAATGGGCTGGATTAAGTGGTGAAAATGACCTAGTGCTGTTCAGATAGCTATCCAGGTCCCCCGACTTTAACCCTGTGGTTTTCTCATTTCAGGGAATAAAGTCCCTGTTTATATGCCCCTTGCCAGCAACATTGAATGAGCTCTGGAACAGCATTATTGCTGCTTTGATCATCAAAGCGGAAATGCTACAACGCGCGAGGGCAGAACTTGACTACCGTATGGACGCAATGAGAGGAGCACACATCAAACTTTCGTAGTACTTTTTGTCTAAAACTTGGGCAACGTTTAGCTCTTTTCTTCTTAGCACTCACTGTCTTAAGATGCGAATATACTTTTGCGAGCCGAACCGTTCGTTGAAATTATTTTCACCACGAACTTCCAGCAATCCATGGGAAGGGAAGGAACCAACGTCATTCGTCAGCTTTCGGAAAAAACGATGGAGCCTGGAGGTTCGCGAGCAGAAAGAAAAGCAGCGAACTACTCACGAAAAAGTCCTAATCTGAACCGAGAATGCCTTTCGTGTTCGAAAAATCGACAAGAAGCGGATCAATTGGTGAGGTTCACGAGCCGCTCGTTTGGCGCCCAAAACCCCGTCCAAATCATGAGAACTTGAGGCTTGCGAACGATTCGGCTCGCAAATGTATACGCGACTTTATGTGTAAAGCTTTGTGAAATGTGTTTTGAAACCTGATGATTCATTTGTAATAACCATGTATATTTAAAACTACTCAACGGCGGGAAAAGCAAGATATATATAATTATAGCTGAGTAAATAACATGGCCTTGAATTCATTTGAAATTCCGATTTTATTTCCTTAAAAGCTGAGCAGCTGCAATGAATAAAACTTTCGTCGAAAGCAGGTGCGAAATGGCCCAAAAGCTCGTGGCAGTAAAAGTCTGCCTAAACTCAGCATCTCGGTCACTGTATTTACCTTTTCAGTAACAATGGCTTTTAAACACCATCTGGGGATATTGCTAGTCGTGACTATTTCACTGTTCACGTGTACGATAAATCGGGATACAGTTTTCGTCTTCCGGTGACCGTCAACAAACGAGGAACGAATATTTCATAACTGGGAGGAATATGCCCATATATCCAGTGGTGATATCCATCGGTGTGACGACCCTGTCCGTTTTAATGCTGGGTTCCCCAACTGAAAAACCTAGATTCGAAGCTCAATTCTTGCTTGTAGTTTTCTCGTTAGACGATGTAATATTCGCATTCCTTTCTGATTTCAAAGCAGAAAATCTACAATAGAGATTCAGTATCTCTATGCTATTTCACTAACGTACGTGGTCACAGAAATCGACATGGAGAGTGGGGTACCAGCTCAGGTGTTGCTTTGTCATCTGACCGCGGTTCTGATACTGGTTCCAGTTTCATACTGGAACCGGTATCGTACCAGACCCAGTATCATGGAACCTGTATCATACCGGCTTATGAAACACCGGTTCCGGTAAGATACTGGATCCAGTATCATACCGGAACCGGTGTTTCATAAGCCGGTATGATACAGGTTTCACGATACCGGATCTGGTATGATACCGGGCCCAGTATCATACCGGGTCCAGTATCGGTAATGGTAATTTTAGTTAACGTCGTACTAGAGCTACACAACGGGCTATTGACGACGGTCCGGGATCAGTCCCTTAAGGGAGAGAACCGAGGACAACACCTCGTAATTTTGAACCACGGTCAGATGACGAAGCAACACCCGAGCTGGCACCCTACTCTCCAAACGACGGTTACGGGATTCACTCGCCAATTTTGACACTTAGTTTAAGTATGCTTGATTTAAACCATGGTAATAGGTAATTTTTAGTTCACGTCGTACTAGTGATGCAAAAAACCAGGGAATTTCGGAAGAGGGGTATAAACACGGGAATTTGGGGGAATAAACCCGGAACTTTGGGGAACATTGGGAATAAACTAAACCAACCATTTATTCACATTTTGTGGCTTCTTTTGGTTTGATGCTAAGTAAAACTATAAAGAGAAAACCCCTTATGTATAAAACTACAACCTGGAAATTTGTTCCAATAAAATTTAAATTTTCTTTTTTGGTGGAAAATATTGGTTTATTTTTACTGTATAAACAACATCAGCATTTATATCCAAATCCAGATGAATGTTGATGTGATGGTTTTGTTCCGAGACCTAGCAGTAAAAAATAAGATGAATGTTTGCATCAAAAACAATACTTTTGTAAACATTTCATATTATCTTTATATAAAGCAGTTACAATTTACTCTCTACTTTACTGATGATTCAATTTGGCACCGGTACTTGTAAGCCTTTTATGAGGGATTAATAGCTGAAAAAAAAAAACGCAATATCAAGAGGATCTACTTGTAGATTCTGATAGTCCTGGATCCAAATACATAGTTTCAACGTCCGTTATCACCTCTTGGGATCCCACAATAACTGATGGTTCATCGGCATCTGCCAAAGAATATTTAGGGAAATACATTATTTGGGGGTTTTTTAACGCATTTTTCTAAAGGCTTTGCCATTTTAGAAGCATTTGGTACCAGATACTTCTTGTGGCAATACCTGCATTTAGCAGTCTTTTTATTGTCATGACCAAACTCTGATGTGTAATGACTCCACACTGTTGAAGTTGGTCTTACCATTATCTGGAACACAAATCATCCCATTAGTATGAAATAGAACACTAAATTAAATTTTAAATGCTTGAGTTCCCGATTAAAAGTTGCCAAAGGTACAAAACAGAGCAGGTTAAAATTCACTAAGATGCTCTTAGCATTGATTGCATTATAAGTATTACTTATATAGTTTGATCTGAACTCATGAAATTCAATGTTTCTAGTTCATGCATGAAACTGTTGAGTAAAAACACCAAAATCAAAATTTAAAAACAAAATGCTCAGAATTCCAATAAATATCAAATTAGATTTTTAAATTTCCAACTAAACTTATACATAGTAAGAACCTGATTTTATGTTGGGAAGATAGCTTTATCAATTGCTAATTTAAGTTTTAAAATTAGAATATAATCACATTCAAAGAGCTAGTTAAAGAAATTTATTAATTCACTGGGATATTAATTTGCATAAAACGATGACAATATAAATAGGAAACAGCCAATCCAGAGAATTATTCAAAGGTTCAGAATATATAGTCAGAACTATGCAAAGGTTTGAATGCACACAAGGGTTCACTTAAAAAGTTTGTTCTTATGGCTCACTGACAAAAAAGATTTAGCTCAAAAATATTGTCAACGCATGCGCCTATTAGTACTAGTAACACCCACAAAATCTCATTAATATTTACCTTTCAATTATTGTAAATTGCAAGATGGCAAAATTTAGGCATAAATGATATTCTATTTCTTTAAGATGAAAATTTTCAAAAATTGAAAGGTCAATGCAAACAGATGTAATAGCCCGCCAAAAAAGTACACGTTTGAAATTGCTGTTATGAACTATTAAGGAGTTTCTAAAAAATTATTGTTTTAAAATTTTCGAGACATAACATTAAAAATGTTTAAAATTCCCGAAACTTCAAAATTCTTGGAAGTTTTCAAAATTCCCTTCCCAAAAAACCGGGTTTATTCCCGGGAATAAACCTGGTTTTTTCCACCCTTTGCAACACTGCGTCGTACTAGAGCAACACAACGGGCTATTGACGAGTTTTAAACCATGGAGCTTCATACTCTTGTAACAACAACATTGTAGGTAGTTGAATTAAGTCGATCTGAAGCAACACAACGGGCTATTGGCGACGGCCTGGAAAAGGAAATATCCTAAAAAGCGCCTTGTCATTTTGAACCACGGTCAGATGGTGGTCAACACCTGAACTGACACCTCACTCTCCAAATACTTTTTATGAAACACATTTTCTTATATACGTATATTCACTCCAACAACGTAAATTTTAGCAAAAAGATGAAAAATCAAAATTCACTCCAGCACACACACAGCCAGCAAAACTGCAGTTCCAATGAAGCTTTTAATCAAAATTGGAACTTGCGTCGTGGAAGAGATCACATGCAGTCAGGAAAATGCAATTAAGTGAAAATAGGCAAAATTATATTGGTGTTCTGACATTGCATCCACAAGCATGCCAATAGGGTACTCTACCAAAGAATTCCTAATACACATAACTAAAATTAAAATAGCAGGTTGTGGTTTCAACAATACTTAAACTTTTTCATATTCAGAAGGTGTATGTTAAGATTTTTCCAAGTTTTGGTGTGGACTATAAAAATATATACTTTGGGGGAGGAAGTTTCCAAGTTAGTCAACTTCAAGTATGGAGAATTCTGAGTTTAAGTAGATACAAGAGCTCAGTTGTAAATATTGACATCTTTACCTCATTTGACTGAAACAGAAAACTAACTTGAACTGATTTTAGGCCGTTCTTATGGAGTCTTCTTTCTGCCAATGATGACTGTTATGCTTCTTCTTAGCTTATTTGGAATAATAAAGTATGCCGTGTTTTACTTGAAACTCGCTTGAGCAAGTATTCGATCAGGGTTCCCGCTCTATTTCAGAAATGAAATTCAGACTTTTCCATGTTTTCCTGATAAATTTTTACAAAATTCCAGGTCATACTTAAGCAATTCACATTTTTAAGGTGAAAAACCAAGAAATAATTTAGCTTTCAATAGCAAATAATAAAAACTAATTTAAAAATTATACACTATAAAAATTAATACACAAAGCACAAGTAATAAAATAACTTGTTCAAATAATCCAACATATTTGACTTAAAATCAATTTATAAATGAATGTATCACAAGCATGAAATTCTTCAATTTGAGCCAGTGGACGATACAAAATTCTTTACCAGTTAAATATTAGCAGTTTCTTTTAAAATCGGTTGAAAAATTCAATTAATAAAATAAAGTGATACGAAACTGTGTACGAATCGTATTGGCCTCTTTTCTCCAAAGCAATTATCAATCATTTTCCAGGTTGAGACAAAAATTCGCAATTTTCAGACTTTTCCATGATTGTTTTGGACAAAATTAAATTCCCTGGCAATAACAGGTTTTTCCTTACCTGTGGGATAGATATAATACGCCCTACATAAATACTGAGTTTTATTCCAGCTTTGAGGTAATATATTAAAGTACACTATAAAAACATACTATTCCCGGAAATAATCGTATGGGATTATGTACTCCCATTATAACGTATTACTTTTTCCATGTTAAGCAGTTTTTAAAAACAAGATGAAAAACTATACTTAGTCGGCTTACAAGTGAAAAACTGTCGAAAATCATAGTGCTAATAAAATGAAAGGGGAAAATTCCACCTGGAAGGTGTTTTTCAAAGAATCTAACCTTCGTGCAAAGAAAAAATGACATCCTGGACAGTCACACAACATTTTGGCCTTGAAAAGCTTAAAATCTCATTAAAATTTGATTGATCCCTGAAAGCATCAACCTACTAATGAAATAGATATGACTTGGGAGGAGTACCTGTCGTTAGATCCCAGAAGTGTAGACCACATGGATTTGGGAATCAACTTGGGCCAATTGGTAGTTGTAGAGCAAACATGTTTTCCCATCACTCTCAATTAGTCCTAAATTTTGTTGTCAAAAATACAATACGATTTTTACAAAAGCTATGTTTATCTTCTTAGATTTGAAGACACTTCAAATGGTAACTACTTTTTGAGTCACTACATTTGTTACTTTTAAGTTTTCGTACTTTCAATTATAACTTCCTTTCATTTAATTAGTTTATTAATGGCTATTTCATTCTCTGGCGAACCTTCTATCCTGTATTGAATATCACTCAAACATCTACGACTTACGTTTTTACATCACAATCGTTTCTATAATAGGTAAAAATCATGTTTCTCTTATTTATCTTATTGTAAATCATAAGGGATAGGCATCATTAAGATGACACCGATAAAAATTTCAACTAACCCATTTCAGTAATTACACTGAGAGAAATAATGTAAGATGCAGTACCACAAGCAAGATGTTATTACAGATTGACTGGTTTGTCACTCAATGGTCATATTTTGCTACATAGAGGCTTTGAAAGGGTCAGAAAGGTTTTGAATCTATTACTTGTGTGTATGTTTGTGATTGATTGAATCTTGGGGATCTGAGATCCAGAATGAATTAATTTGAAAGAAAACAAATATAAAATTAAACATTTATATGCAATATTTTAATAATTTCCTCATTTCTATAACAGACATTTGTTTGAAACAAAGTTATCTATAGACAAAGATTACATGGAATCTTTCATCACATAAACTACAATAAAAGCACTAAAAGTGTCAAAATAAATCTTAATAAATGTGATCTCTTTTTTTATATCTACTATAAGTGCAAAATTAAAACTTTCTAAACTCATAAATACGCAACAAATAACTGAAAGCACTGATTACTTTGTCAATAATAGAGTATTTATATCACAGCTCTTGAGAAGAAAAAATAAGTTTGGGCCTTCTTAAAAGAGATTGGCATAAGATTTTGGCCACGAAAAGATAATAAAATGTGCACAACTACGATATGCAAGGTAAACTATAGTTTACATTAACAGGGAATAGGGATATTTTTTGTAAAGAATTTTCATAACCATAAGGTAGTAAAACCTTTTTGTAAACTAAAGGGAAAAAAATTGTATACTTAATTTTATTAAAGGTTGTTTCCAAAATATATGTATCATTTAGATACATAATACAAATGTATTTATTTTTAAATGTATTATAATTGCCAAACTTTCAATGTTTGCTTTCGTTTATAAAATTTGTAATAAAAAATTCAGAACAGGTCTAAAAGTATTTTTCATTGCCACAGAAGTTCATTTAAAAGAAATAAACTTCTCAAGACTTCATCTTATAAAGAATAAAAGACAAGATATTTGTAATAAGTAAATATATAACTAAAAAGAAAAATAGTAATAAAAGAGCAACAATGAGAAAAAATAATAAATCTTTGAGGTATAAAAGATTTTAGAAATTCTAAAAGCAGGAAATGGCATTAAAAACATCTGATATAAAATATGATACTAAACAAGTTTTGCTGAGAAAGTTTGATATTCTTAAGGAACCAATTTAACAACAAAAATAAAGTTATTTTTACCATTAAAAAGGAATAAAATATTTTTATAAAAAATTTATAGATATATTTATGAGTCTACAATAATTAATCATGTAACTCGAAAAATATGGCTGGACTACTTTCTTAGAAAAGGGATGCAACATTCTCAGGGGATGGGGATGAGATGATAGACGCTATTCTGATATAATAAATTAACTATACACATTTTTACACATAGATATGCTTCTACAAAATCATCAACTAGGAGCAGATGGATGTGTTTCATCAGAAGAGCATGGATTTACAATCGTTTCTTGCTCTACTTGATGAGTTCTAGCTTCACTTTTAGACTCGGTGAGTGAAGCCTTAGAAATGCAACTAGGTTTACATGTAATGGAACTGGATGAGTATTCTTCCGAAGCCATGCTACCAGACCTCCCACATATTGCAGATGTCAGGATAGGCTGGCTGACCGACATAGGAATATCCGATTTTTCGGCTTTCGTTCTGCCCATTTCTCCACCTCGCAGAGAAGGACTGAACCTTTTATCATCTTTCGGCAGCAGTTTGTTACTTTGAGTGTAAGATTGTGAAAGCCCGGGAGTAGAAAAAGTAGTGGACCTTGAAGATGGAGACATCATGAATTCTTTAACGGCAGATGAACTTGAACTCATTGGAATTGTACTCTTCCCTACAAAGCAACAAAATAAGTGTTATAAATCTTGAATGACAAGGAAGACATTCAGCTTCAATTAAGAAATATCATTGACATTTACAATTCAAACTAACAATTTGAGAAAAAAACTAATTTGGTTGGTTTTCTAGTGCAAGAGTCATATTTTGATCAAGCTGCACCAAATGCAAGACAGATAATGTCAAATAAATGGACTTACACAAAAAAAGTTTCAGACACAAGAGAGAAAAATATACCCAGGGTAAGTTACAGGAATTTAACCTGCACCACCTACTACTTACAGATAGTTAGCACAGTGAGCAAACCTAATGAATCATGGCAGACCCAAATTCACTTAGGAAATAAAATTTTCTCACTGAATTAATAATTTACAAATGGACATGATAAAATTTCTCCATTTCTAGTTCAAATTTTGAGAAAATGTTAATATCTCAAGAGTAAACAATGAGAACTGAGAAAGCATCAATTTAGAACAAACACTTAAAATAGTTCTAATTTTTTTAGAAAACTAATTTTATAAAACTAAAAAAAATCCTATCCAAAGATTAGACATAACTAAAACAACAGCATATTATGCAGAGCAAGTTGAAAAACAAAATACAGTACAAAGTCAAAAACTAGAAATCCTCCGGACCTTGGCCATTTCAGATTTCTGACTTTTCTCGATTTAGGATAATTTGCATTTTTTGTCAAATAAAACTTAATCTACCCCTCTGCAAGTTTTGCATTTGCAATAGTAAAATAACAGTTATTTAAATAGGAAAAACTTTTAAAAAAGAAAAAAACCTTTTTAATACAATGCAACAAATTTTACTTGCAAATCTTCTCATTTTTCTACGTGATATTTACTCTGAACATATCCTTGTTCGTTAAAAATTGACGGAGAGATGTAAAAAAGCGAGAAAAACAAAAAACACTTTGGTTAGCAAAGCGTGAGGATTTTGGATAATTTTGGATATGGGACTTTGTACTGTAAATACTTAAAGAATTTTGCAAGAAAAATAGCTACCTTAGGTTTCTATTTTCCTAATCATCTATTAAACAAAAATCTAAAAATTAAACATAGTACCAAATTATAATTAATATGGTTGGTTGGGTTTATAGTTGGCCAAGCTGCACCAAACAACGGATTGGTAAAAGTATATATCAATAAATAAGTAAACTAAACATTCCAACTTTTCTTATAATATGAATTTTAATTTAAAGTTCAAATAACAAAGCATGAAAATTTCAAAACTTGCCTCGATACATGTCTGAAGTATCGAATTCAATGGAACTTGGCTGTTCAGTTGAGTCATTTCCTCGATTCAAAAGACAAGACAAATATGAAGGGTCATCTGCAAGATAATCCAACAGATCTTCCTGCTCTAATTCAAGCTTTGCCTTCTGCCACTCCTTCTCAATTTGCTCCCACTCGACTTGAGGGGTACCGACAGATGCCCTGGTTCTAGGAACATCTCTCCGCAACAGAGCTTTGGTTTCCTGTTCAAAATTCTTTATTTTTTCTTGAGCAAGTGTACTTAGTTTATTATATCGATGGCCTATCAGTTCATCCTCTAGATGGGGTAAAGTAGAACTGCCTGATAGATCATGACTGGACTCTGGACTTTGTGGTTCCAGAAGCAAAGTGCCATTTTGAGGCTGCTGTTCTTTGGAGAGTGATCTCTGCTTGGATTTAGAAGAGCCAGAAATCAGACTAGAGCAGCTGCCGAAACTGATGTCGGATAGAGTTTCAGTTTCAGCAGCTTTGGAATTGAAGTCATCCAAAATTGAAAAGTTGGAAGGAATACTGTTCTCATTTGGGTTTCCCAATATGTCTGTGTCATCTGCTATGATTCCAGATCTCTTTTTGGAATAACTAGCAGGGTCTTTCTTCTTCTGACGGTGCCTCAAGTGACGAGATGCAGCATTACAAATAGATGAAAACATTTCGTGAGGTATAGATTCTTCTGTAAGAAAAATATACATTATTTGATTAATGAAAATTGCTTAGTAGTACAACATATAAAACTTATTTACAGATGTAATTATCTCTACTATTAGAAAAGAAAGTGTCTCTGTGTGACTCATGCAGTGTCCCGATGAATCTATGGCACTTACAATAATGAAATTTGGCACACAGGTAGTCCTCATTTTTTGTGATTTTTATATCCAGCCATAATTAAAAAATTTAATTTAGAACATTTAAAAATTATTTTATTAGTTTTTCCACCTTTTCAGGGTTCCCACTCTTTTTTTCTAACTAAAAAAAAGGACTTTCTAAGCACTTTCTAGGACAAAATAAGAACTTAAATAAAACATTGAAGAAACTGTGTTATACAATGCAATACCTTACTTTCGATTAAATGGTATGCTCTTACAGATTAGTTAATCTTATAAGAACAGTAGTATGTAAACAGTAGTAAGAAAAAAAAATGGATATTTTTCTTTTATCTTTGCCAGTGCATTTGCTTTAATAACAAGGAAAAGAAAGAGACAAGTTTGATGAGGACCGGACTTGGGTGTTGTCGGTATCCCAGCTGCTGTTGCGAGTTTGATTTTGTTTTCTCATTCTTTTCATATCGTTTTATTTTTACTTTTTAATGGTCTTTAGGGGAGTGTATGAGCAATTTTTTAGCATATTGCTGCTCATGTTTGTGTCGTCTCGGTCAGGCTCCTCCCTGATCGACTAACATTTTCATTTTCGAAAAAGTGTATTATGTGCTCATCAAGAGTCGATCGACGATTTGTATATAGCGTATCAAGTGTTCCCATTCAAGCAAGCCAGTTCCCGAATCATCACCAAAACTGCACTGGTAGGCAGTTTTATCGCCGATCAGCGGCTAAAAAGAGGTCGGAAATGCGAAAAAATATAGTCATTTGAAAACTGAATTTTGTTTTGAAAGGAAAATAAGCACTTACTAAGGACTATTGATGAAAAATAAGCACTTCTAAGGGCTCTTAGAAATGGAAGGTCAAAATAAGCACTTTCTAAGCACCCGTGTGAACCCTGCTTTTGTCCATCTTACTGGAATGTGATATCATAGCTTCCTCGACTGAAGAAAGGAGAGGATTTTGCGATTTTCCACCACTGATGTAACATTGAAAAAAGAACAGATTCTGTGTTTTTCATCCTAATGCCTTTGAAACTATGTCAAGTTTTCCAATTCTAGCCTGCTTTGATTTAAGCTGTTGATTAGTATGATTTTCTTGCTAGTGATTTCAAATTTGTCACAGGCAAAGACTATTTTAGGTTTTGTATCTGCGTGATCGTTAAAGATAGTGAAAATTTCAACGGATTTAAAATCTGCGGAAAATTTTACACCAGATCAGTACCTAGATACGATTTTCTTTCAATAAATAATTTTTCAATTGCAACCCGTGTAACTGTCATGTTGGACGAAAATGGGACTAATCCTTAAAATTATTGTTTTATCTTTTAAATGTTTTCAGTATCACTAAGATTTAATGTGTCCAGTCCGATTTCTAAATTTTAATCTAAAATATTTTTAAGTTAATTTATTGGCATCACAGCATTGCCTGTGGTGTTGGTTTTTAAAGCAAACCAAATAGGAATATTTAATGTGTCCAGCCCGATTTTTTTAAATTTTAATCTAAAATATTTCTTAATTAATTTATTGGCATTTATTACTAGTCACTTTGAGGCCATCACAGTGTTGCCTGTGGTGTTGGTTTGCGAAGCAATCACCAGAGGTTGGCGAGCGTTAGACAGTGGTCACACCTCCCCACGAAAATAACTATATCGGGCAATGCCGTGCTGACCACACAGTGGCTACTGGCTGGTGTTAAAATATTTCCTAAAAATCAGATAAAATGGTGTTTTAAAACTTTTTAGTCTCATTTAATTTTAAAAACTTTTCACATCAGATGCGGGTTAAAATTAAAAGCAGAGAAACAATGAGAAATCATGATTTAAAATTTCAGTTAGAAAAGTATAAATTACAAACTTAACATCAATTATTTTGAATTGTGTAGAAATATATCTTCACTAACCTAGGATATCCATAAAGTACCAACTTAAAAAATCATAAATTTCATGAGAATAACTAAGCAAAGTGTATCCACTTAGAAATTATATAAATTGAAGTTTTGAATTGGTAATATGTGTCACACATACCATCTAGTTTACTTATATTGCCAAGGAGAGCATTGGATTGCATTGTTGAAGGTGGATGAGTTTTTCGCTTGTCTTGGGAATTGACTTCAATAGGTAAAATGTCTCCACAGTCTTCAAAGAGCCATTCAGCCTGAAAACAAATTAATATGAATTAGTTGTTTAAATACAGAAAACAGTTGGAATTTCATAATTAGATTCATCTCTGCAAATTCAAACAGATTAACCTTTAGACTATAGCTGGTACAGCAGTTGTACCTCGATCACGCCAATAAATAATTTAGACTACAGTTGGTACAGCAGTTGTACCTAGAAATTTACAAGATACTAGTTCTATTGATAGCCGTAGTCAAGAGGTTAGTTATTGAAATCATACTGATGATGGAAAAAAGATCTTGAAACATGTTAAATATCAGGCGACAAGAGAAAAATTATACAGTTAAATGTGGCATAAATATCTTGTTTTATTTTCAAGAAACTTTGTTCAATTTTTGTAGGTATACAAAACAAATTCACCACTAAACAGGACTACCACTACCAGCAATTGTGAAATAGCAGCTTCAGAAGAATAAATTCTTTAAAATTATTCTGTTTATTTTAGTTTCTCCCTACAGGCGCTATATCCTTGGTTCAAGGACTTCAAAAAGAGCTGTGTGGAGTAGAAGGAAGAAGCATTTGGTGCAGCGTGGTGCTTAGTTACATCCACACTTTAACAGAAAAACACTAGATGCTCCATTACATGGAAGCTTCGTTGAATAACTTAGACCGTTTATACATAAAAAACCTTTTTTGTATACCAAAACATATACCAGTGGTGTAGATTAGGTCAAACATAAAAACATTTTTCCAAATGATGAATTTGACTTATACAAGAATTCATGCAATTGGTTAAGGGGACTTAATTTTCATTGACCTTTGGTGAATTTTCAAATAAAACCACCAAATGTTGCAAAACTTTGAAATAGAAGCCGAGATAATTTTTCTTAAAAATATACCTCTGATTGCCAAAGTTGAAAACTAGCAGCAAAAAAAAAGTCAACTAAGGCAACCCTGCACTTAATTCACTTCAGTCAAAATTAATATTTTGTATTTTTATAAAAATATGGACAACTTGTAGAGTAAATTATCTACATACAGTATTTATACATGATTCAATACTTTTTTTAATTGGAAACATGGTACACTTAATGGTTAAAAAGATAATCACATAAGATGCATTATTAATCATTTTGCATTGTGAACTGAACATAATATGATTTATACTCTATAAAACCCAAAAGACAATATACCACTCATTAATAATCTAACAGATATATTAAATTACTTACATAGGATATCATTGTTTCAATGAGATAGCACTGCTGGGGCATGTCTGTTACCATAGCAACCATGTTATTATCAGTTGCACGAACAAGTGTAGGTCCAAACACAATTGCTAAATTTCTGGCTTCCATCTAAGAAATAAAACACAATATTTTGAATAACAAATTACAAATATATCAGTCTGAAAAGAACTAAATGAGTTGGTGTACTCAAATCTAAGATACTAATTCAACAGTTTAATTCTAAAGCAGCTGTAGAATGACAAACTTTTAAATAACAACACATTTAATACTTAAAGCCATAAGTTAAAACTTATAGTCTTCCCACAAAGAAAACAAATTTGTCCACTTACTTTATTTGTAGTAGAATGTTCCACAACTTTCTTCAAATGATACATAAGATAGCGCAAAGTAGCAAAGTAATGTACAGGTAGATGATATAACTGAAAATATATTTTCATAAATAAATTAAAATAGAACTATTGACTGGGAAACATCTTAACACGAGTCAAAATAAATTTTGGAGGGAATTTTGAAAGCAAAATGTAACATAATAAAATTATACTCATTAAGTGTTTACTAATATGGAGAAATCTGGGACTTAATTTTATACGATTTAAAGATAAAATTGACTCTTTTTTTTTACAGAAGTTCACATGTAGAACAACACATGGATACAGGTTTTTGAACGGAAAAAGCTCACTTTTCACTCAACATCTTAGTTTAATTTATCATAATTGCAGATTATCTTGGTTTAAAAACCTGGTTAAATAATTAACAAGTAAAGTAAATGTCAGTTAGCAACTAATTCAAGAAAATTCTTACCACATGCTTGATGGCCTTTAACCTTTTAACTGAATCATCAGTTTCACTGGCTTGTATGAACTTTGGATACAAATATGATGTAAGTAATGGCTCTGGCAGTTTACGAAAGAAAGCTTTTAATAGACTTGATACAATATTGACATCATTCCATCGTGCGTCCTTAAGAAGCTCGTCATCAATACCCTGATTAACCAAATCAGTCAAGACGCTGACAGATGCATTGTTGCCTGGTACTCTATATATTCCAACTGTATCTAAACCTCTTGTTTCAACAATTTGAACACAAAGCTCAACTATTAAAGGAATATGCTGAAAAATTATTTAAAAAATATCAGTCAGGGGAATATAATTTATAAAAACAAGCAACAATAGATTAAAATTATTAAATATCTTCAATATTAATACTTTAGCTCAGGAAACCTAGTAACTCAAATGATACTGAAATATTTAGCTCATTGACTTCAGGAGTTCACATTTAACAGTGTACATTAACAGCAATTTGAGAAGGATAATTAACTTTAAATTAAATTTTTAACTAGACAAATGAAGAGTGGAAATTTTATTATTATCAAAACAAATAATTAGAAAATATTGAAATGTAAAGCTATAATTTAAAAAGGTTAAGTGACAATTTAATCAGAATTGTGTAACTCAAATATTTGTTCATCGAAATTTTTCCAAACATTAAATATTGTCATATTTTTCAATTTTCAGAAAATTCTTCTCAACTAAAAATTCAATCCCCATTTCTGGAATAAAGTTTTTTTCTCAAAATGATTTAAAACACGAGTTGCGATAAATGTTTAACAAAATAGAATTTCAACTCGTAAAATCTAATCTGCATTTCTAAATCATGATGTAATAGTTCAAATGTCTATTCTTTCCATACGGTCTAAAAATGAGACATTTTTGAAATAATCATAAAACGTTTTCTTTCTATCACTTGCAAAAAGCTTTTTAGATATCTAGAAGAAAAAAAAATTATTTTATTTAAAGAACTGTCAAATGAAAATAATAAAAGGTTTAGTGAACATTAGCTCAGAGATGCAAACTAACATGAGGTTTCCTACCATAGAATGACCCAAGATTTTAAACCTTAAAAGTTTACCAAAATATTTAACTATTGTTTCATTGAAGATATAAACTTGAACAGAAATAGTGTAAGGGGTTTTTAAAGGTTATTAACTATAAATTACTGTGCTTTCTTTCCAATACAATATTTATTCATAATATCTGAAGACATTTTTGTTACTTACTTCATTAGTAACTCCAGGAGGTGCATTTTCTAATTTTACACCAAAAGATGCTCCCTTGGGAATATGAGTATTAGTTCCATGAACTTTTTTCCATCCCTGAACCATGCGGTCTCTCCATAATACACCAATCTTTGTAAGAGCCAATTCATCTGCAAAATATAGAATGTTGGATATTAGTGAATAATTCAATAACAATGGTTTTAAAACAATATTTTTGATGTGAGGAAAAATAAATGCAAAATATTATTAATGATTTGATGGACCTAGTTCATAACTTTTCTTTTACTGCTTAAATAATAAAAATTATAAATGTTTTATCTCTTTCATCAACCTATACACATTGAATTTTTGGTTTTGAAATATATCTTAAAATACAGGAATGGGCTTTTGTCAAATACATGCCACTCACATTATATTTTTAAAGAACATCCTTGGTGCAGGATCTCCAAAAAACATTATGTGTAAAGATGTAGGAAGAAGCATTTGGTGAAGCTTTACACTAAGTTAATCATTCACACTTTTAACAGAAAAATACTATCTGTACTATTACACAGATAGCTAATTGAAGTGATCTGAATATTTCTATTTACCAAACATTTGTGACGCTATTAGAAAGCAGTATGTCAACGTCATAAAAAATATTTCCCTAATGATAAAGCAAAAGGCATGAAATCGTGACTGAAATAATGATTTCTGCTATTGAAGGGCTGAATTTTTGTTGACCAATGGTGAACTGTCAAAAAAAATGCCACAATTTTGAAGAGTTGCATAAATTTTGAAAATAGGAACCTTTGAGAAAATTATGCTTAAAGATACCTCTAGTCGCCAATGCTTAAAAAATAGCAAAAAGTAACCTCTGAAATAATGATATCCATACTAGAAAATTATCTATTTTATTTTTTACAAGCAGTACCCGCACTGCATTGTCTGCGACAAAGTTATTAAAAAGTCAGCCCCTCACTGATTCTTACAAACACATAACATCGCATAAATGATAAAAATTAAATATCACTATACTTTGAAAAGTATTAAAGCAGAAAAAAAGCAAGGAACAATACAACCCGATGCGGCTTCATTGGAATGTGACTTAAATCAAACAGAACATTAATTCTTCTAAATTTAAATAAAGTGGAAAGAAAATTTGTTAAGACTAGATTTTTAATTTTGACACTTAATAAACCCTAAACTAATAGCCGCATTGGAAAAAAATCTTAACAATTGTCCAGGGAATACAATGAAAAACAAACCATGTTAATTTCGTTTTTTTCTGATCAGTACCTTCTCAGGAAACCGTCTAAGAATCGAGCTAAACAACACAGTTTTCAATCCTGCGGCGCAGTAACTTTTTTTTAATATAGATAGAAAATTAAATTTAAAAAAATTTAAAAAAAAAAAAAAAAACAGTGAAATCAAAGGAAAATAAATTGCACCATAGCAGGGAGTGGAAGAACCATGCGGGGAAAAAAAGAAAAATTTTGCTTTGAATACCATAGGACCAGTGATGTCATCATGACAGAGTGGAAACTTGGCATTTGTCCAAAAAAGTAGTAAGAGGAAAAAAACTAATAAATTAATTGACAAAATTTTCTAGATTAAATTTTTAAATTCAGACTTTGAAGTGCATTCAGTCACCTTTAGGACTACCTGTGTGCTAAAATTCGTGGCTGTACGTGCTATAAATTCATCTGGACACCTGACATACACTTCCTTTTATAATAGTAGAGAAAAACACAATTGCAGAAATTTACATTTTATGAATTTTAGTGAAGTAACCCTTTCCTATACTGTGCATTGAGCCATATTGCTCTTGAATCCTTGTTCTCAATTGGTTCAGAGACAGCAGAGAAAATCTCTGATTAGTCTTTTTCTTTAAAATAGCTCTCTGGGCAAATGATTTCAAGCTGTTTTTCTCAAACGTTTCTCACAGGATCTACTTTAATAATGTAAAATTCTAACATCAAATTTGGAGATGGCCAAGGATCACCATTGAACCAAAAGGAGAAATGCGTAAATATAGAGAAATCATACATTACTCCTATTTAAAGCATCTCAAATCAATTTCATTGCTTGGAAAAGGAATTAGCCTATAATTGCCCTCTGTGGCAAGTAGAAGCATGGGGATCAATGCTGTAGGAATCATGGGGACCAATGCTGGCCCCCAGGGGAATAAAGTGGCATTGATAAGCAAAAGAGGGCAATAAGATGCTAAAAACAATTTGTGCTTAAAATGTTTTAAGCAAACACTTGTACACTTGACCATACAGACACAAGTGATGCATTGCAGCAAGAATTATAAAGTTTAAAATTTAAGTTACAAATAAGGATCAGTCTAAAAACAAGATGGCAGGTTGAAATATGCAAGTTAACGCCTGCATTAATTTGGACACACTTCAAACATATACAGGTTCTTACAAGTGCAATGGCAGGAATATGTGCCATTATATCAAATTTACTGTACAATACTATAAATAGTACGACCTTAATCACAAGACTGTTTCTGGATTGTTAGTTATCAGTATGGTGCATAGCTACCTAAATATTTTGATGAAACTAAAATATTATAGGCATAGCCACACTTGCAACTTGTTATTAGTTGAAATTAATTCGTTTCTTAGAGTATATTAGTTAACCAGGTTACACATGTTTTCAAAGTGGATCGCGATTTCTGGTTTATTTTTAAGAAAATCAGAAATAAACTCCAAGACTGGAATTTAAGTACAGCAATAAAAAAACTATTTATTACATACCTCCTTGTGAAGCTCTACGAGTCTTTACAGAAGGGGAATGTTCAGAGGGACTTCTGTGTCGAAATACTAATTTCCTTACGTTATGATGTTGACCTGAAGATTTTCCTTTCTGAATCTGCTGCTCATATGCTGCAGCTTTTTCTAAAACTGATGTATTTTTCAACCATTCAGGAAGCTGGAAAGTTATTGAGAATACAAATAATTAGTATGAGTTAAGATGTAAAGAAATTTGAAAATTGATAAACATGAAGAAATAGATTTCAAAATTTTAATACAACAGATGGTGAGTAAAGTTTGCACTGTAATCTCTCAAATATCTTTTTTTTGTCACTCCCAAAATTATCACAGTAGATAATGTGCGAAGCAGAATATTGGATAGAAAAATAAGACAGAATGTGTCAACGCTATAAGAATTCTAGTTTTCTTAGAATTAATGTTAAATGAATACAAGTTTGAAAACGGTGAAGAAAATATAGGTATACTTCTTAAAACTAAATTGTCACTTTAGGGCAACTGAAGGAATGGATAGGAAGGGCAAGTTTGAGACAAAATACCAATTAGTCAAATTATTTATAGAAATGTTTCAAAAATAAGTCACAACAAAGGCACTAAAATTCAAAACCATAACTGTTTTAATCAAATAGCTAATGCTCACTCACCTCTGAGATTTCTCTTGTAAATATCTGAAGAGCTTTTAACCATTCTACCATACTTGTATGACTTTCTGTTTGAACTAAATATTCTGTTCCATTAAGAAGCATTAGCCGTAAGACATGCTTTCTTTTTACATAATCATTTGCAGCTTTAGCTATACTATATTTTACATTTATCACATGTTCATCACCGGTTAATGTCCCCTATAATTAAAAGATGAGAGTAAGAAATAAGTTATTTCATTATAAAATGTATTTTTTAATATAAACTGTGAGGTCTTAAGTATGCTATTAGATGGAGTAAATTACATTTTGTAAAATTCCAGTTAGAAAAATTTAAATGGTCTTAAAAAGCAATAAAATTAAATGAACATCACCAGGTGCAAAGATAAAACGCTTGCTGATATTACTAAGCTTTGTAGAAGCTTAAAATAGAAAAAATTAAGATATTTGCCGATTCAAGCAGGTTGCAAGAATTAGTAATTGGCATCAACTAATAATTGGCATCATTGACAATTTTAGAATAAATGTCCATAGAATTTACTGCATTTAAATAACTCACCTTAGAGGGTTCACGCCTATCTTTCAGCATATAAAGTATATTGTTTCGTAAAATAGCCCATAAATGCCTCCATGATCTGTCACTGGAACGCTATAAGATATTTATAAACATTAATTTTATTTCAAATTAAGGACATATTTAATCCTTAATGAGAAACTAAAATTTAAGATATTTAATCATAGTTTGAATCCAAGTTAAAAAGTATTGTCCTTGACAGCACTCACTTTTTCTTGGCTCACATTGCATTTATCATTTTAGATTTGAGAAAAGATTGTGATACTTAATTAAAGAAAATAGTGTTGTGTCTAGGACTTCAATCAATGCTGAAAACCAACACACATCACAATATGTATTCATACAATATTGGCAGTATTTCAAAAGAACCTCACTCCACACCAATATCTACAGTGACAACACTAAAAGAGACTTGACCCTTCCTGTCACATAGTACTGAATGATTTAACTACCTTACTTTATGCAAGAGTGATCTAAGCCACTTTTATTAGATGGAGGTAATTTTATCTGTACATAATTGTACTCTTTCAGTAAAAAAAAATTTTATACCTTAAACACAGCTGCCAATCTTTCCGAATTACCCGGAAACTTTTTGATTTTTCATAATTTTTCCGGTTTTCCTGCCGGAAACAAGTTTTTTCCCCTTTTTGAATTTTTTAAAGATTATTGCTAGATTATAGATTACCAAACATTTCCAACTTGAAGGATGATTTCCACCCTTCATGCAGAATTGCGCAGTTCTTAACGAAGGCGGAGCCATTAGAAGAAATATGAGGTGGTGGAGTCAGGACATGCTATCGGCGAATAAAAAGTCTTGAAATGGGTGACTAATAGCTTCAAAGTTTTTTCTTTGACTCTGCCCTTACTCAAGTTTTATTTTCGGTTACATAGATGGCAACAAGAATTTTGTTTGGATTGTTTTATGTTTACGCTTAGATCTCGTCCATGCTCGATTCTTACTAAAAGCGATTAGAAGCAAGATGTCTAAGACAAAACGTTACTATCAATCTTTCAAAGAAATGTATGCTGTTGAATTTAAATTTATAAGAAAATCTAGGCTAGGTGATAATTATGCTTTTTGTAGCATTCCAACCGAGCATTCCCAACTTGAAGGATGTTTTCCCCACTTCAGGCAGAACCATGCAGTTCTTAAGCAAAGGCGGAGTCAATTGAAGAAATACGAGGAGGCAGAGTCAAGACATGCTATCGGCGAATAAAAAGTCCTGAAATGGGTGACCACTAGCTTCAAAGTTTCTTCTTTGACTCTGCCCTTGCTCAACTGATTTTATTTTCGGTTACATAGAAGACAACAAGAATTTTGTTTGGATTGTTTTATGTTTACCCTTAGATCACGTCCATGATCGATTCCTACTAAAAGCGATTTGATTCAAAGCAAGATGTCCAAGACAAAACGTTACTATCAATCTTTCAAAGAAATTTAATCTTTTGAATTTAAATTTATAAGAAAATCTAGGCTGGGTGATAACCATGCTTTTTGTAACGTGTGCAATAGCAATTTCACAATAAGTCACAGAGGAAAAAGTGATATTGTCGCCAACGGAAAAACTGCTAAACATGCTTAAAGTCGGTTACTGTAGTCAAAGTAAAAAAAACAAAACAGTAACTTGTGAAGAAAGTTGTTCTATTTTTTTTAACAGATGATGTGAATAAAGCTTATTGTATGTTCCTCTCATATATACAGTACAAATGTTTGAGCAATATAATGTCTTTCTCCAATCTGCAGCATCTCAAATTCATATGTTAAAATCTGTGTTGCATAATCTTCAAAAAATGCCTATTGAAATTTGTAAAAGCAGAAGTACTAAATTCTTAGGAATCTGACATTCTTAAGGTATACTTTCATGACAGAGAAAACCAAAACGATGATAAAGAACTGTGGATTGAACATGCTACTTCAGAATTAGTCTCATCTTTGAATCTGGATAAACAAAGCCACTTCTATGGTTATGAAGGAAGTATTATGTTGCTGCCTGTGATTACACGAGAAAAAGTTTCCTTTTGATTCCAAAGTTCTGGAATATGCTCAAGTCACCAACAAGTCTACATCGTTTTTATTCATAAAGCATTTTATTGACAACTAACCCCCATAGCAACTCTGAGTGTGAGCCAATATTTAGCTTAGTCAGAAAAATAAGAACTGATTTTAGAGGTTCAATGTCAAACGAAAAGCCAGAGAAATTATTAACCTGCAAGATGAGAATGTTAGGAAACTGTAATAAATCTGAATTTGAAAAGCAGTTTTTAATGAAAGCTAAATCCAGTTCAACTTCATGTCAGTAAAAAATAATCTGAAATGTTAATGACATTAACATTTCAAATAATTTTTTACCGACATTTTGTGTAATGTGTAAATAAATTATGCTATTATTAAGATACACACAGAAACCTGATGTATGTTAAACTGTTATGTATACAACTTAAGGTTTATAGTTATTTTCTAAAATTTGTTTAAATTGAGGTTAGTTTAAGTTTTCTAAAGGTTGTTTTAATACATTGTATTACTGATATTTCTAATTTTTTTAATTTAAATCATAAATTCTTCTGTTTTTTACCCAAAATCTGTTTTTTTACCTTATCTAGTTGGCAGCTATGCCTTAAATAATGACAGTTTAAAGTGAAAAAAATGAATGAATGAATGAATCCTTTATTCTACCTTTTTAATAAATTTAATAAAATAAATTTTAAATAGAATAAGAAAATGGTTTCTTTTTTATCACAAGACAACATATCTACCTTTATCCACATTGCCACTTTGTGAAAATAGTTAGATTTAAAAATTAAAAAAAAATTATATTTTAAAAGAAACAAAGCAATTAATTGAATCTTACTTTTCCCTCCAATGACACTACTTTGCAAATAATCCAACCATACACTGATTTTGGTTCCTCAACAGTTTCTTGAGTAGTGGAGCCATTAATTTCGGAAATTTCAACAGGAACCATAGCCTGCTTCACTTTGGGAGTCTAAAAACAAGAAAAATATTAGTCTCAAAGAAAAGGTTCAAATATGAAAATAACAAGATATTTTAAAACCTACCTTTTCTCCGAAAAATGATTTCAACTTCTGTATGCGATATTCTTTATGAGGACTAAAATTTAAAAAGGTATTAATTTAACAACCATATTGAAAATCCTTAACATGTTTTCACACAATGGCAAATCCAGAACCGCCACTACTTCATGATGCCATCTTTGACACACTGGTATTGATGGTACCAGTAATTAGTTTGATTTTGGTTGCGAAGATGTTTGCTACTGTCAAGAGACATTATCTTAGGAGGAAGTACCGAAGAGGCAAAATCAAAAGACAATACTTGGTACATCTCCTTTTGTCGGAGATACTTGAAAGGTAATTTGACATGGCATTGGAACACTTAGAAAGGGTCAGTGCAAATTCTTCAAATGATTTCATGAGTACAAATACATTTGATTTTCTGGTGTAATAATTATAAAATAGTATTAAGAGAACCAGGATACTATAGGAAGAAAATGCATTCCTCTAAAAATGGTTGCAATGGCAATAAGGATAGTGAATAGTTCTATCTAATACAACGCAAAAATGTGCAAAATTAAAAGAATACTCAGATGCAAAAGTTAAAAGCAATTAGCAGCAAGAGGGAAGGACAGTGCAATGTAAGCAAGGTGCACTTCTCACCAACGAAAACAATCAGACATGATTTATCACTTCATTGTTCAACACTGATAGTCAGGACAATAAATCTGCTGGATCGGACAGTGTGAGATCTGGCAGCAGTACTAGCACTGGTTCCTCATGCCATACCTGGCGTCGATTTTATGCGGTGAAGTATGTGATTCTCTTCACTACATGCTGTGGGCTTAAACACAACTCCAGGAAGGACATAAATTCATGAGAGAACAATGTAATGGCATTAAGCCTCACCAAAAGTGCCTCTGAATGATAAGTCGCTGGGGTAAATTTGTGTGGCAAACCACTCCTAGTCCAACGCCATGGGTTCAGGCAGAACCACAACAAGGCATGTAGGCTCACGTAAGCACTTGAAATAAGACAAATGCCTTGTGAAAATTTCACCCCCCCAGGCTATAAATGGTAGAATGAATAAATAGACATCTATTAAGATCCATTTAAGTATGAAATGAAGGCACCTACCTACGGATACAAATGAACAAATGTGAGTAAACTTCCCAGCCTACAGACAGCAAGCAATGTGTAATTCTTTAGTTTCACACCCTAGCGAATGATTCTCATAAGAAATTTGTCAAGACCTATGCCACATTTTCCTCAGGGCCTTCTCTACCATGCATAGTCATTTCAGCTAGTTGAATAGGAGCTAGTACACCCAACTAAGAAGTACTAGCACCAGATTTGCCAATGTGAGAGAAATGGCCTTACAGTTAAGATAGAATAAATTGGCATTAATAAGAAACTAAAGGAAAAACAAAACCTACCTAGATGCATCAGAAGTCTCATCTTCTTCACTCAAGTCAGATTCAACATTCATTCGTTCACCAGCTGTAGCGCGAAGATAGGATATTCGACGAACAATGTGACATTCGTCTTGATCAGAAGATACTAAATCAGAATAAAAACATTGTTCAAAGCACCATAAAAAATAAAACGATAAACAAAATAATCATCTATAAAAACAGTTCAATATAAGAAATTTCAATTATTTGTATATTGGTACATTGAACAAAACATTTATACATAAATACAACCAAAATAGCAACAAGATTTAATGTCTGTTTTGCTGTTTCATTAGAATGAAGTTGTAGTTAAGGAACACTATATATTTCACTAATGTATGAGGCACAGAAATCAGAATTTGTAAATTGGTGAATAGCAACAAAATGATATAAGCAATACAAAATCAACTTCTGTGAGATTAATAATAAAATTTTGATGCAAAGTTTAAATAGGCTCAATCCTTAAGATAGGAGCTGTATAATCAGGCTAGAGCAGCATTAAGTTCTCACAGTTCTAATGAAATTCTTAAACAGTCTGATGGCAGAAAGCAATGAGAATTCTGGAAGGTAGGAATTAGTGCAGAATAGAAAATCTGAACCAACCCTAGAAAGGTTAAGAGGTAAAAGATATTGAATCAGTTTTGAATAAGTGAATGATATGCAATTGAAGTAAATGTTCAAAAGTTAATTGAGGTAACATTACTGAGATGTGAACTTTTTACTGTGCACTTCAAAGGAAATAAGAATTAACTGTTTTCAAATGTACTCTTACAGCAGCATTCGAACAAGTGAATGTGATGCAATAAAGATAGACATTCAGGAGTATAATTGTAACATGACTAATTTGTGAATATTTTTACTTACTTCATAAGACATAATTAAAAACACACCAATGCTTTTCTATTTTAGATTAATTTTATTTCATGAAATACAAAATGAAAAATAAAAATATGCTTGAATCCATCATATACTGTTAAGTGATTAGAGCATGGATTGTAATCAACTTTCTATGTGCATAAAATTTAAATGTTTTCCTCTAATGGTTAATTGGCCAACTATTTTGGCTTGGTACATGGTTTGTGTTCACACATAAAATTTATAAATTGAACTGTATTTAGTAATTTTATCGTCCATATTTTGTTACCACATTTTATGAAAAAAATTTTATTTTTAAAAATTATGAACTGTTTTTAGGGAGTTACAACACAAAAAAAAATTACACAAAAAAATAACAAAACAGTCATAAGTGTGTGAGATTGATTTCTATTGCTCTTAAATAAATTCAAAACTAACTTGTACTTAACACTGTCATCAATAGATACAAGCAACATATCTTTCAGTACAGATCTTCTGTGTGGGTCGACTTGTAACTAATCAAGCACTTGATAAAAAGATAGTTATAAATATTATGTATTTATAAATTACAAACAAATCAATTTTTGATTAGAAACCAGTGACAAGAAAAAGTCTAAACTAAAACTTCTAAATTTTATTTTATACTTGATCAAGATTTTGCAACAAACAAAATACTGACAATATTGCAGAGCAACTTGAGCATCCTTTTTAAACTAAAAAAAACAGCTGCTTACTAGTAAGCTTTTCTCAATATTAATAGAATGGAATATTGAGTAAAATTGGTTGTAAAAAACATCAATATTTCAAGCAGATGTTTCTTAGTTTTCAAAATGTGTATCCTTACATTTTACAGTCACTTTTGTCAAACATTTGTTTTAATAATAAGAAAATTGAACAAATTACAAAATTTGATCATGTTCTTTATGAGTTATGCCATTTTCAAGTCATTAGAAAATACCACAGCTGTTTCAAACAAAAATGTTAAATAAATCAATAAGGGGTTAAGTTATAAAAAAGTTTATAGCACAAGGACTTATCTCTACCTGGAACAGTCTTTCTGCGATGTACAACACCAGCAATAGCAGGGTTAAAGTCAGATTGCACTAAGAGGAAAATAAAATGTTTTTTAAACTAATACAGTACCACCAAATTGCGCAAAATATTTTACGTTTTCTCTTAAAGGAATCAATAAACATATTTTAGCTTCAAGTTTCAAACAAAAATTTGTTCACATACAAGACACAGCAGAGTAGCACAGAGAGGGTTAAAGCAAATTATATTGTGGTTATAATTTTCATTTATACTCTAAGTAAAAAGAAATTCAAATGCTGTGTAATTTAGATATATTTTAAAGTCAAACTCTTTTTTAAGGGGGATACAAACAAGCAAATCTTCAAGTTACAAATACTAACATGAAAAATAAGTACTTCATAAAAAGTCAATAGAAATTTTCATTGTTTAAAAATTGCTTAATAAATAATCAGTAACATTAATTCTTCAGTTTGTGAAAATTTCCATTAATTTATGTTAAAAGCATACCTGCCAATCTCCAAGGGAAAAAATCATGAAGATTAATACAATATAAAAACCATAACACAATGTAAAAAATAAAAATGTCTAAAAATAATTATTAATGAAAAATAATTAACGGTACTAAATTAGTGAGTTGCACCAAATTGAGCTTCAAAACAGAAAAAGTAAATGCAATCCACTGCTGATACTTAGTGTCAGTTCTCATCAAGGTTAAACGAATTTGACAACATTTCACACAAAATTATATCAAATATATTATGCAAATTAACTTTTCCTTGAGTGTTTAAGATGTAAATTTGAAGTTTTTCTTGAAAATTAGGGCCAAACCAGTTTAACAAAAAGTGAATATGATATTTATCTTTCATGATTGCTACATCTTGGCATCAAGACTTCGAAATTCCTGTCACACAAAAAATTTCTCCCTATACAAAAATTTGGAATACAATTTTTTTTTTATCTGGTGCAGTTGTTGAGCCAAACAAGTGGTTTTCCAGAAGACTTCCAGAAAAGTTGGAAGGTATGCAAGAGCAATCCACAAATATTTTATTTCCCAAGAACTCAAACAGGCATATTTATTTCCTATCATAAAATAAATTTAAGAACAAAATTAAGTTTAAGTTATGTTTTAAGTTAAGTCTTATCATAAATTTATAAGTATTTTTTTTAAAGTTTGACAGTATGAATTAAAATTGATGTTATGCAAGATACAACCTTTTTAATTTCTTCATATTTAAAAAATTCCAAAAAACATACAAATTTTAGTTTAATTAAGTATAAAACATTTATTACCTGCAACCATATCAGTTTCATCAATGCAATTGGCATCTGTTGGTGATTTATTACTGTTCTGATGATCCAATGCCAAGTTATCATCAAAACCAACAGAATGGAACTCATCTGTAATTTGCGTATGATTCAATGCAATATCATTTTTCTTATCTGAAGTCCTTTCCTGTCGCTGCATGCCAGATGGAACCACAGGGTGGGTTTTATTTTCAAATTCTGCAGCCCGAGATGAAACAATATGCACATGATTTGGCTTCGACATACGGGACAATTCACTTCGATACAAGTTCATTCTCTCCATAGATTCTGCTAAGAGATTCCCAGATTCAAACTGATGCCGTCGTTGAGCAACTAAATTGATAGATGGTATATTGGGGTTCTCACTGAAATCAAACTCAGAAGCAATAGAATTTCTTTCCGCAGGATTTCGATTGATCACACCCATTGAATTAACCCCTTGATCATCAGGAAAACTTGAATTCCTTTCTTCTGATCCTGACATTTTGTTGTTAGTCCAATAAGCAGGCATTGGTAGGCCTGAAATGCACAAACAAGTAGGATCACGAATTCTATCACAGGAATGATTATCTCCACCATATCGAGGGCTCTCGCACTCGTAAGAGCACCGAACAGGATGGGGCAGTATAGCCCCACCTGTTAGATGCATAGCTTCAGTAACACTTCTTGATTCCGCCATATTATCACAGTGGACTATATCATCAAAATCCGACATATAGATCGGATAGTTTAAGTTCTCTTCTGAAGAAAATGCAAAATTTGCTGATGGATCATCATGACATAAGCTGTAGTATAAATTTGAAACAGTATCCTTCAATTTGGGGGAGTGCAGTTCCAGCAGATCGTCGTTGTTTTCCAATTCTTTGTTGTGATGAAACAAGCCTTCATCTTCACTGAAACAGCTACTCTCGAACTCGCATTTTGTGGGAGAAGGTAAATCGTATCTTTTCTCCTCCACCCTGCATGTCAAGTGTGGTGGACTGGATAAATTAATTTCTTTATTTACATCAGATGGACGTTTTATATCTGCATACCCATGTTTTGTGTCTCTTTTAATCTCAGCATCTTTGTTTAGGGATGATTTAACTTTCTTGTGCATGCGTCCGGGATAGGTGCCGTAAGCTGATTGTCTGTAAATTTGGTTCGATTGTTCGGTATCTGATCGAAAAGAGGGCACAAGGTACTTGTGTTGCTTGTGCTCACGGTGAACAGGCTGATAAGCAGATGAAGCAAAGTACTGAAAAACATAAATGATCATTGAAATTGATTCAAAAAAGGAACACAAACTTTTCAACAAGTTAAATAATTCAGAATCAAATTTTTTTATCCAGCATTTACTACAACAATGATAGAAAAGGTTTAATCATTTGGTTCTTAGAAATTCAAGTTATGTAAAAAATTTCAAAATAGTTCATTTCAAATTCAAAGTAATGTAGAAAATTTAAACAAAAATCTGAACTAAATTCAATGAAAAACTGCAGGTCAATGGCAGCTTTAAAACATAAATCATATTTTCTTAATGTTCACTAATATGGAATAATTCAAAGTTGCAGACATATATATATATATATTTTAAATTTAGAAACTTAATGAGTTTATAAGAAACAAGCCACTGTGTGGCCAGCACAGCCTTGCCCTTGACAGTTCTTCTTGTGGGGTCAAGTGTGACCACTGCTCGGTAATCCCAGGTGATTGCTACAAATTCTTCGCAAACCAAATGGGAATTCACTGCCTATTAGATAACAGCCATCACAGCATTGCTCGTGGTGTTGGTTGTTAGGCCACTGGCAAAGCAAACCAACATCACAGGCAACGGTTTCGCAGTTCGAATTTGACAACGATGAGGCCATCACGGCTTCGCAAACCAACACCACGGGCAACGCCGTGATGGCTCATCAGTATCGAATGCGGCCAAATTAAAATTGAGAAGAGATCCAATTGGTCGGACAAGTCACAACAGAAAACCGTCGATGGCTTTGGCAAGTAGATGATGCTAGGTGCAACGTCCTTTATTGTCAGGTAGAAAGCAGCTTGGTTTACGTTCCTCTCGGCAACCCTCACATTCTTTAAAATTAAATCATAAAATATGAATGAATTAAATTATAATATATATAGATAAAAATTAATTTTTAAATTGAATTTTAAAATTCAATGTGACCGAAATATTGCAAAAAAATTTGGACTACCTGAGAGCCATAATAATATAAGAAATTACAAGTTGAAATAAGAAGCAAGATCAATTTCTAACTTACAAGCTGTAATATATCATCTTCTTTAGGGACGACTAAGAGTCTCAGAGTTTGGCCGCTGAAAAAAATCATGCATAAAAAATCAATGAATAAAACTAATGAAGTTGTTAAAAAAATCTTTCTGGATAAAATTAGCATAAAATATCCAACATCCTTTGAAATTTAAAAATTAATGAACACAAAAGGCAGCTCAAATTTTTTACTTCTATTATTTTGATTTCAAACAAATTGGACTAAATTGGAGAAGAGTGAAACTTTTTTATAATCCAACTTACTCTCCATTTCAAAGTAGTTTGTAAATTCTGAAATTAATGCTTTACTTTTGCAATAATGAACTAAACAAACCAACTGTGTTTCTATTTAAGGTACTAATCATGCCACGTTTGCAAATATGATTTTGCTGCAATAAGTGGTAGACGAACAATTTAAATTTTACACATAAATTATTAGCATTTAATTTTAAAACACTAGTATTTAAATTAATTCTCTGGCAATAAATATTCTTTTTGTATACATTACCAAGATCAAATTCAAATAAAAAATTGTTTAATATACAAAACTGAAAATACTTTGATAGAAAATTACCTACCTTTTAAGTATTAAATGAATAATATCTGAATATGATTTTCCTGATAGTGGATGATTGTTGATTGCAATAATTCGGTCTCCTTTATTTAATCCAGCATTGTGAGCTGGACTACCTTCCTTTACTTCACGAATAAATATAGTATCCATAGGTTTGTTTTTGTATTCTGATTGCCATTGTGCCGCTGCTGTAACCAAAAAAATGAATGATTACAAAATTATACAAAATATTACTTGAATTATCAACAATATTAATCAAAACATTAATTGAATATAAAATTATAACTAAACTCACCTGCAGGGGCAGTTTCTTCATTGGTGCCTTGTTTGGTCTGAAATAGTTAATAAACGTGAATTTAGAAATATTTAAATTCAGCACAGTTTATTAATTTTTTAATAAGTTCAACAATGACTTACTTTTGCAGAATTAGAGCTGGTAGGAGGGTAGACAATAAAATGTCTTAATGTGAAACCGAACCCACTTTTATCTTTCACTAAAGTAACAGATCGAGGATGAGACTTATCATCAGCAATGGGTGAGTATCTTCTGCAGCTAGCAAGAGCATTTGAAGAGTCCTTTAAATTATAAAAAAATAACAAGAGAGCATTATGCACTGTCTTTTAAAAATCAAAATCCCCTGTGTATACATAGAGATGGTATGAAAGTTTGCAACTAACCTTTTCTGCCACTCAGATTGTGAGATGGCTTATATTAATGTTAATTATTGTGAGATGGCTTAGATTAATATTAATTATTGTGAGATGGCTTAGAATAATGTTAATTATTGTGAATAATGAACAAAAGATAACTCATACTGTTCACACTCAATTTAAGAATTACACTTAATTCTTAGCCTTGGAAGATCAAATCAAAGGTAAGAAATGTTAAATACTTATAAACAGAAGACATAACAGCTTATAACTAACCTTTTTCTACCACTCATGCTGTGAAATGGCTTACATTGGTGTTAAATGTTATAAATAATGAACTAAAGGAGAAAAAAAATGATATTCTAACTTAACTTAAGAATTAAATTACTGACCTTTAAAAATAAAATAAAATAAAAAACATATTAAATAGTAGTATACATGTATATGTAAGTTAATTTCTAAAATTAAAAACAAAAAGATATCAACATTGATAGTTAATAACCTTAATTATTGGAAACAAGCAAAAAGGAAGAGAAAGGCAACAGCAGAACTAGAAGGGAGCTACTGCAGCACAGCCAATGTCAAGAATGCAGTTTTACACATCAAGCAGCACTTAACAGGGCACTCAAGATAAGGCATAAATATAGCATGCTATTTTTAAAAATACATCAATAACCTACTACCTTTTACAACTCCCTTACAGCATTTAAGAAAACAAGCAAAAAGAAGCAGACTTTTCCCCCTATGTATACTTAGGGTTTTTTTTCCTCAATATGTATGACTAATAAGTTACAACAGATACACCAAATAATTTAACCATAACAGAGAAGTGAATGTTTTTGAAGTCATATTCAAGTACCTAAGAAATATTTAAAATTAAAAACTATATAACTTTACAAAAATTCCTTTAAAAATAAGTGAAAAATTCTTTAAGCATTTGTTCTCGAAAAAGGGCATAACTTAAAACAAATTTGATAAAAAGGAGTGATCAAGAAAAAGTAATTACAGTTTATTGAAGTCAATTTTAAAATATATAACAAAAAAAAATGGAATATATTTCAAATCTACTCAAAATGTATTTAAATAACATTACTGCTGATAACTGAAAATACTTTTTAAAAAATTTAAAGTATTTCCCAAATTTTATGAATATTAACCCAGGTGCTGGGAATCTTACATTTTCAGTATCATCAAATATCCTCTATCAAATAAAGTAGCCGTTTTAAATCCCCTAAGCAAAAATGATACATTTTATTAAATCTTGTCTCTTAAAACCCTGTCTTTTGTTTTAAACTTTTTCATTGCAATATTCCTTGTATACGTCTATTTTTCAAAATTATGATAACTTGTAAGTCAAGAAACAAATACATTCATTTTGCAGAATCACGCTAAATTTAATCAAACTGTTGTATCTTGTACTATAAAGGAAGGACATTACTGCTCTCAATTACCATTCTTGAAATAGATAGCATTTTAAATCATTTCTGTATGATCATTGTTAAAACAGATCATTGTTTAAATACAAAGCTTTGACAACTGCCTTAAAAGTATTTCCAGCAAATTAAAAGACAGAAATATTTAGCTGATTTTTCCCTTCCTATTTTATTTCTACCAAACAAAAATTATAACTTGAAGTAATGTTTTTGATACATAGCATCTGTCATTGTGTTCAGCTTATAATTTGACATGCATTATAACTTAAAAATTAAATCATAAGGTGTGGATCTCTCATTCAGGTGAGAACATAGACAAAAATAAAATAACTAAATTCATACCATGAAAATTCATTGAATAGGGTTCATTAATCTCTACAGATGAGCCAAGAATTAGCGTTTGTACTCCTAATCCAAACCAGGATTAGAAGCATGATTTCTTCTGCAGCAATTACAAATAGGACCTAAAATAAGGCAAGGTAATGTTATGAACAGAAAAACAAATGCTAGAGAAAACACAAGACAATTCTTTGTGAAACAGACATAACAAAAATTCGTCAAAAGTAAACATGAAAAAGCTTTATGACTGACTAGTTTGGAGTGATAAAATATCTACAATGGTTCAGAACCAATAAATGCAAGGACAAAAACTAGTTTTAATAAAACATTATTTTACTCAGTGTTGTTAACTCATACTTTTTATGTGCTTTCAAGCAAGAAGCAAAAGTAAGCATGCTGTCAAACAAAGAAAAAATAGAAATAGTTTCTATGTATAAATCAAATACAGATTTAGGGTATGGATTATTGTAACACATTCAAATTCAAAATGATGCTTTCAACTATCTTGAACCATCATATTTGTTTCTTTATTTGAAATCAGGGTTGACAGGAGCAGAAAGTCAGGTATCATTGTGCATACATATTTTTCCTCAGTGGCGAAAAAGTATTTTAGAAAGTGGTGGAAGGGATGATGAGAGAAGTGTGTGAGGTCCCAATGAGTCTATTTTGATAGAGAAAAGGAACCAAAATCCTAGGTACAATGCAGGGGTGCAGAATATGACCGAACACGCGAACAAGGTTGGGAGGAAAGGCAGCCGTGGGGAAATTTTTACCCAAGTTTATGAAATTAAAAGAACTCTACGAATTCAATTGTCATCAGTGACAAACAAGTATTTTAGCTAGCGACTATATTTATGCCTCCACCCTTTTTTTTCCTTGCACTGAAGCAAATTTTCAAATGGTTTCATCTTCATATTTTACTGAAATCGGCATATATGACATCAAAGGAGATTGACAACCTTCTAAGAGACAGGAAGGCTGCCATTTCTTGATGACAACTAATATAATCCCTCAATGTAAAATTATTTTTTATTGAACTAAATATTAGTTTTTTTTTAATAATTTATAAGTAATAGTTTTAAGGAGAGTTCTTAATCATCAACATTGCACTATAACAGTAAATTAATTGGTATAGGTACAGATGGTGCTCCTAATGATTGGAAGGGAACATGGACTGGCACAAAAAAATAAAACAGGCAGTTGTTATTCAGTGTATGTGCTTCCAGTTTCTATAGTATTATGTGAGCAGGGCTTCAGTTTGATGAGTTCGATTAAAAATTAATTTAGGTCCTCAATGCGAGAGGAAAGTTTATGTAATCTGATGATGTGCAACATAAATGGACCAGCAGTGAACGATTTTGATCCCGCAAAGGCTATTGACGAGTGGTATTTCAGTTCTAAAGCAACAAGACAGGTTCATGGCTATAGAAGATTTTTAAAAAATGCAGTGAAATGTATAATGTAAATAATAAAAATGTTATGTTTTAGTAATAATAAAAATGTTATGGCCTCAGTTACTATAAATAGCATATTATTTACAGCACATGTGTGTGTAAGGAGTTCTGTGATATTCTCAGCGTTAGAAAAAAATAGTAGTATATGTATTGCACCTGACCTAAAAAATTGGGCTGGCTCCTAATGATTTTTGTTGTCATCCCTTGCATACTTTAATTGCAGATCATAAATGCTATTTATAGTTTAAAATATTTAGCTACTTAAACTAATAAAATTTTTCAAATTGTTGCTTGTAAGTGGCATACAAGTTTGCTACAAATATAATATTCACCCAGATGTACACATAATGACTCAGGCTTGAAATTTAATAAGGCTGATGGATGAAATAGAATAAGCAAATTAGTGTCATAAAAGCAAGTTAAAAAATTCCTGCAAAATAAAAGAATGAGGAATTTTGTGGCATCTTATAAAACATGATGAATGGAAGTGGCTATGGTATTATTATTGATAAAATTGTGTGAATAAAAAAAATCATACCTATTGCCAATGTATTGTGAGAATTTTCCACATCTACTCAAGCTGAGTGGCAAAACAATTATGAAATGCTGCATTGTAAAAACCTAAGAGAAATTATTATAATATCACATGAACTGCATTAAATTATAACTTTGACTAAAACATTTTATCGGAATTTTAGCTCATTTTTCTCTATTATAAAAGGAAGTGTTTGTGTGTCTGTCTGTTTGTATGTATGTGGAGTATCCTGATGAATCTATGGCACTTACAATACTGAGACTTGGCACACAGTTAGTCCAAATGTTTTGCAATTTTGTATTGCACCTGAATTTTAAAATTTTATTTAGAACATTTTAAAATGAATTGATTATTTTTCAACATCCTTTCTTCCGTTCCGGACAAGGAAGAAGCACCACGATTTGGATATTTTTGCCCCACATCAGAATGTGGAACCAGTTTCTTTCACCTTACGTCTTTCCAATTACCTAAACCTTGGTCAAGGTTCATGGGAAATACAGGCTCCTGTGCAAAACGAGTTCTGTGAATCTAACCGCCTTGTCAAATTGTTTAGGAAGACTGATTTTACCAATCTTTCCTTTCTTTTCTCAGGTGATCTCAGTTGACATATCAAAGAAGGAAGTAGATTGTGTGACGTCAGCCTTTGGAACCATGCCAATTTTCCAATTCTAGCGTGTTTTGTCAAATGGGGATTAATAACTTATACATTTGATTTTCTTTAAAAAATATTTATCAATTGAATATTTATATTTTCACATGAGATTGTGACATCCTGCCATTTGGATTTCTATCTCCTAGATCGTTAAAGATGGAGTAAAAATTTTAACAGATTTGAAATCTGCCGAAAAATGAAATTGGTAATTTTTAATTACCGTTGTACTAGAACAACACAATGGGCTATTGATGATGGTCCTGGATCAATACTCTAAGGGAAAGATCCAGGGACAACACGTCACACCTATTGGATCTCTTCACAATTAAATGGGAATGCGTAGCAATCACACCGGGGTTTTCATTAGCGAGCAGTGGTCACACCTGACCCCATGAAAAGAACTGTCATGTGCAAGGAAAATTTTACATTAGATCAATACCTTATATGTTTGATTTTTTAATAAATAATTTTTAAATTGAATATATTTTCGAAAGAGATTGATGTCACACCGATTGGATCTCTTCGCAACACGAATTTGGTCGCATTTGACAATGACGAGGCCCGTGGTGTTGGTTTGCAAAGCAAATTAAATGGGAATATGTAGGAATCACCAGATTTTAGCTAGTGCTCACACCTGACTCCATGAGTAGAACTGTCACAGGCAATGCCATGCTGGACCCGCAGTGTCTAGTAAGCTATAATTTCATTTGTTTCAAATGAAACTTCAGGATGTTTAACTCAATTAATCGAATAAATTCTTGAATATCTAGACATCGAGTGATCCAAGATAATTAAATCTACAAACTAGGCTAGTCTATATTATCTTCAAATCAAAACATTTTATTTGTCAATCTATAAAATATTTAATTAGCCTCAGATTTTATGAGGACGAAACCTAGAGGACAAAACATGTCCTTCAGGTTTTGTCCAAATAAGATAAGGGTACAAATTTGTATTTAAGGTACCATTTTCGGCAACTAATAAAATCATAATAGTTTTCTGAAGTAACAAAATGTTGAGATAGCTAAAACTAAATTAAGCCAATGCTGTGTTGTTGTTTGTTTTAATAGGGTCTTGTGGTGAGGCAAGGTGGTCAGAAATGGTGATGTTCAAGGAAAATAATGTAGAAAAATAACAATGAAATTAGCATGCTACAGATAATAATAAACAAAAGGAAATATCAACAGTGATCATGATTTCAAAATAATCTTAAAAATATTGTAATCTTGCAGTGATATATATAATCATAAGAATAATTTTGAATACTAGATTTGTATTTGCACAAGTGCTCTGATACTGATCAACCAACTGAAACTGATTTAGCATATCTGCCTGAAAAATCTTAAATAGAAACACTTTTCTCAGTCATTTGAATTTTTAACATTTGATATTCCATTCAATTCATGGAAAAGAATAATAGATGCTAATTTACAGATAAATTTGATATGTTATTTTAACCATTACTTTAAAACAGTATTTTTTAAGGAATGTTTATATGACATTGGCATGTCTGTTTTCAAAAATACTAGAATGTAAGGTGGTTGAGTTTTCTCACATATCTGTTATTTCAAACAATACAAAAAGTGTCCATGTTTATAAACCACTATTGATTGGGAACATAACATTACTTATCTCTAGATTGATACTATTTTCAGTTTTTGCAATCGAAAAACAATGAAGAAATCGATCTGTCAGTTGAAAATAATTGAGTTGAAAATATTTAACAAATTTTGCTGGTAACAGCATTTATCAACTAAATAGGGGATTTGATGACCGAATAAACATTAATGTGCAATTAAAATAAAATGAAAATATATATCAGAGGTAACATATACTTTTCAGTCAATGATTCAGAGCAAATATCAAACATGACAGTCGAATATAAACACAGTATTATATTGAACAGATTAAATATTCTTTGCAACTAACAAGCTCAAGCTTTTTTTCTCACGAAAAGCCTTAACTTTAAATTACAATTTAGTCAAAAGTTTACTGTTTACAACATAAGGTAAATAACTTTTCCGAGAACACAAATATGAAAAGCAATCTTGTATAAACAGAACAAAATGTCAAAAATATGACACCTGAGACTCAAAAAATGCATGTAGAAATGTACAAAGCATCGCGATTAATTAAAAATAACTATATACCTCTCCCTTTCTGTAAGCTAACGGATACATACCTCACGAAATCGTCACTTGTCTGCTGATGTCTTCGAAATCTAAGAACAAAAATGTAGTTTTGTTGTCGGCACAGAAACAAAGTTTAAAATTTTGCAATTTTAAACTGATTATTGGTACATAAACATTAATTAAATATTCAGAATAAAATCAGAGATGGGGCGACATATACAACATTGCGGTTGCAGTTACATCAACAAGTAGTGATTTTTTTTCAGAAACTTGACACTTATGGTAATGATAAAGTAAATGGTAATTTTAGTTAACGTCGTACTAAAGCAACACAACGGGCTATTGACGACGGTCCGGGATCAGTCCCTTAAGGGAAAGATCCGAGGACAACACCTCGTAATTTCGAACCACGGTCAGATGACGAAACAACACATGAGCTGGCACCCCACTCTCCAAACTTCCACACCAACCCAAGTTGAGGACTTTCGGCCACGACAGATTTAAGGTGCACCAGCCGCCTCTACACTATACGCTTACAAACATTCATGCCCGGACCCGGATTCCAGGAACCTTCCTATCTAGAGGCTAACACCTTAACCACTATACCGGTTGGTCGGCTGACACTTATGGCTTTGTCTTGTTAATCGTTAAATCTGAAATTCAATAATATTTTTATGTGATATGAAAAAATGTCCTAAACCACCATGCAGAGATATTTTAACGAAATAGTATTTATTTTTAATTTGAATGTCCATTTCCTTGCCACTAGTGTTTATAGAAATTACTGAAAGTTGGCAACATTTCTAAAAAATAATAAAATAAATTGGTAAAGTGATTCGGCGAAATTTCGCTTTGTAAAGTCAACTGAATATTTATCCCACTGTATTTATATTCGGTCACCAATTTTACTGTATTTGTGAAAAGATGGTATGTGTGAATTTCTTTTTCCTTTGATTTTTATGAATCTTGTTATTCCATTTAAATCTCGTACTTTCAAAAAGATCTGTCTGCTAATGGCATTCAGAATAGCTGCTTTGTTAAATTTTCTGAAATACTATATTTTCGTCGATTAATTTTTTTCTTTGTGCAAATTTTATGTATGCTTCGATTTTGTGTTTCATTCATGGGTCGCAATAATTTGAATTGCTTTGGCGTGATCATGGTTTATTTCCTCAAATGTAATCAAATTCTGTTTATGAGAACTAAAGATGTTTTCATTAGTCGTTAAACGTTTTTAGCTTCATTAAGACTTAGTGGGTATATTTTTATTGTGACATGTCAATGTTGTTTATACACAATAATTTCTGTCACAAGATAAAAAAAAGAGCCTGCTGTACCCCTGTTGGTAGAATCGTGGAATAGCAACTGAAGTGTAGCAAGTTCAAAACTTAATCCAACCAATGACCATTGTGTACATGAGGGCTGAAATGTCCTCATGTTGGCACATTGTGGAAGTTTCCTGACCCATACCTCCCCAACTCACCTGAAGGTACAGAGTTTGGGATAGAAAGGCAGTAAATTTCTGAAATGACAGTGACCTCATCATTTGACCATGTTTCAAAATTTCAAGGTGTTGTTCTTGAATCTTTAGGGCCATCATGGCTTAGTGGGTATGCCCACTAAGCTAGCAACAGATTGCGGGCGGCTCGGGTTCAATTCCTGTCGGATGCATTCCTCCTTAGGTGTATTTCTTTCTTCTGTACCAGTAAAACTTTCAAAGTGTGTATTAATATTGTATGTCTTGTGTAGCATGAGCATAAAACCCCGAAAACAACCAACCTTGTATCTTTCTGTGCAGGATACCTGGTAAGTTTGGGTGAAGGACTCGATTGAACCACTAATTCTATCTCCGAATTTCTCTGTTAAGTTTAAATTTTAGCTTCTACCTAACTTCTTTCCTGTTATTATGCATCAGCTGTACTGTGGATCACCTGTCCTTCTGTTCAATCTTCAAAGTTAAGAAGTTTCTGTCGTGACCAGCACTTGAGGGTGACCACTTGGTGTGCTGGTTTACATCTACAACTTTTGGCTCTGCTGATTATTTAAATTTTCTGGCCCCTTCCACCTTTACTTTTATTAAATAATTTCTTACATGCATTTATTTTTCTCCCTTACCTGATGAGGAGATAAGCTGCTTCACAGCTGGTGCTCTGTGAGCAATATGTCCAGACCATTGAAGATTGTTCTCGGACAGTTGTGTTTCTCCAGTGACATGTAAATTCAGCAACCAATGACAACAAATTGTACTGTCCTTTTCAATTCTAGATATTTTTTTAGTTTTTAACACAAGTTGAGTTTTGTTTAGGAGGAAAAGGTTTAAATTAATACATCATTGAACAAAGTGGAGTTTGACAGATAAACCTGTTTTTATAAGCTGTTATTTTATGCTTGAAGAGAATCAAAATTTGCTCCTGCCACGAAGCTTGCCTGTTATAGAAAAGGACCTTATGTGGTTTTTCTTAAGAATGTTTAAAGAAATATATTCTAGTTCTTCATATTTGTGTAAACTTTTTGCTTTCTTCCAGCTACTCTGTTTCCCAGTCCCTCTTTTTTCCCCCCCTTTCACACTATTTTTACTCAAGTCTTCACGTTGGGTTGGTGTGGAAGTTTGTAGAGTGGGGTGCCAGCTCGGGTGTTGCTTCGTCATCTGACCGTGGTTCAAAATTACGATGTGTTGTCCTCGATCCTTCCCTTAAGGAATTAATCCCAGACTGTCGTCAATAGCCTGTTGTGTTGCTCTAGTACGACGTTAACTAAAATTACCATTTACTCAAGTCTTGTATTTGTTGTACTAGGAATTTAGAAATATAGTTTTTTGTGTGATATTTGCTTGTTGAGAAAATTGAAGCTACGTTACTGCCTTATTTTCCTTGTCAAGTTATCAAAAAAAGATTGACATCCCTATATTCCCCATGCAAATTATAGGCGGCACAGGTTCAATTACTGTACATACCCTGAGTGTATATCTCTTGTGTCAGAAAACTTGTGTACTTGATGGTGTCTTTTGTCGCAACTTGATCAAAATGGCCTTTGTGCCATAAAACCCTTGAGTCCCTCCAATTTAAAAATGGATTAATTATGTCAGTCATCGCCACTCGGAACAGTGTTAGGAGCAGTTCTCATTGGTGGAGGAACAATACTACTTACAAATAAATTTACTTTCTTTCTTCAAAATAGTTTATCTCTGTAGCTAAGATTTTGTTTTAATAGATAAAAGAAACAAACTAGAAGTAACTACATTGTACTACTAACCTATTAGGCTATGTATGATTAAGATTTGAATAACTATGCAACTCTAATTTTTATTGTTGGTCTTTGTAAAATAGATGCTTTACTTTGTGAATGGTCTTAAATTTGTCCTTTTTTCTCTGTCAAATGTACTTTCACTGTTTAGTTACAGGTGTATAAAATATGTTTTTAATTCATAGAGCATCTTAGAATACAATGGAGGTATTGTAATTGCTATGAGGGGAAAGGAATGTGTTGCTATTGCTGCAGATAGAAGGCTTGGTGTCAGAGCACAGACTATTGGAACAGATTTTCAGAAAATTTTTGAAATGGGACCAAGACTGTACATAGGAATACCAGGACTAGCCACAGACACTGTCACAGTGTAAGTTGGTAAAATTTTATATTCCATTTAAACTAAAAGAAAACTTAAAACTCTTTTTTTTTTCAATATTTTTTAGGTACTATTGCTTTTGTAAATTATAAGGAGGTCACAGATTAGTTCAATAGGTTTATCTACATATGGCATGTTTTATGCTTGAATGTTACAATGGACAGGTCACTTACAGAGCACCCGCTGCGAAGCAGCTTTAAGCTCCATCAAGTTTTATACAATAGCAGCATGCATGCCAGTATACATGATTTAATTTAATGTGCAGTCAGCTTAAAGCAACAACCTGCGGTTCATAAACAAAGTTTGGAAAATTATGTTTATTTTAATAAAATTCTTTTGTGCATGCTATTCTATGAGAAAAATCCTACTTCAACCAATTAAATTGCAGTCCATATCACTGATATTTTGGCCTATAGTTGAAACTAACTGAAAGAAGAAAATTTAGTTATGCTATTTGTAGGTCCCCGAGCAATCCAGTACTACTTATTATGTCTCGTGTAGATCATTGTTTATAAGTAGCGCACACTTTCCTTTCTAAAATGGAAGTTTTTTTTAAAGACAAATGCACCTAAATATTGTTTCCTTGAAAAAATCTCTCCTCCTGCATCACCCCTTTTTTTCTCCACTCCCTTTCCGCTGGAGGACCAGCGCTCCAGGGGTGAAAATCTTCCGTGTTTACGCGGATTTCCGTCTTTTTTTTCCTTACGAGAATTTTCGCTTTTTTTTTTTTTAAATGAATTTTTTGCTTTTTCTGCAATTTTTCTTTAGAATTAAATTATATCATGGAATTACTGCCAAAGAATAAATGTAAAATAAAATAATAAGGAAAATGTGAATATGTCCTTTCTTCAAGGATGAGATTCTTCTGACTTTTCGTAAATTTGTGAGAAAATGACCGATTTTTATCATTTTTTGCAAAAAAATTCCCACCTTTTTTTTATCTTTTATAAACGTACAATGCGCCAAATGAGACACATATCGCCAATGTTGCACTCCTTAATTTTGCACGCTGTTATAGTCTTGCAAATTCCTTTTTGAAAAGAATTTGTGTGAAGCTTATTAGTTCAATGGCAAACCTGAAGAACTTGGATTTTGAACTAGTTAGTGTACATTGTTGTATTTCGTAGGTAAAGCTATGGTTTCCTAAAAAAGCAGAGCTGCTATCTAGTGGCTGTCATGATGCGGGGGAAAAGGTATAAATGAAATAGTTTAAGTTGATCAGCTTTTAATGTGATTTTTCTTTCAACTAGAAAATAAGATGCTCGGTTATTTCGTCTTTTATGTTAACCTCAGCAAGCAGAAAGTTTAAATTTTCATTTGGAATATTCTTGAAAGTATTTTCAAAATCCGTTAAAACTTCTTTCTTTGGCGACTTAAGAAGTGCGCCAAGGCGGTGGCCACCGTTTTAAACATAGACGGCAGCCATTTTTGGTACGGAAATTTTTGAAATGATGCTTTTTTTAAGGGCAATTAAGTTTAAATTGTTTCTTGGATAATACAAGCTATCAATTATAAGTTTTATTTGATTTAAAGTTGATTTAATTAGAAAAAGGCATATTTATGGAAAAATATAGAGATATTAAAGATTTTGAAGAATAAAGTTATTTTATATTCGAAAATAGGTTGTAAATTTAAACTGAATTAAGTTTTAAAAAATTTTACCGCAGGGGTACAGCTTCAGTCTATGTTTATAGCGGTGGCAACAGCCTGCACTTGGCGCACTTAAGTTGCCAAGTAAAGAATTGTTTCAAATGAACCAATGAAATCAAACGACAGTTTAAAAAAATTTGAAAGAGCTTTCTGGAATATTCTAAATTAAATTTTTAAGCTTTCCACTTGGCCAGGTTGTATTAAAATCCACAATAAGTGTTGTGCAGGTGGGTTACCTAAACCTGTCATTACTCACTACTAGAAATGCACCAAAAAAGCGCCAAATTCATTGCCACTGCTATAAACGTAGACTGAAGCTGTACGATTTTTTTTTTTGTGTCTACTTATTTTTTTCATAGAAAATTTATGCTATTTAATAAAAATAGTTTTTTTTTTTTGTAACATAGCATTTTTATTTCCTGTTAACTTTATTTTTGTTAACAAGGTTTTGGAAAGATTGCAATTCTTTAAAAAAAATTCTCACCGTTGTTGAGATGTTCAAAAATATTAATCTCATTTTCAACTTCATGCAACTTATTTATACTGTTTATAGAGTTGCCAAGATATTTTTTCTCTTTTGCAAAATTTGAGTTTTTGGTAAAGTGCCCCCTCCCTCCTTTTCCAAAAACATTTGTTGTTTATAGTGGACTGTGTAGAGCTTTTAAGCTTAGGCAAAAATACATGCTTATCATAAACACATATTCTGTACTAGTGGTACCATAGGAGGTTATGGGTTAACCTCCCGACTTCCAAAGACAAATTTTATTGTTTTTAGTTGACTTTGTAGGGTTTTATCAGACTAAAAATTTTCCTACCCCCTCAGAACACATTCCTGTATACGGAGCGGAGGCTATTCATGAGCTGATCTCTTTGTGACACAGAAATGAGGGGATGGAAATCTTAATGGACTTCAGGAGTTTGAGATCTGAAAGATTCCTACCCCCTCAGTGACCAGATAATGCAAAAATTTCGGCCGTCTCTGTATCCAGAGGGTTAAATATTGAAGGAGCGTTGTGAACATATTGAAAATCGCAATCTGTTGTTATCAAAGTTGATTATTACAATTTCTTTAGTTTTTTTTTTAATGAAAGTTAGTTTTTAAAAAGATTAATGACTCATTACTTTCTACCCGAAAAAAAGAACTAATTAACATTGGGACATGTAATATTCACACAATACATAATGCTTTTCTTAAAGGTCTAAAAGAGTTTGGGGAAGATGTGTCTGAACTAGTTTTTACTGTTCTCAGATTTTTTAATCAGTGGTCTAAGTGTTGGTCAACATATAAACAAATTCAAGAAGACTTGAAACTTCCCACTCACCATTTCATCAAGCATTGTTCAAGCAGGTGGCTAAGTCTAAAGCCAGCTGCTGAAAGGTTGCTTGAACAGTGGATTGGCAGTGTGAAAGTATTTCCTTGACAACATTCCAATAAAGAAGCCAAGCATGATACAAAGACCCGGCTACAAAAATTGTTTATTTACTTAAAAGAGAAACAATGAAGGCTGAGGTGATATTTGTTGTATCAAGTGTAAGTAAATTTAATCGTGTGACCGAATTTCTTCACAAAAAGGAACCTCTAATACATAACCTTCATTCTCAACTTGAATTGTTGATCAGAACGATTTTAGGTAGGATCTACAAAGAGAAATTTTTTCAAGATTGGAAGATGGATGAAATGGAAGACATATGTTCTCAGAAACTGTTGCCTCTGGCTGATAATGTTATTGGAGATCAAATTTCTAAAGCACTTCAGAATGTGGAAAGGAATTTCTAAGGTTTCGGAAGCATTATGTTGCTAGTGTTAAATATCTTTTGAAGAATTTTTCCTTTAGTTCATCTATTCTTAAAAGTTTATTCTGTCTTAGTCCTCTTGAGAGACTCAGTGGCGAGAGTGTTCAACAAGTATTAGAAGTTGCAAGAGCAATTCCATGGGATGTCTCGACAGATATACTACTGGATGAGTGGAAATTACTCCAAAAAGAAATTGAGGAAGAAGGATCTAGAATGAAGCCTATTGATGTTTACTGGAACCAATTCTTCAGACTGCGAGACATTAGTTGTGAGGATCCTAAGTAACCAGTTGTGTCAAAGCTAGTGAAGGCTGCTCTGTCACTCTCATGGTAGTGCTGACATTGAACGTGGCTTTTCAGCCTCAAGAAGAGCTTTGACAGGAAACAGTATCAATGTCAGAATGCACACTCAATGCATTGATGACAGTTGAAAGTAGCTTGGCAAATTTTGACACTCAACCTTATTTGGTGCCAATCACATCAGAGTTAATGGATATGGAAAAGGGTTGCATATAAAGCCTACAATGCCTGTTTACAACATATAGATTTTAAGGAAGCAGCACTTGCTCATGCAATGATTGAAGGAGCAGAAAAAGTCTCAGATGATGCTGGTCAGCAAAGACAGACTTTAAAAGATGCACATTCTTCTATTGAGAAGAAAAAGACAAAATTAATTTCAGAATCTTCAACAAAAAAAGGAGACATAATCTTTTAAAGAAAAGGAAGAAATTCTTCTAGCTGTGTCAAAAATAAACTAATTAGAAATTCATAAATTACGATTTTTTTTGTGTTAATATTTTAAAAGGATGTACTTTTTAAATTAAGAAAATAAAAATATCCTTTCAAAGAAAGAAAAAGAATAGATAGGGGTCACTGGGGAGGATCTTTTTATTTTCTATCTTGATATTTGAATATATTCAGCATTATTGTTATTTGTCACCTTTTTTTGCTCGATTAGTCACTTTTTTTACTTGATTAGTCACTTTTTGGTTCAATTGGTCACTTTTGTCACCTTTTTAGACCTTCAAAACTTGTTAGGAGCCCTGCCATTTGTTTTGTTTTCTTGAATTTATTGTCTGATTTTGTGGTTACAATTCATAAGAAACAAGTCCTTTGAAGTCCCACCTAACACAAATCATTAATGTTTTGAGATGCAGCCCTCTTCAATGTTATTTAGGGAGGTTCATTTAGCTTACCCCGTGATCTTTATCTTGTAACATTATTTTTATAGTATCCCAGGTTCAAACAAGCCTTGAAAAGTACTTGCATTTCATTTTTGTTTTCAAGGGTCCCTGAAAGTACTTGAATTTTGGTGCAAAGTACCTGAATTTATTTTGAAAAATTTTAATCCTGAATTTTCTTGTATGAATCGGCTCATAACGCGCTTGGAAGGTGTGGTTTTATTCTGGTTCCGAAGAATATGCTTGTTTATCAAGGCAGGTGTTTATTTTCTTTGCTCAAGGTCAGTGGGATTCTGTGTCAGTTCAAACATATAGAACAATAAGTATAATAACTTAGTTACTTTACTTTTTGTTTTTAAGAATTTTTTCTTTCCCGTAACATGCTTGAATATTGACTTGAAATATGTTTGGAATTGTTAAGTTTGTGAATGGTAATGAAGAGGTTACATTATAGGACAGGTTCTTCATAAAAGTTGTCTACCAAAATGGGGGGTTACATAGGAAATTTCTGCCTTTTTACGATAGTCCTTGAAAAACTTCAAATGGGCCTTGAAAAGTACTTGAATTTTTTTTCTCACCAAAGAGTGAAAACCATGTATCCAATTCTCCCTGTAGTTTCAGAAAAGAAGCTTCTTCATTTAAATTTCAGCAAAGAATCGCATGCCGAAATTCGAGCAAGCATATTCTGTGTTAAAGTATGGGGTACCCATGCATCATAGCGGCTTACATACACAATCTTCTTTAGATGATCATGAACTGTACTTTTTGGAATATTTAGTCTGTGATGGTTCCTGAACTGTGTAACGTGGATTTTCAGCAATAGGTCCTCGTTTACAGAGAATGGTCATCCAGACAGGGCATCATCACAAAAGAAGGCTAAAATTTCCGCTGCTAAATTTATCAAATCACCTTCGAACTGTGTCATCAAAAACAGCACTTTGTCCATATTCAGCACACATTTGACGAGCAGTCTGACTTGCATTTTTTTTCTTTCTTAAAAGAAAAGAGCATAATATGATTGAAATGAACTTTTTGGTTCTCCATTCTTAGCACTGCAGTGAAACAAATATTATGACACAACACAAGCTAGAATTAAGCAGTGAAGGCAAAGAAAACTTAATTTACACATCTGCTTCAATCAAGGTCACTCCTTATCATAGGGCCGACCAACCGGTATAGTGGTTAAGGTGTTAGCCTCTAGATCGGAAGGTTCCTGGTTCGAATCCGGGTCCGGGCATGGATGTTTGTTAGCGTATGGTGTAGAGGCGGCTGGTGCACCTTAAATCTGTCGTGGCCGAAAGTCCTCACGTTGGGTTGGCGTGGAAGTTTGGAGAGTGGGGTGCCAGCTCAGGTGTTGCTTCGTCATCTGACCGTGGTTAAAAATTACGAGGTGTTGCCCTCGGATCTTTCCCTTAAGGGACTGATCCCGGACCGTCGTCAATAGCCCATTGTGTTGCTCTAGTACGACGTTAACTAAAAAATTACCAATTACCTTATCATAGGTAGCAAAATAATAACAAAGTGTGCTTTGATTTGAAAAACCACAGAGCTTTTGGGATGACCCAATACATTAATACACTTTCTATAAATTATGTTTTGTGTTCTCTTTTTTTTCCCAATACTGCAAAAGAAAACATGTTGTTCCCTAACTTTTGGAGGGCAGGGTGTTTTATTGTCTTTGAACCTGTGGTTGGTCACAGTATAAGCATCGCTCTTGAGGTTTTTTTTTAATTTATTGCTGATACTACCTCCATTCTAGCTAACTTTTATGAACAGCACAATTAGAACACATGTGTATTTATTGCCTTTCGAAGCAAATGGGTTTTTTTATTATGGAACAGGGTTCCTGTCACACCACCTCTTTGCATATGGCATGCGATTGTGGTTCATATCATCTTCTAGAGAGAGCTACACTTCATAGGTGACTGTACATTTCTTGGTTACAGGAAGAAATATTTTTTTCTACATTATTTACAGACTGAGGTCATAGTACCATTCTCTCCAAATCTCTGTTCTAAAGATGCTCTTATAAACTTAAGTAAAATCTACCAAAGCCTTATTTATTTTGTATACTTTATTTGAATACATGCATTGGTAGACTTGCCAGCATTTTATGCTTCTTGAATTTTGATTTTATTCCTTTCACCTATCTTCATTAAGAATCCCCTTGTGATGATCTCGCACTCACCAGTCTTCATAATCTACTTTGTGATGATCTCGCATTCACCAGCCTTCATAATCCATTGTTCCCTTCACCAACCATTCCTTCCTGTGTTGGCAAGAGAACCTCACAGGTCCTTAATTTATTTCGAGTTATACTGTTGGCGATTAGTACAGTGGAGCAGTAAAAAAATGACTAAGTGTCAAAATCACTAAATTTCATCTCATTGTATAAGAATTTAGTTATTTTTGGTTGCCAAGAATTTTTTTTTAATACGGGTCTTTGAATTTAATTATTTGGTGTGCTTAAAAGGGGGGAAAAGGTAATGTGTAATAAACTTGCACATTGGAACTTGTTGTAACTAATGACAGGTTAATCCACATCCACCTATGTTAAATGTATCCTTTACAGGTGAAAAATAGCCTTAAAAGGCCCTAATTTTCCTTTTGCTTGAAGAGGAACCCTGTGCTACTAGATTTTAAAAAGTGTACCTCCTCTTCTACTGGATATTAATTTAGGAATTTCTACAATGTTGCATTGTAGGCCATACACTTATCATTGCAAAATAAGCTCTCAGATTGAATATATTTAGGACAAAACATACATAAAGATGCATAAAATTTTTTAATGTGCTTGTTATTATTCAAATAGTACTAATTTCAACTATAATAGCTGTAAAATGTGTGCCTTGGCATTACTAATTTAAAATATTTATAGACTTGTATATGATTTTCTAAACTGTTTTCTGTTGAGTTTTCAACTCACAGCTACACATTTGTATTCTCTACTGCATTATTCAAAAAATTTCTATTTTTCATGTTCTAGTGCTCAAAAATTGAAGTTCCGAATGAACATGTATGAATTAAGAGAAGGGCGGGAAATGACTCCTCAAGTATTTTGTTCAGTTGTATCTAATCTCATGTATGAAAACAGGTATGTATTTTTTCTATCTTCTCAACTTTTATTTTTAAATACAGTATGATGTTTAAAAATTCTGTATCTTTGATATGTTTATACCAAAATGTCCTATCTTAATAGACAAATTTGATTCAACAATTCAAAAATTAATATTTTAATACAGGGCACAACAAATCCCGGTCGCCATGGCGTCTAAAAAATTTGATCTGGTGCCTAGATTTTCTATTTCTGTAAAAAAAAAATTTATTTTTCATGAACAAAAATTTTTGATTTTTAGGTTATAAACGATCCAAAATTGCGCAAAATGTCCAATGTATATAGTAAAAATGTTATTTTTTATTGCCTCAGTTACAGTATAAATAGTATATTATTTACTGTGTGTGTGTGTAATAAGTTATGTAATATACTCAGCGTTCGAAAAAATATTAATTATATGTATTTCAAGGGTCCTGGCTCCTAAAAAAATTCGACCGACTCCTAAATTATTTTATTTTTTTCATCCCTTGTTTTAATATTACATGTTAGCAATAATGGATGCATAACTTGAGTTCTGTGTCTTTTAAAATAAGCATTTTCTATATTTAAGATTTTCATTACTTAACTGGATTTTCATTGACTAAATAGGTATCGCTACCATTCTATTTGATATACAATTCTCATGCGAATTTACTGTTGAAATGAATGGCATTTTCAAATTAGTTGGGAGCAAGGTACTTACCATCAAAGTTAAATTTTTATAAATTGTGTTAATGTGTGTACTAGAAAAATGTCAGTAATTTTTAGCAAATTATAAGAATTAGTGTAGCATTTCAATGTATGGAAATATGTACTGGTGATCTTTAAATGGTATAATACTTGAAATGCCATAAAATCTTAGCATCACAAGCAAAAAATTCTACAACTATAAAATACAAACAGAACCCACTGTACTTGCATTAACCACACAACAAGGAAAAAACATGATTTATTGACTATCAATTTTTTTTTTAATTTGTATGTAGATATGTATGTAAAGATCTAAATCTTCAATAGCAATAGTTTTGAATATCATTATAAGTCAATCATGTCATTGAAGGAAACCTGTTTTAAAGTATTATTGTTTTTTTAAGGTTTGGTCCATTTTTTGTGTGCCCTATTCTTGCTGGTTTAGAACCTGGCACTTGGGAACCCTATATATGTGCAATGGATGTCTTAGGTTCTATAGATAAAACTGATGATTATGTGGTGTCTGGTACATGTGATGATCAAGCTCATGGTATGTGTGAAGCCTTGTGGGAACCTGATATGGTAAGATTTTTTTTAATAGACTGCACACTAAGAGGTATTCTATAAAAATATCAATTTAATATATATACAGTGATCTCTCATGTGTGGGCGCATGTGACAGCGAGAAAAACGTGCATAACTGAAAAAACACAAAAGGGAACTTGAAAGTGAAACACCATTACAGTGTGCATAGTGTATTGTTAGTTAATACTATGTATATAGAACAACTGAAAAATGTAAATAAGATTATGTAGTTTAAAAATACAAATAATATTATGTAGTTTAAAAATGCGAACACTACAGGTTACATGTATACTTCTGTTAATTATTTTTTAAGAACAAAAAGGAAATGGAAATGCTTACATAACCAAATTTTGTTTTACTCCTATTACTTTCTCACAAAATAATTAACAATCTATGATTGTTTTTGTTTCTGGAATTTTCAAAGAGTCTTCAAGTTCATCAAGACTTGGAAAAGTTCCTTCACTTCCGGAATTGAACTGAAAATAGTCACGCAGTTTCTAATGCTACTGTGTGAGTTTAGTAAACGTTTGCCAAATCTTTATCACCACCATTTATTTCAGCTGCAATGTCACCAATTTCCCACAGTTGAGCTGTGATCAAATTTTCAGCTGCATCAGTGAAATCGTTGAAAGTAGTACACATATAGCAAGTCTGCCAGATACAGTATGCCAATCTTCTTCATTTATGTCATTTTCACAATTTTCATTTTCTGCTGGAAAAATCCTGCTTTCTTAAAGCAACTTTTAATACACTTGTCGGTGATGTTTCCCATCATGAGCACAACATGAATTGCATCAAGGTCGATAATTTGCTTCAGTTTGTCTTTCGTTGCACGTTTTGTTTCCTACGCAGGCCAGAAGTCAAACAGATTAAAGTTTTTCTGTAGTGCACTTTCACACAATGAATGACACTCGGGTCCAAAGGTTTTAATCTTGCTCGTGAGGTTTGCTGAAAAAAAAACACTACTTTCATGTTGTTGGAAGATTTTGTGGATGAGCAGGAAGGACACTGATGCATGAATAACAGAACTTGATCTACCAATTGTTGGAGTGTATTTTGGATGTTTATAAACATGAACTAATATGTAAATCAATCCTATCACATTTAGTCCCACACACTTCAGGCTACGATTGGTTATTACATCTATTACACATAAATTAATAAGAGTTATCATTTCCTTCTATCCATGGCCAGGACCACGAAGAAACACATGACAGAGAGTACGGATAAGTGAGAGATCACTGTATATATCTGATTTGTAATAGATTTTTGATTTTATGTATATATTCTAACTTCTACAAATTGTTAATACTATATGTGGTGGATAAGTATATTGCTGTCTGTTTAATATTAGCTGCTAAATTTTTATATTGGAAGGAATAAATGTATTTAAACCAGGGTTGGCTTGGTTGGACCCAATGGGTTTTTTCAATAAAAAAATACATACAAAATTGTAGTTTTAAAATTTTTTTAACAGAATTGATAACTTTTATAGAAGATTTATTTTTAATACACAAGTTTTGTACACATATTATCTATAACAAGCTACCATTCTTGAATGTCATTTGTCTCTTCTGGAAACTCTGAACTTTGATCAGTTTTCCTACTTTTTCTGCCCTAGTCTGTTTAACAACTTTGTCTATATGTAGAGAGCACACATTCAATGGATACCAAACTTGGTGGGAAGCTGAGGAATTGAGCGAAAAAACTGCAGAATCCTTTGGGCAACCACAAATTTCTGTGTTACGCTCCATTCGCAATCACCACTTTGAAAGATTACTTTAGTACAAGTTCAAAACATCTACATTATAAGTGTTTTGGGGAAACAACTCACTGTCTTTGATTTTGAAGGCTAAGACACCATAATTTGAGTTGACTTGCTGTTCATTTTCAATAACAATTTCAACATATTTGTGAAAGTTTTCATTCAACTTGCGAATTCCAACGTGTATCATTTGTAATTTGAGGCCTGAATCCACCCGTTTCCTTTAATAATCCATGAGAGACGTTATTGTTGCAAAAAAAAATATTTATTTACCTCCACAATATGTTTAAGGACATTTTCATGAAAAAATGTTCTAAAACAAATTTGACAGACTTTTTTTTTTAAACATAAAACCAGGGCTTAAAAAAAAAATTTTTAAATAATAAAAAAAATAATAAAAAAAACAGGTTTTTGCCAACCCTGATTGAAACATTCAAGTCATTATTTTAGTATTTAGTAGTTATTTAGTCTACTATTTTGTATTTAATTGTTTATACAAACTATTCATATCTGCTTTTTTATACCTAGATTTGAAATAATTGTTCACTATTCTACAATTCTTATCAACATTTTATGTTCTCTATATCAGTATGTATGATAATCAGTCAAAACATACTTTGGTAATACATGACTTATTATGCATACATGTAAAAACGACTCTTAAAACTGTATTTTCTTTTATTTTCAGGGACCTGAAGAACTTTTTGAAAAAATATCCCAGGCTCTTATTAACTCTTTCGATCGTGATGCTATATCTGGTTGGGGTGGAATAGTTCATGTAATGTAAGTACAGTTGCCATGAAGTAATTCAAAATGGTTCAATTTATAATTATAATGTGAACCTTGTTTGTTAAAAATTATGAGTTCATATTTGCTTTGTTCCGTCTTTGTGTGTATGTTTTTCTTAAATTTGAACTACTTTGTTCTTAATACTGCAGAAGTTTGCTCCTGAAAATACAACAAAAATAATTACATTTCATTTAGCATAATAATCAATGCATGAACAGGAGAGGTTTTATTTAGGTTAGAGCTTAGTTACAAGCCAATTGAGTAAAAATCCAAGGTATACTTTACTCAATTGCTAATCTCATTCCATGGATTTTGAAACCAAGGGCCAAAATTTGTTTTTTTATAATTATCATGATTGTGGCACATATTTTTAATGAAAAATATATGATCTTTCTTGTAATTGAATTTATTTTTGTTTAAAAATATGAGGTCTCATCATAAATAGTATATTTCAAGACATATAACAAAAATGTTAAGTAGTCTGTTTTATTAGAATATTTCTTAAAGACTTCTACAATTCCTTCACTTTTAATATAGGTACCTATCATATTTTAATTTTCAATTACTAATATATTTTTAGTAAGAATATATCAAAACATAACAAAATAACCTCCATTTTGGTATTTTTTTAAACTAGAGGTGCACAACCTGCAGCCCGCGGGCCACATGCGGCCCGCGAACTAATTCTGACTAAACTTTCAAGGGAATTTAAGTTAAGAAGCAAATTGACTGACAAACATTTAGAGTCAGTCTTAAAGAACTTCTACTATCAATATTGAACCTAAAATACCTAAATTAGTTAGTAAAACTTAATATCAGCCATCCCATTAGCAAGCTGTAACATAATTATTGTTTATAGTTTAGAAATTTTAATATTAAGTATATTTGATGCTGTACATTTTATTTCTAATTTTACTGATATCATTAAAATTTTTGATACTCATCTTTATTGCTCATTGTACTATTACTGTTATTGAATTTATAACCTTAAATGATTGATCATTGCAAATGGTTGGTAACTTCTTTTTTTAAACTATTCACAATACTATTCATTTAGCTCCAAGTGATTATTTTTCTATACATATTAAGTGTAATAACAGCTGTACATATTGGGTAGTGACACTTTCATTGTGTCTGTGCTGTAAATTAATTTGCGCCCCCCCCCCCCCCAATCTCTCAATCAATGGTGCGAGTGGCCCTTCTCCCAAAAAGGTTGTGCACCCCTACTTTAAACAATCAAAACATATCAATGTTGTGGGGAGTCACAAACATGACCATTAGTCCATGTTTTTTATTTCCTATGTCATTAAATTTACAGAAAAATTATAAATTATAATTTTCAATGGTCATGTATGTGACATTGTGGTTATGTATGTGACTTCAAGCAGTCATGTATGTGACATGAAATAGTAAAATGCAAAGATTGCCATTGTATTGCTAGCAGATTTTGCTATGAGTTATTCATGTGAGTGGCAAAACGAAGTACAATCTGCACTATGGAGCAGGGAAAATGTAACTTTGTTTACATCTGCATTGTTTCAAAATAATCAAAAAACACACTGTTATCTTATTGTAAGTGATACCAAAGATAAATCTAAGCTATCTGTATCTGCTTTCATTTAAAAACTTCTTGAAATATTAAATTTAAGGCAAATGAACCAAAATTGATCATCTGGAGTGATGGCCCATCCAGCGAGTTTTAAAAAAAATGTATTTGTTACTTTCTTTTTTTGTTATCCAAAATACAAAAGCGTGTGTCAGGTTTTTAATGGAAATATTCAGCAACTTCCCATGGAAAGGGAGTTGTTAATGGTATAGGTGGCACCGTTAAGTCCTGAGTATATGCAGAAGTAAAGGCAAGAAGATTCATAGTACAGAATACAATCAACTTTGCTACAGAACAGTGTTTCAAAAGTACCCAACCACCAGCAGAAAATCAAACTTTATCTGTAAATATTTCACGTAGCATGTTCGTACTAGTAAAAGTGTTTGTGAAAAGGTAGCGGAAGCCCTACATTGCACAAACATCTGCTTTAGATGAAACTGATATCAATATAGTTTTCGTAAAGTAAGTGTTTGTACTTAACTTCATTTATCAGGAAAAGGATACAGGAATTATTCAACATGAGAATATAATTAAAGTGCTGACAACACTAATAATTAATGGTTGCAATATTGTAATATTTCCAAATTTAGTTATGTAAAATTGAACGATGTCACATACATGACCTGCAAATTTATATTTTGTTAAAAATCGAAAAATATAAAATTATTTTTAAATACTTTTAACTTGGCTTTGTCAATCCTTTTTCAAATGCCAAAATTTTTTTGAACATATATTATGCATATAATTCACGGAATTCTTTAATAAAAGTTAGTGTTGTCAAATCACATTTCTGTTTTTTGTCACATACATGACTAACTAAAAAATATATATAAAAATTTCAAAAAAATATATGATCTTCATTACTATTTACTAGATATTCTTTTAAACTGTTTAGCAAAATGGATTTTTGTCTTTTCGCTACATTTATCAAGTATTTATACATATCTTATAGAGTGATTGTCACATACATGACCGTGGAATGGGCCTGTATTGGTTTTGGAGGCATAGAAAATCTCTCAATCTTAAAAAAAAACATTTAAGTTTGGATTATGTTATTAATACTTTATTTCAGTGGTTTGGTATAACTTGATGAGAAATGCATATTAGTGATGTAAAATTTAGTTACAGAAAACATAAATAATATCTAATTCAACTGTCACCCAAAAATGGGGCATCAAATCAAGTGAAATATTACTGCGAGAAAAAAAGGATGAAAATTGCTACCCAAATTTTCAGTACTTTATTTCATAATATGTACAATTGTAGCTTAATGCTACACTTTTATGGAATGTGGTAGTATTAAATTCTAAACAAACGATGGGCTTAAATTAATATTTATTAACAGTGGAACATATTTTAAGTTGAAAGATGTTATAATTTTTACTGTTGGTAAAAGGGAAAAAAAAAACTATTTTGCCATGATCCCTGCTGATAGCTGTAGAAGTCTTGTAAAAGTGTTTGCAGTTTTAGCTAATTTTTTTTGTTAGACATTTATTAAAATTTAATAGAATAAATTTCCTGTGATTTATTTTAAAAAAAAAATACTTTTTATAAAATAGAATAAATGTAAAAGTTAATATTTAGTAGCATGCATTTACATCATAAATTCGCTTTTTTGTCAAGATTTTGATAAATTAACTTCCATGCTCTATCCTGAACTGTATTTACAAGGTTTTTTGTAATATAGTTCTGAATTACAATACATTGCTGATTAGTGCATTTTCTTTAAGATGATCCTCAATATAATATTTCAGAAAGCTTTACATAAATCCTTTAAAATAAATATCTGTATATTTTTTTAAATTTGTATTGTCTTGCACTCAACAAATTTCTGAAATAGTGTTTCATTTTGCAGTGAGAAGGACAAGGTAACCACAAAACTCTTGAAAACAAGAATGGACTAAAATGTTAAAGGAACCTGTATTTGTTTTTTGGTATTAAATAAAAAATTGTAATGTAAGTGTGCATTGTTTTGGTAAATTAATTATTGAATCCAAGCTGGAGAAAGAATTGATAATGAACTACATGATACATTTATTCGTTGCATTTTTTTGTTGAGAAATACTGAATTGTAGCAAATGTTCAAATGAGCAATTTAAAGTTCTTGAGATGTAAGCATAATTTTATTTATCTATAAGTCATTGCAGCTTTATTTATGTAAACCATTAAAAAATGTATCGTAAAAAAAATAATTAAATTAAAATTGCTAACAACACAAATTTTGAATCATTTATTGAAAACCATCTATCTAGTTTCCTCTTGGTCACTTTCCAAATTTTATTGGTACCTATGTATTTGCATGCAATAAATTTAGAATATATATATATAATTAATATCCTACAATAATTACTAGCTTATGTATATAAGGTTTCATTCATTCTTAAAATAAGCTTGAGTTCCCACCACCTGACTGTTTTATTTTAGGTGCCCTTAAAAAATCTTAATATTTGCTGAAAGTCCTTAAAATTTTGAAAAGCCTTAGATTTTACAAGAACATTGCATATTTTATTTCACTTATATTCAAAAAAATCAAAGCCATATTTATAAAATGTATGCCAGCTAAAAATTATTTTTCAACTGGGGCCATGATACTAACTTACAGGGTTCCCACGGGTGCTTACAAAGTGCTTCTAAGTGCTTATTTTGACCTTCCATTTCTAAGGGCCCTTACAAGTGCTTATTTTTCATCAATAGTCCTTAGAAAGTGCTTATTTTCCTTTGAAAAGAAAATTCAGTTTTCAATTGACGATATTTTTACACAATATTTCCGACCTCTTTTTAGCGGCTGATCGGTGATAAAACTGATTACAAGTACGGTTTTGGTGATGATTCGGGAACTGGCTTGCTTGAATGGCAACCCTTGATAGCCGATATAGAAATCGTCGATCGACTCTTGATGAGCACATAATACACTTTAAAACCCATGAAAATCGGTCTGTTTTTGACTTATGAGTGGCTCTCGCAATGCACAAAATAGTTGTCCTGATAGAGGAAACAAGAAATCAATTTTGTTTTATCAGTTACCCGTGAGTGCAATGTTTTAAAAATGTATTATAAGTATGGGGAGGTGTATTTTTAAGTTTGTAGGTGAATCAAAGACAAGTTGAAGATAATTTATTTTAATTAATACTGCTATCTGAGGTTGCAATCTTTTTTTATGTTTTTACTCCTCCTCCTCCTTCCCCTCCCCCCCCCCTCAAAAAAAATGTAAGTGATTTTGCTTTGCAAATTTGAAGCAATTGGTTATCAGTTCCGAAAAAAAAAAAACACTCGATTAAAAAAACATAAGAGGAAAAGATCGCAAAAATGTAAACCAGAGTGCTGGAAAACCGAGAATAGTTAGACAATTTCATGAATCGGGAAAAGTCATTTGAAAACTGGAAATTTGGGACTCCTATCGTGTTTGACCGCTGAACTAAAATGAAAGTAATTTTTCTATGCTTTATAATTTTTTTCTCTTTGTATCCGGGTGACAAATACTCAATGGCCGACTGTGCTTGAATTTCACTTTGATTTTGTTATCCCATGCGCAATCTGTTTCCATTGTCAGCTTAGATGATAATTTCAAATTAATTTTGTTTCATAAAAATGATGTTGGTGAGCATATGGTGTAGAGGCGGGTGGTGCACCTTAAATCTGTCGTGGCCTAAAGTTCTAACGTTGGGTTGGTGTGGAAGTTTGGAAAGTGGGGCGCCAGCTCAGATGTCTCGTCATTTGACCGTGGTTCAAAATTATGTGGCAATACACCGAATGGCTTAGGCTGGGACGGTGACAACTAGTTGAATATCTATTCAAGAAAATTTCATTTTACTATTTTAACCTTTTTATAAATTTATCAAAGTTTTTGCATAACTCTTATGATCCATTTTGGTTCACGGGAAAATATTTTCTTCGAAGCTCGTTCGGTCTCTGATGCAGTCAAATTTGACTCTGACGCATGCAACTTGCTATCCTTTTACATCATTTTAATAAATGAATAGTTTGCCACTAATTTTATTTTATTGAAGCCTCCGATGTACCAATAAATGAATTTACTTCTTACTTTCATTATGAATTTATGAAAGTGTATTATAAAATAATTACTGGTGTGAGTAATTTCCATTTCATAAGCAGATTGTAGCTGCATACACAACAAGGTAAGCACTTTAATTTCAAAAAGAAATTTAAAATACAAAAATTAGGAAATTAAAAAAAAAAAAGTGTATGTGGATCAGGGACGAGCTTGACAAAATGGTGGTTCTCCCATGAGCAGCAATATGCTAAAAAATTGCTTGTACACTCCCCTTAAGACCATTAAAAAGTAAAAACAAATCAATATGAAAAGAATAAGAAATGAAAATCAAACTTGCATTAGCAGCTTTGAGTCCGAACACACCAAGTCCAGTCCCCATCAAACTTAACTCTTTCTTTCCCTTTTTATAAAAGTAAATGCACTGTGAAGAAATTAAAGAAAAACTTTTTTTTTTTTTTCAATTTTTTTCTTGGGGTCTCTATTCTATAATTTGTTAATGTACTTAGACATATTATTAATACGTGTACACGTAAATGCCCATATATTAACTGCTGAATTTTGAAAAAATCTCATTTTTTACATACTACTGTTCTTATAAGATTAACTAATCTGTAAGAGCATCCCCATTTGGTCGAAAGTCAGGCATTACATTGAATAATACGGTTTCTTCAATGTTTTGTTTAAGTCCTTATTTTGTCTTAGAAAGTCCTTATTTTTAGTTTGAAAAAAAGAGTGGGAACCCTGACTTAGCATTCATAAGAATGTCTTTACTTGTGGTTAATTTATTGCAATCTACATTGACAATTACTCTTGAAAAAGTGAAAATTTACTGCAAGATCTCCAAAATCTTTTCTGAGTTTACCTTTAAACTTCACTGCTTCTGATATGGAATGAAAAGTAGGCTGTGAGGCACTGAGTTGTCTAACAGTGCCCCTTCAGTTACTTTTTCTGCTTCCCTTAAAAGCACTGCATGGCAAAAAACTATAATTCATTAGCAATTGTCCAGCAGTAAGTGAAATATAGCCTTCTAAAGGCCCTAACTTTTCTTTTGCTTGATGAGTGAACCTTATCTTGTACAATTTTAAATACATAGTTGTAAATATTCAGCTGCCAAAGATTGCTATGATATTTCTTTTTTCAACGAATTAATTATAACTACCAACAACTTCTCAATACGTTTTCCATCATTACAAAATTCTACTTTGAAAGTATGATTGTCTTTATTAAAAATATTGATATGAAACATTATTTTTTATTTCTCAGGAGAATACTTCTCATGTAACTTAAAAATAAGTTGTGGTTGGGATCAAGAGATATTATTAACCAACCAAAGACAGCTCCAACACACTTGGATATACTAAGTGCTTTCCAGTAAAATAATTCATTTTCAGCACCCTATAATATAAAAATAAAATTACATGTGAATATAGAAAATGATAAATAAAATGGAATGTAAAATAATTCTCGATGAAAATTCTGGTACGTTGGTCAATAATCCCCTTTTGAATTAAGGTTTTTATTCACTGAAAATATTATAGTAAAAACCAGAGCCCAGGTTTCGTTAACAATCTGAGCAAATAAAATTTAATTGACATACATTTGATTTGCAGAATGTTTTCTTTTGCAGACAACTGTTTAAATATGCAGTTGTTTTATACGTATTGGTATGTGAACATATGTGTAACCAAAATTTGAGAGCCTCAAAGTATGTGCATGCTATAAAGTAATGTCACAAACTTCAAATGTAAATCTGCTTACTGCCCTAGAAGTAACCATCTGAACAGGTAAATACGGTGCATTTTCGAGTTACAAATACTGCATAATTAGTTCTGGGTAAGAATTTGAGATATTTTTGTGTTGAACATTTGTATATTTAGACGCTTTTCTAATATTTTCAGTCTGCAAGTATTTTTTTTTTCTAAGAATTTGCCTGTGAACCATAATTTAGGAAACTGCTTTTTCAAACAGTAAAATGTGACAGTATTTTTTGCGTCAATAATTCACCCAGTAATAGAAAAGCATTTGTTTTAGATTGGAGGGTAAAGTCAGAATTTTAGGCATCAGGAGTTGACTAAATGACAACATACAAAAAACTCCTATCTGTATGGGCATTGTCAATAAAGTGTTAACAAATTTACATGTCAACATAATCAAGGTCTTGGTAATGATGTTTAATCTTACATCACAACTTTAACAGTGCAAAAATAAAACAATTATAAACTTTTTATGTATAAACCTTTTAAATTTTATTTGCAGCGGAAGAATTTTTAAATAAATATTTTTTAACTGCTATCTGAGGGAAAAGAAAATCAGAATTTTAAATCCAGAAGGTTTTTCTAACTATTTTTAGCTGCTTTGAATTCTGTGCTCAGATTGCAAAATGTTGTCACTTTTTTTTTTTTTTTCGTGACAGAGAATTTTAAGATTCAACATGTAGTTTTTGATATATTACAATTTTCCCACCTCTGTTTTCTTATAAACTGAAAGAAAAAGGCTTACGACATTTTGCCACCTGCTAAACATTAACAAAAAAGACTCCAGAATGGGACTTGGTCAATTTTTTGGGAAAAGTGACTTAACATTTTGCCATCTGAGCACAGAATTATTCTATGGTAAAATGCGTCCTCTTTAACTCATGAAGGGCAACTTTTCAAGTATTTACAGTTTAAGTTGTGTGAGAAGTTAGACAAAACAAAGCTCAATAGCAACCTAGTGTTCAAATGTGCATTCTCATATTTTGGCTAAGGACACTAAAATCCAGCAGATGCCTCACTAGCAATGTACATCACATAGCTTCAAAGAGCATTAGAGGCATATTCTTAATGGAACAAATATATGGTTTAGGGTTTTATTTGTCGTGTTTAGAAACATTGGGGGCTAGAGGTAATACAGTCATAGCCAAATGATCTAGATTTGTTGGTGGGTTTCATGGCACAAGGGTGATGCACTAAACACCAGATAGACGAAATCAGTTATAGACATGTACACACAAAGAAAGTTACTGACACAGAAGATAAATACACTCAAGAAAAAATTGAACCTGTACCGCCTACACCTCGCAAGTCCAAATGATTTTGGAATGTGTCAACATAGTTTTTTGCATTACATCTTGAATTATAACAGATGTTCTCATCATCTGACCGTGGTTCAAAATCATCCTTGTCCTTGGATCTTTCCCTTAGGGATTCATCCCAGACTGTCGCTACTAGCCTGTTGTGTTGCGCATTGTAATGTCCTACCTACCTAAATTATTAAGTGCTTCCTGGCATTGATAACTCAATGTCATCAGCTTGCACCATAATGGTACATAGCTATCCTAGACTTCATAAAATTTACTCTTTTCAACATTCGCAAAATAAATTGGCTACAAGGCATTTCATGATCCATGAACTTATCTTTGCACATAAAAATGAAATACCTTTTTCGAAATTTATATTTTGTAATTGTAAAAACTCATATTACTTACATCAAGTGCAAACGATTCAGAAATGGTTGAATTCTGTTCAGGTAGACATAATTTTTCATCCACATTTGCTGTGCTAAGACTCAGTAAGAAACACACAGGATATATGATGATAACTATTACTTTGATTTTACATTTCTTAACATAATTAAATAGTTGCTTCAGATTTCCAACATCATATCTGAAAAAAAATTTTAATTGTTTGAAAGGAAAATTATTTTTAACTATGATAAAGATTATTTAGTGAAACAGTATTTTGATATAAGTACAGTATGAAGTCCAAAATCTGGAATCCCCTGCCATTTCGGATAATTTTCAGTGTTTTTTTTGTCAAAACCTTAATCTAAACACAGCACGCTTGAATATGTCAGCGCATTATTTACGTCTGGAACACGTTTTCAATACTAAAATAGTAAATTACAAATGGGAATAATTTTTTTTAACCTTTAATACATATCTTCTAATTTTTCTGTGTGATATTTACTCTGAACATGCGTTGTTTATGCTGGTTGGAGCAAAATGTCCGGATTTGAGATTTTTTACTGTATAATATAAAGATGCTCATTTTATGTAAACAAATAAAAAACATTTATATTTTCTCAAGACAAAACTGGCTAAACCATTTCATCAATGAATGGATAAATTGCTTGAGTTAGAACCATTTCTGAATAGGATATTAAAGTAAGCATTTTTTTTAATTGTAATTATTTCATAATTTATCACAATATTTTTCTTTATAAATATTAAAATATGTGTATGCAATACTATTTTTGTAAAATTATGTGGTCTGATTTTGAAAAACTTTTTGTGAGAGGTATATTAATGTATGAAGAAAAACTTTTCAAAACAAGGCAGTTTAAAGATTACCCTGTTGTTAACATAATCAGGTCCAGCATAAAGGCAGAAAAAAATGTGGAGAAAGTTTGAGAAAAGTTTTACAAACAATCATTTGCATATAAAATATGCAAATAACAATATAAACAAACCGATAAAAACAACTTTAAATACTTGACAATTTAAGAGCCATTTTGGAACTTGGAAAAATTCAAAACTGTCAAATGACCAATTTTATTGACATTCAGTTTCCAAAATTGTTTATTAAATCGAAATTTCATAATTAGGATATTTTTAAATAAAATTCAACTCAAAAGTTAATTAAAATTCTGGATATTAATATATATGGATAAATTTTGAAGTGTGAATATATATATTCATTCATAGGTACAAAGATGTAGATAATTAAGGAATACTTACCTGTCAAATGCTGAGATGCAACAAATAATGCAAAGAAAGTTGAATATGTTATGAACTGGTTGTGATAAAAAACGAAAATGCTTTAAAGTTTCTTCTAGTTCAGATGATGTTGAGATGAGATGAATGAGTAATAAAGTTTCAATGAAAGACATTCCACCCAAAAGACCATGGCAAAGAAAGCTGAATTTGTGAAACAATTTAGTAGCCTTATAAGCGAGGTCAATAGCTAGTTCATTCTTTGAAGTAGCCTGGTTGAAATTTTCGTTAAGTGATTGAAAGATGTGACAAGCATCAATAGCCTTGAAACCTCCTGTAAAGAAACACGATTGCTTAAAACATTTTTATCCTAAAAATGTATAAAATAAATACACATAATAAGATTTCTATAAAATGGCAGAGAAGACAACTACACAGTACTTAAAATGTTCATAGTGAAATATAAACCAACTAATTGATTCATAGTGGCTAAAATTTTTAGAGAAGTTTCTTGGAAAAATATACTGTTTGTCCATTAGATTGATTCTATTATCTTTTTTATATTGATTCTACAAAAAGTGATTGTATACCCACTGATTTATATGTATATACACAAGTTTGTGGGAATTTCCTTCTAAAGCAGTGAGGTTTGGAGATAGCATTTTATGAATTTTAAGATGTTATACTTGTGAAAAGAAATTAACCTTTGAACAAATGGGAAGGATAATTGTTATTGGGGCACAAGGTCTAAGAGGCCTCATGGGAACGTGAAACATTTTTGTTTATCTAGTCTGTTTTCTAGGTTTAAAAATGTATAGATCTTTTCATTTTTGTTGTTATCAAGGCATTCAATTGTATAAAGGAAAAGAGAAATGTATGAAAGATTGAGTACTTGGGGCAAACATTTTTATTTCATGAGGATACTCAGAAACTGCAACTGGGGTTTGGAAAAAAAATATGGTGGCTTCCATAAGAGTTAGAATTCAATATACCTTCCCTCTTTATTCTGTATGTCCTGAGTACTTTGAACTGGTACAATTGAGAAAGTTGGGCATCACTATGTCAACCTAATATATTAATACACCTAATTTTTTTTTGCTCCAACTTTTTTTATTTCATTTAACATGAATTCAAAATAAATATTTCATCTTTTAACACAAATGGGCCAAGCCATTTTTAGGAATTTTTGTTCCTAAATTTCAAGAACATTTTTTATTTGTGGCATAGTAGTATCATTTCTATATTACATGGACCAATGAGGAATCCACTGAGAAGTTTCATGGCGAACTGAAGTTGCTGATAGTCTTACAGAGAATTATATTACGGCCTAACCAAATCACAAACACAATTATTAATAACTGATTTTGTTCATAAAGCTGCCAGAACTGACCAATCGTCAAGGTGTTGTCTTCCACCATGACAATGCGCCACATTTTGCTGAATGTCAGACAAAGACTTATTGAGTATGGCCGAGATGTTTTGTGTCACCCCCCCCACCACCACCACCACCACCATATTCACCAAACCTTTCCCTTCAGATTATCACCTCTTCAGGTCACTTAAAAATTCTCTGAATGGCCTGGAGTTCAATTCTTTGGAGACTGTCAAACAGCACCTCGATAACTTAACAAATAAGCCTCACGATTTTTTTTTAAGATAAAGAATTTTCCAGCTACTGGAAAGATGGCAAAAAGGCATAGAACAAAATGGTGTTTATGTGATTCAGTGATATTTTCTTATGTTTTGTACTGCTTCGTTGATATTTATCATAAAAAATCTGCAGAACTGTCCGGATGATCCAATACATTTTCATTACATATTATTACATGTATATTTTGTTGAAATAGAATAATAAGCTTAAAACAAATATATTCCTATGGTTTTTAAAATTATTCTTACTGATTTTTTAGATCCAGAACCAATTTTTTTCTTTCATAGATACAATGTCTTTTTTACACGTATTCATTAGGAACATATCTTTCGTATAGAAACAGAATTGAGTGTATTTCTTAATATAGAGAAACATTTGCTTTTACTCTTCTTTCGTGCTAGAGACCATCCCAGGTGCTTCATTATTAAAGTTTCTTATGAATGGTGGATTTTAAGAAAAGTAACAACATGCAACATCAAGTTTCGTAAAACTGCTTCTTTTTTGGAGACTTTACCATGTTTCATCTAGTATATCATCATTTTACAAGTGAAACACACTACTAAAATTTTCAAATGAGTTGGTTAGGTCTAGATCAGAATGGGTGATCTTTAGAGTCATGAAGTCCAACGAGTCATTGTTCCTTTGCATGAATGTCAGATTTCTTCACGAGAAGCACTCTAAAAAAATATACTTGAGGAACAAATGGATATTATTTATTTTATTAATAAGGTGTTAGCAAAATACCTATATAATCACAAGAAAAATAATAATATTCTCAGTAAGTGATAAATTAAATAAGTAAAGTGTATTGTTAAAATGATAAAATCATAAATTTTTCATTTTGTTTTCTCAGAACTGTATTTTTGACTGTCTGTTTCTCTTATAAATTAACGATACATTAACCATATTTGAAAATTTGGTTTTACATCTCTAAGTGATACTTTATTGAATTTCGGAATATATTTTAATGCATTGTTCTTTGCATTGGAAACAAGATAGTATAGCCTTTAACATATATATATATATATACGATAATAAATTCATGATAGTGTAAGGAATTTATACTATTATTCTTCATAATTTGAATTTCATAAAGAAAATAGCACAAGTAATACTGAACATAACCCAAAGAACATTTAAACAGATTAATGGCAATTTATCTGATCTTTTCACATGTACCAGTGGCTTAGATAAAAGTGTATAGCCTTCTGAATCATTAAAGAGAGATCATGAACTTATTTGCAATTGTGTTAGTAAAAGGCTTAATGAAACTAGAAGTTTCCAAAAATACTATCTGCATTAAAGTACTGAAAACTGCTAAAATGTGTTTTACGTAAGTTGAACTTAATTCCAAGTCTTTTTTGTCAGGATTTCCTAAATTAAGTTGAGTACTATTTTTTTCAATTTTGGTTTTATTTATTATAGTTTTAGAATTTAAAATATGACAAACATATTGTAGTTGTACTTTTTACTGTCAATAGGGACGTGTTTACCTTTTAAACATTGGCTTGGCCATGTGGCTATAAAATAAATGTTTCAGTTAGTTCAATCAGCAAAATTAGAAATTTCTTTAACTGAATAAGTTAAATTTTGCATACATGTGTTGAAACAGATTACTTCGAATACAAGCTAAATATCTTCTATACCACAAGTAAGATCATTTGTAGTACACAATATAAATAAGCTAAGATTGTTTACTTTCTTCTTCAATAAATATCTTTCCTATTGGTTGACTAGACACATCACAATTTATAAAGCTGCATCCAGTTAACTCAGAAATAGGTCCTCTTCCTTCATCTACTTTACTTCCATGATCACTGACACTACCTTTATCGATTTTGTCTGATTCATTCTCATATAATTCTGTATTTGTGTCATAGTGACCAAGAGAACTTGATGAAGACAAGACTTGGGGGTCTGAAGAATCAGAATGCAGTATAGGAGGCAGCTGCTTCTGACGCATTCTCCGGTTCTGTCTTGCAATGCTTGTAGAACTCATGTTTTATCTAAAACAGAAACAGCAGTGAATGTTACAGCAGATAAGTTTGATGTTTTGACATATCATTGCATGCAATGACAAATTTAAAGCAAGAGATATTATTAAGAGTCAAAATTCCCATGCTCTTCCAACTTAACAGATTCACATATTATGCAACTTCCCTTTTTTATGTTATCACATGTTTAAAATTAAAATCCCAATTCAGTGTCTTGAAATGTACCCAGAAAACAAACATGTTCAGTTTCCTCATTTAATCAAACATTAAAAAAAAAAGGTTAATAACTTTGTTGAAAATTATGGTTTTTATAGCACAATAATTAAATTCAGCAAATTAATACAAATGATAAGCATACTGTGGTGAAAAATACGTTTCACAGTTCCTTGCTCACATCTCAACTATTTGATTAGTTGTCAGTCGCTCTTGTATGTTTATTTCACAAACATTTAAGTCAAGCAACACGTCCATTGCTGTTTGGTCCTTTGTCCTCTTTGTTGTGTTTCTTGTGTCCTTTGTTACAGTAAACAGTTTCTTGTTGGTGTCATTCATTTCATAGTCGTATCATCGTTTCCATGGAAACTCATTAAAAAAGCGTCGGAATACTCGAAATGAAAATATCAGAGAGCATACACAGGACTTTTCTCAACAGCGTAAAATGCTATACGCATGCGCGAACTGTATTTGGCGGTTTTATCATTTCTCTCGCCAAACTAACAATCCTTATCACAGATAATGAATTGGGAATCCATGAATTCGCTTTTACTTGCAGCAAAAGCGTTATTTTTGGGTTGTATTCCCTACGATCGACCGAGAACAATTGTTTCACGTGTTGTTGGACTGCAAACGTTTTGTGTCATCTGACCGTGGTTCAAAATTACGAGGCGTTGTCCTCGGATCTTTCTCTTAAGGGATTAATACCGGACCGTAATCAATAGCCCGTTGTATTGCTCAAGTATGACGTTAATTTTTTAAAAACACCAAACGTTTTGTATCACCTAATTGTGGTTCAAAATTACGTGGTGTTGTCCTCGGATCTTTCCCGTTGAGATTAATCCCGGACCGTCGTTAATAGCCAATAGTTATGTTGCTCCATCTAGACGTTTATTAAAATACCTATCTACCTACCGCCGACCAACCGGTATGGTGGTTAAGGTGTTAGCCTCTAGATCGGAAGGTTCCTGGTTTGAATCCGGGTCCGGGCATGGATGTTTGTAAACGCATGGTGTAGAGGCGGCTGGTGCACCTTAAATCTGTCGTGGTCGAAAGTCCTCACGTTGGGTTGGCGTGGAAGTTTGGAGAGTGGGGTGCCAGCTCAGGTGTTGCTTCGTCATCTGACCGTGGTTAAAAATTACAAGGTGTTGTCCTCGGATCTTTCCCTTAAGGGACTGATCCCGGACCGTCGTCAATAGCCCGTTGTGTTGCTCTAGTACGACGCTAACTAAAAATTACCAATTACCTACCTATCTACCTACCAAACGTTTTTGGAAAAAATTTTCTTTGTATTTGTGAGGCATTTCTGAAGTTCACACAGAACATTTCCTCCAGAAATGCTTTATACGGGGTTCACATGGGAGACTGGGAATGTATGAAGTTGCTGATAAGGGACCTTTAACCACTCGTTGCTCTACATCTTAAGTCAAGTTGAAAGATAAATGTCCTTTCAAATTTGGATCTTGTTGAAAGTTATACAGGCGCCTCAGCGTAGAGTGCCTATATAATAAGAGTGGCGACAAGGGACCAAATTTGGCCCAATGCGCATGCTCGGCAGCTATTTTTCTACCAGAATCGTCTCAAAGAAGGTTGCTGGGCGAATTAATATGTCATTTCAGGGAGAACATAAAGCATACAAATACAAATATTGACGACCAGCTACAGGCTCAAGCCCAACAAGGCTGGTCCTTTGTTTATGAATTCTCCAATTCCCACTGACTATCCAATTGTGTCTTAAATTCGTACACTCCCTTTGAATTAACTATATTTTCTGGCAACGCGTTCCAACTGTCTATTACCCTATTAAAGTAGTAGTTTTTCCTTAAATCCCGATTAAAATGTGTCTTATTCAATTTATACCCATGGCCCCTTGTTCTGTTATCCCTATTGAAATTTAAGCCCTCTGTGTCCCCTTGTTTTACAAACTTGAAAAGCTGAATCAAATCCCCCCTCCTTCTTCTTCTTTCCAGTGTATACATGTTTAGCTTACTTAAACGTTCATTATAGTCGAAATTTGCTAGCCCCTTTATTATTTTTGTAGCTCTGTGCTGAACCCTTTCAATTGATTCTATGTCCTTTCTCATATATGGAGCCCAGAATTGTACAGCATATTCTAGATGTGGTCTTACTAAACCCTTATATAATGGCAAGATTATATTCTTATCCCTTGAAGTTACAGTCTTTTTAATATACCCCAATAACCTATTAGCCTTTTTACCCGCAGCTGAACATTGGTGACCCATTTTAAAATCCCTGTAAATTATCACCCCAAGATCCTTGACTGTTTCTCCCTCCTTTACCTTTACTCCCTGCAGACAGTACTCGGCTCCACTGTTCCTGTAACCCATATGCAGAACTTGACATTTCCCTACATTAAATGACATACCCCATTTTACAGCCCATTCGGATATCTTATCAAAATCTCCTTGTAAATTTCCTATCTGTAACTTGGTATCCACTGTCCCCCATATTTTTAAGTCATCTGCAAATATACTGATTATATTCTTGATCCCCTGACCTATATCATCTATGAAAATTATAAATAAAATTGGTCCCAAAACTGATCCTTGAGGCACCCCACTTATAACTTCTGTCCACTGTGAATAATTTCCTTTTACCTGCACTCTCTGCTTTCTACCCAATAACCAATACGATTGTTATAATATAAACGCTCAATTACATGCGGAATTGATTAGATGGATTGCACAACGCGCTAACTTAGATTGCGGGAAACACCATGTTGTTCAAAAAAAGCTATTTACTTAAAAAGTCTTCAAATTTATACTGACAAAACACTAAAATAATAATAAATAAACACTCTAGAACACGAAATGGAACATGAATAAGCTATATTTTCTTTTTAATTTAATATATACACGTTTTTCCCGAACACACAAAAAGTTCCCATCTTAAGTCTACGGGAGCTAGGAAAAGGCCGCCTCGGGCGGTAGAAAAGCTCTCTAAGCCAATCAGAAAGTGTTTCCCGTATGTCGTCACTCTTATTATATAGGCACTCTACCTCAGCGTACAGAGTAAGTGTCCGACAAGTTGACTCTGATTGGCTGGTATGATCATGTGACCTCTGAGACGTAAAGGTGTTTCATTTGGCTATTTATCTACGTTTTGGCGCAGATCTCATTGACTGATAGGAACGGTTTTCGAAAGGTTTTAACATTTTGCTTTATTTTTACTGTGGAGAGCGATCGTTTTTCATACCGAAAAAAAAAACATATTTAATATGGCATTTATTTATGCAAATTTAAAATAGTAATTCTGGTATGGTAACCCAATTTTAGTGCCTGAATTTCTATTATGGCATTAAAAAAATGTGTTTTTCAACACTAAGCCCCATCTTTCCTGGTTTTTACTTAGAACAATGGTATCAATTATGTATTTTAAGTGAAAACTACTTTATTAGTCATAATTTAAAACTTAAATAAAGGAATAATTTTTCTGTTTTCTTCTTTTCTTTTCATATCCATGGGTATGGGTGGGTAGAGGTGGGAGCCGAAAATTGTATCCTTTTATTATATAAGTTAATAATTATATAAGTTAGTGTTTTATGTATGCTTTTTGTTCACATGACTACAGGGGTTACACCTGCAAGTTTGATATTTAAATGTAAAATAAGAACTAGACTTGATTTACTGAAAGAAACTAATAAATCAGGTACCATAATTAGCAAAGGTACTAGGGAGGAGATATGTAGAGAAGGAGATAGGGTGTTGTGAAGAGACTATCGAAATCCAAACAAGGGTTGGGTTCATGACACGATAGATGAGGTGCTGGGTGATAGAGTATACATGTGTAAACTTATTAATGAGGATTTAATTTGGAAAATACATTTAAATCAGATAATTATTGACAAGAGTAATGACGATTTTATTAGTAGTAGTAATACTTATAATAACAATAGTGTAAACTCTGATACTGTGTTTAAAGGTAATAGTAGTACTTATAATGATAATTGTGTAAATTCTCATACTGAGTGTAAAGACAGCAATAATCATAACCAGGATGATAACAAGGTTATGGAGAATCAGGAAGCTCCATCGACAGGGATAGATGTTGATATAACAATGGAAGGATCACAAAAAGAAGCAGATAACGAAATAGTAAAATCTACTAAAACTCATTCAAACGAAATATACTTTAATAAAGATAATAGTAACTCTCAATCAGTAAATATTAATGAACGCCCTAAGCGTAACATAAAGCCTGTCGTACGTCTGAATTTATAGAGGAGGATATTGTAATGTATTATCTGGCAATACTACAATAATTGTTTATGTATGCATCTGGCAATACCAAGTATATTTCTGTATCTGGCAACTGTAACAAATTCAATTGACTTGTACGATTCTTGAAGTGTGCAACTATAATAAACTTATGTTTTATCTTTGTTGATCCTGTATAATTTATTGTTTCATTCAAATCAGACATTGCACGCTTAAATGCACTAAGTCACGACACCTTCAACATAAAAAGAAAATAACACAAAAAGCGTGGTCAGTGGTCACGGTTGATTACATTCGTTCGCATGACGTCAAGCTACAAGTTGGTATTGTACGCTAGCTGATTTTTTCGCCAAATTCCCGCACGCGCCAAAACAGTACCGCAGAATGGAAATACGCCTCCTAGACCTGATGAAAACACGGCTTCCTTAGCCCTAATTAGTACCAAGCTTCCTTAGCCTTAATGAGATTGGTCCATCCACATCATTGTTAAGTTGGTTGTCAATAAAATGTGTTTTTGTTACAACGAATTGCGTTTATTAAAAACAGGACACTATAGATCTATCGGACCAATCATTGTGGTCGTAATCGAGCGGAGTATAAAGAAAAATGAGCCAGCTTACTAAGTTGAATAGAACGCGCGGCACCATCAAAACTAAATTGAAACGTGTGGTGGACATTCTCGAATTTGAGAGCAAAGAGGATGACAATCTGCCATTACGGAACTTTCCACTGGATATTACGATTTACATGAAGGTGTGAACCTAGAGGACCATCTTGATCAGCTTTTGGACTTGGAGGCAACAGCGGAAGAATTAGAGGTACGTCTGAAATACCTTCTTTCAAAATTGACATTACCTGATAATGATGCGCATAGAAACTTTAGTATTCAACGAATTTCGGTTAAGTTACCCGAGATTCCACTTCCTCAGTTCTCAGGCACTTATGAAGACTGGAGTATATTTAAAGCTCAATTCAATACCTTGATTACTTTGAATGATAACTTAAGTGATTCCCAAAAACTACACTATTTACAAGCTTCTCTGAAAGGAGAAAGCAAACTAATTCAAACGGCAAGTGATACCTTTCACTCCTTGTTTACTGAGCTGGAGAAAAGGCATGAAAATAAACGATTCATTGCAGATGTCCATATAAATGCCATATTGAATGTGGAAAAAATAACTCCTGAGTCAGGAACGGAACTTCATAGATTTTTTGATACGGTGTTAAAACATTTGCGAGGATTAAAACTTCTGAATCTTGAGACGAATCAATTGACCGATTTACAATTGATAAATACAATTTCTTCGAAATTAGATCGTGAATCACGTAAACAATATGAGATGTCATTGAAAACTACAGAATTTCCTGATTGGGAAGAATTTATCAACTTCTTACAAAAAACAAGTCAAGTATTAGAAAATATCCAACACGTCCTTTTCTCAAAACCAAAATCCGATATAGTTTTCAAACCCAAGCTTAGTGGGCTTATGATAAAATCTAACTCTAAAAGTACCTGCCCAATCTGTAAAGATAACCATCCAATTTATAAATGTAAAATGTTTCACGATTTATCCGTACAAGAAAGAAATAGTGAGATTAAAAAGAAACAACTTGTTTTTAATTGCCAAGAACTGTATCGAGTACCTCAATGCACTAATTCCAAAAAATGCAAGTTCTGTGGAAGAGGTCATCCATATCCATAGAACATCCTATGATCCATAGAACGGATTTCAAAGGAAGCGAGAATAGGAAACCGCAAGCCAGTGTTCCCCAACAAAGTGTTCGTAATATGAGTGAACAAAATGCTTCTGCGCAATCTGATATATCCTAAATTAAGGGTGCCACGGAAGGGTAGTGCTCCTCCAATTAAGAAAGAAAGAAGAAAGAACAAAATGCTTGCGCCGGGAGAGAAGGAATTCACGAGTCAAGTGCCTTTTCACGGCCAAGGTGGTAAGAAGAGAACCACAACACGGGGTGTTTCTACTCGGGGGACGAAAAAAGATACGTGATCCTTTCTACTGCTGTAGTTTATGTTAAGGGTGCTGATGGCAAAGTGTTCCCCATCCGAACCTTGCTCGGCGCAGAATCTCAGACTAACTTTTTACGTAATGATATTGTCGATTCCCTGGGTTTAACGTAACAAACAGTAACCGCTCCTATCACGGGTTTGAACGGCTCTACTTTTACGGTAAAAAGAAAAACCTCAGCGCTAGTATGTGACATAAATTAAAACTTTAAGGAAGAATTAGAAATGCTAATCGTTCCGAAAGTTACGGATCTTACTCCTTCAAAACCTCTTGATGTATCTAAAATTAAATTTCCAAGTAATGTAACTTTCGCGGATCCCCAATTTGATAAACCGGCGTGAACTGGCGCATTATCAGGGGCAGAGATTTTTTTATCGATTGTTACAGGGTAATCGAATAAAATTAAAAGATGAATCGATAGTCCTACAAGAATCGGTATTTGGGTGGATAGTATCGGGAACACACGAGGATGTAGTGAGTTCAAACAATTTACACTGTCATTTCACTAAAAATGAAGTGGAAATGGACTTGAGGAACTTTTGGGAATTTGAGTCATTGGGCTTTAGAGACGATCCTAATCGTCACGAGAAAGATGAGGCACTGAATATCTCGAATAAGACAGTCCGTTTCAAAGAGGGACGTTATAAAAAGAGTTTACCCTGGTAAAGGAATTGGAGATAGTTAAAAGATAACTTGGACGTTTCGAAAACGCGGTTTAAATCCCTCGCCAAGAGGTTAATCCGAAATAAACTCTCTTAACACAGTATCACGAAGTCATTGAAGACTACTTAAAGCAGGGCATTATAGAGAAGGTGTTTGTAAATACTGGTAGACAAACCTGTATATTATTTGCCACACCATTCAGTATTCAGAAAGGAAAGCATAACCATAAAAATGAGATTAGTGTTTGATGCCAGTTCTCATGAATCTGGACAATTATCTTTGAATGACTGTCTCTGGACATGTGAAAATCTAAATCCAAATATCTTCCAGCTATTGATATTCTTCCGTCTGAATAGAATAGCATTCTTAGCAGATGTTGAAGAGGCCTTTCTGTAAATTTCGTTGGCAGAAAAGGACAGAGACGCAGTCAGATTTCTATTTACTTGTGACGAGACAATCGACTATATTACTGACGTCCACCTGCAGGCATACCGATTTAAACGCGTTCTTTTTGAGGTTAACGCAAGCCCATTCTTACTGTCGGCTACAAAAAAAAATCATATTCAGAATTTACGAGAGCAACATCCTGCTGCTTCGCAGATGCTCGATACATGTGTTTATGTAGACGATCTAGTGTCAGGTGCAAACAATGTGACTTCCGCCATGGAATTATCACGTGAGGCACAAAACATATTGAAGTCCGTCAGTATGAACTTGAGGAAGTGGGTTTCGAATGATGACCATCTCATGCGCGAATGGGAAAATGAGGAGTTTCCTACTCATCCTCATCATTCAACTCCATCCTAAACAAATCTACACAAGGTTTTGGGAATGTCTTGAGAACCTGATAGAGATATCCTCACCATGGAAATAGAAAGTTTGCTGAATTTCCTGAGCCAGAAAAAGGACAACTAAGCGTTTCCTGTTGCAAACAGCAAAGAGAATCTTTGATCCCCTCGGATTGCTATCTCCATTCACTATCAGAATCAAGTGCCTTTTTCAAGAACTCTGGCTTAGTGTTGGGTCCTCTAATTTAACATTAACAAAAATCTAGGTTCGAGGAAGACCCAACGTAGACATGAAACGCCAAGTGGTTAGTTAGATAAATATTTTGGAATAGGATCACTGACTCCTGCTCACTTTGGGATTATTGATGACGGGCGTCGATGTCTAAGATTACAGTCTAAAACAATCACATAATACAAATAAAATAAGCCGAGTGATGTTTCTATTACACTTCATGTGATAACAAAAAAGGTTAAAAATCAATAATTACTATTTTATTCAAACATTAGGCAAATATCAGACATACATCGCTTAAACTAGCGTTATTTTTTGAAGTTATAGTTAAAAGAAGGAAAACATTACTAATTTTTAATACACATACAGAAAAACATATATTAACGAAAAGAAACGCGTTGTCGACGATTATTAAAGGGGGAAGTAAAAAGGCCAGGTAAAAGGGGAACGAACAAAAAGGGAAAGAAAAAGGGGATTGGATTAATTTAAATTAGAACACAGCATGGACATTTTAGTCGAAGAAATGCTGTGTACAATCTCGAGACTTAAAACAATTTAAAAAAAAACGATACTTATCTACAGGGCCGAGAGTCCATCTCTTGACCTCCAAGGGGGAGTCGGGGAGACAGCACTATCACTCGCTGAAAAAGATAGAACTTTTTGTTCTTCGGTTGACGTGCGTAGCACGGAGTGCATGGCCGCGCAGCGGCCTTAACCTCCTGTGGAAAAAAGTTGTGGTTGACTTAAATTTGGATGATTTGCCCTGAGCGGAAAAAATTATAAGAGCGAAGAAATTGTTTGAAAATAATTTCAAGTACGATAATGGTTTTCTCAGCAAGAGTCGGGGCAGTTTGGATTTTTTGCAGGATATATTTGATGTTGATGTGAGCGAAGATGCTACTAATTTCACGAAAGCGCTGAATGCTCTCTCCGAAATGTTTGGATTCTGATTTACGGTTGGGTTTGGTGTAGGAGCGGTGGAGGGATTTTGGGAGCTTTTCCTTGGTAGGTGAGCTTTTGCGTAAGATACTCCATCCTGGGTTTCTCTACGATGGATAGGTCTGCTATTTTGGGGGGAGGGGTGGTTTTGGAAAGTTTTTACAACCTCTCCAAGAGGCCACGTGACCGTGTTCATGACAGTTGATGCAAAGTGGATTCTTTTCTTTGGGATTAGTACAGGAACTTGTTCTATGACCAAGTCCGCATCTCAAACAACGAGTTACGAGATGGCAGTTTGCGCTGCCATGTCCAAAATGATTACAATTATAGCACTGCATGGGACCCTTGATTCCCCTGAAGTGCTCTACAATAACACTTAAATACAAGATATTATTGATTCTGTAGATTGCGTCCCAGTTTTCAGTTTTAATGAGGGTATAATCAGGAATATTGGTAGTGGGTTCTTGGTAGCAAGACGTTTAAGTTGGGTAATTCTTTGAACAACAAAGCCTCTGTTTTCAATTTCGAGTTTAAGTTCATCGATATTAGTATTTAGGGGGATACCTTTAATGACTATTTTTGCCGGTTTAAGATTGCGGGGGGGGGGCGATTTCGAAGTATTCAGTTTTCTCATCGATAAGATACTTCAGGACAGCATCGTAATCAGTTTTAGATTTAAGGAAAATTTTGATGAATTGGCCTGCAATCTTGCAGGTGGGGGAGATATTTAATTTATCTTCCAGTTTCTTGAAGAATTCGGTATGTTTAAGTTGGGTGCGCACATGGATGGGCGGTAATTTGGGTTCAGGAATGGTTTCTTCAGGATTTTCTTCGAGTGCTTCAAAGTTGTTGCAGGTTAAGATTTCAGGTTACGGAGCAGTAGGTTTAGATTTGGCAATTAATCTTTTAGGTGGTATTTGGAATTCCGTTTCATCGATAATTGGACGTTGTTTGGTTGATTTTTTCGGTTTCTTCGTGTGCTTGTGGGGCAATGCTCAGGGCAGTCAAACAAATTCAAAATCTTCCACTGACCTTTTAGCTTGGTAAGTTCCATCCTGGTTTTCTGTAGGTTGCCTTGGAGGAGTTTCTTCATGTAGCTGGATACTTTCTCTTTCTGGCTGGCGGTGATGGCAAAATCCGCTGTTCTTCTTGCTTTCTCATGTTCCCCGAGGATTTCTTCCTTCTTACGGCAGACATATTCACGCGAGAGTGCAGCGATAATACTTTACAATTCCTCCCGTTCTTGGATGTTGAGTTCGTCAGGATGCGATGTAGATGCCTCCATTGGCATGGTCGAGTTGGTTTCAGATTTGTCTCGTGATTTAAGTCTTGAAAAAGACTGTTTTTACTTCAAATCAGGACAGCTGGTTCAGATGCGTCCGTTCTGTATGAAATACGTAACGGGAAATATTATATGTATTATGATATCTATGTATCAGAGATGTACAGAACTTTTTTCTGGATACCAGCGTTTTTATAGCTTCCCAACATTGTGGAGATAGCTGTACGCTGATTGGTTGTTTTGGCCACGTGGGCTTTTTCCGCCAGAGTTTGTCCAGAATGTTCTTGAAAGAAATGATATCACGTGGGGATGCGATGGTATGAGGGTCACGTGGGTGACGCTTAGCTTCGTCGATAAGGTTCAGGTGGGGAAAACAACTATCGGTCTTTGGCGGCCATTAAAAAAAAAAAAGGGAGCAGGAGGTGGGGGAAAATGGGCGCTCGTCTTTTCTTTCTTCAAGAGTCGTGTTGCTCCCTTGAAGAAGATAACCCTGCCAAGAATGGAGTTACTCGGTTGATTGCTTGCCGCTCGCTTAGGAGTAGAAGTTCGTAAAGTGATAGACCGGAAAAAGCTGTCCACTACCTACTTTTGTACTGATTCCAAAATAGCCTTATTTTGGATAAAGGGTTCAGTCACCAAGTGTAAACCCTTCGTAGCCAACCGAGTGAAGGAAATACAATGCCTGACTAATCAAAATTCTTGGATCCATTGCGCCGGCAAAGACAATCCTGCCGATCTTGTGACCCGCGGAGTGGGCATTGAAGTATTGCGGAAGAGTAAGAAATGGTGGAATGGCCCCGCATTTTTAGAAGAAAAAGACTGCCCAAGAAGACGTTCTCCTTAATGTTGCTACTTTGGACTCAGAGTACTGTTCGCGGGAACTTAAAAAACAGACAGAGAATTATTCTAGAGAAGCATCACTGAACTTTGCTTTGAATGAATCTCATACTTTTTTGCAGCGTATTTTGAATATCAGTAACAATTTCAATACTATTATTCGTGTTATTAGCTTTATTTTTAGGTTTAGCAACAACGTGAAGCATTCAAAGAATAAACGAGTTGGCCCAATCACTTACTTTGAGATAAGGAAATATGAGGACTTTCTCATACGAGGTGTTCATAAAGAGGAGTACTCCACCGAGATGAGAAACCTGAGGAAGGAGCTGCCAATACCAACCAGCAGTAAACTAAAAAATCTTTCCCCCATTTTAAATGATAAAGGTATAATGAGAGTATGAGGTAGGTTGAACAATTCAGACTTAAATTTCATTCAAAAGCATCGTGCCATATTGCCTACAAATCATCAACTTACATCTATTATAATTAAGAATATGCATTTAAAGTTTTTGCATGCTGGACCCCAAATACTATTGTATAATGTTCGTCAAAGGTTCTGGCCATTAAATGACAGAAATGTTTGTAGAAAAATAGTATATAATTGTGTAACGTGCTTCAAGAATATACCTGTTTTGGGAAGCCAAATAACGGGAAATCTTCCCAAAGAACACACCTAATTATCCTTTCAATATTGTTGGAATAGATTTTTGTGGACCCTTTTGTATAAAATTCAAAAATCAAAGAAAGGGCAAATTTAACAAGGTAGATGTTGCAATATATGTTTGTTTGTGCACTAAGGCTATACATTTAGATTTTGTAACTGATTTGACTTCAACAGCCTTCATTGCTAGCCTTAAAATGTTCTTTGGCCGAAGAGGCAAGTGCTCTAAAATACTTAGCGATAATGCTACAATTTTGTTGGAGCTAGTGAAGAGATTAAGAAATTACACAAAATTGTACACTGTCCAGATGAAACCTTAGCACATTACTTCACTGATGAATGCATAGAATGGAAATTTATCCCTTCAAAATCGCCGAACTTTGGTGGTCTTTGGGAAGCAGGGGTCAAGTCGTTTAAATTTCATTTGAGGAGTCATTGGAAACTTAAGCCTCACTTTTGAGGAATTCCTTACAATAATTTCATAAATTGAAGGAGTGTTAAATTCCAGACCTTTAACCCCCCCCCCTACTGATAGGAGATAGAGCGAAACAAACTTTTGACCATGTTTCTCTCTCAAATAATACAGTTCATTGACGAATCATTGATATGTCTAATAATGTGAAACAGATGTTATTATCTGATATTTCTCAAAGTCGTTATTATGCATTGCAAGTCGATGAGTCCACTGATTTTGCGAATTCTGCAAATCTTATGGCGTTTGTTAGATACGAAAAAAATCAAGAAATTCATGACGACTTTTTATTTTGCCAGCCTTTATTAGGTCATACAACTGGAGGAGATATCTTTAATGTTATGAAAAAATGTATGCAAGAGAACAAAATTGATTGGAATAGATGTGTTGGAATAAGTACAGATGGAGCAAAAAGTCTGGTCGAAATTAATATAGGACTCGTTGCAAGAATTCAAAATGTTGTCTCAAATGTCATATTCACACATTGCTGCATACACAGATAGGCTTTGGCAACACGTAAGATGCCCGCTGATCACAGAAAGTTCTGGATAATAGCGTGAAAATAGTTAACTATATTAAAAACCGTCCTTTGAATGCACTACTTTTTTCGCAAGTATGCGAAGAAATGGGAAGTAGTCATACCCAGCTTCTTTATCGTACCGATGTTCGTTGGCTATCTCGAGTAAAAATTCTAAATCGATTGTTTGAACTTAGACATGAACTTCAATGTTTTATCAATGATAGATTTGAGTTGAGAAATTATTTACATGACTGGGAATGGCTTTGTAAACTAGCATACTTAGCAGATATATTCTCTGTTTTAAATTGCCTCAACTTATTGTTACAAGGCAAATAAATTTCATTGTTTCACGTTCAAGATAAAGTGAACGCTCCCATCGCAAAACTAAAGATATGGCAAAAGAGAGTTGGTAATGGAGAAATAAACTCGTTTCCCCCTGTTCATGAGTTTATAACAAGTTCGACTACTAAAATTGATGCTGATACTCTGAAATGCATAACACAGCATTTGGAGAGTTTGCAAGTGGGCTTGAAAAACTATTTCCCTGATTTAACCTACAATATTAAATGGATAAGATATCCTTTTTACATTAACACAACATCCATGCCAGAAGATTTGTAGCATGCGGAAGTAGAGCAATTGGTGGAATTGGCTTCAGACGGATTCTTGAAAAATAAACACAAGGAGAGTACTTTAACATCATTCTGGTTACAAATGCAACTTGTGTATTCGGTTTTAACAGTAAAAGTTCTAAAATACATACATCTTGCCTTTTCCAACTTCATATTTATGTGAAGTTGCTTTTTCAGCATTTGTAGACATTATGTCGAAAAAAAGGAACAGACTATTGGACGTGGAACCACATCTCAGATTAAAATTAACAACCAGGGAACCAAATTATGACGATCTGTTATCTCAGCACAAACAATTTCATCCTTTTCATGGAATTAAATAAACGTTATTTATAATATAACTTTTATTTATATTTTATTATAAATCATTTTATTTCTCTTTTCTTATTATTTTGTGTACGTCACAAAAAGAAAAAAAAATTCATTTTGATTGTTATTAAAATACATCAAATTTTTTTTTTGACGAGGGGTACTCAGCGTTACGAAAATTATAGAAGGGTACACATATGTCAAAAGTTTGGGAAACACTGGTGTAGGGCATGCAGTCTTGGTGTGTCTGGTTTCTACGTGGTCGTGTGACTACTTATCAACACTGATTTTCTTGGCACGATTTTATGGTAATAGTTCCGATGAGTAGTGAAAGTATAAAACCGTTTACTAAAAAATGAAGAACTGTCAAAAGTTTAAAGAGCCATATTCTCGGGAATTTCCGTGCATCAGGCCGTCGAAAATTTCGGATAAGTGGCATTTTTCTGTAATGGCTCCACGGACTTGACTTTTGCACATGGCGGTCGCAATGACTACCGTCGTCATATTTTATCTAAGAAGCATGTGAACTATGCAGAAGCAGCGCAAAAGACAGAAAAATTATCAAAAATGATGTGGCATAACAGCAGAGAGTCTTTTTGCCAGATTTTTTTATTGAACATGAGCTACCAATACCAGCTGCGAACCACGCAAAATCTTTGTTTTCATCTATGTTTCCTGACTCTCAATCTCTTAAATAGTGTGCTTCCATTGTTTACTAAAGTGAACACTATTTTGCAACAAGCTGCTCCGTACAAATATTAATTACGTAGAGTTATCCATCAACTTTTTATGGATTTGCTAGTGAGATTTGTTCTTCACACATAAATTTCCAGTGACAATGCTGAACAGGATATTATGAATATAAATTTCAAGAGTAGAAAAACACAGAAAGATTATAAATATTTGGTGATTGGTGCAAAGACAGTAATATTTCTCAATTCTGCAAATTTGACAGAAAAGGATATTTTTGAATTTTATAACTGTGTGCGAAGTTTTATGTTGAGACCTGTTCTTATATCCTTGCGAAGCTGCTACTAAAGGACGAGTTTCTAAAGCATGCTGAAATAAGTGATATTCAAAAAAGAACTAAAATTTATTTTAGTTCAGTGCTTTAAAAATGGTACAGCTTTTCCTTTCATTATTCAACGAAAATGAGATTGACAAACAGGAAACAGAATTTGCCCGATATCAGTGTGATAATTTTGAAGATGTTTTAGAGATTCCGCGTATTGATTTAGCATATATATATATGGAAAAGAATATCTCAGTTGAACGATTGCAATAGATATTTGAAACATGAAGTTCTTCCCAGACTAATGTTCTATATTTTAGTTGTACCTCATTCTAATGCTGCTAATGAAAGAATTTTTAGCATTGTTCGCAAGAATCAGAATGACTTCAGGCGAAACTTAGAAGTTTAAACTCTCCAGGCACTATTAATAGAAAAAATTGAGATGAATGTCCACGAAGAGAACTGCTTTGCTAAAACATTTTCAAACTTAAAAGCTTTAAGGAGAAGCTACCTCATCTGCATTGGCAAATCTTAAATTTAAATTTTCACTTTAAATGTGGCAATGTGTTTTATCTAATGTGTTAAAATTTTTAACTGTCTTTAAACATAAATTGTTCTTCAAGTAAACAAATTCAACTTACTCATTAATATATATTTTATAATGTTAACATATCTTTAATTGGCAGATATTCCCCAATTAATAATGCTTGCGAGGGGCTGAAAAATTAGGTTAAAACTTGCTGATCTTGTTTTATGTAAGAACATTTTAATTACAAAAATTAATTTTTTTTTTCAGTTTACTAGTTTAGTTTCTGTATTTTTTTATTACTATAATATTTTTTTGGAAAATCGGAGTGCTTAAATTTAATTATTTAAATGGATTTTATAAACAAAATTTTTCAATTTTTAGTAATGTGATATAATTTTTTTATACACAATTATTGATTCTATATACGTATGTGTTTTCATGTATGATATACCTTACTATAATTATAAATTATATAATGTGTTGCATATAGTTTCAAATTTGTATTTAAATATTTGAATTAATGATATATGCGTGTTATGTAAGCCGATTTGTTAAATTTTTAATTGACTGCTGAAAAATTCTTAAAACTACGGATTTTTTCCTTTGTTACTGCTGAAAACTTTCATCGCAGGTTGGCATCTCCGCACTTCTAACCGATCCAATAAGACAGCTCAAGCGTTATTCGTAAGAACGGCCAATCTGTTCTCTGAAACGCACATGGGCAAAACCATTACACGTCTGCTGGTGTTGATGATAACCTACATTGTTTGCTACTCTCCCTATTCTGTAGTCAAGCAAATAAAGATTCACACTGGATGTGAAGCACCAGCGTGGTTCGATTATTTAATAACACTTCTCATTTTTATCGCCTCGGAGGCGAACCCCTTCATTTATGCGATTTTCAGGAAAGACTACAGAGATGCTTTCAAAAAACTTTTAAGAGTACTTACAAGATGCTTCCAGCAATGAAAGCTTACTGTGGTTATTGTATCAAGCTACTCCTTTAAGACACAACTTGTACAAATATAAGTTACTAGGGGGCCTGCCCCCTGCTCGCTAACGCTCGCCAACCCCCGGAGGATTGCTTCGCAATCCTCATTGGTTCACTGCGCGAACCTATGCTCGCTTCGCTCGCCTCAATGAAGACATATGTCCTAGCAGAAGGGATTGTTTACAAAATATGTTAAAAAAAAAAATGTTTTTCAAATCTAAATTTGCTGTATTACAGAAAAAATATATACAGCATCTCTAAAATCAGAATTCAAACGAAAACTTTGTGCAAATTTTGACTCGAAATGTGAGCGTTGCTTTGGAAATTGAATACCCAGCATGTTGTTTGTGTGTACATTTTCCCAGCACTCAAACGACCCACACTTTTTCATTGAGTTTGTTGCCGTGCAAGCGTCTTGTTGAACTATAATTGTTGGCCCTGAAAAGGACCGTTTTTTAAATGGCCCTGAAAGATCCTCCACTTTCTTTGATTTCTATTATAAACTAACTGCAACAGCTCATTAAAATTTCCTTTTTTTTCCAATAAAATTTCATCCGATAACGCTATAAATTCAATCAATGCGCGAGACTTCGCGATAAACAAACAATCGTACAGTGTTGCCAAAACGCGATTACAAATAACGTCTTTTTTGCGTGCCACGTAAGATAATTATATATATAGATGTTCCTGTCTTTGCAGTAATGAATGAATCTTTCATGTATTAGCTTCAATTTCACCACTACTAGTATCGCTTAATATTCGCTGGTTAGCTGTGGTTGCGGCTTCGAGTTGCATCTTTGGACCTGCAATCGTCATTGGTCGCAATCGGTATTTGCAACGCTGTAATCATCGTCACTGCTAAACGATTCAAAAAGACAGCTCAAATGTTATTCGTACAAAGGGCCAATCTATCCTCTTAGATACATATGAGAAAAAACTTTAAAAAAAAGGTAGTGATAGTGATTACCTACATTGTTTGCTACTCTCGCTATTCTGTCATTAAACAAGGAAAGATTCACTGTAAATATAAAGAATTATTTGATAGTGGTTTTTATTTTTATCGCCTCCGCGGGGAACACCCTTATTTATGCGATTTTCTGAAAATACTATTGACAGGCACCTTTGAAAGTGTGTAAATATATGTAAAAAGATACTTTCAGTCAAAAAAGTATGGTTTGGGATGCGTTTCATCATTCCATCTGTGACTTCGAAGAAATGAAGCTATACTGAGCAGAGGGATACCTGCAATGCCTTTAATGAATTGTACTTTTAGTTATGGTGTAACTGAACAAACCGGAAAGTTTAACTTTCAGGCAGAAAACATGTTGATTCTCATGCTACGGAGCTTAGTAAATTAAGTGAAATAAACTGGAGGAATAAAGATGACTGGAGACTACTTCAAGAACTACACTAAAATTCCTGATAATAGAATTGCAAACACGAAAAAATAGAAAGGTAGATAGTGCTTTTAAGCCGCATTTACTCATTTCAAAACTCCATTAGGTTGCTCGTCGATTGATGGCTTATATGTCGGAGAAGGGCGTAAGGTAAAAAAAAAAAAACGTTTACGTAAAATTATGCCAAAAACTAGAGCTGTAACGTTTGGGGGAAAGAACTTTCTTATATATAATTCAGAGAGCGGAAGACTACTAAGAACTCAAAATGTTCATCTGGGCTTATGGCGCATGAGCACATATCCAAGTTGCGCCAAACACAAGAGACAACGTAAAGGAATGGGCATACACACGAAAGAAAGAAAAAGAAAGAACTCTTGGAAATGATTATCGCAGATTAGACAAAATATAAGTCACAAGTAGCCTCCATTCAGCAGGAAGTGACTATTATAAGACATTTATACAGAGGCATATACACTAGTTCAAAGATTTAACCATACAAGTAGCATTACATATTTCTTTCTAATTACTTTTGAATGACAAGTCCAAAATTCGGAAGTACCTTTAGTATTTTAAACCACGTTGTTTGAACATTGGATTAAATATTCTTTCGTTTGTTATTCGATGTCACTAATTGTGAATTGACAAGTCCAAAAGGCTAGAAAGGTACTTTTAGAATTTTAGACAAGCAAGTTGTTAGAACATTGGATTAAAGGAGCTTTCGTGTATTCTTTGATATCAATTGTTTTAGCTTACACGTCCAAAGTGCTAAAGTACCTCAATATTTTTAGATAACCAAGCTGTTAGAATATTGCATTGGATATTCTGATACCAATCATTTCGTATTTAAAGGCATTTGTGCGTCACTTTTTGAATCACGAAAATTAATTTGGACAGCTAGATATAGCATTGATGAGAAGATAGATTAACTATTAGTTTGTGAATTTAGATAAGAATACTATAAAGAAACATAAGACAACATTTGTTGTCAATTTTCCGTGATGAAACTGAAAGGTATCTGAAAGGCAGGATCTTTATTCATTATGGAAAAAGACATTAACAAAGTCGATCAAGTAAAATAAGTTTTTAAAATGATCTCAGAAGAGAGCTTCATATTGGTTTATCAGCGTATAAATTTTTAAATATACACTTTCAAGATCCATTGATCCATGAAGTCAATCCCACTCACATTAAATGACGTTTCTTTAAATCATAGACATCGTTTACTTGGATTTTAATCCTTTGGAGAAATATTTTTCTGTACAGAACTTAATCGTTTCCACAACCATCTGCTGACAGACTAGTTTCCATATAGATGGAACTTTTGATCACTTTACTTCCGAGCCATTATTATTGCATCATGCAATAATAATAATAATAATGAAAAAACATTTTTTTAAAGTTCTTCTCGTCACTTCAAGTTCATTTCAGACTCGAAGAAAGAACTCTTAAGAAAAGTTCATTTCGAATATAGTTAAAACGGTAAGAAGTGTTTCGAATTTTAATATTTCTTTACAGTGATTTAAGATTATTTGAAAACATTATTATTTCAACAAAACGTTCTTAAATATAAATAATCCTAGAAATATATTATCCGTACGTAAATATTGATCCCAACTTGAAATCTAAGAATCTTTAGGCACCATGTTTGTGCTTTATAATTCATGAGATGTTTCTGTTACGCATCAAGAAATATAATAACGTGTTTTTAGAAAGTAAAAAATAATGGAATTAAAATAATGTTTCCTGTGATATGTCCAAAGAAATTAACGACGTGGTATGGTTTTCGGTATCTTTAGTAATTTCAATGTAAAAAGTATGTAGTGAACACAGTTCCCTAATGAATCACTATACGTTAATACAATTTAAATTAAATCAAATCACTGCTTTAAAACTCTATGTTACTTTTCCTTGCTAAAACAATTCCAAATATATAAATAAATGTGTTCATACACCCCCTACTATAGAACCTATATTAAGACCATCTAATTTTAATATATACAAAGGGTGTTCCATAAAAACAGAGAGTAAAAACATAATAAATCAAGAAATATATTTACAGAAAAATACATCATTATTTTTCAAAATACCTTCCCTCAGATGATATGCAACGGTCCCCTCGTTCAACCCACTTTTCAAAACAAGTAGAGAAGCCTTTTTCTGGAAGGTGCTTCAAAGAACCCTACACTGCTGAAAGAACTTCAGAATCTGTATTAAATTTTTTACCACGGAGCTTCTCCTTCAACGTCGGAAACAGCCAGAAATCGCATGGTGCGAGATCTGGACAGTAGGGCTACTTGCACACACATCGATTTCGGTCGGGCGATAAAATGACGTACCATAAATTCTTTTCGTGGCATGAAGAAGAGTATGGGAGCTTGCACACAGTTCGATCTACTCACGATACGACAGGATATCCGTTTGTCACTAGAACAAACGACAGTAGGTGTTAATTTTATATAAAAGCAAAACAAAGCTGCTCTTTTACTCTCCAATCCAAGTTTTATAACTTTGCGCTCGTTTAAGATACAATAAAAATTTCAACGGATTTGAAATCTGCGGAAAATTTTACCCCAGAACGATATCTTCAATGTGATTTTAAGTCAAAGATTGATTATGTTAAAATTAAGTCAATTGTGATGAAAACAAAAAGGTTTCTTAATTGTCTAGTCCAAATTTATATCTTCGCGCTCGTTAGTAATAGATTGAAAATTTCAAAGAATTTGAAATCTGCGGAAAATTTTACACCAGATACATACCTCAAATGAGATATCCTTTAAATAAATAATTTTTCAACTGTAAGTTTTATATTTTCACAATACGAATTTAGCCGCATTTGACGAAGATATTGATTACGAACACAAGGGCTATTTATCTCGATTTATATAGATAATATATTTATATAAATAGCAACTTAAAATAGGATAAATATTCAATCGGAATCGATTTTTTGAAGAATTTATAGTAAAGGGGATAGTAGATAATTTTATTTCTGAGAACCTATACCGACAACGATCGGTTTAATTTTTCATGCGTGTCAAATGTCTTTAAAATAAAGCTAAATTTAAACATTCAATTCGAAGTTATTTTTTTAATGTCTTTAACGTGAAATGGTGAAAAATAAGTTTCAACTTTCATTCATTCTTCACATTCTGTGTTAAATTGAACTCGATATGGTTTTTGATAATGAACTTATTAGCCTGATTTACTGAACTTAATTTACTGTGAGCTTATTTTCGTAGAATTTATATTTTAATCTTAAAGTTAATGTTATTACTATTTTTATCGAAATTTTTAAATTACATAGACAGAAATTCTCTCTGCGATCTTCCGGTGTTGTTGTTGTCGTGTCTATGCATACAGTACTAGTGCAAAAGTTTAGAGTCCTCCAAAAACCTTGGTGACAAGATCTGCAAGTTCTGGAGCTCGATGGCTATGGAGGATTTCGATTGGGGGTGCTCCAAGTTGAAAGAGGGAACCAATAATGGCCTGGCAGTCGAAAACATGATCTGGAGTTAGTTGCGATTGGGGACAGTACCTGCAGATGGGATAGGATTTTATATTAGTTCGTGAAATCTTCATGCCTTTGAAATGTCCAGTACGTAGCCCAACTATTGTAGAGGAGAGGTTTCTTGGGCAGTTTAGATCGGGGATTGTTGCCTTACTAAAATGCTGGTTGTAGATCCTTCGCCTGGCGACGGCATTCGCATCTGCACAGGTGACTACTCGAGGTTGATCTTTGTCGCGTGCTTCCTTTGCAAGGGCATCTGCACATTCGTTCCCCTCAATTCCAACATGAGCTTCCGGTATTTGACATAAACAGTTTTTGGCCCTTCTTAGATTGTTTTTAGTTTAGCATAATTCTCACGTTTTGTCGTGGGTTTAAATCAAATTTTTGTTGAAATATTCTATAGTCGTTTTACCATTCGGGGTTCCATTTGTGCTACAAATGCCCCGAAAGAGAGAAGGTTGGTGAATTAGTCTTCGTTTCGGATAGTCCAATGAACAATATGCATGGTTTTCAAATTCATTTTAAAATGAAAGAGCACGAAAAACTACGTAGAAAAATTCCACTTAAACTGCAATCTGACGACATTAATTATATTTAAAACGCTTTTCAAATTGCTCTGACGTCACTTTTAACGAAAAACTTCAGTCGCTGACGATTCTTGCCTGTGACGTCATCGTACATGATTTTCCCATCGAGCGTTCCTTCAACTGTGCTATCTCTATGGGTATCTTTTTAATAGTCTTATATTTACAGATTTTTGATTAATTCAGCAATAAATGATTCGAAAATAGCTAAAAAGAAGAATTACCAATATTGTATCGTTCCATTTGTGTCATAATTCAACGATCAAAACACAAAAAGAGTATTTTTGTTGTACCAAAATCTGAACAAGTTCGTAGAAAATGGTGCAGCGTCATGAAAAGAGATGAAAAGAAAAAACTGTCTTCTACTTCTTGTTTGCATTGCTGTGAAGATTGTGTGTGATTGCTTTAAAATGCCAAAAATTATTTGTATTTTTAATTGTTTTTAAATAAGAATTGTGTGATTTAATCTTGTGGATAACTACTAGTGTTTTTGTTGAAACGAAAACATTCTTTCTGTATCAAGTCACACATAATGCAGAATTTCTTATTACATGAAAAAGAATTTAATAAACAAATATAGGAATACTATATATTTATAAATCAAAACTGGTGAAAAAATATAGAGAGAGCTAACATCAATAAACATTGAATTATTATACTCATGATAATTAATTTGCAGTTATTCATACACTTGGTAAAACTGTGTCATATTTCTTCTTTAAACTGAATGATAAGTATTATGGAATAAGTGTCATTAAAATTAAGATTTATAATTAAAAAATATTTGTTCTAATTTTAAAATTTAAAACTTTAATATTTTTTTACATTACATAAATGTATATAAATATAATTATTTTGAAAGTGAAAAGTTAGAATAAACGTAAAATTAATTTAGTAAAGAAAAGCATTGTACAAATAGTTCTGTTAAAATAAGAAATTAAAGTTTAAAACTAGTGTAAGCAAATTTTGATAAATAGTGCTACAAGTGAAATTTTTAAATTTATATATTACTTTATTTATTTTATATTTGGAGAATGACATGGAAATCTATTGGGAGTATCGTCTTTTGCAGTACGAAGCAACATAGCTTTTACCTAATTTGGTTTGCATTAAAACTAATATTTTTAAACAATTACGAATTTTGTTTTAAATTTGCATAATTTTATAAAACTGCAAGGCTTTAAATTCTTGCAATTTCAATCAAATTATCATACTACCTTCTTCGTGGTTTAAAATGTTATGGACTATCAAATGTTGAGTTCAATATTTAATGCAGTTGCAATTCTCGCAACAAGTTTCTCTACACATGTTAGTTTTGGATCATCCTTTAGTACTTTACGTTTTACCGTTTAAATATATTTTTAAAATTCTTGTTCATTAACTAACAAAAATAATTTTGCTAACAAATTAACGTAGAAAATTAATTTTAAGTTAGCTTTCAAAATTCACGATTTTGATAACCCCTACAATTTTAATTTACACTGCTGGCCACCGTAAATGCAACACCCTGAAGGAAGCATGCAAATAATATGAAATTTACAACATGCATTAGCGGAGGTGAGATATGCAAATGATTAGAATTTCAGCGCAGACGCACATCACATGCACCTGTGGCGCCACTTCAAAGCGCTATTTAAGGTTTGTAGATTTCGACGATTTCAAGTACGGCAGTTGTGTTTTTCTTGTGGTTTAAAAAAAAAACGATTAATTATGCCTCGTAGAAAACAGCGATCATCTTTTGATCAAGTATCCGAGTTCGACAGAGGAAGGATAGTGGCCTACCGGGGTTGTGGATTATCTTTCAGGGAAATCGATAGTCGTGTTGGATGAAACCAAACAACTGTAATGCGGATAGGTGATCGTTTGATGCAGGAGGGTACGACGGACCGACGTGTTCGATCGCATCCACCTCAGTGCACCACTTCACGTGATGACAGGCATATTGTGCGTATGGCAGTGACGGATCGCTCAGCCACATCACGAACCATAGCACAGCACATTCAGTCTGTAACACATCATCCAGTGTCTGCGAGTACCATTCGACGCCGTTTACAGCAGAGTGGTCTGTCCGCAAGACGTCCATTGCTTCGTCTACCCTTGACGCAGAACCACAGACGTCTCCGCCGCCAATGGTGCGATGAAAGAAGGATGTGGACGGCAGAATTTAATGAAATTGTCTTTACTGACGAGTTACGCTTCTGTCTGCAACACCACGATGGTCGGATTCGAGTATGGAGACACCGTGGAGAGAGGATGCTGAACAGCTGCGTTATGCACAGCCACACTGGTCCTACACCGGGTATTATGGTATGGAATGGTGGTATTGGATATCACTCTAGCACTCCTCTAGTACACATTTCCGGTACTTTAAACAGCCAGCGCTACATCTCCGAGGTGTTGGAGCCAGTTGTCCTTCCTTACCTTCAGGGCTTGCCCACAGCCATATTTCAACAGGATAATGCACGACCACACGTGGAACGCATTGGCCAAGGGTTCTTCGTCAATCGCCAGATTGAATTGCTTCCCTGGCCAGCTCGCTCTCCGGATCTTTCGCCGATAGAAAACATGTGGTCCATGGTTGCTCAACGATTGACCCAGATTAAATCCCCAGCTGCCACACCAGATCAACTTTGGCAACGTGTGGAAGCTGCTTGGTCTGCCCAAGAACACATCCAAAGTCTTTTTGAATCAATGCCGAGGCGTGTGGCAGCGGTGATCTCCAACAATGGCGGCTACTCTGGCTACTGATTTTGGCAGGAACCACACTTCACAGAAGTCTATAAATTTAATCATTTGATACTTGGTCCACATGTTATCTACAAAATAAATTTTGTTGTGATATCTCTTGTCTTTCTTGGTGTTGAAATTTGGGTGGCCACAGTGTACTTTGAAATTATTTTCCTAATATAAAGCTCTTATTTGATATACTATTCTAATTATCTAAACAAAAAAATCTATTTCAGAATTAATTGCGTTACTTATTAAGGAAAAGAGAACAACTATTAATATTCTATTTTCTTAAGTACTACTTTTTGATAATAGCACTACTCTCTTTCAAAGCAATATAAAAATACATGTTTTTTAAAAATAAATATGGCGTGCAAAATATTATCATACTCTTCGCTTTTACGCCTTTCATTTCTACTCCCATAAAATTTGGATGGTTTCCCAGAAAAGAAAACATGGATATGCCATCCAATTTAGGTAGATTATCCGACTGGCATTTTACAAAGCCTTGTTCTACAGTCGTCATTTTTAAAGAAGAAATTTGTATGATAATAATAATGTAAAGACTATAATTCAACACAATTATTTTAATAATAAGATTTGAGTAAATTCAATGAAAGCAGCCTGAAATAACATGCAGCCGGCGAATGTAGCGAGAGATTTCGTGTACTATGACGTCACACCAAGCTCCACCCCGTTTTCAGTCACGTGACTTTGACGCGTTTTTTAGTCGCTTATGACGCTTAAATTAAACTTTTTGTGATTCTTAAAGTTGATTTTCGAATTGTTCATGATCGAATTTGTAAAATAATTATCATTTTAGGACGTTTTGTGACTTAGTGCATATTCCCTATTGTATTAAAATTGACTGATGTGTGCTGTCATCTACGTATTTTATTGGTGGATAAGTTGGTACACAACTTACTACACCTAATTACTTGAAGAAAATTAAGATAAGGTTTAAAGTAAACACAGAAAAATTTAATTTGAGGTCAGAACTGCAATATTGTTTGTAAATACAATAGGAAAATAATACGTATGGGTCTAAAATTATATTAGTTTAAGGTATCAAAAAATCATTCTTTGTTTGCAAAGGTAGATTTAAAAATGATGTTAAATTACCTAAAATAGAATTTAGAAAATAAAAACTTATTCGAAAATTCGAAACGATAATACAGTTCCATAAATCGGGAAGAACTGATAACAGGGTCTTTGCTATTCACTTTTTAGAATTGTATTTAACAATTAAAGAGAAAAATAATTCGAATTTTTCCCCTCTAATTGTAATATAGCATCGATAGCATGGAAATCGTGGCTTTTTAAATGACGCGTCAAACACAGAAACTTGAATAAGTAAGGACTTAAAGTTTTGTTCGCAAAACTGAATGTTAAAATAAAGAAATTAGGTATTCGATTTAATTTTTGGAAATGGGTATAAATAAGATCGGTGCTGTATGGGATAAAACATTACAAACGTACAAAGATAAAAATTCTACCAGAAAATGGATGGGAATACTGTATAGTACTGGGGAATGTTTCAACAATAATTTGATTAAAACCCACGACAAAACGTGAGAATTATACTAAACTAAAAACAATCTAAAAATGACCAAAAAACAGTTTATGTCAAAAACAGGAAGATCGCAAAGATAATTTCTGTCTATAATATAAAAATTTCGATAAAAATAGTAATAATTTCAAGATTAAAATATATAAAGATTAAAAAAATAAATAACTTCAAGATTAAAATATATAAAGATTAAAAAAATAAAAATAACTTCAAGATTAAAATATATAAATGTATAAAATAACTTCAAAATTGAGTGTTTCAATTTAGCTTTATTTTAAAGCCGTTTGGCACACGTGAAAAATTAAACAGACCGTTGTCGTTATACGTTATCTCAGAAATGAAATCAACTACTATCCCCTTTGTTGTATAAACACTTACATCGAATACAGTTAAATATTAATCCTATTTTTAGCTGCTATTTATATAAAGTAGTCAGTTAAGGCAACTAAGTACTCTATTCAAGTTTTATCTTTTCTATAAATCAAGATAAATAGCCCTTTTTGTGTTCGTAATCAATATCTTCGTCAAATACGGCTAAATTCGTATAGCGAAAATGTAAAAGTTACAATTAAAAAACTATTTATTTTAAGAAAATCACATTTAAGGTATCTATCTGGTTTAAAATTTTCCGCAGAATTCTCAAATCTGTTGAAATTTTTATTATATCTTTAACGAGCGCGATGATATAAAATTGGACAAGGGAATAAAAGTCCTTTTGTTTTGTGTCTCGAATAAAATAAACCACGATAGTCGTCTATAGTGTGCAAGCAACGCGCGATCAAATATCTTTATGTTTGTTTATCGCCCTACAGGAAATCTATGTGCGTGCAAGTAGTATAAGGGGGATGTGGCATGATTTTAATATTGTATTTACTAAGATATTGCTGAACACAGAAGTAGCTACATGCGGGCGAGCATTATTATGATGTAATGTCCAATTCACTACCAGTTCGTGTCGCTTTCTCGCTATGTGCTGTCGCAAAATTTTCAGAACTGCAATATAATATTCACCATTCACAGTAGTTTTTGGAGGCACAGCATGTTGATAGATTACACCTTTATGATCAAAGAACATAATCATCATAACCTTTCCAGCAGATTTAGTTTGTCGGATTTTTTTCGGAGTCGGAGAATCAGTGTGTTTCCATACACTTGTTGCGGACTTGGTAAGGGGATTAAAATGATGCACCCAAGTTTCATCACCTGTTATTACAGGCTTTAGGAAATTCGGATGATTTTGAAGCATCTGTTTCCACTCACAACATTGAGGAATTCTTGTTTGCATTTGTTCTTTAGTAATGTGACGGGGGACCTGTGATGTTCTTTTCTTCCAATAACCAAGCACGATATTATAAAAATAGCAATTTAATTAAACGATTAAAAGACAGACAAAAACGATCATAATTTCATCCGATGCAGTACATCGCACCTCAAAAACAAAAGACAACCTCTCTCAGCCGAGGCAATTTCTCTATGCAACCCTTCCACGCAGGGAGGTTAGACGCCAAGAACTCTCCTAAATTGATTGCCAACAGCGGCCAGATATCACATCTTCCCGCAAAGATGGAGTTTTATCTACAAATCAAACTTTCATCTTATAACAAAATTGGTCTACTGTTGCGATCGATTTACCTCTCTATTTTCGCAAAATATGAAAATAATATTTTAAGATAGTTATTTAGCAAAAAAAAAATATTAAACAGATCAAGACATAAAAATACAGTTTCGATATCAGTAGCAAATCACAAGCACAACTAAGTTGACAGCAGACGACAAAATAATATATGTATGTAAACAAAACCTTTCTACTTATACGAATAAAATTTAAAATCAAACATTTCTGTTTCTCTTAAATCAAAATCGACTCCCAGCGAACTATTTTTCTAGCTACACCTACTAAACAAAACTAACACTTATACAATATGATAAACTGTAATAAAATTACATCAATATAATAGCATGTAATCAAACCAAATTTATGAACCAAAATTATATATATGGAAACTAGAACTACAAAATAACAAATATCTCAATGAAAGAAAATATATCTTAGCTAACCATATATAATGAAATGAAATCATTATACACAAAAGAAAATCAAGATAAATGCAAATAAACAATGAAAGGATACTGAATAAATGTAATCCAAGGATATGCAATAGTTCAAAAGTTTCACGTATTAAAGTTAATGCGAACTGTTTATTTACGCATCAGAAAATAATCTTAATAATGCATCCGCGTGAGGCATTTTAGCTCTTGGGCAATGTTTTATAGTGATGTCATATTTTTGAAGAGCAAAAACTCAACGTTATAAACTCGAAGATTGAGGAGCGCACTTCGTGAGATACGACAAAGGATTTTAATCGGTAAAAAGTTCTATTTTCGAACCAAAAACTCTAAAGTTTCAAACTTCTTTAAGCACCATACAATGGCATATGCTTCCCTCTCTATAGTAGACCACACTTGTTGGGTTTTGTTTAACTTTTGGCTGCCATACGCTATAGGTTCGGGCTTTCCTTGAATATTTTGTGATACACAAGCGGCAACACCATACTGTGACAGATCTCTGTATAAATGATTCACTGATAATGGGAGTGTGTAGAGCAGGAGCTTTCACTAACGCAGACTTCAGTTTGTTGAAAGCTTCGTCGTGCATATCCGACCACGGTAGACTGTCAGGAACTCTCTTCTTTGTTAGTTCTGTCAGAGCTAAAGCTACTTCTGCATAACGAGGTATGTATTCTCGATAATAAGCCAAGCATGCTTCGCAATTGTTTCTTGGTCTCAGGTCTTGGTAGTTGAGAAATCGCTTTGATTTTTTCTGGATCGGCTTGATGTTTCCCAGACCATATTATATGGCCTAAATATTTTATTTCTGACCTAGCAAATGCACACTTCTGTAGATTCACTGTAAATTGCAGTTCTTCTAACTTAGTAAGAATGAGTCCTAAGTGATATAAATGATCTTTCATGTTGTTAGAAAAGATAGCTTTGTCGTCAATGTATACACGACTAAATTCTCTAAATGGTGCTAACGCGCGATCGATTCATTTCTCTCTGGAAGGTGGCAGCTGCGTTTTTCAAACCAAACGGCATGACTTTGAATCTGTACTGAGATCTATAGGCCTTGAACGAAGTAAAATCACGACTTTCCTCTTCCATTGGGATAGCCCAATATCCTTTTAATAGATCGAGTGTGGTAATGATATTAGCTTTTCCAATGCCATGAAGTAGTTGAATGGCATCTTCCATCGGAAAGTCGTGGGTCTTGGTCACAGCGTTCAAAGAGCGATAGTCGCCTACCTCCGTCCTTCTTGTTTACACACACGATGGGGTGAGCGATCTCCGTGGAACTTTCTTCGATTAAATCCAGATGAATTAATTCGTCAATTTGGGCGTCCACTTGCGATTTCAAGCTTTAGGAATTCTGTAAACAAAGGGTTTTCTCTTCTAACCACATTCTATGTCCACCGACATTTGTAATTTTCACTTTTCCTGTAAATAGTTTTCTATGCTTCTGTAACAAATTAAGGAGCATATTCTTATCGTCATCAGCCAAATGTTGCAAGTCCAATTCATGGATTCCATCAAATGATTCTTGTTGATTCACAGTCCTGGGAGAAGTATGGATATCACCAAATTCTTCGTCATCTTCGAAGATGATTCCAACTGCCTTGACTCTTGTCTGGAATTTTCGGATTTTGTTCACATGAACGGGTTTTTTTCTTCCATCAGATAATTTTACTAAATAGGAGTGTGAAGGATAATGTTTAATAACTTCACCGAGACCAGTCGAGCGAGCATATAATTTGCTGTTTGAGTCAAGAATAAGTAGATACCCTTGATCGCCAGGTATGAAACATTTTGATCCAGTCTTTCTATTAAAGTAATCCGCATAAAATTGCTGTTTTCCTTCGGCAAATATTTACACTTGTTCAGCGGTCTGTTCCATCTTCATTTTTATTTCTTGCAATTCGTCGGATCAGTCCTAATCACGTGATGTAGCATTTACTTCATAACTTTATTGTATCGTTCTATTAATCCATTGCTGGCAGGATATCCAGGGCAAGAAAATTTAGGACAAGATCCTAACCTCTTGTGAAATTCTTGTGTGAGTGTCGAGATGAAATTGGTTATCTGTCATAGACATCTAGACATAGCCTATGACATCTGGTATACCGGTCCTCATGAATATTTCAAGCAAAGCATCACAGGTAGATTTCGCTGTCAAACTCTTTAATGGTACTGCTTCGGACCAGCGAGAATGTTGGTCCATCAGACACAGGATGTATTTATGCTTTCTTGCAGATGGAGGCTCAATTGGACCGATGAGATCGATGTTAACCACTTGGAATGATAAGTCAGGTCTTGAAACAGGTGTAATAGGTATTCTATCAGAATATTTTCGGGTCTTCTCAGTTGACATTCCTTGCATGTTTTGAAAAATGTCTATACGTCTTGAGAAAGTCCAGGCCAGTAGAATGAATAACGAATTCTCTCTTTCGTTTTTCGTATACCCATATGTGCTCCAAATACAGACTCGTGAGCTAGCTTTAAAACTTGTTGTCGTTTATTCTTAGGAAGTACCAATAGAGTCACAGTTTGATCCAATATTTTATCCGTATGATGAAGAAGACCATCAATAAGCAAATAATTTCCTTTTTTAGATTTAAGCTGTTGAAACGATTCTTTTAATGATAAACAAGCCCTTTGCTCTCCTCTTAGTTTGGCGGTTTGAGTAGTGACGTCATCAGTGCTTATGTTTTCTTTTGATTCTTGTGGTGTCTGCACGTCTCCGATGTGTTGAAGTGGCGCTTCAGAATCGTTATATTCTTTTTTTTTTCGTTTCAATATGTAAGCTTAATACTGCTTCGACGTTGTCTATTCCATTTTCAAAGATATAGCATTCGTCATTCGTTGAATTAATCAGCAATTCATAAACTTCCGTTGTTAACAAGCGGGGGATATTCAATTTATCCGTTACCGCTAAAAGAGCATCGACACAGTTAAATAAATTATTTTCAAAGTTTTTGTAATAGATGGGACTAATCCGGAAAACTTTTGCTTCAATTGGTTCGCCGAAAGCCGGAGTTAATAAAATTTAACTTTTTTCTTCATCCTTCAAATTATGTACAACTGATGAATGAACAATCGAAATTTGAGTTCCAGAGTCAACGATGGATTCTATTTCTTTTGAGTCAATATAAATGTTTATCTTCTTTAAGGGTGTGACGAAATTCTGGATAGTTTCGGATTGCAAAAATGAAGACTCGACCTTCGACTAGAGAGGTTCGAATTATTATCATGGAGTGACAGTAGTGTACTAGAACTGCTGTTCTTTTTTCCGCTCGTACAACCCATGATTGTACATCCTAAACGAGTATTCATGGCAGTTAAACCTCCTGAAAGGTGTTTAATTTCTTCTGTGAATAAATCTGTAGAATCAGCTCCCAATAAAAAGTGAATTTTTTTTGGTTCAGTTTCAAATAAGCATCAATATTCATTTTTAGAAACATCACTGACAAAATAAAACCAGAGTTCTTCAATTCATAAATACATTCTAAATCTTTAATTTTCGGAAGCGAGACACACATTTTTTCTTCATCCATTACTTCTAATTCGCAATCAAAACTTATATCAATATTGCTTAATTTAATGGAAAATCTTTTATGGGTTTCCTTCTTTTCTATTCCCTCAAAAGTCAATGAATTACCTTTTCCTCTCCTAAACATTTCAATTTCATAACCCTAGCAACATACTTACATAAGATTTTTGACTACCAGAGTACCAATAATAACTCTTAGAAACTGATTCAAATTATTTACATCAATATATACAACCAAAGTTTGCAAATTAACTTCTTTAAATGAATTATTAGTTAATACACTATTTTTAATGACATCATTTCTAACACAAGTAGCGTATGATTTAATTTCCTTATCCTTTTTACAAAAACACATGATCGATAACTATCTTTTACTACATATTAAAAAAGGAATTGTTTGTTTGTCTGTCTGTCTGTTTCTTGCCGCAAAATCCTGACGATTCTATGGCACCTACAGCAATGACATTTGGCACACTGGTAGTCCGAATTTTTTGCAATTTTCGGGTCGCGGCGAATTTTAAAATTCATTCTAGGAGATTTTTAAATGAATTTAATAGTTTTATTCTCCATCGATTTTTCAACGCGCTTCTTCCGAAGAATAACCATCCCAATCTTGACTTTTCTACCCACGTGACCTTCAAATCATCTTTGGGAACCATGCCAAGTTTTTTTCATCACGGAGAACGCGGACAAGATTCTAAAATTATTTTTTCCGTTTCCGCTTTCATTTTGCACCAAGAAAAATTTATTTTCTCCGTTTCCGCTTTAATTTTGCTCAGAGGAAAGATTTTCCAGCAGAGAATATAAAAAAGTTTTAACTTTAGTAATGTAGTTCTTGTCTCTGTCTCCTAGACCGTTAAAGATGGAGTAAAAATTTCAACGGATTTAAAATATGCGGAAAATATTACACCAGACTAATACCTTACTCCACGGGCACTGGCAACGCCGGGGTAGCCACGCAGTGACTAGTACCACATATTTCGCAAAATACTTTTACTTCAGACGAACGCGATAAATGCCCTTGCTTTAAACATCTAAACATGATCCTTTTTTCAATAGCACATGCTTTATTTCTTCTAATGGTAAGGATCGAGCATACTTGCAATCAGCTGCTTCATGAGAAGATTAATTGCAAAATAAACAAAGCGCACGCTCTTTTAGTTTTACAAGGGGACTCCGCCACCTGCTCGCTTACGCTTGCCAATTCTTTAAGATAATTAAATTTACTAATTTTATCTAGTGAATCGTTTTTATGAATAGCAGTTTCGAAAGAGTTCCAAAATGTTAACCACTGACTAATATCGCCATAAAAATGACAAATCGAAAGCTTCCGAAGATTAACGTTTATTTCAATTCGCTTGAGCTGAATTTGACAGAACTTTCATTCCGAATATTTTTTGATGATTGACGAATATTTTTGTTTGCTCTAAATCTCAATGTTATTATTTTTTCGCGATATTCGGATGCACTTTGCAGTTCCGGTTCTAAATCTTTTTCGTCAATAACTTGCTCCAATTCAGAATGAATAGTTTATAAATCATTCGTATTATAATAATATGTTCTAAAATCTCTCTCTCTAACAAGTGAAATCAATTACTTTAAAACGATTACAGCTCTGCTTTAAGTAAAATTTCAAATCGAAAGTGTCAGTTGCTCAATTTTGACGATCCTGGCAGTGATGCCAGATATTATATCACCTGTTTCAAATCAATAACTAAGGTAAAGTTAAAAAGACCTTACATTTTAAAAAAAAGAAGGTTTATCTTCATTCGGGAAGTCTGCATAAAGCTCTCGACAATGACATTTGATTTCTCACTAGCATACCTGCGAAAGTCTTCCAGATTTTCTTATTATTCAATAATTGATTCACTGCCACTTCAGGATTGTGTTTTAAACATTTTTTTATTTCAAACACACACACAAATACAACAATCAAAAAACGAAGTAACAAATCTATATAATATTTCGCTCGAACCAGAGCGACTTCGCTACAATTTTGCGGCCGTTCTGCTGTTAAACAGTTTTTGTTATTGTTGTAACTTTTGGGTACAGTCACAGTTAAAGTTAACTGATGCTCAGTTCGCACACTTATACTTTATTCATTTATTTTTTTTCTGCAATTCTGGAAAACACATTACAATTTATTTTCTTGGTGATGTACTTCATCAGTTAACACTATAGATCTCCAAAATCGGACATTTGTAACTAAAGAATTTAATTTTAAGGATATTTACACCAAACTGTTGTAATAAATAATACTAATTCTTGCCTCTGAACAGAACTAAAAACTCACTGAGAAAAAAATTAACTTTAAGAATTAAATTTATCTGCTATCAACGCTTAAAGTTATGAAATGTGTCTTATTCCCACCTTTTGCGAACTATCCTCATGATAATTTTTTTACTACTAGTAATGCATTTTTTTTCCTGACTGTAAATTGTGTTTTACTGCCTGTAGAATACAATTAATTGTTTCACTGCCTATTAAACACAAGCGTTTTATTTCCTGTTAGTGCCAATTAAGTGTTTTATTTCCTGTTAAACACAATTAAATTTTTCACTGTTTGTAAAACACAATTTAATGTTTTATTGCCTCAAAAAATAATTTTCTTTCAATAATTTACAAGTAAATATGGTTAACTCCTGCCTGAATTGTAACACGGTAAAGACAACATTTGAAAGTCACGCGGGTCATCACACTATCTGATGCAATCTGTGGTGGTTCAACTCCCAACTGGGGGGGGGGTGCTGGAGGTCATCTGACTGTCCGAAGACATGCTGTCTCATTCCTTTTGGTGTGCTCATTTTGTGTGGTCGTCTATGAAACCCGTTAGTATTAAGATGTCATAATAAAAGTTTCGTGAGTGAAATCTTGAAATTTTGTGTTTGAGTTCGTTTTTCACTCAGTCTAGAGTGAATGTTTTTTTTCAAAGATAAATGAAGAAGAACGAGATTAAAAATGAATGAGAGAGACGAATGATTTATAACGAAAATAGTACAAACTAGGGGGCCCGCCCCCTGCTCGCTAACGCTCGCCAACCCCCAGAGGATTGCTTCGCTGCGCGAACCTATGCTCGCTTCGCATCAATGAAGACATGTGTCCTAGCAGAAGGAATTGTTTACAAAATATGATATTCCAAAAAAATATTTTTCAAATCTAAATTTTATGCTGTTTTTCAGAAAAGATATTTACAGTACCTCTGAAATCAGAATTCAAATGAAAACTTTGAGCAAATTTTGACTCGAAATGTGAGCGCTGATTTGGAAATTGAAAACCCAGCATGTTGGTTGTGTGTACATTTACCCAGCACTCGAGCCACCCACGCTTTTTCATTGAGTTTGTTGTCGAAAGTTCTAATGCAAGCGTCTTGTTGAACTATAATAGTTTGCCCCGAAACGGACCTTTTTTTTAAATGACCATGAAAAGATCCTCCGTTTTCTTTGATTTCTATTATTTAGTGTAACAGCTCGTCTAAAATTCTTTTTTTTTTTTTCAATAAAATTTCATCCGATAACGCTATAAATTCAATTGAAGCGCGAGACTTTGGGATAAACAAAGAATCGTACAATGTTGCCAAATTGCGGAAACAAATAACGTCTTTTTTGCGTGCCACGTAAGAGGATTATATATATAGATAGATGCACGTGTGCGGACGGTAGTATGGGACTTACACCACTTACGAAGATCAGTGCATAACGGATATTATATTTACGTAAGGTATTATATTAACGTATATTTAATACCTTAACCCTTCAAATGGCTTCGACGAGACATGTTGTCCTTTATGATCTGACCAATTTTGCTAATGACGATATATATCGTCTTCAAGATATTGCTAATTTTTAATAGTTTTTGAGGATGACGAGATCAAGGGTCAAATTTCTTTTAATAACGAGATATCTCGTCCATCAGGATCCGGCCATGTTTGCTAATGACCAGATATCTCGTCTAGACAACTACCGGAAGTGTTGAAACTCGAAGGATATTAAGTCTAAAAAATATTAAAATGAAGAAAATATGTTTACATTTTTTTAAATAGCTCAAATAAAATTTGCTACGTGCAGATTCAGGCTTTCAAGGATTGCTGTAGATCTGAAAAAACTGCCACACTTTCAGACACAGTTAGAATAATGTTTTCACACGTTAAAAATATTAAGTGCTTTCAACTCAGTGTAGTCATGTCACATGATGTAATAATGCGCAGAGACCTAAACTGATTCCCCGGTAAATGGGAAACAGATACGGCACCATTGCTCTCCAAGCACGAATTTGTCATGCACTTTTCACTTCATAGATAGTAAAATACCTTTCCATCAAGAAAAGCAGTAAATTGCTTATTGAATGTACTGATGACGAAGCAGATGCCCTTGAGGTAGTTCTTTCTTAGAAAGTTGGAAAGCTCACCTGGCTGCTATGCACAAAATTGTTTTTACTGATTATAATACCTACATGTGTTTTATGATTCGGCGTATAGTAATGACTGATATAGCTCTCAGAATAGAACTATAAATTTGAAGTTAGATTCCGTGCTAAAAGACGCTAACTGGACGAATAGACTCGTTCGAAACTATGTGACTCAAATGCAACTCACGAAAGCAAGACTAAACAAGTTGGTTTAAGAGTTTAATCGCTTAACATGCTATTTATATAGCACTTGAAATATACATATTGGATTTTAATTTCAATCGCTACAATTTCATTTCGAAGAAAAAGTGATATATTACCTGGGTATTTGTTTAGTGACGTTAGTGATTTAAAATATATCGGACTTAGAACACTTTTGGGTGTCGAAATGCCTATTAGACGATTATCTACTAGAAAAGTGCATCAAGTTTTAGGTATCTATCAGAAAAATCATTCTTCCTTGGTACTTCAAATAACCATTATAATCGGTTTTGCCTGCAATTTAAAGTAAAAGCAACTACAAAAAACAAAACAAAGGCGATTAAATAAAACACATTCGACGTGATTGTTTCCAATGAAATATATTCAACGAATACTAATGAACAATAAATGTCTGGAAGAATCTTTGTCTTTAATCTTCCAAGTGGTTTGGACAAGATATATCGTCCATCAAGAACTAATCAGTTTTGTAAATGATGAGATACTTCGTCATCAAGATATTGCCGATTTTCTTATGACAAGATCGTTTCAATTTTTGATGATGAGGAGATCATGATCTGGTCAGTTTTCTTCTAATGACGAGATATCTCGTCCATTAAGATCTGGTCAGTTTTGCTACCTACGAGTTATCTCATCAAGACAATCACCAGGAGAGTTAAATAAAGTAAGTACGTAAATTTTTATAAAAGATTCTTCTAGAAGTATTTATGAGAAATCGCGAAACAGTTGCATTCTCTTTTCTATCCACACGCACAAGAATTTTGTTCCAAAACTTTTTTTTTTTTTACTTTAAGTTTATATGCAGTGCATATTATGTATCGTTGATGGCTAAGTAGTGATTTTTTTTTCTATTCCTTTGCAGGACCACTCCAAAAAAAGTCTTCAAAAATGACCTGCTGGGCTTCTAACATCACATCAGAGTTCGGAGAAAGCACAGAGGACGACCATCTCTATAAAGGCATCCTAAACCTAAATGCCATTGCTAGCATTACAAGCATACTGATAGCCCTTATCGCCATCTTAGGAAACACCGCAGTTATTACAGTGTTCTTCTGGAATGAGGCACTGCGAATCCAAAGAGGGAACATTCTCATAGTGTACTTAGCAATGACGGACGTCATGACGGCATTATTCGTCATGATACCATCCGCCATCGCAGTCTTCTGTGGTTATTGGCCGTTTGGAAAGATCGTCTGCAAGATCAACGCGACATTCAATTACGCGTTCTTCTGTTCATCCTCCGTCAACATCTCACTCATAAGCATCGACCGACTGATAGCTGTTGTCTTCCCTCTCAGATACACTGCTTGGATGACGAAACGGCTTATGATGTGCTTCTGTGGATGTCTCTTTCTGCAGAGTTTCCTCGTAGGCCTCAACACCAGCATCCCTGACTGGATCACCTATAACAGCCAGGAAGGCTTCTGCGCCGTGAATTACTATGGGGATTACGCACACTTGCGCTGGTTGGCCATGCCTGCAAGTGTGCTCTGTTACATGGTACCCGCAGTCATAATGGGTGTTTGCAACGTTATTATCATAGTCACTGCTAACCGATCCGAAAACACGGCACAGGCTTTGTTCATTAGAAGGGCCAATCTAGCCACCAAGATTCACATGCGCAAAACAATTAAAAGCCTGTTATATATAGTATTAGCCTATTACGTCTGCTACAGTCCCTTTTGTATCGTCAAGGTGGTAAAGATTTTCACTAAATGCGAAATACCACCATGGTTTGAATATATTATTAGGACCTTATATTTCATGGCTTCTGCGACGAATCCCTTCATATATGCAATTTTCAGGAACGACTACAGAGAAGCTTTCAAAAAGCTTCTGAAAGTTATTGTAGGAAACTGCGCTTTTTTTGTGGGAATTTGAAATGTGGTAGAAATGAAATGTATTTATCACTCCATTTTCAACAGTAAAAGTTACGGTACATATTTTTAGGGTTGATTATCAAATAACAACCGATTGCTTTCTGATCAAATAACAACTGATTGTATTTTTAGTGTATATTTAATCTTTTATTCATCAGTTTGAAGTAGTGTTTTGTTGATAAAAGATATGAAGCAATGCATAGAATTTGTATTATATTAGCTTGGATTTCCACCATTAGTAAATGCAACAAGCATGTTAGCACGTTTCTGAATGAAAATAGAAAATCGCTGAATTTGTCGTGTTTAGAAATTTTAGTAGTTTGCTTCAATTTTAACCCTCCTGGTGGCTCTTATCTTCGTTTCGAAATTTGCCCTGTTGTGGCCAATCTAATGCAACAAACCATGCACCAAATCGTCACCAGTTTTAGGCAAGGGACGATTTGTTTTCCTTTCAATCTTTATTATCTTTGGAGTAAATTAAAAGTTTTGTGTCAACGAAATATATCTCGTCATAAACGTATGTCTCGGCAAAGTCTACCATATTTAAGTGGACGATATATCTTGTTCCAACCCCGTGGAGGGTTGAAAGCTTCATAGATTATTTGATATAATGTTTTAGTATTATGTTGAAGTCAAAGATTGTACTCACATAATGGATATGCTCGTTACATTCTATTAAGATATCTGATTAAAATTTTTATTTATCGCTTTGCTTACGTGTGTTACTTACTATATATCCAACAAATACATCAAAACCTTTTTAAATAAGAAGCATTGAAAATCAGAATATAAGACGAATTGCTATATCGATTGGAATTAAATGCATCACAATCGGAAAACAAATGATTAAAGCAGAGTTTATGGAAATCAATAAGGGAACATATGGTCTGTCCGGAGAGTATCCAGACAATCTTAATTTAATGAGAATGGGTTTGGGCTGAATCAATGTAACTTGGCATTCAAGGTACAGCAGAATCTCATTATAACAGATTAATAGGGACTGAAGGTTGTCCGTTTTAATGAAAGTCCTGTTTGTAACAAATAATTTTAACAGGGGTGTAATGCAACAAGGTGCACATCAATGAAAGTACAGTAGGGGAATACATAAAAAAGGTTTATTATCCGTCAAATAAAAACAGTCTTCAACATAGGTTGAATTCAATAAGATGTGTGTTGGATGGGTTCTTTCTGTTGCATCCAAAATCATAAAAAAGTCAAGCCAGCAATTTTTAGTCCCAAGATAATTTATTACATTAAAAGGGACACGATACATGACATTTAAAAAACGTAACCAGAGAACATTGTCTGTAATTAACGACGGTAGCGCAGATTAACTTAATCCGGAAGAAAAACCAATCGGTCTCTTTCCGCTCGTCTTTCTCAAGACTCTCCCCTGATCTTGCAACCCTTCGCTGGGTTGTCGCGCTTGTCACTCGCCAACCGCTCCAGTTGTCACTCGCCAATCTCTCCACTTGGCGACAGCTTCCTGACAATGTTTACGTACATACTGCATTAATCTTTAGAACAAGAAGGTTGTTGACTGCTGGTGATTGTCGATTGCTGTTGTTGGTTGCTAATCGTGTTAATTGCTTACATTCATTGATTTAAAAAAATAACTTATTTTCTGCTGAGTTTATTTGCTGCTTATTTCTTCACTTAATAACTGACGGGGGTGCCGTAAAGATGTCCATAATATGCAAACACATTTTCATTTGCCGATTTTTCAACATGTATGAATAACTCAACATTGAATAACAAAATTTTAATTATCTTTCACTTCGTACACTGTTTGTAATAAGCTACGGTCGTCTGGTGCCTTTTCGAACCAACAGTACCGGGTGTACGTTGACTTTTGTCTACATAGTGTAGTTACCACCGTCCCAGCCTAAGCCATTCGGTGTATCGTCACGTAATTTTGCACCACGGTCAGATAACGAGGCAACATCTGAGCTGGAACCCCACTCTCCAAACTTCCACACCAACCCAAAGTGAGGACTTTCGGCCACGACAGATTTAAGGTGCACCAGCCGCCTCTACACCATACGCTTTCAAACATCCATGGCATGACCCGGATTCGAACCAGGAGCCTTCCGATCTTCCGTTATAATAGGGTCCGCTATAACGAGGTTCTACTGTAGTCAGTTAATCAAGATCGCACTGGAGCAACACATCAAGTTATTGGTGACGGTCTGTAATCAATCTCGAAAAGCAAGATCCAAGGACAACGCCTCGTAATTCTGAACCAGTCAAGTAACCAGTTCAACGCCTGATATGGCTCCTCACTTTCCAAACTTCCACAACACGCTACCATTAGAATATTTGAGGCCACAACAAATATCATATGCACCAGCCTCCGTGTACGCGACTGTCTTTCTTTGGATAGAATAGAATGTTTCGATTTTATGACAGAAGGTTCAAGCGCAGGCAAGCTGCGCCAAACAGAAGACATAATACAACACAGTAAAAGCACAAATAATTTCAAAACCAAGTCCAAGGCAAAGATAAAAAAGGTAGATTTTAAACATGTAAAATGTGTAGATAAGTATAAAAATATTCGAACAGTAGTATAACATCTTAGCGCCAGCTGTCTCGGATAAGTGGCCACCTGCATCGGAAGTGGCTCTCGGAGGTTTCCGGTGGCTCAAAGGCCTTGTTGATAATGTTCGCTCCCACGCATGAAAAAAAAATAGTTAGCCATCGAACTCCGTCTAGTGGACACGTCTCTGTAGCAACTGGATAATTTTCATATTTAAGCATTCATAATGCTTTCCTTGTTTTCCTGAATTTAAAGCCATGTGTTGTAATGTCTGTGTCCTAATAAATGTGAATTTAACTGTCCAAAAAATAAACAAGCCCCCCCCCCCCCATCATCGTCTGTAGCATAACTAATTAAAACTGAAGAATTTAATTTACACATGCATAAAATTTTCAAAGTGAAATTTAAAGGTAGATATTTAATTGACTGGAGTAACTTAACGGACTATATTAGCGACGGTCCGGGAAAGATCCTAGGACAACACCTCGTAATTTTGAGCCGCGGTCAGATGAAATTTAAAGGATGAATTGTAAAGGATTTAATAAATAAAATTTATGAGTCATTTTTAATTTGGAAATAAAACCAGATGAGATTTGAAAAACCAACTGAACTTAAAAATGTGAAAATGTTTGAATTGGGGGTCTTTGGCTGGACCGAGTTTCCAACTCACTGAGTAGTTTCGAACCACGTTCAGATGGGGTCACACTTAATCTGGCACTCCGCCTTTACTAACTTCTCCACTACGCCAACGTGAGGACATTTAGGCTACGCCTCCACTTGCAATTTCTGGTCGTGCGATTTTTCAGTTGCAAAAACAAAACCCATCGTTTTAAATAAAAGTGCACACAATTGCGACTAAACAATCGCCGCGATTAAGAAGTTGCAACCGGTCCTATTGTCGCTGCGACGAGACTGTCGATCTACCCAAAGAATCACACCGGCACGGACGGGGATGGACGTGTACCCACTTGCGATAATTTAGTCGCGCGTTTTCCAAGGTCAGCTTTTCTTATACATTAAATTATGTTTCTTATTCTCCTAATTCAAGTTTCTATATTTGCGATCGTTGAAGATAGAGTGAAAATTTCAACGGAAAATTTTACAGCTACCTTAAATGTGATATTTTCTTTGAATAAATAATTAATTATTTAATAAATAATTTTACTATCAATTGGTAAATAATTAAATAATAAATCTGTTTTTAGCATCAATCTGGCGTAGAATTTGAAGCTGATTTGATATCCGTTGAAATTTTCACTCTTTCTTCAACGATCGCAAAGATAAAAACTTGAATTAGGGGAATGAAAAACATAATTTAATGTATAAGAAAAGATTGCCTCGAAGCCAAAAGGCTATCACACAAATACACAGTCCAGTCACATTAATGTGACCACCTGTCAAAAGCCAGAATAACCACCTTTGGCAGAGCGGACCGCTGCGAGACGTGCAGGAAGAGAGTCAATTAGGTTTCTGAAGGTGTTCACTGGGATGTTGAGCCATGCCGACTCCAGTGCCGTGGCCAGCTGCGCTAGATTACGCGGATGAGGATCCATGGCGCGTACAACCCTCTCGAGGTGGTCCGACAGATTCTCGATTGGGTTTAAATCTGGTGAGTTTGCTGACCAGGGGAGTACGGTAAACACATCCTGGTGCTCTTCGAATCACGCACATACACTGCGAGCTGTATGATACCTCGCATTGTCCTGCTGGTGGGTGCCATCATTCTCCGGAAAAATAATTCGCATGTATGTAGAGGTGGACATGGTCCGCAAGGACAGATGCGTACTTGTGCAGATCCATCGTGCCTTCCACATTGATGAGTGCACCCAGTGAATGCCAGGAAAACATTCCAAAAACCATAATGCTCCCTCCTCCAGCCTGGATCCTTCCAGCAATTGTTGCAGGGTGTTTGCTTTCAGACGTTTCAAGCCGTATACGCCAACGTCCATCTGTCCGATGGAGCATAAAACGTGATTCACAGTCCAGTCACATTAATGTGACCACCTGTCAAAAGCCAGGATAACCACCTTTGGCAGAGCGGACCGCTGCGAGACGTGCAGGAAGAGAGTCAATTAGCAGTGCACTCAGTGAATGAGAGGAAAACATTCCCCAAACCATAATGCTCCCTCCTCCAGCCTGCATCCTTCTGGTAATTGTTGCAGGGTGTTTGCTTTCAGACGTTTCACGCCGTATACGCCAATGTCGGAAAAAGTCACCTGTCGCCACTCTGTGGACGTCCAGTTGCGGTACTGGCGAGCAAATTCCAGCCTTCGTCGCCGATCAACAGCAGTCAGCATAGGTGCATTAACCAGGCGTCTGCTGCGGAGGCCAATGCGCAGCAACGTTCGCTGAACCGTTGTTGAGGATACACTCTTGGTAGCCCCTTGGTTCATCTGGGCGGTCAGTTGCTCAACAGTTGCACGTCTATTCGCCCGAACGCATCTCCATAGCCTTCGTTCGCCTCTGTCATCTATAGCCCGTGGTACACCACATGTGCCAAGCCGCTGGTTTTGGATAGTGCCATTTTGCCATGCACGGTATACTTTTACCACAAACAGTTCACAAAATTAGCCGTTTCCGAAATGCTTCCACCCTTGGCCCGAAAGCCAATAATCATGCCCTTTTGGACGTCGGATAAATCGCTACGTTTCTGCATTACGCCAACGATTGAAATGCTTTCCGGACATCCTTTATATACACTCCACTGCAATGTGCTGCCACCTGCCTTTTGTGATTGGTTATTTCACGTTGACGTCGAAAGTAGGTGGTGGTCACATTAATGTGACTGGACTGTGTAGTTTCAGTGATATCCATTGGAAAACTGTTTTAATTCAGCGATTTATTACGCCGTGTGTGCACCTTGTTGATTTTCTGCGACAGCAATTTTTTGATAGACTAGAAATCGCCAAGCCTTAATGGCACGATAGATTTACCGTGCACCAGCCTACTTACATGACGGTTGTTTGGATTCGAACTTGTAGCACTCCGGTTGCTAATATGTTATACTTCCAACCGGGCTACCACGACCCGTCATGAAAGGGGAAAAAAAAAGAGATTGAGAAACAAACTAATGAGATTAAAGCAGATAAAGATCGCTTCCAAGGGCACGACCCCGTGTTTACTAAAGACAGTAAACCCCATAGGTGTAGAGAAAAGATCACTAGAGTATCTCGGGACCACAGTCCGTACACACCTAAGAGAGATGTGCCCTAGAAGTTCTGAGAAGGAAGAGATTTCAGAACGTGGATTCGATTTAAGAGAACACGACGAGGAAGATAATGGTGATTGCAACAATGGATTTTACCGAATGTTTGAAAAACAGAAGACACTGAGACTGAGTGTTTGGAAAATAAAGACCACTTTCCCATCACCACTACCCCGTTGTGATTCTGCAGTGCAACGTTAATTCACTACCTACCTCTTTCAAGACATGTTTTACTTGAAGGTGTCTTGTGTTTTTTTACTTGAATTAGTCTTGTGGTGTTTTTTTTACTTGAGGTGTGTGAGGTTCCGAGGTGCCTATTTTGGATAAGACTAGGTGGAAAACGCCTTATGAACAATGTATCTTGTTTCATATTAACATGGTTGGATAATTTCCAGACGGACTTCGTATGTGGAATCTCTTAAAAACTATTTGTGAGTTCGTTACATCAACTTGAAATAATAAATTCTTCAATTACAATATAGTTTTTAATGGTATTAATTATTTACTTTGGCTAAATAAACTTTACTGCTGACACATTTTACCTTTCTTCACGCAGTGTGAATATTAGATAGTCTCTAGAGATGAATAAAGAAATTTTTTTTTTTTTTGGCGTTTGCTTGTCTTTATTTTTATGCAATTAGTCATGTTCGTTTTAGTGCTCCGTCATACTTCTCTTCGGTGACAGATGGAAGATATTTTTCTTACATGGTGACAAGGGTTTTATTTAGCGATCCTAGTTAAATTCTGGTCATTAGTATCAACATAAGCAAGAGACCCAAACCCAGCCGCGGGAATTATACCTCAACGCTTTAGTGTGAGAGAAATAGGAGCTGTTCCAAAAAAACAACTCCGATGGAATATTCACTATGGATGGAATAGTTGTTGACCCGTTGAGATGTTAAGTGAGTACTTTAATTAACGATGCACTGGAGCAACAGAAACGTTTCTTGGTTGGACACTGATCGAAAAATTGCCAAAGGAATCCGACCACGAAAGTAGTTTCTTATTGGTGACCACCTTACTAATTAAAGATAGCACAATAAGTGACTTATGGAGATTGGAAACAATCGGAATTACAGGATCCTGCAGAGTTTAGAAAGAAGTCTGAAATTCATCTAGATACTTTGGAGTATTTTCGAAGCACACTGAGGATTAATGAAGAAGGCATATATGAAGCCGTTTTGCCGTGGATCTTGGAATCTTACAAAATGGAAAGTCATTACATTATGGAAAGTCGAACATAACAAGAGGTTTTCAACAAGTGGTTTTCGGAAGGGATCATAGAAGAAGTCGACAATAGGGCAGAGGTAAACGTGCTCTATCTTCCTCACAGACCCATGATCAAGGAATATAGACAATTTCCTGTTGGACTGGCATCAGACATTGAAAAGACTTTGCTTCAGATCGGAATAAGACAAAATGACAGGAATTATTTGCGATTCTTATGGAGGACCGAAAAAAATTAAACTAAGATCTACAAACATCGAAGAGTTGTGTTTGGGATTAACTGCAGTTCGTTTCTTCTGGCAACGACATTGAATCATCATCTTGAAGAGGCCTCTGAGAAACTTTCTGATAGGGCAAGAACTTTGAAAGATTCTTTCTGTGTAGATAATTGTCTGTAGTTTGTAAGACTCCCAACAAGCAAAGAAAAATAATTTTAAGAGTTCTGGTTGCTACTGTTCTAGTAAACTAACATTGATATATGACAATGCCTGTGTTCTGATACGATCAAGAACATGTAATCTTGGTACTGTTTGGAATAAGAACATGAATAAGGTTAGATTTGTTATGAACTCTCAGAAAGGAGACGTGTTTAGCACCGGACAGTGCGGGGTGTATATCTGAAACTTTGTTTTATATTGTAAAAATAAATGTGCGTGTCCAATTTAGGTATGCAGTGTCCCTCTGTTCTTGGTCACTGCTACACACATTGTCTATCAAATTAGACATCGCTCGGTCGCTCTGACAGTCTTCTTTAAGATTTTTAGAGTTTGTTGTTGAATATGAACTTTCAGATTCTGTACCAAATCTAATTTTAGCTTTAGAATCTTGTTAAAGTTATGTGTTATATTAGCTCCAGAGAGTTATCTTATCTGTCAGTTAAGAGTTATCTTAGGTCCGCTATGAGTCTAGCTTGGCCATCAGCATTAGCTATCTTGTCAATTGAAAACAAAGTAGCTAAAGGAATTTACTTTGATGATGTGATTTTAAAATTTGTAGAAAACAAAGTTATGAAATAAGTTTTTAAGTGCTTATGTCTCAATTCAAAAGAAATCAACAAGAAAATAACTCTTGTAATTGTACCTTATTCTTTCTGCTTTTAATAATTTCAATGGGGGGGGGGGTGACAAAAAAAATCCGCGACGGTTTTGTATTATCACCTGACCTTGTTACGCTACTGACTAATGGGTAGTTCTCAAAAGGTGGGAACAAGACACATTTCATAACTTTAAAATTTGACAGAAAATAAATTTAAATCTTAGTTTTTTAGTTCTGTTCAGAGACTAGAATTAGTATTATTTATTACAATAGTTTGGTGTAAATATCCTTAAAACTAAATTATTTAGCTACAAATGTCAGATTTTGGACATCTATAATGTTAACTGATACAGTACATCACCAAGAAAATAAATTATAATGTGTTTTCCAGAATTGCAGAAAAAATATAAGGATAGTTTGTTTACTATTTTGATCAGTAGATGGCATCATTAGTTAAAATTTTTGAAGAATTAACAAAGAAACAATTCTAACCATCCAGTATGTTTCGTGTTGTCCAAAAGTAACGATCGAAATAACTAAATACCTGAAGCAAAGAATATATTGGTAAGTACTTTAAACAGCATTTATTTCTCTTCAAAATAACTTTTTAAGCGTTTTAAAGCATTTTTATGTGCATTGTCTTTGTCGTAAATATGCTTTTCTTATTTTAAAAATGCGATGTCAAAATAGCGTAACGATCGAATTGCCGTTTTTATTGCCGATTTAATTTATGTTACAAAGGTGCCGATGTCCCAAAATACAAAAAAAATATATATCAATTACAATAAACTTTCATCAGATTAATAGTTTTTTACCGAAAATGAAGAGAATTTAGCAGATACAATATTAATATCATTACTAGTCACATGTCCAGCAAACGTGTACGAACGATGTCAAATGGCGACGGCGTCGATCGTTAGTCAATTTTGGACGTGATGTAGCAAAAATCTCAATAAGATTGTAAAGAATTTCGTTTTTTTTTTTTTTTAATAATAATATTTTTTTTTTGTTTTCTGCTTTATGGCTGTAATAATCCTTTAAACAAAATTTGAGATGAAACTTAGATCTTTAGAACGTTTTTTTCCCTGATTAATTCTATAGGAATTATCACTTTTTCCAGGAGTTTTCAAGGATAAAGTTATTTTTATTTTATGATCATGTTTACCTTTTTGTATGTGTAAATATGTGTTATTTAAAAGATTACAAAAATCAACCAAACCAAAAATTTTTGGAACTAGTAATAAAACTTTACAGAATTAAACAAATCATCATTTGAAAATCTGGAAAAACAAAATTCTAATTTTAAAGTATTCAAAACTACTCGAATGTTATAATATTCAAAACTACTCTAATTTTAAAATATTCAAAACTACTCTATTTTTAAAGCATTGGCAATTTATAACTAATTTATTATTAGTCATTAGACTTGGGAAATGCCAATGTTGTGTAACCTATAGGCCAGCAATGTCAAAATGTGTAACCTACAGGAAAGCAATGTTAAAAATCTGCAACCTAAAGATCTTGTAATTAAATGTTTTAATTCGTAATTTTGCAGAACAGTTCATGTCTCTGCATGATTGTATATTGTATTCTAGGCCTATAAAGAATACAGCAAAAAAGTATCGATGCTAAATTTCAAAATTTTAAAAATTATTCATAGTTAACATTTAGTGTTCCCACATTTTGAGAATGTCCCTGGTATTACTCTTCTCATCTGAAAACCCATTCGAATATTTGCTTGGATCCGAAGGTTCTGCAATAATGCAAGAAAAGTCAGCACTTCAAAGGCCAAAACCCTGTCTTGTTCCGAATTAAAAAAAAAAAAGCAGAAACTTTGCTCATGTTTTTGACACAGAAAGAAGTGTTCAACGGACCTTCCGATAAGAGTTTACGCTCTTTGAAACCAGTAATTGGTGAGAATGGTTTGTTGCGGGTTAAGACACAAACCAGTTACCGCCAAGATACTGAAGATTTTAAGTACCCAGTGATTCTACCAGGTGATCAACCAGCGAATTTAATTATGCTTAAGCATGAACAGCTAATGCAATGTGGGGTTAAAATTTTGATGGTGCAACTTAGAGAAAAGTACTGGATACTGAAAGGGAGGAGGTCCATTCGGAAGACTTAACGATTGCATCCGCCTGCAAACGTTTTACTGCCAAGTCCGCGGAAATGAACTCATTACCCTTTCTAGAGGATTGTGTATGTGATTCAGCAGTTTTGAAGTGACTGGTGTTGATCTGGCTGGGCCCCTCTTTCTAAGGAACGGTACCAAACGTGTGTTGTGCTTTTTATATGCGCGGTGTACCATGCGATTAATTTCGAACTCCTTTCTTCTCTATCGACATACAGGTTTCTGCTAGCACTCAGACGTTTTATTACTCGTCGTGGAAGGCTGTCCATTATTTACTCTGATTACGGCAACAACTTTGTGGGGGCCGATCGACTGCTTCAGAGTATTGATTGGAAGCATATCAAGGAAAATGGAAAGATCAAACATATAACCTGGAAATGTATTCCATGTTGGGGAGGCTGGTGGGAACGCCTCATTGAACTTGTGAATGATTTTCTAAAAGTCTTGAGTAGAGCATCCTTAAGATACGAAGAATTGAACACAGTACTCTGTGACTGTGAAGTGATTTTAAATTCAAGACCTCTAACTTATATCTCTGAGGACAATGATCTTGATCCCATAACACCCTCTATGTTTTTAAGAGAGATCAAAGAAAGTGGTGTTCCTGATCTTGAACATTTGGAATAGAGTCTACAAAAGAGACAGCTCTATCGGATGAAACTTCGAGAGCATTTTCGAAGTCGTTTCAGATTGGAATATTAAGTGCAGTTTAGATTATATTCAAGAATGATAAGGAGAAGCGACGAATTCACAGTAGAAGTTGTTTTGGTTGAAGTTAACTACAAAAAGCCTTTAAACCGGCCATTAGGAAAAATAACTGAGATTTTCCCAGGAAAAGATGGATCTGTTCGTCTTGTAAAGTTTAAAACCAAGAACGACGAATTCGCAAGGCCAAATTCAACGGCTGTATGCACTTGAGGTCCAATCAAATTCGGGACAGAATTTTCAAAAGCAAATTGTTTCTAAAATTAAAGAAGAACCGAGAAGCAAGCAGAAAAAACTTCAACGCGTTAACGCAGGAAACTGCACAAGTCCGTCGAACATAGCTCCAGTCAAGAATCTATTGTGAGAAAACACGACTTTTAGCCGTGAGATTCGTCCCGTCAAACGTTTAGATCTTTGAAACTGTAAGCTGTACAGAGTTCTGAGTTTTCCATTGAGTATAAACTAAAAAGGTTGGAGTGTCGCGAGAATTATTAATATTCAAAATAATAATCAAAATCTAACAAAATTTGTAGCCCAAAGTCTTGAATCGTATTCACCTTAATTTCTTCTTAGCATGGTTGCTGGTGTAACCTCTTAAATGTGTTATTAAATCTGCATTTGTCAATGGAAATCAGAGATCATCTTGAACTACCATATTCATTCCGGTATTGACCAGTTTCCCCGGTATTTACCGGTTTTCCCCACTGGAATGGGACACACCTTCTGTAGATAGAGTGCCTATATAATAAGAGATTAGATTTGGCATGTGGGTGCTTTACGAATGTTGTCGATCTTGGTAGTTAGCTGCAGAATGTTTGGTTGATGACTTATTAGGAGTTCACAGTAGGTTGTAGGTAGGAGTGGTTGATGACTTATGAGGAGTTATTAGGAGTCACAAGCTCAGTTAAATGATAATCAATTAAAACAGACCGATGCTTATCTATATAAATAAGAATGGAGTGTTTGTTTGTACATTCAATATTTTCGACGCATTTCAAGTTTTCTATCCGTTTTGGACCCTTCTGATGCCGAATCCGCATTTTTCTCGTTTGGTGTCTGTCTGTCTGTCTGTATGTTGTGCCCTATACACGTCCACGCGGTTTAAGATATTTTCATGGAAATTTGCATACAGTGAGTACTTATCTTCATTTAGTGAGTGGAATTGGTTGCGAAAGTCTGTCTGTCCGTCTTTCTGTTCTATGCTCGATTTTGTGTTTGTGTGTTTGTGTAGGCATCACAGGAATTATATTCCAGATATTTGATTGCATTGTATTTTATTTCATACATTATCTATTAATGTAGTGAATGCAATATTAAACATTTTTTTAGTGTTATATTTAGACGAGTTTCATGCTAAAACACCTGAGTAAGTATACTTAAATCAACCATAATTTGGTAGTTTTGGAAAAATTGGAATGTCTATTGAATATTACGATTAATTCGATTGCTTTACCAGTACTGCTGAAAAAGTAATTATTCTTCAAAATTATTATTTTTTTTAATGGAATTTCATCTCTGATACGTCATTTATTTCGAGTCTTATTTTTATTCTTTGCGCAATGAAAACGATTTCCGAATATTTGGGACAGACGATATTTTTCAATGAAACGAGAATGAACACGATCGCGGGAGCAGTGATATTTTTTCTGGTTCTTTCGCTCTGAATTAATTTCACATTTCTAAATTTTGTACACTTTTAGTTGTAAGTTGTGGCAACTGTGCGAGATCAAGAGATAAAATTGAATCACAAATTAATATCTTTAGAACAATTTTTTACGACATCTTTTATTTTGTTTTACTATGCTGTTTCCTGTTTTAAATATTTATTATTTTAATAAATGTGTTTTCCTTCTCATCACACCCAACAGCACCACAAAGTATTAGACTTGAAAATGTTAGGCAAGTCAGTATAAATGTTCAGTAAATTTTAAGTGTAGTTATGCCATTATTGAAAGAATAATGCCGTTATTTAAAGAATAATGCCGTTATTTAAAGAATAATGTCGTTATTGAAATAATAATAATGTTTAAAAATCCAAACTAGAACTTTTTCCAACATTAAAAAATTCGTTGTAGTAATCACAGGAGAAGATTGCAAAATTTCACAATGTCGCATACCGGAGGCAAGATTGCCACAGGTAAAAAAAATATTGTTTTGTTGACTATGAGTGCGAGAGCACTCGCCGTAAATCGTAATTTTAATTAATTGAGTTGCACATGAAAACAACTTAAGAAAGGGAATTCCAAATCTTCCTAAAAATCGTCCATGAATGGATATGCATGTGTAGCATTTGTGTCCAAAGTAAGTTGTAGAAAATATAAAGATGGCGAAAGGTGTTAAAATAAATTTTTACTCTACAAAAAACGTAAGTCATTATATATTTTGATTATCTCTTCAATCTAGAGTAAACGAATTCAAACCGAGTAAGGTCGGGTATTTTGCTAGTTTTTAATAAATTTAAGTGTTGAATACAAAAACTCGCAACTATACGAAGTACCGAAAATTGAGATTTGTCTCAGCGCACTCTTTGGTTTTAGGATATTTTTTGTTTCAGAACCTGTGTCCAAAACTGAATAATTAAACAGCCATTTTATTTTACCTGTTTCAATCTTTCATCTTAAAGCTCTAACAACTAAACGGGGGAGGATTTTTGGGTTAACTTTCTAAAAAATTGTACTAATTTTCATTTTCTCATTGTCAAGTATGTTTTGTCACCAAAGATAAATCAAATTGGCCCTTTTAAATATTTCAAATATTTATTCCTGAAATGTGGCTTCCAAAGGTAGTGTAGCTGGCCACCCATGCTATATAACTCAAACACAGAATTAATTATTAAAATATTCTTAATTTTGGGAAAAATATTCCCTGAATCGGAGAAATTCTTTTTTTTTTTATATGAAACTGCAATAAAATACTTTTAGTCATATGGTGTAGGACGTCTAAGTAAAGAAAGAAAATAGTGATAAATTTTCTTTTTCTTTAAAAAGTTTTAATAAGAGTAAATTTTGATGAAATATTATTGAAATTTAACTCATGCAAGACCTCTAAGAAATAATTGAAGCAGGTAATTTTTTACACTTTTTTTTATGTAAATGCAATCATTCTACGTGATATAGACTTTTATCTAAGAAGGACTAGTAATTGCTAAAAATGTTAATTTATAACTAGTTCCTATTATTAAGTGGTGCACATTTTTTATAAATTATTCAAGAAAATAGGACTCTATTTTCCAAAACATTGAATACAAAGGGAAAAGGTCTGTTTCAGGACTAAGGATTTGATAAAGAATGTATTTGAGTTTCAATCAAAATAAAACTTTTTGAATTAGAACTACCCAAAAACCGTTTTCGTCAAATTTTGTTTAGTACAAAAAGTTTCAAGTTTATTTTTTTTAATTAATTGTTTTAAAACTCAGCAGTAACAACTCAGATTTATTTTAATTAAAATTGTTTTCACTTTAAAATTTGTTTCCCAAATAGATAAATTTTCTTCATAAATTTTTTTTTTCTGGAAGAATAATTATTTTTTCAGGCCTGATGTTCAGAGTAGTAGGAAATTTTACAAGCAACATCTATACAAATACATCTTTAGCTAATTTGAACGAGTTATCGTAAATTTGGTTTCAGTTGAATTGCTTTTTAACGTTCAAAATCAAGAAATTTATACTGCAATCGATAAAAACAAAAACATTACTGCAAAAGCAGAAAAAATATGAACTTTAAAAAAATAATAGCACCTTGTTAAAAATAGAGAAAAACACTTAACTATCAGGACAATAGAACATAGTACAGTGTAAATTTTGAAAAATGCGATTACATATTTCAGAAATGATATTTGTAAATAAAATTATTTTGCTTTGAAATTATTGACGTAAAGCAAATTTTCTTGACAACTTCCGACCAATTAAATATTGATTCGGTTTCATTCGCTTGCTCTCTCTCCCTCTAATACATTCATTATAGTATATTTTAAAATATTTATAGTACTTAGAAACTTATTTATAGAAACTTAGATCAACCGTCAGTTTCTGTTAAATGTCAGTTCGTTATTACGGAACATTGCTGCTCAGAAAACAATAGCCTCGAAGAAACAAAAGAAAATGGCAGTCTGTTTTAAAATTTGAATATGTATGTACGTTTTTAAAGCGTAATTTCATGTAACAATATGTACTACATTGTACTTAGTGTAAATTGTTTGCTTCTGTAAAATAAAATACATGTACGTACATACAGTGTACTTCCAGTTCATAAACGTGCATTTTTTATCATTTGTTCATATGCAATGGATGGGGTTGGGTTTTTAAAGTTTTTCTGTTAATCGTCTATTCGATTAACCATCATAATGCCGGTCGCGTCCCTGACGGTTAATCGTAGTTTCACTGTAATAATATCAGAGAAAACAATCATTAGGCGCTCCTAAGTCGAGGCGATTGAGGTAAGTAGACTGTCATCTATCTCTTCATTGGCTAGAGAACATTTGAGATCAATTGCATTTATTTGTGGTATCCAAGTTTTCTCGACTTGTCGCAATGCAATACGATGCAAACCTCTTTGTTTACCTTGTTTGTTTGGGGTCGTCTAGAAGGGATCTGTACATTAATTCTATGTTCATCTTGAACTTTATGAAGGTGCATGAACTCACAAAGTTAGTCTAGCTTGTTTACAGACAGGTCTAACTTGTCTAGACCAAGACCGTATACTATATGGTATAGCTTGTCTAGAAATAACAATAGACATTTAAAGAAATAAATTATCAGCAATAAAGATTTTCGTAGTAAACTTTATCTTAGGGTTATAAAATGAGCACATAAAACAAAATTCTGATTTTTTACTCCTAAACTGATTTTTAACAAACTAAAAATCCATTTTTCAATACTTTGGCAATAATAATTGCTACTGTGCATGTATAAGAAAAAAGGAGTTTCTGTTTAATAACTAAACCAAGGGCAAGAAACGAGAAAATTTTTGTTTTCGGTTAGAATTCCTCCTAAAAGAAAAACGGTTTGTATTCGTCACTCGTGAAAAATCCTGTTTTATCATCCCTTTAAGTTTCGTCCGCAAACCAGTTTTGAAAATTTATGTCGACTTTTGGGATTATCGACTTATGGGACGAAAAGAAGATTTTATCACGAGAAATGTAGTCGTTTTCTCTGTATTTAGAAATATCGGTGCCTCAGCTTCTACTGAATCTAGTTCTAGAAGTATGTTTCGATTTTACGGTGTATTCTCTCAAATAGTGCTGCAATCTTTTTTACTTGTATGCATTTAAGAAGTTAGTTGCCATAAATCCTTTAGTCGGAGTGTTGTGAAAATAGTAAGTACCAACTTAAATCTCATTTTTATGATATTTTTTCATCTTATGACATTACTTATACCGTACAATTTCTCCAAATTGAAATAACTTAAAAATTTCTATATACCTGAGGAATACTAAAATTGGAAATGCTTACAAGAAGCAAAATGTTTTGGATACTTTTTCAACATTAAACTCATGACATGAGAAAAACTGTACTATTTACATCGCATTCAATTTTATATCATATCCATGTTCATTCCTGAGGTGAGCTGCCCACGGGTAAACCTTAGAAAGCCGTCCCATCTTCTCAAAAGCATTCGGTTTTCTAAAAGAGCGCCATTAATCAAACTCGTACTCAGAAAATAATTTTGAATGATCCAGTCTTAAATATTCCTTCCCCTAAATACCCTTAGGTTATACTAAAAATGCCGTAACGTAAAATAAACATTGCATTCAATGATTTGTTTCTACTGTTTTTAGATTATTGGCCCTCAGAGGCAGATCTTCTTTATGTTTGTATGGCAATAAAGGCAGATTCAAAATAATTATAGTTGTAATTACCTTACAAGACCGAATAAGCATAAAATTAGAAATATCAGAAATTTTACTGCTTAGCATGTTTATTAAAGTGTATGTAAAATTGTCATTTCCAATTGAAGATTGATTTATATGTTTTTATTGTTTGGTCTTAACGCGCAATTCATGAATTTTATGCGATTTGTAAGAACAAAATCAACGGGTTGATAAAAGGAGAACTATCTAGTTTGTTTTACATTAATGAGTATAGTCTTTTTTTTTTCCATGGATAGCGACTGCAAATAAAATTTGTTTATTAGAATTATAGGTAGACTAAAAATTAAAATGTTTAGTCCAAGTGAAATGATCGTAGTGGGGAAGGTAAAAATCCAGAGTTTGTACAATTTTCATTTATCTTTTATTAAAGAATAAATATCGATGGTAGGTTTGTTCTGGCATTATTTTTCTTGAATAACGTTCATTTTGAAGTTCAAAACTTTACTTGTTTTCAGTTTCATTTTTTCGTAAATAGTAGACAGAATGAGCCTGGGATGACTGAAGTACAATGGAATATCCTAAGAAATACAAGTCTGACTACGTGCAAATTTCTAACTATCTGCACATGATTTCAATCCAATAATTTACGTAAGCATACCCTAAGCATACACGGTGACGGATTGTTGGGTTTTCTTATGACGCAAGGTCCATATTTAGTCAAGCTGCGCCAAACACAAGACAGAATACATCAAGTAATGGACATGCACAGAAAAGGTATTACCGACGCAGAAAAGCACCCACGGTGGCCCCACTCAATGGTGAAAATCACACTTTATATGTACTTTTGCGCATAACAAAATGCAGTTCTAAGCTTTATAAGCGGGGGTATGCCCCGAAAACCTCGTCACTTATCTGTAGCACTCCTAGACATCAGAGGGGTCGTTATGGCTCAGTGGGTAATCGCAGCAAGCTGCACTTGCAACGCACTGCGTTATCAACCACCTGCAAGTTGTAGGCGGTGGAAGTTCGATTCATCTCATCTGTGTTAGAATTCCTTATGAATGTATGTCCATTACTTGACATTGTCTGTCTTGCGACTGTCACACCATGGCCAAATATGTCCCTGTGCCATAAAACCCAAAGCAAAATAACCAACCGACAGCAGACTATCTAAAGAAAAATAATTATGTACCTTGCAACCTTAATATACACAGTCCAGTCACATTAATGTGACCACCTGTCAAAAGCCAGGATAACTACCTTTGGCAGAGCGGACCGCTGCGAGACGTGCAGGAAGAGAGTCAATTAGCAGTGCACTCAGTGAATGCCAGGAAAACATTCCCCAAACCATAATGCTCCCTCCTCCAGCCTGCATCCTTCTGGTAATTGTTGCAGGGTGTTTGCTTTCAGACGTTTCACGCCGTATACGCCAATGTCGGAAAAAGCCACCTGTCGCAACTCTGTGGACGTCCAGTTGAGGTAGTACTGGCGTGAAAATTCCCGATGAACAGCAGTCAGCATAGGTGCATTAACCAGGCGTCTGCTGCGGAGGCCATGAGCAGCAACGTTCGCTGAACCGTTGTTGAGGATACACTCTTGGTAGCCCCTTGGTTCATCTGGACGGTCAGTTGCTCAACAGTTGCACGTTTATTTGCCCGAACGCATCTCCGTAGCCTTCGTTCGCCTCTGTCATCTATAGCCCGTGGTGCACCACATGTGCCACGTCGCTGATTTTGGATTGTGCCATTTTTCCATGCACGGTATACTTTTACCACGGCGGCACGTGAACAGTTCACAAAATGAGCCGTTTCCGAAATGCTTCCACCCATGGCCCGAAAGCCAATAATCATGCCCTTTTGGACGTCGGATAAATCGCTACGTTTCTGCATTACGCCAACGATTGAAATGCTTTCCGATGCCCTAGGACACCCTTTATATACACTCCACTGCAATGTTCTGCCACCTGCCTTTTGTGATTGGTTATTGTTGACGTCGAAAGTAGGTGGTGGTCACATTAATGTGACTGGACTGTGTATAGATACAAATTTCATTATTGTAAGTGCCATTGATTCGTCAGGACACGCCGAACAGAGGAACACACGAACTTCATATTATAATAATAGGTAGTATATATGTATATATTTATTTATTTATCCATCGATAATTAATCCCCCTGAAAAATGTTCAATTTCAATTATTAGTATCTTTTAAAGTTTGCTTTAAATTCTCTAACCATCACTATGCGAAATGTGTATCCCGATTACTCGAGCCATTAAGTTTCTGATATTAAAGCAGCTAGGTAGATAGTTGAATTTACGTCACACTGGAGCAATATTATTGGCTATTGGCGACAGTCTGGAATCAATCCTGAAGAGAAAGATCCTATCTATACTTCGTAATTTTAAATCACGATCAGATGACTATTTCAACTCCTCAGGTGGGGCACCACCTCACAAAATTTCCACACCACGCCAACATGAGGATATTGGAGGAGACGAGAGATTTAACGTGCAGCAGCCATCACGTACAGGACGGTCTTTGGTTGGATAGAGTTTCGAACTCGCACCCTCCGTTTGCTAATTCGCGAATCTACCAACCGGGCAACCGCGACCCCGTGAAATTAAGAACCCGACCCGAAATTATGTATCCACTATTTTTCCTTGTAGTGAAGAAGGGGATATTTGAATTTCTGACTGATTCTTTAGCAATGCAATTTTAATCTTTAACACACTGGCTGATTATCCCGCGATTTCCACGGGCAACTCAAATGTAGCAAAATTTGCTCATCCCGCGATTTTCGCGGGCAGATGTTTTTCTATCTTTATTGAGGAGCGCATCCCGCTTTTTCACCGTTTAACCAATGAAATAAATTACATACAGTGTTAGACGTTAAATTTAGATTTTGGTCAACAGTTGTCGCTAGTCGTCCACTAAATTGCAGCATTTGAAGGTACTTTGTATTTACCGCTCTAACTTCACGCCTTTGTTTGGCGCCTTTTTCTAATCAGAAATGGCTGCTAGAAAACGTTCAGCGATTGACAGAGTATATATTCCTGATGATTTATCAAATTCTGAAAGTGATTTTAGTTTTGATAGTGATAGTGATATAGATTTTTCGGACTGCTCCTCAGATAGCGATGAATCTGATCATGATTCAATAAACTTGCAAAGCGTTAGGCAGTGGTGCAAAATTGATATGAAGAATATTCCTCCTCCTCCTCCAGTTCCTTTTCGTGGAAATCCAGGAATTACTGTGCATATAGCTAACCATAACTTCTGACAGTTTAGTTTCTCATGATAAAAATCTATATAAAAAGTCTTTTCTAGAAAGAAAAAAATGCATATTTCAATTCTCCAATATATATATATATATATAGATTTTTAATATGCAAAAAAAAAATACACGATTTTTGTAGCGATTTCGGTCTACAAATTGAGCAGTCAGAGGGTTAAATTGCACTAACAATTTTAAAACTCCATCCAACAGCTCTAAAACCTATAGCAACAAATCATTGATCTTGGAACCGGAACTCAAACTGATTTTTTTTCTTGCATTTTACCAGTATCTTTTATACCTGAAAATATATTTCGATTGCAATGCTATCTATTCGAAAAATCAGCAGATATTTTTATAAGGCAAAATTTAAAAATAAAACAGTTTATGTTTTAACTATTGAAATAAGGTGATTCCAACAAAACAATTTCGAATTTTGCCTATTAGGTACGCAGACACGAGCGTGTAAGGTACTTACATTTTTGTAACATTTCAATTTCAACCGGGAACCCGGATCATAAACGCTACTCACGTCAAAGTGATATCAGATAGCCTAGTTGACCTCTCGGTTGAGTGAATAGGAAAAGTGAGGAAGAGAAAATCTCTACATTTATCGAGGCGGAAGTACTTTATTTGCATACTCCGTAGATGTGTGTCTCAAACCTCTTGCAGACAGAAAGATAACGTAAATGTGGTGTGAATGAACGAATTGGGGGACTTTCGAGTTGTTAGAAAATCATCAATAGGGGGAAGGTGATGATTATTTTGAATTATTTATTCTTTAGTATCATATAATCTTGTATTCCAAAAACGCCCCAGATTCGATTTTTATGCGTCAAAAACGAACGATCTGTTCTAAATGCATGGGAATTTTGTAAGATGTTATAAAAATACGTTGCGCCGGGATATTAAAAGGTTTTGATTTATATTGTGACAGTGTTGATTTTTTTTACATTACAGTAGTGTGTAGTTGCATTTAATTTTTTGGCAATTTTAAGTGGTATTTTTTTATTTTTATCAAGAAACATTTCTGACTAGAGCTCTATCATCTTATTTTGTTGTTGGATGCACACTATACAGGGTTTTGAGTAGGTACCTTGAGTTTCCATTTGCGTTTTCTATAAGGCCTCTCGTTCACTGTCAACATTTTTGTTTGAGGATTAAATAGTTCAGATACTAAAAAGTGTCTTTTACTGCTCGTAAGCGTATTATTTGGCTAAATAGTTGCCACACAGCTCAGTCTTAAAATGGATTTCAAAGAACCTGCATGTGTTTGTCACTCTTTCTAAGACCAAAAAGTAAACTAAGAAATAAATTGTTTGGCGTACATCCAATATTGAGTGAAGTACCTATTAGTGGTTAATTTTTCAAATTGTTTGAGACCTTGAAAAATTATCCAGACAAATTTTTTAATTATTTCGGAATGAGTAAATAGCTTTGATAACCTGTTGATACAACTTGCACTACATATTTCATATCATAATGCAGGAATGCGATTGGTTATACCAGCAGAAGTAATAATAATTTCAATAACCTGGAAAAATACTTTTTTCGAAATAAAAATTTAAAATTTTTTCTCAGATAAATAAATTTTAGTAAAGTATTACACTCAAGATTTGAAGAAAAAGAAGGTAATAATACTTGGTTAAACTATGTATTGCATAAAATGAAAGTCATATATATATATAACATATATAAGTATTAATATTTATATTTGTTCTCCTGTTAAAAACATCCTCAAAATTACACCAGTTTTCTACAACATTCTCACAGACCTCTAACCACAATTCCTTTTTTAAATGTTTATCGGAATATTCCTTCACATCTTGCAAACAAATAACGGTGGTCTTTTTTCAATTTCACTATTAAAAAATCATATGTCCATCGACATGATGTTTATTAAGTTTACAACAAGAAAAAGAGGAAGGAAAACGATACGATGTTCACTCATTTGCAGGCAATTAGTCTATTAAATAATCACCAGTGCGCGCGAACAAGTCTGAGCATGTACGTTCTATTACCAGAGATACGATACTAAAACAATTTCGTCGTACTCTTAGTAGAAAGGGTTGTATTTATTTAGTCACCTCAACTAAATAATCACCAATGTGCGAGTCTACATTGAAAACAACATGTTTCATTTTCGTTACAAAACGGTTTCTCCACAAAAATCACCAGTGTGAGGGCAGCCTAATTAGGCTGGGCAGGCGGGATTCCATTTGCCCGGGGTGGCACCAACTCCGAAGGACTGACAGAAAATTTCAGAAATTGTGGACATAATTCTGAGCTAAACACAAATTTCATGGACCAATTTTAGACGTGTGAATCATAAATGTCATAGGGTTCGAAAACCAGTAAGGGAATATAGGTTTTGGAGATGGGTGATACTGTAAGGGTACCCATTATAAATTGAAAATTTGTGTTGATAAAAATATAATTTGAATATGGTTTAATTTTGAGTTCCCTGCTTCACTTTGTTGTTTGTACCAAAAATTTTGAATCAGCCCAAAAAAGTCGAAAAATTCTTTCATGTTGGCCCCTTTAAAGAACAATTTAAAAAACTTTACTTGGATATGACTTAAATAGAAGGTAATCAAGGTTTTTAGCGATAAAATTGATTTACGTAACGTAAATTGAGAAAATAATTTGTAAAAATTTTTCCCAAAATTGTTTGAAGAGATCTGCAATGGCCAATTAATTTTTTTATGTAAAAAATCACTCTATTCAATCAACCCGTTCAATGAACAGTTATTTGAACAAATACTACGCTATTGATTGACAAATGGCAGAACTGTAGAACTTCCATTGCGTGGTTACCCGAAAAACTACTTTGCAATTTTCATAAGACTTTCTAAAATGTGATTTCGTGGTGAAACCACGACTCTTTCAGAGGCGCAAAATATATACACTGCTGGCCACCGTAAATTCAACACCCTGAAGGAAGCATGCAAATAATATGAAATTTACAACATGCATTAGCGGAGGTGAGATATGCAAATGATTAGAATTTCAGCCCAGACGCACATCACGCGCGCCTGTGGCGCCACTTCAAAGAGCTATTTAAGGCTTGGAGATTTCGACGATTTCAAGTACGGCAATTATGTTTTTCTTGTGGTTTTTTCAAAAAAAACGATCAATTATGCCTCGTAAAAAACAGATATCATCTTTTGATCAAGTATCCGAGTTCGACAGAGGAAGGATAGTGGCCTACCGAGATTGTGGATTATCTTTCAGGGAAATCGGTAGTCGTGTTGGACGAAACCAAACAACTGTAATGCGGATATGTGATCGTTGGATGCAGGAGGGTACGACGGACTAACGTGTTCGATCGCATCCACCTCAGTGCACCACTTCACGTGATGACAGGCATATTGTGCGTATGGCAGTGACGGATCACTCAGCCACACCACGAACCATAGCACATCACATTCAGTCTGTAACACATCATCCAGTGTCTGCGAGTACCATTCGACGCCGTTTACAGCAGAGTGGTCTGTCCGCAGGACGTCCATTGATTCGTCTACCCTTGGCGCAGAACCACAGACGTCTCCGCCGCTAATGGTGCGATGAAAGAAGGATGTGGACGGCAGAATGGAATGAAATTGTCTTTACTGACGAGTCACGCTTCGAGTCTGGAGACACCGTGGAGAGAGGATGCTGAACAGCTGCGTTATGCACCGCCACACTGGTCCTGCACCGGGTATTATGGTATGGGGCGGTATTGGATATCACTCTCGCACTCCTCTAGTACGCATTGCCGGTACTTTAAACAGCCAGCGCTACATGTCCGAGGTGTTGGAGCCAGTTGTCCTTCCTTACCTTCAGGGCTTGCCCACAGCCATATTTCAATAGGATAATGCGCGACCACACGTGGAACGCATTGGCCAAGGGTTCTTCGTCAATCGCCAGATTGAATTGCTTCCCTGGCCAGCTCGCTCTCCGGATCTTTCGCCGATAGAAAACATGTGGTCCATGGTTGCTCATCGATTGACCCAGATTACATCCCCAGCTGGCACACCAGATCAACTTTGGCAACGTGTGGAAGCTGCTTGGTCTGCTGTACCCCAAGAACACATCCAAAGTCTCTTTGAATCAATTCCGAGGCGTGGGGCAGCGGTGACCTCCAACAATGGCGGCTACTCTGGCTACTGATTTTGGCAGGAACCACACTTCACAGAAGTCTATAAATTTAATCATTTGATACTTGGTCAACATGTTACCTACAAAATAAATTTTGTTGTGATATCTCTTGTCTTGCTTGGTGTTGCAATTTGGGTGGCCAGCAGTGTATATTTCAATTTATTCACTTCCTTCACATTCTTAAGATCACTATTGTACTGTAATTGTCAACTATAATACAGCTGTTACATTTTTTTGTGTTATTCGTAATACAAATCCTACATATTAGGAACAATAGTAATGCTTGTAAAATTTTTAAACGATGCCGATCCAAGAAGTGTGGGCTATTGAGATTAATATCCTCCTTTTATCTTACTACAGAATAAAATAAATGAGACAATACAGCATAAAATAAGAGAGATGCTCAATTATATTTTTGATTTAAATAATAATTTTTCTCTGCAACATCAACGAATGAATTTCCTACATTCGCGCGCGAGACGCAGGTTCAATTCATGAGTGTGTGCCAGGTGAATTCCTCCCTGAGTGTATTTCTCTCTTCTGTGTTAGTAAAACTTTCATTGTGTGTTTGTTTATTACTTGATATTGTATGTATTGTCATGGCCCTTGCGCCATATATAACCCCAACAAACCAACCTACATTCAAGTGATGTATCGCACGAATTTATTTCAATACTGATTTTATGGTGACACTAATTTCACATTTATAGGTCCCTTTCTTTCCAATGGAATTTCAAAGTCAGAAGGTCTACAGAGTTTTATACGCCCTGGTTTCAGCTCTAGCACTTCTCAGCATAATTCTAGTCTTTGTCTGGACTTATAACTACTTAGGAGGTTTTGCTTGGGAAGATGACCCATTGCATCAATTCAACTATCATCCGTTATTGGCTGTAATAGGATTGATTGTTCTGTATGGAAAAGGTAAGTACAAAAGAATTCTACTTTTAAATTATACATTGAAGCAAGAAGGCTAAATTGTCCAACGCCTGCATTTGTAAATAAATTCCATGAAACATGGAGTGAACTGTACAAATTTCCTTTACTGTCTCCTGTCAAGAAAGTACTTCACCAGCTTGGGGAAATTATTGGGAGTGGGAGCATGTTAACTCTAAGCACTCTTTGAGGCTTAGAGTTAACATGCCCCCATTCATTCTCTTAGAACTGAGCAGTCTTAGTCTTGCTTATTATGTTAGGGTAGCCTCTGATACAAAAACCTGTCACCTGTTTTGGGCAAGGCATAATTTGCTTATCCTACTCGGATTTTAATTCCCTTTGAATAATAGGGTAGCAGTGTTCACGGGATATCTCGTCAATAGTAAAATTGGTCAGATCCTATAGACGATATATCTCGTCAAATCAATATAATCAGTATATAATTGTTACGATCTTTCTCGCTTGAGGGGAGGGCGGTCCCAATTATAAAATAGTAGCGTGGCTCGAGTGCGAGTAGTGCGGGTCTTATGCGAATTAAATGTATGTATGAAGTATGGTAAACTTAAACTGATCCATGACCAAAAGTAATTATTTTATTTCATTTCTTGTTGCAAAAGTTCTTAGTAAACTAAAACCGATCAATGTCCAAAAGTAATTATTAAATTAATTTCCTTTTACAAAATTATTCAAAATCATAAATGTTATTAAAAAAATTAAAAATTTATTCAAAAAAAAATATTGTTCTGATTTTATGAAACAATTTTGAAAGAAAATCTATGAAAATCAGATTTGCTTGTACGAATATTGTCTATCTTAGCAGTTAGCTACCGAAAGTTTGGTTGATGACTTGTTAATGTATTTTGCACAAGCGCAGTTAAATGCTAATCAGTTAAAACAGACCTATGCTATTTTTAATAAATTTATGTGTTGAATACAATGACTCTCACAACAATACGAAGTACCAAAAATTAAGATGTCTCAGCTAACACTCTTTAGTTTAATGATATGTTTGTTCTGGAACGAACCAGCAAATAAAAAATATTACCAAACAACAATTGCTTTCGTTTGTGAGCTTTGTTAAGCGCGAAACTCGTGCGACATACACTATCACACTAGTGCTCAGTCAGCAAAGCGATATGGTGGTATTTTTCACACATTTCTTATGATGAATCTTTCGCTTTAAGTCAAAGTTGTCTCAGCTACGAAAGCAACACAGTTTTGTGTTTCAGATAGGAATCAGGCTGACTGGAAGAGGGAAATACGTGGGTAAACTTACAAAAATTGAACTAATTTTCAGTTTCTTATTTTGTTTTGTTATCAAAGATAAATAAATGGCACTGCGGTGACGCAGTCTAACTCCAGATCAGACCGGAATACAACTCGCGTATTCAGCTGGAACGCCGATAGGTGGCCGACACTCTTCAAAGTAACTTTTCAGAACTGAAACTAACAGATTAACCAAGCTATTTATATCTGTATACATCAGGCCTCGAAATAGATTTTTAATACAGATGCACCTTGTGCACCTAAGTTTTTAAGTTAGGTGTACATTTAAAAAAACGTAATATAAGAGCATTAATGTAATGTAGACTACTTTATTAGTAGGGTATGCTTAGATAGGTTAGTAGTAGATAGTAAATAAAAATATTTAAACACTTAAATTCTCACTTCTACAGCGCACGGCTGTCGCGACAGTCACTTCAACAGTTCCATCTGAAAAATGCTTCGATAATCGGAAAGTTCTGGTGGCAGTGGCACAAGTATACCTTCCTCCTGTATAAACCCATTACTGGCCAGCGATTTTGTTTTCTCATAGTGTGTATTTAGGAATTTTAATTTCGTTTCTTTGGAGCGAGAGAGAGAGAGGTCGTTATTAATACTTTGTTCAAACATCAAAATAACATAAAACACGTACCCCCCGTTTTTTAACGTCGTTCACTGTGTGCACCTAGCGGGAAAAAATAATTAGGTGCACAATTTTATTTTCATGTGCACAGTGCACCCGGATATTTTGAGCCCTGGTATACATGAAGACACAAAAACACTTACGACAACTTACTTTCTCATTTGTGAAATATTACTTGTCTTTAAAATTATACACTGGTTACATTGTTTGTTGATATACTTTGTTATTAAACTTGTTAACTAAAGACCACCTATTTTTCTGGATTGCTAAAGTCACTGGTCGGTCGTTCACACAATTGTCCTCCTGGGAGGTGTGTGGCTGAGTAATAAAACCATATCTCCCCAGCGCGGCAGATCTTTCAAATATTGCTACCTACAATGTAGCATCCAAGAGTAGTGTATCTGGCCACCCCTGTTACATAATCTCTAGTTGCTATATTTATGCCTCATGTTTGAGACGGATCAGACCCAGCCATAGAAACATCAGGCCCTTGTCTGTGAATGAAGAGTCAAAATTGACCAGTGAACAAAAGACAAAATTATGGTCAGTTAAAAATTCAGTTTGCTTAATTTCTTTGACATTTTTCTTGCTGTAGTTGTGATTATTGAAACTCACTTCCTCACTGCTAATAGGAAATCAAAAATATTAGTTACCATTTCGTTTTAACAATCTTTTATGTTGCCCAGTTTATTATAATTAAATTGTATGTAGGGTCTAGCGTGGCCCGATGACTCCGTGCATAAGTTAAAGCGAGCGTGAATAGAGGTACTAGTAGTTTCGAACCAGTGCATAGTTCATTGAAACGTCAGATATGTAGTCGCGGAAAAAACGAAACACCCCTCTTAATTCAGGTAATTTTAATAGTAGAGAAAATTCAAAGATGGAGTTCGACACGAAATAAAGTCTAAAAATTCAAATGCTTGAAATTTGCATAAGGGGCCGTCTTTAAATTAAATTTTTGGAAAGCGAAAGTTCACGCGATGTCATAATCTCTTGCGAAAATATAAAAGAAAAAAAGAAAAACAAATGCAAAAGGTCTATCTGGTGTAAAATTTTCCGGAGATTTCAAAACCGTTACAATTTTTATTCTACCTGTAACGATCGCTGAGATAGAAAAAAAGCACTGAAGAACGCCAGTGATAACTTTAGTAATATCTTTTGCTTCACTGGAATCCGTTTCGCAGGAAATCAAAATGAATGAATCTCGAAAGAAACGAAGGTCATTCGAATGTGTTCTCTCCCATTCTAGAGACGGGAGATGAAAAAATTTGGCATGGTTCCAAAGGCTGACGTCAAGTTGACGTGAGGGCGAAAAGTCTGAATTTTTAAGTTTCTTCATTTCGCAGAAGAAAGAAGAATGGTGAAAAAATTATTAAATTCATTAAAAAATGTTCTAGATGGAATTTTAAAATTCGCCTCGACCCTAAAATTGCAAAAAAATTGGACTAGCTGTGTGCCAAATTCATTGCTATAAGTGCCATTGATTCGTCAGGAAATCATAAATCCTGAAGTTTGTAGAAAAGATTAATGCTGTTATGTGGTGAAAAAGTACTTGCTTTATATCCATTCTGTCTAAGGTAGCTCTCAAGGTCATAACAATACCAGCCTATATTTATACCTCTTTCTTAATTTTTAATGTTAGACTCAACAAAAATACTACTACATTTTTTAATTATGATTTCTTTCATCTCATGTATTCATTCTTGGATTTAAAAAATATGTGCCATATTTTAATTTTGTATTCATTTAGAAAAGAAAACTCTCAATTATTCTCCCGCTGGAGAATATTCTTGGGAATGTTCTCAAGAATATTCCCTAAAAGATTATAACCAAGAATTTTACATCTCTCAGCGCAGGTAATAAGAGCACCACTGCATTTCAGTTAGTACCAACATATCTAATAGGGAATCTAGTTATTTGTAGTTAATAATGATCATTTATTCTTCAGCTATAACTGAAATAGAAGCAATTTTTTAAAGCGTATTTGAATAAAATAATACATTCTGTCCGAGATTGATTAATTTTTAATATCACTAATAAACCTAAAAGAAAAAGAAAATTTGAAGTTTTCGATTTAAATCACGATTAAAAAAAATAGTAATCACTTTTAAATCGACATACTCTGTTTAGCAGGTCTCTCTTAGTGTACCTGCGGTAACACAACTGTAATTTTAAAGGTTAACAGCATAGAGCAAAATTCTGTAGCAATAGAAATAACTAATATTGACTGTCTTGTTCAAAAAAGAAATTGTAATTACATCAATTCTCAATAATAAAAACCTAACTGACCTCTTTTAAGCCATTGTAATCTGTATTAAAAGTTGTCTGACAAAAGGTCGTGTAAATGCTGACAGTTACGAATCTGTATTACTTTGATCATCTAATCAAAGTGTACTAATTTAACGGGCCAAGTGAGGTTTTAAATTTAATAAAAATGCGTCATATTATGCAAAAGAAATCATTAACAAAAATTATAAGAACTTATATTCTAATTAAACATTAGTTTACAATTAGTAGCTATAGTACACATATTTCTACTGTACAAGGGCAATACATTTATAAAAATCATTCCTCAAGTTGCATACTGTTGTTTCTTGAGTAATATCCAACTTGTCATTTCAGGGTGCTCGAATTAGCAGGGTATTTTACATTGTGTCAATATTAATTTCTTGAAATACTAATGTATATATTTATACAAGGATGTGTGTATATTTTCAATTCAAATCTACACCGTTTGACCAATCCACTCCAAATTTGGTGCACTTATACTTTAGAACACTGCAGAAAACATAAGCTATTACTTTCATGTCTTTAGACATATCTGTAGCACTTACAACCATGAAAATTTGCACACAGGTAGTCCTAAAATTGCCCATTAAAGTCCCAATTTTAAAATTCTAAAGTTTGTTTTCCTGCAATAATTGGGTATGGATAAGGAAACACGTTCTACCAGAAACTGAAAGGATAAAATTATGGTTCTTATTTTAGACCCGCGTTTTTCTCTTTAAGCATAACTTGGTCACAAAAAACGCAGTGCGAGTAATAATTAAAATAATTAATTTTTAATAACTTAAATTTCGAAAACATCATTGATCATCAAAGCGTAATTTTGCTATTTGAGATCTGGCCAACCAGAATTAATGTTTTATCTTATAAATTTGATTTAGAATGTTTGTATATTTGAGTAAACACAGGGAAATGTCGCGGTCATATTTAAGCATTACTAAATTTCATAAATCATTTATCGTCTATATCAATATTTTTCTAATGTCTTTTTTGAATTACTCTATTTCAGCTCAGGAAATCGAAATTCGACACTTTGCACATCTTTCGTTTTTAAGAATTCTGCATTTCTTCATCGGAATTTCGTTTCTGTTTGTATATGTCTTGGTCTTTTGTATATTGCAATATATTATTCAGGAATTAAATGTATACATTTGCATCTGAAGTAAATTGCAGAAGCTATGAAAAAGTTGAAGTATTTTCCGTACAACTTAAATTATTACATTTTTCTATGTAAGAAAAGTGATTATTCTAATTCACTTTTCAATCAACCATATATTATTCAGCAAGTGCTATTATAAAACTATTATACTTTAGATCAGCTGTGTTCAACCTTTTAGCTTTACTGTGTGAGCCACATATATAATATATATAGAGAATACATATAATTAACAAAATTTTTCTTTATACTTTGCTATCTATATCCGGTTCAATGGGAAGGAAGTACTTTTTTTTTATCAAGGTGCTTGTCAGAAAATTTTGATATACTTTTACATTTCATGGTGCTTACTCATTGATTTGTTCACAAATATAAATACCGTAGCGGTGACACGAATAAGATGTTATTATGAAGCAAGAAATATTTTTCTTTGGGAAGATAAATCTTCAAGTCATGAAACATATCGCACAATAAAATTTTGATCTTGTGCGGCTGCATACCCTAACTTTTAATACTATTTTGAGCTTTGTGAACTGTTAATTATATTTGATATTCATTTTGACACATAATGAATTCTTTTTCAGGACTTCTTTTGTACAGAACCTTGCATTACAAGTCCAAGTCAAAACTGAAATTGCTTCATACTGTAATCATGCTCATAGTGTTCATATTATCAGTTATTTCTCTAAAGAGCGTTTTCGATTCACACGACAAAAGAGTAGTGCCAATACCAAATTTATACAGTTTGCACAGCTGGATTGGTTTGGGAACAGTAATTTTGTTTGCATTGCAGGTAAGCTTTATAAGACACAACGTAAACTGTAACATTCCTAAATATTTTGTAAAATCTTATTTTGTTTGCATTGCAGGTAAGCTTTATGACACAACGTAAACTGTAACATTCCTAAATATTTTGTAAAATCTTATTCAATTTTACAAAAACTCGACATACAGACCAATATTAACGTACACGCAGTGCACATTAATAGCAATTATTAATCAAATTAGAATTGGATCGAGTGGTGTATGGCACAAGAGCCAGATCTGTCATCTTGAGATAAAGTCAATTGAAGGGTTTGCTGCAAAAAGGAAATTCAAAATTCTAAGTTGTATAAAAATATTATTTTTTATGAACTTCCTTAATTGTTCTTAACTCGATTGAAACTACATCTTTCTTGCCCAAACGAAAGTTTTTTTTTACCACAAGATAGTAAATGCAACTCCGAACTATCACAGGATGCAGCTACCTCCCTTTTGCAGCAAACCCTCCAATTTTTAAACACCATAACAAAATGCATAAAAAATATTTTTCATCTTGCATACAATACTCATGCAACGCGAAATAAAATCTACTAATGCAGTTGGATGCTTATTATTTTAATCCATTTGAATCAGTCATCTCACTGTACAGCTATTGAACTATATAAATGAAGACTGATGCTGAAAACCACGATCCTGACTAATAATTTTCGCGTAAGGTTTAGTTTACAAGTAAAATTTTGTGTTGCTGCTTATGAAATATCTAAATAAAGTAATCAGTACTGAAAATAGAGGCTGTGGTAGTCGCGGATTAGCAGAGGATTGCAAGTTTGAAACTTGATCCAACCTAAGACTGGGATGGTGAAAGTTAAATCCTGTCTAAAATTGCCCACATTGACATGGAAGTTTGGAAAGTGGGTGCAGGTATTGACTTCATCTTGACTGGTTTAAAATCATTAGGCACTGTCCTTGAATCTTTTCCTTCTGGTTTGATCTCCTGGACTGACGCCAACTACCAACCAGTAATAAAACAGCTAGTTTAACTTGTTGCATATACAAGGATTGAAAACCTCAACGAATTTACCTTTTTAATTTCCAATTAATTCAAATCTTTAACAATAAACACCACATTCAAACAAATGACCTTCACGTATGCATGTAGGTATTTTTAATATCCGTCACACTGGTCTTCATTTAATGTTTTCGTTTCTTTACAGCTTTTTTCTGGATTTGTGGCTTTTGTTTATCCCGGAGCCAGTCTGTCGTTTCGCAGGACGTATATGCAATACCATCAGTTTTTTGGCACAACCATTTTCATCCTAGCTTTGTTATCCTGTCATTCTGGTATCATGGAAAAAGTAAAAGGCTCATTGTAAGTAAAATTTCAAAGCAGTTTTTAACATTGGTAATAAGAATTAATAACTTTTTATTCATTTCTAAGTGTTGTAAAAATAATGCTACTAGAGTTCAATTATCTTCAGATCTTCACCTTGTACTCAATCTTTTGACCACGGCTATAGATATAACTGGGGCGATTCTTACAACTTTCAAGGTACAACTGTTGTACCAGCCGTTGTCTAAATTCTTGGTGCGATTCTTACAACTTTCAAGGTATAACTGCTGTACTGGCCAGTCTAAATTCTTTCTTAGCGCGATCAATTTACAACTGTTGTACCGACCGTAGTCTAAAGGTTAAGATTAATCAACATGCACAGAATTAAGTCTCGTAATATTTTTGGAAAATTATTTTGCCCCCCTGAAATTTTCGAAAATAAATTTCAGTTTAGTTATTATTTTGGTGGAACATTGGTGATTTGGGACATAAAATGTTACATTACCCGCTGAAAGACTTGAATCGAAATGGAATATATTGTTCACATAAGAGATGTCTCCCACAATGGGATAAAAATTCCATTGTCCTTAAATGATGCCGATTGTTTCCAGGCAAAATGATGCCAGGGTGCGACACTAGCAAGACCAAAGCATGTTTTGGGAAAAGAGTACATTTTGTACACGATTAAGTGATATGCAATATAATACCTATACAATTAATAATAATAATACATTAAAGAAAGCATTGGAAACCATCATTGAAAGTTCTAACCTGTTAGGTATCACGATCAAGTGATATGCATTTCATACCTTTAAGAAAGCATTGGAAATCTTCATTGAAAGTTTTCTAACCTGTTAGGTATTGAATGATGCACGCTTGTAAAGGGTCCAGGTGAACTAGGTTATGCTTGAAATTGTGAATTTCGAGTAGTTTTCAAAAAATCCCTTTGTATTTGTTTTGGCACAAGGATTGTTAAAAAGCATGTCTTATCTCGTTTTTTTAGTAATAATAAATAAATAATTTTAATTATTTAATTTAATTTTAATAATAAATAATTTTCCACTTGTCAGAAAATACTTCAATTCAAAGGCAACAAATTTTAACCCCTTTAGGAATGATATTTTGTTCTAGGACCAGAGTTAGTGTATTAAATAGATTTTCTCAATGTAAGAAATCAAATCTATTTTTTAAGAGGTGCTTGGAATAGTTTAAGAATATTTGACTTTAGAATAAGCTACAAGTGATTTAGCAATTAACATTGCACAATTCAGTACATTTTCTGGCACAAAAGGAATCCTTTCTATTAAACTTTTATATTTCAAAGATGCAAGTGATTTCAGTTGAAATATTTTAATTTGTTGAATTATGCAAATTAAATATATACTTGACACAGAAGCTTAAAATACTAAGATGATTTGCTACATATATTTAGTTGAATTAAATCTCTTGTCAACTTTAAAAGTTAATTATCTGTATCAATAAGAATGGAGTGTTTGTACATTTGAATATTTTCGCCCCATTTCAAATTTTCTATCCGCTTTGGGTCCTGATGCAAAATTAGTCCCTTGCATGTTTAGTGTCCATGTATGTACTCAATGCAATTCCAAAGTTTTATTTATTTTCATGAAACTGCATACTGTGAGTACTTGTATTCATTTAGCGACTGAACTTGGTTGTATAAGTCAGTCTTTCTTTCCATTCTATGTTCAATTTTGCTTTTGCACAAGCATCGCATTAATTTCATTCCATATATTTGATTACGTGCTTTATTTTATACTTCAATGTTAGTTTAGTGAATGCATTATTAAACTTTTTTTATTTTCATATTTAGTTAAGTTTCACGCTAAAACATCCGAGTAAGTATACTTAATCATAATTCGTAGTTTTAGAAAATCTGGATTATGTCGAGTATTACAATTACTTGGATCTTTTTACCGGTATTATCTGAAAGAGCCATAATTTGTTATAGAATTTCAACTCTGGATACTTCATTTATTTAGAGTCTTATTTTGTTCTTAACGAAATAAAAACGATTTCCAAATATTTGAGACACTTCATTCATTTTTCAATCAACAGGAACTTGTGCCGATTGTTCACATGCAGTGATATTTCCGTTTCTCTTGCTCTGAATTAATTTCGCATTTCTAAATTTAGGGCACTTTTAGTTGTGGCAACTATGCAAGATCAAGAGAAAAAAAAAGAATAAAATATCCTTTGAACGTTTTATTTTGCTGTTTACTGTTTTGTATTTTAAATATTTACTATTTTAATAAATTTCATTTTCTTTTCATCACACGCAACACCAAAGTATTCGATTTAGTCAGAAGTCGGAATAAAGCAAATGTTATCAGTGTAGTTTCGCAGTTAGTGAAAAAATAACATTAAAAAATTCCAAACTAGAACTTTTGGAATATTATAAAATTGTGTCACAATAACAAGAGGTCAAGGTGAACAATTTTATGAGTTAAACTTTATTTCAGCAACTTATTTATGTGTTACAAGTTTATTTAAAACAATGTTCTTTTAAAAAAGCTATTGAGACGAACAGGTTTGCCATTTTTTTAAATGACAAATTACTTTTGTAGTTCTGTACTGAAGGCATTCAATTTTAAAACAAGGTAATTTATTATTAGACGTACCATTAAATGCAATTTACGAATGCTCCTTAAGTGAATGAATAAAATGGAATTAGAAATCCTCTCAAAATAGTGTTATGTAGTAGTATTAACTTGGTCACCTTTAATCATTTTGTAGCTTTGTCATACAGCAAATGTGCGATGTATCTAAAATGTAGTATTGGATGGATGTGCATGCAAATGTGTAGAAATTACAAAGATGTTAAAATATTATTTTATACTACGAGACAAACGGCCATATTCACAAGTCTCGAGAATCAGTTGATCCGCGAGTAAGAGTTAACTCGAGGATTATCAAAAACGGTATTCTCAAACGGCGTGTTAAGTGATCCGGGGATTAAAATGAGACGCTCGCTGTGATTGGCTACCTCACGATCACGTGGTATTGTTTACATTGGTTACGACGCCCCAATATGCATTCATACTGATCAAGCACGTACTTCACCGTATAATTGATTCCAAATTGTGAATAAATAGGACTCGCACAGCATTTTAATATGGGTTTGGGAAAAGAAATGCAAAAGGTATTTATTTTCAAATTGGATTTTTATGGAAACCTAAATTTGGCAAGAAAGAATTGTACACAATGTCTTGACAGATGTATGTAATCTGATTATCTTTATACTTGTCAGTATGGGTGTGTGTTGGTGTCGTGAAAAGCAACTTGCATTGTCAATTTTCTTTCATTCGTAATAAATCAACAGAATAATTTTTATTCTACGACGAATTTGTATCTGCCATGGTCGTTTTCTACCGTTCGCTCTCTCCGGCTTATAGGACAGAGGTGGCGCCATCTACCTTTTCGCTAAGCTGCTTGTTTAAGATTTACGCAGCTACCTTTATTTTCATTTTTCTTTTGAATTTCAATAAAAATATGTTTAAATTTTTCCATTTAAGCAATATTATGATGATGACATGAGCTGCTATGTAGCAGGTGCTCCGTAATGACAGATCCAGTCCAGTCGTCGAAAGAATAATGTAATTGAGCATAGAATGAAATGTGTCCTCCATTTTGCTTTTCCAAAAAGATGGTACTGCGCATGCGTTAAATGTAACTCGCGAGTTAACTCGCCGATTTCGGAGGATCAAAATGTAACACCGAAACGACAGTTTAAACCACGGATCAGGACTTGTGAATACGGTTTTTTCGATAACTCGCGGATTATCGTTGATCCTCGAGTTAACTCGGACTTGTGAATACGGCCGAAAGTGATTACATGTTTTGGCCATTTCTTTAATCTGAAATTTACCATTTCAGCCTGAGTAAATTTGCCAGTTTTAAATAAAAATATATACTCTTCATAAATATATAATCCTTCTCAATCCAATTTCAGGGGCAAAGAATATTTGAATCTACCTGCAGCTGCATATGTTGCAAATTTCTTAGGAGTCACTACAACAGTGTTTGGCATTCTAGTTATTTATTTAGCTACAGCACCTCAATTTAAAAGGAAGTCATTACCAGAAGAAGATAAAATCAATCTGGAATTACACGAGAATCTACCATAGTTTCAATATATTTTGAGCACATTATTCTTATATTAAGAAAAACATGTCCAACACAACAAGCAATGCAAAAGTAAACTCTTGTAATGGGCAATTAAAAGAATATTCGTTTGTATATAAAAACCAATAAACACAAGTTCTTACTAATATTAAAAATTGTTTATTATACAACTCTACAATGAATTAACAAAATGTATGACGTGGCCGAACAAAATAGGAATGGCATCGTGATTTCAAATGCATTACTTTCTTAAATATACTGTTCCAGTCTGAGTCCCTGACTACAATGTTCATAATTGCTCGTGTATGAAAATTATATGTTTACATGTCATAACCACCCATTCCTCCCATGCCACCCATTCCACCACCACCACCCATGGGCATTTTCTCTTCCTTTGGAACTTCAACAATGACACATTCAGCAGTGGTTAATAGAGATGCAACGCCAGCAGCATCTAGTAGGGCTGTTCGCACAACCTACAAATAAACAAAGTCCTTATGAGCTTTTCAAAGTACACAATTGCCTCCAGGCAACTTGCAACACCAGAGTACACAAGCCTAATTTAATGCAAAATAATAAAGGACAATTTCATTTATTACAGATAATGAATACAAATAGCTATAGATAAATATGCAATGCATTTAATACTCTATGTAAATTAATTATAAACTTGTACACCGAGAACTTTTTGATGGGTAGGTAGAGTCCTTTACCTTTATTATCATTTAAATCGAGTAAATGAGTGAGCCATAGAAAATGTATTATTGAAGTTTAGCTTGTGAGCATGACATTTTCCCACACAAAATGCTTTGATAAACAAAAAATGTTGCAATTTGTTAAAGCTTGGTCAACATTTTTTTTATTTTTCCATTAATTATGTCGTATAGAGTACAAATATTCAATTAGGTATACATTAAAAATACTGTCATAAAATCAGATGAACCATCAGCCCAACAATTTTTATGGAATACAAAACATTGACTTTAAAACTTGCAATGTTTGCCACACAAGGACCTTAGATTAAAAATTCTACTTCATGTATATGTTACCGCTAAAGCTAGAAAGCCATTAATGTGCATATCATATAGCCAATATGCAGATTAACTGATTTGCTGCGTTAACGTTCAGAATCGAGAGGTTTCGGCTTTTAACCTAGATAATGTACATGTTAACGGCTTCCGTATCGTTAAAGTTCACATCTCCAATTTCCTTTCCCTGCACCTCTTCCCTCCTTTTTTAGTCGATTGTATCAACTTGATTCTTTAGATATCGAAAAATAAATAAACATTGTTAATTTAAGCGTACAGAAACGTTGCTTATGTTCCAGCAAGGATCTTATTTTCACTTTAACAAGTGCCTAGTAGGTAATGTGCAGATTATCTAGGTAATTTGAGAAATTAAACAATTTTCGGCACTTTAACGGATCACCCTAACTAATCTACACATTACCTAGCTAATCTGTAGAATAACCGATTACTGCACTTTAGCGGTAACATATGTACTAGTAAATCAACATTTTCCCAACATGATCATTCACCATATTTTTTAACACACGGGAGAAGGTCAATACAGAAAAATAATTTTTAATTAAGGGAAATTTTCAAAAGATCTGAAGGGCAAAACTGTTCAACTGGTACATACAGCCACATTATAATGGACATACATTTGAATTCCCGAGAACTAATAGGAGGTTTTAGGATGAATATGGATGTCCATTATTGTTTATTTTAAATAAATCAGCTAACCAATGGAATGCATTTAACAAACTGTTAAGAATTTAATTAAACTGAAAATGGCAACAACAAAAAATAATGGATAAAGATAATAGTAAATATTTAGAATGCTACATATAAACTTTTCAACCAAAAAGTTTACTATTTATGAATACTTTTACCATTGCAGGAAGGGGGAAAAAAAATAAAAACCATAGTATGATCATAAGCTGAAGCACAAGTTCAAATGAGTGGCTTTTAGACCTCGAGGAATAGAACTTGAACCAAGATGCACCAAAATTTCCAATGAGAAATTAAATGTTGTATTGCAACTACTTGGCAAAATGTGCACACAAAATATCTAAAATTATGAATTTGTTGAACTATTGATTTTCTGAATTGAATACGAGTCCAGTGTAAATTTCAAATACATATAAATCAGAATTTCCAGAGACCAGCAATTTTACAGCCTATCAATGAACATTTCACAATGAATAAAATTAAAAAAACAAATGGACTGATGTTTAAATTTACCCCAATTTGAGGCTAGAACTTTGAAATTTCTAAGCCATGTTGTGCTAATTTTGATCCTATGAAAAGGCAACAAATTAGGTTCTTTATTTTAAAAATAAATTCTTCTTAATGGTGGCTTGAAAGGGGAATTTTTAATACGAATTGAACAAAGTCAAGAGATTTTACTTCATATATTGTAAAAATTATATATTTTTTGCATATTAAGACATTTAAATTTGTTTAAGCATGGTTTACACTAATATAACTTACCTTTGTTGGATCAATGATACCAGATTCAATCATATTTACATATTCACCCTTCATTGCATCATAACCAAAGTCTCCATTATTATCAAGAACTTTTTGTGTGACTACAGCTGCATCAACACCAGCATTCATGGCTATTTGTGTGCAAGGCATTTTCAATGATTTCCTTACAATGTCAATACCTAAAATTATTTAATAAAAATCAAGTATGTGCAATTTCAAACATGTAAATTAAAACCTGAAAGTTTTTCAACATTTCAAAGATATAAGTTTATATTTAGAAAAAGTTTAATTAAAAATACTTCTTGATAACACTTTTGTGTGGTACATGGACTATATTTGGTCAAGCAGCAACAAACAATTAGTAAATTAATTTGGTAGAAATTACAGGACAACAAAAGCAAAACTTCATTAATACCAGTGCTTTGGTCACTATTTTCTGGTTTCAATTGATCCAAGGCTGGAAGACATCTGAGTAAAGCAGTTCCACCTCCTGCAACAATGCCCTCTTCAACTGCGGCACGTGTGGCATTCAAAGCATCTGTAACTCTATCCTTTTTCTCATTTACTTCAATTTCACTAGAGCCTCCAACCTAAAATAGAAATTTAGTAGAAATTCTACATGCTTCTATACAATGTGGTTAAACAATTGCTACCTGCTTAGATACTTGCAGAATCAAGTCACTGAACAACAAAAACCAAAGATCCCGAGAGTGCTTAACTTTCCTGAATTCCAATACTGATCTTGGAGACTCCTCCTTATACAATTCCAATACTAAATAGGCAACTATAATCTTCATGCCACATAAGATATCATTTAAAACACAAAAAAAGAACTTTGCAAAGCTTTTATAATTTATAATAGTACTACTTAATAGGTTCTCTGATGAAATATTTTGAATGCAATAACAGGCCAGGCTAAAATAAAGTTAGAAAGCAAAAAATTCCTTAAATCTCAATGTTTTATATGGTACTTTAGAAAAGTAATAAACTTTAAAATTCTTGAAATTAGAGACAAGTTGGTTCATTTTCTAATTTGTACAATGTGGTCATGTTAAGATTTCCACACAAATCCATTTAAACTTGGATCGTATATCTTACCGGCACATCCAACAGCATTTCATCATAGTAAAATTGATCAATTTTTAGCCAACAGACAAAAAGACACGAGAAACTTAACACTTGTACAAACTAGCATCGCCAGTGACTTCAACAGATTTAAATGGGCCATTCTATACAGTAGAAACTTACCTTGAGAAGTGCCACACCATTCGATAGCCTCGCAAGTCGTTCTTGCAATTTTTCCTTCTCATACTGAGAAGTTGTTTGTTCAATCTCATCTTTGATTTGAGATACTCTCCTGTCAATATCTTGTTTGTTTCCTTTGCCCTATCGAAATTCAAATTTAAGTTTGAGGCGATACAAGTTTTAAAGATTACATTACATTAAAGACAAAACTTTTACTCAAATACAGTTAAATGATTTATATGCTGTATTTAAAAATCTTTAGTCTTGCTTAAGATTTACTTCCATTTACAATTCCATTAAAAACTAAAGATAAAATCAAGCAATGAACTTTGCAGCCAACTCTTACCTTGAGCAACAATGTGTCATCCTTTGTAATTACTACTTCAGACACTTCTCCAAGATCAGTAGGTTGGAGATCTTCAATTTTAACTAAATCAGCATCATCACCAAACACAATACCACCTGTGGCAATTGACATGTCATGTAAAGTATTTTTCCTGTTATCTCCAAACCCTGGAGCTTTAACAGCAGCTACTTGAAGACCTACTTTTAACCTGCAAAAAAATTCATTGAAAATTGAAATTCGTACTTCCATAATTAAAGAGCATGAGTCAAGGTCGATATTTTCAGAACTAACCAAATTTTAAATTGTGTATAGGATTTGCAAGAGGAAATATACTCTAGTGAGTAGCTAATCACACTCATTGACAAGGCTGACTGTAATTACTAGTCTCCAGAGAACACTTTTATCTCAGCTTCATAGAACATTTCTTTGCCATCTTGAAAATATCATTTCTCTATGCAGTAACCTCCATTCAATGAAGCAGATTGCTATTTTAGAAAATATATTTCCATTTATTTTTTTAGTTAAAATAAAGATAGGCTACGAGTAACCAAGCCTTACTTCCTTTACTGAATCGACAAAATTATTTTTGAATATTGTAATCAAAAACAGGTGGGTGTATGAAGTATAATAAACCAATCCAGATTCACAAATTTCCAGATATTGCACCTGCTCCAATATAGTTTTCCATCATTTTCCTAACCACTTTCTTTAGAATAACCTCAGAGAATTTAAATTTAGTAACCCATGAGTAAAATTTAAAAATGCATCAGTAAAATATTTGTAAATTATAACTGTAAAACCCATAGAAAAAATACATTAAAAAAAAAAACGATACATTAATAAACATTCCAAAATTAACGAAACCTTACCTGTTTAATACCATTGTACTAAGAGCTTCTCCATCAACATCTTCAGCAATAATTATAAGAGGCTTTCGCTTGGAATTTGCCAATTCCAATGCAGGAATAATAGACTGCACATTAGATATTTTCTTTTCACTAAACAGCACCAAAGCATCATGGTACTCTATTTTGGCCCCTGTGAAAATAAAATTTTTATTAGAACACAATTTCAACCAGTTAACAATCTCCACAAAATGTTGTTTTCAATACCTACCTTTAGCAGTGTTGATAAAATATGGAGATATATATCCCCTATCAAACTTCATTCCTTCGATAACTTCCAATTCATCAGTTAAGGTTTTGCCATCCTTAAATAAAAAGTAATGTTTGAAATTATATAACTAAGAAGTTATATTTGCATACAATTTTCTTAAAATAGCAATTTTTTGTTCCTACAACACAAAATGAATCAGCTAAAATACAAAATGTTCTCAAGTATGAAACCAACGCTGTTCCTAACACTGTCGGAATTAGCAGAAGCATTTCTAGCAAATAATCTCATACTATTGGAAAATAATATTTATATTGAAACTAAATTCTAATTTATCAGTACATGTCAAAAACAATTTCATTTGATGAGAATTTATTGCATATTTATAAAAATGTTAGTTTTTATTTATTGTATAGTATAAATACAAGATACTCAAAGGCATTCTTTAGAGCTTCATTCAGTGCAAGCTATTGAGAGTATTGCAACACAATGTGTAAGATATGTATTGGTTCTCAAAAGGTGGGAACACACACGACACATTTCATAACTTTAAGCTTCGACAGCAAATAAATTTAATTTTTAAACTATTTTTTTTGTTTCTCAATAGGTTTTTAGTGTTCTGTTCAGAGACTATAATTATTTTATTTATTATATTAGTTTGGTGTAAATATCCTTAAAATTAAATTCTTTAGTTACAAATATCCAAAATCGGACATCTATAATGTTAACCGATATAGTACATCACCAAGAAAATAAATTATAATGTGTTTTCCAGAATTGCAGAAAAAAGTAATAAATGAATAGAGTAAAAGGATAGTTTATTTACTATTTTGATCAGTAGATGGCATCATTAGTTTCAAATTTTGAAGAATTATAACAAAGAAGCAATTAAAAAGCTATCCAGCATGTTTTGCGATGTCCAAAAGTAACGATTGAAATAGCTCTATACCTGAAGCAAAAACTATATATTGGTAATTACTTTAAACGGCATTTATTTGTCTTTAAAATAACTCTTTAGACGTTTTTAAGCATTTTTTTTGCGTTTGTGTATTTTCTTTGCCGTAAATACATTTTTCTTATTTTAAAAATGTGATGTCAAAATCGCATAACGATCGAATTGCCAATTTTTTTTTTGCAGATTTAATTTTTGTTACAAAGGTGCAGATGTCCCAAAACAAAAACAAAAATTTTAATTAGAACCTCCTTTCATCAGATTAATAGTTTTTATTGAAAAATAAAGCGAATTTAGCCGATACAATATTAATACCATTACTAGGACCATCTCCAGGAAATGTGTACAATCGATGTCAAATGGCGAAGGCGTCAAACGTTACTTAATTTTGGACGCGATGTAGCAACAATCTCAATAAGATTGTAAAGAATTTAGTGGTTTTTTTTCGCATTTTTTTCTTTTCTGCTTTATGGCTGTTAAGGATCCTTTGAATAAATTTTTTAGGATGAAACTTATATTTTTAGAACGTTTTCCTCACCGATTAATTCTATAGGAAATAGAACTTTATCCTTAAACTCCTGGAAAAGTTATTTTTATTTTATGATCACTTTTTTCCTTTTTGTATGTGTAAATATATATTATTTAAAAGATAACAAAAATCAACCAAACCCAAAAATTTAAGAATTGGTAATAAAACTTTACAGAATTAGACAAATCCGCGATTTGAGAACCTGGTAAAACAAAATTTGAATTTTGAAATATTCAAATCTACTCTAATTTTAAAGCATTGAAAATTTGTATCTAATTTATCATTAGTCATTAGAATTGGGAAATGCTAAAGTTGTTAAACCTACAGGCCAGCTATGTCCAAAAAATCTGTAACCTACAGGAAAGCAGTGTCAAAATTCTGCAACCTACAGATCTTGTAAATTAATGTTTTAATTCACAATTTTGCAGAACAGTTCTCGTCTTTGAATGATAGTATATTGTATTCTACGCCTATAAACAATACAAAAAAGTATTGATGCTAAATTTCAAATTTATTTAGTCAACATTTAGTTTTCCCACATTTTGAGAATGTCTCATATAGAAAATTTTTACAACTTAGAGTACTTCCTACGCATTTAGCAGATTTAAGTGCAACTTCTATGAAAGTAAACTAATATGAAATATTACAAGTATAACTCTACATATATCTACTATTATAAAAGGAAGCATTTGTCTGTCTTTTGTCGCAAAATCCAGACGATTCTACGGCACTTATAGCAATGAGATTTAGCACAGGTAGTCTGATTTGTTCACAATTTTTGTGTGTGGGTAAAAGCAAATTTTCAAATTCAATCTAGAAGATTTTTTTAATGAATTTAATAGTTTTATTCTCCATTGATTTTTCAAACGCTGAGAACTTTTTCACTGTTTTGACCTTGCAGTCAGGGTTTGGAACCATGCCAAGTTCTTTTCATCCGCAGAACGAGGATAATTTTTTTTTTTTCATTTTCGCTTTGATTTTGCACGGATGAATACATTTACAGCCAGTCCATTGCTATTTTGTATCAATTGTAAATAATGTCTACCATACATTTGATAAATGAATGTTGAATTCTAAAGAAATTGTGTTATCAAAAATACAGTATTTAAAAAAAATTTGATCACCTTTTATTTTAAGAGTTTGATAACCGATTTAATGTTCCCACTTGTAGCATAAGCAATCATAAGCTTCTGAAAAATACCAAAATAAGCTTTAAATGAACTCAAATGGCAGGTAGTGGCAACACCATTGAGATTTGTATCCAACTTATGCACTGTGTCAAAACAAGACAAGCATGTATTTCTGAGACCCTATATCAATATACAACCATTTTTTCTTGATTACAGAAATATGGGTGGATAATTTGGCAAGTTCATGAACAGATTTCAGTAGAAAATTTTATATTCAATAGCACATTTAAGGTTGTAGGAATTTATAAATCTAACTAGCTAAGCAAAGAAAGACTGCCAAGTCACTATCAGCAACACTTCAGAATTATAAAAGAATTAAAAACGCACTTACTTTGACAGTTATTACACCATCTTTTCCTACTTTCTTCATTGCATTTGAAATTAAATCACCAATAGTTTTGTCACCATTAGCTGAAATAGTAGCAACCTAAATGAAGAAAATTCAGTTCATATTTTGGCAATTAATAGACAAAAACAGCAGTTGAATTATTTTTACAAAATTTCTGTAATGAAGTCTTTCAGCTAACCTTTCCAAGAACATATTTTGTTCAAAATTGGTATGGAAAATTAACATATCATTTACATGCGCACAATACATTAAAATTCAAAACAATAAAAAAATTTTAATTGTGACAAAAATAAACTTATTTTGGGTGCCAAGTCCTTTAAAATGCCATTGAATACTCATTTAAAAATTATCTGCATACAAACCAAATGCACATTTTTTTTTTATTTTATTAACCAACATCAATCTAGTTTTTAAAAAATTGCACTGAAGCAAGGAATTACTTCAATTGCCATTCGAGTCTTTACAAATTATGCATTTACCTGTGCTATTTCTTCAGGGGTTGTAACAGTTTTAGAGTTCTTTTTTAGTTCTTCAACAACTCTTTCTACAGCCATCATAACACCTATATGAAAGAAAATATTTAAATTGTTATTATAAAGACAGCAAACTGCAAAGGAAGTTTACCTTAATACTTCAGACAACACCATTACATTGAAATTTAACTGAATATTGCACACATTATTCATACATTCTTAACTTAGAAATGCAAACCTTTAACAGTTAAAAAAGCAAAATAATTAAACAAACATATTGCTTTCTATCTGGTTACAGATAGAAAATATGAGAGAAAAGGAAATATTTTAATCATAAAGTTTAGCACCATTAAGTCCTGTCCACACAACCTAGCATGCAAAATGTTCAGTTCAGTGGTGTACAAAATAGAGGAGTAACAACAGCACCAAGTGTTGGTAATTTAACAGTTCATGCTCAGCTTGTTCCATTGTACGTGCATGCATCCACAATGGAACAAGCTGGAGGTTGTGTACAAACTTAAACCGAAACCTTATTGTTTAAATGTCATTCTTTAGGAAGACTGCACATAATTGTGCGAGTGTTGTGTATATTACAATTGCCTATTTTTTAAAGAGGTAGGTAATTTTTAATAACGTCATACTATATTTATAGAGCAACACAACGGGCTATAGATGACGGTCCAGGATCAAAACCCTAAGGGAAAGACCCAAGGACAACACCTGAGCTCACACCCTACTCTCCAAACTTCCATACCAACCCAATGCGGGGACCCCACGCGACAGATTTAAGGTGCATATCAGTATATAAAGAAGATAGCCCGTCAAAATATAATTTTTGCTATGAAAATATTTTAACAAAAGAAAATATATCTACAAATTCTATTTATACTATGTAACCAATTTTTAAATTTTCGTTTGTAACATTAATCATCTTTTATTTATTTCCTCTATGAAGTTCGTAAATTAACATTTTAAGATACCAAATCAATATTTATTAGAGTATGATATCAAGGAAATAAAAACATTGAACTTCATATTTAATCAGCTTAGAGAAAACATGGTTTAAAGAACGATTAGCTTTTTGGCAAACAACATAAATTATAAGTATTTTAGTGATATGCTAAGTCTCCAAAAATAAATGTCAGTTAAAAAGTGTTTGCTCTAAGCCTTCGAGATTATAAATATATTTAACTGCGCAAATTATGTAAAAAAAAATTGTTAAGTTTTACCTTAAAATTACAAAATAAAAACTTAATAATCAAACACTTAAAAAAATTAGCAACTGTCTTAAATTAGCAACTAGGTAGTCCAATCGAAATTCAAGAGAAAAACAAGTGTTAATTTAGAAACCCGATTAAGTAATATTGCCCACATCGAAATTGCAATTTTATTCTTTTGTAAGCTTAAAATCTCAAAGCATTAAATTGTAGAAAAATATTACCTTTCCTAAATTCAATAGGATTAGCACCTTTGCTAATTTTTTCAAACCCTTCTTTGGCAATGGCTCGTGCCAACACAGTAGCAGTTGTGGTACCATCTCCAGCTTCTTCATTGGTGTTATTAGCAACATCTTGGACAAGCTTTGCTCCTATGTTCTGAAATTTATCTTTAAGCTCAATTGCTTTAGCCACTGTAACACCATCTTTGGTAATTTTAGGAGAGCCCCAAGACTGTTCAATTATTACATTTCTTCCCTAAAAATGGAAAACATCAATAAAACTTTTAGAAAAATGTTACATATAGAAACCAATAGAGAAATTAATGACAAGCCAAGTTGAAAATTACAACACAGGTTAAGGATACAAATAATCACTATACAGGGAATAAAAAGCTAGTCAAACCAATGACATGTACTGAAATGAAGAGTTTCAAATAAAACAAGGAATAGAACCTTGGGTCCCATTGTAACAGCAACTGCATCAGCTAGAACATCAACTCCTTGAAGCATAAGTGCTCTAACATCAGGGCCAAATTTAATATCCTTAACATAATTCCTCCTTATGCTTAAAGCAATGCGGCGGGATAATAGAGGTCGAAGAACACTTTGGAAATTCATTGTCCTAAGAAAAAAAACTTAAAATGACAAGACTGAACAAATTACATTCAATGGTAATCATATTAATAAACAGCATGCAAGTTCTGTATTTGATATAAATCATGTTAGATCATATCAAACTTAAGTAATGTATTTTGTACACTGAAATGAAATATTCAATTTAAATTCAGGATAGTTATGTATTTAGTTTCTATGATAGCACTGGAATAGGCATCAGTAAAACTAGGAATGAAGATGAAAGCACGATAACTAGATCAGCAATTCTCTAACAGCAGTATTGGGACACTTCTAGGAATAAGGAACACTACAAAAAATGTTACCACCCTGTAAGAGATGGTAGATTGTGTTAACAAAATCCTTGAAAAAAAGTTCCCTGATATTTCCATGATTTCCCTAAGAGTCTCACAAAATTTTCCCTGATTTAACAATTTCCTTAAGAAATGTTGTGATCCGTGATTGGTATCGATATACATTATCCACACAACACCGTTTTTAAATATTTAGGGTCAGAGGGTGTAAATGGATCATTCTCCACAAATATTTTGTATTTTTCCCACTACAGGTATTTTAATTATTATTGTAAGGGTTTGGAAACCTCAATGGAACTCTTATAATTGCAATTGAAAAAAACTAGAGAAAAAAATGCAAAATACTTAGATTATGAACTTTTTACATCTGACCCTACATTGTCACACTATTCATCGAAACCAAATGCAAATATGCATACAAAATTCTACAAAAATGTAATTGCAAACAAAAATATTAAATTTAATACACAAAAAACATCATTTGTTACACAAATTTTAAATTGTATCCCACAAGTTGAATCGCTAGCCTCACGGCGACAAGACGCTACAGCCGCTAAAAAAAACGGTGGTGGGGGTTTTCGCGGTGTTCAAAAATTACCACGCTATGGTTATTTATTCGAATTACAATTTCGGCGATTACAATTTATTCGATTCTCAAAAGTACTCGTAATTGTGCATCTCTAAATAGTACAAACCTTAATGGTAAACGTTTAAATTGTCAAAATTTTCCGATATTTCCGGAAATAAAAAGTTCCCTGAGAATTCCCCGATTTCCAGGTTCTGTTATCACCCTGTCTTATGGGGAAACTGCCCATCAATTACATCATAGAACCATCATTTCAGAAATTGAATAATTTCAAAGAAATTGAATTGATTACTACAAGGTAACCATATAATTCGAAGGCAATGATAAATATTTTGCTTGTCATGCACGTTATTATGTTTTTATTTGGAAGGATAGCTTTATGATAAGAAAATTAGACCTTAGGAGTTTAAAAGCTGTTCATTTTGACATTTTCCTACTTGGTAGTGGTTCTTCACAAGACCGAAAATAAACATTTCCCCTACTCATAAAAATATGCTTCACTGATCATTGACTGGAGAAGACCAAGATTCAAACTTAAAGGGAAGATGTCTGGCATCCCATCTTCTTGAAATGGTGGAGGTTATATACAAACTTTCAGGATACATTAAAGCTAGATAGTTGAATTAAAGTTACTCTGGTGCAACACAATGGGCTATTGGTTGTCGGGTCAATTTTGAAGGGAAAGATCAGAAGACATTGCCTCAAAATCTTTAACATGGTTGGATGACAAGGTGCACATCCAAGTTGGCAACAACTCTCCATATTTCATCATCACTTCACTCACTCTATTTCAAAAATAGAATTCCCGACTTTCCCAGACAAATTTTTACAAAATTCCAGGTTATACTGAGGCAATTCCCGACATTTTTAAAGCGAAAAAAGAAAATTATACACTAAAAATTAATACACAATTAATTTTGCATTGAAATAACTTATTCAAATAATCGAACATATTAGACTTAAATTTGTGATTTAATGCATCATAAGCACTCTTTAACTTAAGCCAGTGGACAAAAACAAATTATTTACCTGTTATATAAGAGCAGTTTCTTGTAAAATCGGTTGAATAATTCTATTCATAAAATAAAATTATACGAAAAACTGTACGAATCATATTTGTTACTCTTCTCCAAGGCATCCCCATAATCAATAATTTTACAGGTCATCGAGTCAAATTTTTAGGAAGAAAATGCATAATTTACCCAGACTTTATTTTACAACATTAGATTCTCTGACAATTCCAGGTTTTCCCCGACCCGTGGGAAACCTGCACTGTAGCACAAGGATATTTAAGACCACAACAGATTTAACATGATCCAACCAAAGTCTCATGGTCGTCGGTGAAAGTTTTGAACTCGCAAACCTTACAGTTATTAATCCCCTAGTCTTCCAACAGAGCTACCATGCCGTGAAGCTACCAAGAAATATTAGATTATCAAATGACAATGATGTCTAATGAGTGCATTAGTTGCAATACAGCAACCTAAAGAACCCCTAGATATAATACCTAATGAGGCAGTATATTTAGAAGAGTAAATATAATCCACGAGATTTGTATTCAATCACTTTCTCTCATGCTTTATAAGGTTGGTTGGTTTGGAAGGGGGGGGGTTATGGCAAAAGGGTCATCTTGAATGTAGTAATATTCTTTTGTATAGATATCGTGTCTAAAGTAGTTTTATTAAATGTAAATTGATTGTGGTAAAATTTCAAGGGACTAAATGCATCTTCCCGAATAGGGGACGAGCGATTGAATATAAACAAAACCGTTAACTTAAGTTTGTTGGATCATGCAGGTAGCCAATGCCTTTTTAAACAGTCTAAATACATAGACTTATAGGGGTTGAAAATCTTCATTACGTACTTAATAGAACATCAGTTTAAGCAACACAAATTTTACAAGTGCGTACAAACAGCTAAAAAATTCAAATAAAAATCCCTTTACAGAATCAGAAAAATACTAAAATTTGCATAAGATACCGAAATAGACCCACGGAACGAATTCAATTTGGCAATGAAGATAACCTATCGCTATCGTGCCAAATAATATGATAGTAGCAACCAGTTTTCTGCATTCTAATAGCCAAAATTCCTAGTATTTAGCGGGGTTGCTTAATCGTTAGATCAATGCTTTATTTCATTTCTGTAATTAATAAATACTAATTTTCAACCTGTAAGCAATTTTAACATATTCACATCGATAATTCTTAATAAACTTCTTAGGGAATTACAAGCGAAGATTCAAAAGCATAAGGTTACATAACTCATGAATGAACGCGGATTTAACAAGCAAACACATGGAAATAATTTTTACTCTGAATTAGGTCAGAAACCATCGGGTTTTAGTAGGATATTTCGAACAAATCAAAATACACATATATTTTAATTGATATATAAATGTATACAATATTTCAGGGTCTCAAGTTCAGGTTATTATCCCTGGATTTGAAAACGTTACAGCGTGATTATTTAAATGAAATACTTACACAAACAATTAGAATGGAAATAAATAAATTTAGTATGAAACAAATCGTAGAGAGAAACAGGGAAAGAGTGAATATGTAGTCGGCCAAGGGCGTCAGAAAACCATGTGCGTTCACTACAGTGCAGCCGATGATTGCAGTCCCGCAGAAAACCGGCGTGATGTCCTTGGAATTTAAACAATAACGCTCAAAATTCATCAAGCTGGCTGTGGTTATGAAACAGCTCTTAGCTTTCAATTTATTTTTCTTTAGAAACGCAGAAAAACAACTTTGACAGAACAAAACAAGTAAAAATGTTGCAGTTTTGGTTTCGAATTGAAACTGAAATCACTAGTGATTTGCAAAGTTCAAACAAAAATTTAAATTAAAATTTCCCATATTCTATTTCTTTTATTTTTCTGGGAAGCTTGCACAATTACCTGGTAGAAATTCGCAGGAAATAAGTGTTGCTCTGTTTTGATATCTTTAAATTTGATTAACTTCATGTTTTTATATTAAAAAAAGTATATGTTGAATTGAAGTGCCAAAAAATTCGGTTTATTTCTTGGTAAGTCGACCAACTAAAGTTCTGCACTTTCCTTCATTTTCTACTCTTTATTATTTAATTTCATTGTTCATGCCCAGTTGGTGAAAAAAACAAAAGTATGGAAGCCAAGTCAATGTGTAACTCCGGTTAGGGTTTCTTTCCCAAATCCGAGCAAATCTAGAATATTCCGGAATGTGACGAAATTTATTCTCAAAAATTATAATCCCTGTCATCTATTTGTAAATTTAACACCTCTGAAATTTTTGTCAATATTTTTTTAAATAAATTCCTTTCCATGTTTCATTTGCTAAATTAAAAACTTATCAACGATTCAAAAACACGTGGTTTAATGTAAGTAGCGGGCCGGCTAGTGAAGGTGCATTTCTTAGTTTCTTACTGATCTGGAGCCGGTGCTTAATATTTTAGGAATAAATTTTAATTTTCCCATTTTGAAGCTTTATTGGTGCAAGAAAGATAGTAAAAATCATGGTAAGATTCAAGGAAGTCAAACTTTTTGATTATCTTTTCTAATTAATCGCTTGTTTATTCAGATGTCGTGACCGGGTCAAATACTTTTTTCGTAACGTCCTTTCTTTGAAAGTTTTGAAACTGTTTAATTGTTAATTCGTGCGAAATCTTTTAATCTTCATGCATTTTCTAGTTTCCTGTTTTGTAATACTTTGCGATTTCCGCAGCCAAGGTAAAAGATGTTTTAGTTTCTTGAACATCATCCATATACTACTTGGTTCAGTAGTATATACGAATATAATAGAACTAAAAACTTGCAATTTGAGAATTAAAAGTTCACTTATTCCTGTGTATCTTCTAATTTTCATGCGCATGATCTCGCTGAAAATAGTTGAATTACCACTTGTCCCTCGAGATGAAATTGCGAGTTAATCTATTGATAAGTCGTGTTTAGTAACTTAAATTATTATAATCTCTTGTTGAGTTGCTTGCATTTACAATGCCTATCGTTAGTAGCACAGGAATTTAAAAAAAGCATCAACCATAGAGTACAAGCTTAGTAATTTACTCTGGGTTACAAGCGAAGCAATTACTTTGCATCAACCAACTTGCATGTGAACTTAAAAACAATCTTTGAAAGTTAGTTTCCTTGACCTTCATTAGTACATCTCATTGGTACCATTCAGAATGCCTAAATTCAATATTCGTAATATCTAATAGGAATTTCTTGAAGTTGAAATATATATCATTTTTAAATTGTAGTGATATCCTGTGAGTAGAGCGTTTTCATATTTAAACCAGGAAGAGGAAACTGGCACCTTCGAAGGTGAATTTGTAACAAAGACTATATTAGAATTGTTGGGAAGTGCTTATATATATATATGTTACCACTAAAGCTCTAAAGCCATTAATGTGCACATTACATAGCTAATCTGCAGATTAATTGATTTGCTCCGTTAACGTGCAGAATTGAGAGTTCTCCGCATTTAACCTAGTTAATGTGCACATTAACAACTTCTGTGTCGTTGAAGTTCAAAAGTTTGCTTCTCTCATTTCCTTTCCCTGCTATATAAACTTGGTACTAAAACGGGTATTTTAAAACAATTGTATGCAAAATCTGAATTTAGTGTTTGTAAAAAGATTTTAACGAAAGCAGATGTCCCTGCTGTAGAAATATCTTTATGTCAAACAGCAGTAAAACGATCCCTGGGTACTAAGCAGGGTTTCAGAAAATGTGACTGCAAATCTAAATGTACCACAAATGGGTGTGCTTGTTGCAAAAACCAATTGCTATGTAATTCAAAGTGTCTCCAATCTTTAGATTGCACTAATAAGTAAGCATAATTTTATCTTGTTTTGCAAATCCATTTCTTTAACTAATAATATTTTAAACCGTTTGATTCTTTCTATTATAGTTTTTTAATTGATTGATGATTGATTCTATCGACTAATTTGTTGATTGTATTAACTTGATTCTTTGGATATCGAAAAATAAATGAATATTAATATGTTAATTTAAGCATACAGATCTTTTTTTCATTTTAACGAGTGCCTAGTAGGTATTTTGATAAATGAAACAATTTTCGGCACTTTAAACGAACACCCTAGTTAATCTGCACATTACCTTGATAATCTAGAATAACTGATTGCTGCACTTTAGTGGTAACATATATACACCATGGAATTATGTGTCCTTTGTCATATCCAAACGTAGAATAATTGCTATTTATAAAAAATATTAAATACAATAATAGCATATGTTCCAAAATGATAAATAAAGCTTTTAAAAAGTGCAATCTAGAACAGATAGATGAAGGAAAACTTTCATAAGAGGTTTCCTGCTTCTAATGGGATCCAAGCATTTATTGGCATGGCCAGAAAGGTACCTTTGCAACTTTTAAATCAATGTTATTGTTTGTTGCTAATTCACGGACAAGGGCTGGATAAAATTGGAAAGATAAGAGTAAAACCCCTCTTCATAAGAAAATACACAGGAGAGTGGGTAACCGGTGAAGTTTGAAGTTTCAGAACTAGAAAAGGTCTATATAATTGGTTATACGCTGGTCTCCAGCTGTCTAAATGATTTAAGAGCAAGCAAAATTGGCACTGCGGTGCTATAACCCATTTAGTCCTGTGGTTAAGGTGGCTCTGGTGTGTTCTTGACCAATACATTATGGACTGATAAACATTCATAAGTTATCATTTTTAATACATAACTATGTAAATCTGCTGTCAATTATCAAGCTAAAATCCCAACCAGAGAAATTGTTTGCATCTTCAATTCTGTCTTCTAATGTGTTATGTAGCAACTTGTTTTCATGTTAAGAGTATTGCAAAAATAATACTGCTTTTTATAGTAAACTGGTTTCATACATTGTAATTATTACTAGCTAATCTCGAGTTATGACTGATCAGAATAAGGTGAATTTATTTGCTATTTGTTTTGAAGTTTAGTATTGTTTATTTTGAGTTCAAATGATTCTTTCAGGCTGGTTTTGGAAAACGTTTAATTCCTTTGTTGGACAGAATTTTAGTGGAGCGATTTGTTCCAGAAACTAGAACAAAAGGTGGTATTATGATACCAGAAAAAGCTCAAGCCAAAGTTCAAAGTGCTACAGTTGTGGCTGTTGGTCCTGGTGCCAGAAATGAAGTTAGTGTTATTGCTGTTGTTCTATTTATATTTATTTTATCTTTCTTCATAGCATGGCACATGTTTCTCTAGCTATATGAACTTTTAATGGGACTGACCAATGTGTTGATATTGATTTTGAAATAATGTTAAATCGTTGATTTTTGAGAACACGCATGGGGAGTAATTTGGGTTCAGAGGCAATAACATTTTGGTCATTTTCGGAAAAGTAGATATAATGGGTAAAATACTCTCAAATAAAAGTAGGAGCTAATATTTCTTAATTAGTCTAAATTTAATATACTCAAAAAATTTAAAAAATTGGAAGTGCTAAAGAACTGTTTTGGATCAACTGAATATTTTTAAACCACTGTTTACCACTTGTATCTAGCTTGTATATCAGAATGTTAAATTGTTATTCCATGTTGCATTAAAATGACAACGAAAAGTTACATAGCCTAGCTCTTAAATCAAATTTTTTAAATTGAAAATTGCATCTTTTGCAGTTAGATAAATTTATATAACATAAAAGTAGTATATTTTCCACTGTTTTAAAAGGGTAAATCAATGCCAGAAAAGTTTTTACTGAAGTTGGTGTTCAGTTTCAATTTGAAAATAATTTAATTGTTTTAGTTCCAAACATTTTTAATTTAGATGGTTCCTTTTTTATTTTTGTGTTATTGGCTTTAGAAATACCTTTATAACAAATAAACAACTTTTTAAACTGAAATTTTGTACTTCAAAGTATTTGCTTGATATTTTTCAAAATACTTATTATTTTCACAGAAAGGCGAACATGTACCTCCTAGTGTCAAAGCAGGTGATAAAATATTGTTACCTGAATATGGTGGTACCAAAATAGAAGTAAATGACAAGGTAAATATTGTTTTATTATTCAAATGGGTGTAGTTTTGCAGAAATGCCTAATTATTTTCAAATTTTCTTTTTATGTAACTGCTATTAACCTTTTACATTCATTGCTTCAACTGAAAAATGTTAGTGCCATTATACTGCTATGCCAGTCAAAAAAGCAGTACCTCAATATTGGGTCACTCAATTGCTTGTTGCATGTTTATTTTGTGATAGATAATGGTATGATCATTCAATCAACTGTTTATTTTATTGTTATCAAGCATTTCTATGCAACATTTAAATCTTTAATCCTACAAAAAATTTGGAGATACTCCCTTGGCTGGCAAGGCAGTATGTACCTGGTGGTCTGTACAGAAACATGGTTTTACAGAGCTAAAAGAAAGAGTTGGCTATTAAATTTTTTTCAGAATATGTACTTAAAGGGTGTTTGGATAATAAAATACATTTAAAGAGGTGAGACCAGCTGAGGTTTGGACATGGACAGCTCAATGCTAAGGAGCAGTCCTAACTAGAGCATATCCAGTTAAAATGGGATATGTATGTGCTCTTGATAATGGATAGTTAGTGTATGGTGAATGGGTCCTAAGGTAGTGCCAGTTGATAAATATAAAGCCTACTTGTACTAATGGTATTAACCAGGAACTGATTTGTGGCAAAATGTATTGGTGAATACCTACACAATGTTTGAGTTGCTATATATTCACTTCATATTGTAAGGCTTTATCAGGGGCATGGCACGTAGAAGGACTTAAATATAGGAGTTCCTTAGAGTCTACATTTGATACTTTATTGTGTATTCAATTGAGCTTTTACATGTGCTAGAATCACTAAAAAAATAACGATTGAAGCATGCAGTTTGCTAGTTGAGAAATGTATGAATATTCAAGTAATAAGATTAAACAGAAGATAATTCATATATTGCTGTTTTGAAATATGATCTTATTTTTGATCAACAAGTCTGTCATTCTAGAGGACAGCTTTACTAGATTTTGGGAACTGAAAAACATAAATCATGATTTGTCATAAGGAAAATTAACCGCCCTTTATGCGATAACATAGTTTTGTTTGCTACTTTAAACATTTTCCAAAACTAGGAAAAATTTTGCCAGCAGTTATGTTTGTCATGTATGTTGTTGTATTCAATATTAGAATAACATACTGATGTGAACAAGTGTCTGAAGTCCATCTAAACATCTGGGGTTACAATTGATTTAAATCCTAATAATTGTAGGGGTGAATGAAAGATGGGTTATGTGGACATTTGTTTACATTCTAGGATTAGTTTGGTTTTAAAGTTGCCTAGGGGTGAGGTATGACTTGTGCTGACGACTAGAGCAAAAACCTCTATGTGAATACTTACACCACCAATCCCAAACTTCTTGTAACTCGTTTAGTATAAGTACTAGGAGACTTTGAGGAAAACTATCTTAAAAATGTTACATATCCCCTTCAATTATCTGCTACTCAGTAGCTTAGTGTGCACCAAATGTCAAACGACAAAATCAAAAATATTAGTCTTGGTTGAAAACAAAGATAAGATCCAATATTTCTCTTAAAAATGCTAAAATATGTGGGGCATTTTATTCTTTGAAAATCTGAATAAAGAATACAAATATCACTCGTAAACAAAATTTCACTTTTGTCGTGTCTCTTTGATCAAATAGGGTCAATTCTTATAGTATTTCCCTTGCTGATTATGAATCTGCTATCCAAATTTGTGTCCGGCATAGTTCTTGATTAACACGCATTTAAAATTTTGAAAAACTTTTATTTTTTGCATCTGCTAACAACATAAAATAGCTTAAATTCTTATTAATGGCAGTTCAAAAGGTATTTTTACATGGATTTACTTCTGTACTTTGCAGCAGGATTATCTCTTTCTAATGTCCAACAGTAATCAGCCAGAATGTTTGGTCTCCACTTGCCTTGATAAAGCAATTCCATGATCGATATGTCCATGTGGAATCGCTCAGCGCTGACATCACCTAGGTTTTCTGTGGGAAATCTAAATGGAGAAAATGTATCCTCAGTGACATATTGCAACCTAGAGCTTTATAGGTCTGAAGTAATTCCTCCACAGGGTCCTTATAGTTGTCCGCCTTGTTATTTCCAAGAAAGTTCTAGACTATCTTTAATGACTCCAATACTGGTGTTTCTTGCGTGTTTAAAGTGGCATCAGACTCTGGACCCTTCATTAATTCTCGAATTTGAGGGTTAACGAATGTGCCTTCTTGATTTTAGTGTCACTGACCCAAGGAAATTTTTTTTTTTTTTTTTTAGAATGCCAAAACTGTCGCCGTTTCCATCCATTCCTTTAACAGAATTTTTTATCGATCCCGGTTTAATGTGTAGAGGTGGCAGGTAAACTTTCTGGGAATCCACCAGGGGCTGACTGACAACATTTTTGGTTCACGGAACGAGCTGTCTTCTTGGTGGCCATTTATTTTTACATGCCTGGTGGTTTTGTCTATCTCTGCAGTCCCACTCGCACAAGAAGCATCAAAATTTGGTAAATCCTAGTTAAAGACTGAGTACAAGGGCAAAGACTTTAAAATATCGGCAAAGGTGCAGGCATGTCTTTCATGCTGAACCATCCATAATATCCATTATTGGGCTAAAAATGTTGATTTTTCAAGTATGGAGTATTAAGGCTGGTTAGGCTTACCTGCCACAATGGAAAGTGCAATTGCGAAAACTTGAGTCTGATATATGATTTCTGACGCTGTATTCAGAATCGGCATCGAAAAAAAGAAACGGTGCTCAGCGTGCAAGACATTAAAACTTTGCTTACCAGTGTATGTGGTGTATTTCAGCTGCAGAACATAAAAATTATGGCATGGAATATAAAAGACTAGAGGTATTATTAAATAAGATATTTTTGGATGAAAATGGGGAAGAAAATAATTTTACTTACATAAACTACTGCCACAAGAAAAATCTTCTAGCATTACTAGAGGGACCATGATGGCTCGGTGGGTGTGCTCACTGCACTAGCAATCTGAGAGTTGTACAGGTACAATTCTTGTCAAGTTTAATCTCTCCCTGGGTAATTTCTCTATTCTTTATCATGAAACTTTCACTGTGCGAGTCCATTAATCTGATGTCCGTCTTGTGAATGGCACTGCATGGCCATTGCATCATAAAAACCTAACCAACCTTTATTACTGGAGTGGCCCAATGTTTTAACAAGTTTTGAAGAGTAATATGCTGCTATGGATTCCTTGTTTTTCAAACCAAGAGTACCTCCTAGGATCATGCCATATTGCTTCTTGATAAATGGTCTTAATGAATCCTCAAGAGTCTGAAATGTATAATTACTAAGTCTCTCCATTTAAATTTTTTGTGATACAATACAAAATCTGAAATCCTCCGGACCTCTGTCATTCCGGTTTTTGAACTTTCCAAATTTCGGATCATTAAAAAAAATTTCTTGTGTCATAAAGCCCTAATCTAACCACCGCTGTGCGTGCAAAATAGCGCGTCCCAAACACATTTGTGATACTAATGTAGCAGAAATATAAATGGGAATAATTTAAATATAAGGAAAAATAAACTTCCAATACAATATGCAACAAATTTTACTTGCAAATCTTCTAATTTTTCTGTGTGGTATTTACTCTGAACCTGTCCATTATTTTGCGTTTGATCAATTTAGTCCAGGTTGAATGCTTTGTTCTGTAAGCATTGTGTTGATATAAAAAGGAGAAAAACCGCTGGTTAGCAAAACGTCTGGATTTGGGACTTTGTGCTGTACTTTAATTCATTGAGCATGGCAAGATTTCAGTGTGGTGTAATACTGCTTTTTCCCACATCACAATTTAATGACAAAATAACAATCTATTCAACAGAATTGTAGGAAACATTATATTAGTCTAGGTCAAAACTGGTTAAAAGTCGTACAGGAAAGGATGAATACATGTATGCACCCCTCAAATGGTTAATGAAATAACTAAAATGTTTTGATGTTATCGAACAGGGGTGGTCAACCTTTTACACACAATGCGTCAGTTTTTTTACATACAAGTTCAGATGCGCCATACAGCTCGAATACCTTTTCTACCTTCTGACATTCATTGGGTGGGATTGGAAAATAGGATATGGGGTAGGATCTCCTTTGCTTAGGAGAGGAAGAGAAATAACTGTCATGCCGACTAAATTAATATACGACAGTTCAAAAGATACGCATTTATTGGAGCACTAATCTACAAAAGTGAGAGAAGATCTCTTGAACGAGAAGGCAATCGTTGTCTTGGACCCCACTGATGGTGCTACAGCTATGCCGGAGAGTCTCGACTAGTGAAGACTGTATGAATTGAACTGAGAGCACTCTGGTGTTGAAAATATGGAGATGGGTTAAGTCATGGCACCTACTTCCAAAGAGTATGTAAGTGCAAGGATGCAATGTGTCACTTGTAATCATCCAATGCGCCATGTTTGGCACATGTACCACAGGTTGGCCACCAATGCTATACAGCATTGTGTCCGATCTTCTACAAGCATAACTTGTAGGAATGTGAATAGGGTTGCATAACAATTAAGTGTGCTTGGAAAGCAGAACAGCTCCCTAGTAGAGATGTGACATCGACCGCATAACATCGATGTTCGTAATACATCTACCCCAAAACATCAATACTTTTAAAATTCGGTGTATTTCAACTCCCCCCCCCCTCCTCAATTCTTAAAACTGGTTTAGTAACTCTTGATGTGGCATCTACAGCAAAACTTCGATGTTGATAATGCATCACCCACAAGCCATCGATGTTTTTAAAATTCAGTGTATTTAAACTTTTTTCCCCATTTCTTAAAACTGGTTTAGCAACTAGTGGAGCGATATTGGCTCCAATACATCGATGTTTTGAAGACGTCGATGTCACATCCCCACTCCCTAGCATATAGAAATCTGTTTTGGGAGTCTAAAAAAAATTTAAAGCCTTGGTTATATTCATATTGATTTCATAAATTTATTTTCCTACTTCACAGCTATTTCAAGATGTTTTCTATCCAGTTTTGAAATGAATCCACACTAAAGTCATTTTTATCTTAACTTGTGTAAAGAATATTTTGATATTATAATGTTCTTTCTAACTGTAAATCTTATGTTTCAGGAATTGTTTATTTTCCGTGACAGTGACATTCTAGGTAAATGGACGGACTAAAAGATTGCTATATATAAGAATTCAAATGCCTCATCTAGAAAAGAGCTGATTACTGAAATAAAGAACCAAGTCACTTCATGATGTAGAGAATTGTCATTTATTACATTTGAAGACTTTGTAAATGCATTTAACAAGTCCATTAGCGATATGAAGTTATAATTTCACCTATAGTTTTTTTTTATTTTGAAAATAAAACTGTTTTTTTCTGAATTAATTAAAAAGTTTTATTGCACACACACAATTTTCCTTTTTTAATCACAAGAAATTCAAATAACTGGGTGTTCAATAAACATAATTGCTAAGTTCCAGTAAAATTGGAAACTTAAAACCAGAGTAAAAAAACAAATCCTGTAATTGGATTTTTTTTTTAAATCCGATTTTATTATTTCTGTAGACACTACACTATTTTTTACAATAATCTACTAGCATCAAAGGAAGTGTTTGTTTTCTACATGCCAAGTCTTGACTATAGCACTTACAGTAATGAGATTTGGTGCTCAGGTAGGCCAAATTTTTTGCAGTTTTTGGGTCGTGGCGAATAACAAGATCAAATCTAGAACATTTTTTGTATAATTTTCTTTTGAGTGGAAACAGCATGAAAGATTTTTTTTTTTGCTCATAGGAATGATTTTGTAGCAGATGATAAAAACAAAATTTTAACTTAAGTTATCTAGTTCTTTTTCTATCTCCTAGATCGTTCTGGGTAAAGTAAAAATTTCACACCAGATTGAAACCTAAAAATGATTTTCTTTAAATAGATAAAAAATTTTAATTGAATCTTAGATTTTCACAACAGATTATGACGTCACGTGAATCCTTTGCATTCAAAAAATAAACATTGCATTTTACGATTTCAGCGAAAGAAAGCAAAAAATAAACATTTTGGCTGGCATTGTTCAGTTCTTTTTTGTAAAATCGGGATCGTTTAAGATGGTTGAAAATTTAAACGGATTTGAAATTGGCGGAAAATTTCACACCAGATGGATACCTTATACGCAGAGCCATTCCTATGCCCTGTAACAATTTTCATTTAGGCACCTTAATTAATTTGGTTTGGGAAAATAATAAAACGAATACATTGCAATAGATTTTAATAAGATTTATTTTAATTGCACTTTTCTGACTTTCATTTCAACAAATTCATTAACTACATCATCATAATTAATATTTTGAATGCTAGCGCATAGTTGAAAGATTGGATAATCGTTTTTGTCCGATAGTTGATCTTTAATCATTTTTTATTAATTTCAAGTTGCTGAAACTCATCTCGCGAAGTATACGTTGATTGTTTATATTTTAGATTGTTTTGATTTAATAATTTTAATTTAATTGGATTTAAACATGCCTTCAAAATAAAATACAGTTACACCAAAAAATGAATGTGATTTAACATTTTAACTCACTAGAACGCTAAATCAATAAAATAGTTTCCCAACCACAAAAAACCCACGAAGCGTTCGAACTCTTTTAAAAGCAAAGACAGGTGATCGTGCACCAACTGGGAGAATGAATGTTTAGGCTCAGTCTCGCCTAAAATCCCCGCTAATGTCTGAAACATGTCCAAAATGCCTCTGTTCACGCGCCGTACCCACAGCTTGAGTTTGGATTTAAATGCAGCTACTTTGTCTGCCAACTTGAAAACGGTTGTCAAAATTAGAAAATAGAGACATACAGAAATCATAATTGAAGCTCTATATAAAATCAAGTTCTGATTTACCGCCTCCTAATTTGAGTGGACATTTCATAGATTAGAACCGCACAAACCCGAGAGAAATACACCAAAGTAAATAAAATGGAAATAATTTAATATTTTTTGGACGGCCCGGTACCATTTGATCCACGGACCGGTACCGGTCCGGGGGTTGGGGACCACTGCCTTAAGGGACTGATCCCGGACCTTCGTCAATAGCCCGTTGTGTAGCTCTAGTACGACGTTAACTTAAAATTACCATTAATTTGTTTAACATAAAACCCGTCCTTATTAATAATTTTTGCCCTGAATAGCCTGCTTTCAACGTGTTAAAGTTAATAATGTCGCCTTGATCTGGACCAAGTGTGATAAGGGAACGTATTAATTTATTTGTAATAGCAGGCCAGGAAGCCGACCAACCGATATAGTGGTTAAGGTGTTAGCCTCTAGATCGGAAGGTTCCTGGTTCGAATCCGGGTGCGGGCATGGATGTTTGTAAACGTATGGTGTAGAGGCGGCTGGTGCACCTTAAATCTGTCGTGGCCGAAAGTCCTCACGTTGGGTTGGCGTGGAAGTTTGGAGAGTGGGGTGCCAGCTCAGGTGTTGCTTCGTCATCTGACCGTGGTTCAAAATTACGAGGTGTTGTCCTCGAATCTTTCCCTTAAGGGACTGATTCCGGACCGTCGTCAATAGCCCGTTGTGTTGCTCTAGTACGACGTTAACTAAAAATTACCATTGCAGGCCAGGAATGGGTATTGGAATTTAGGAGTATTTCTTCTGGAACAGAGTACATGTTTCGTTCGGTATTATCGATTTGTGCGACGGTACTTTGTGCAGGCTCGTCCTCTTTCGAATTATTAGGGCGCAAATGTAGTAAACTATCTTATGAAGCAGCAGATTTTATTTCTTGGAGTGGTTCCTTGTTTTTGCTTATCTGTGAATTGTTCATTGAAGGGGTAGATGTCAAATGTAGTGTTGTATCATTAGCTTGTGAAGCAGAAGTAGATTTTACCTCTTCTGCACCTCCTCCATTCTCTGGTGTTTCTGTTCTTAGCCATTTGACAAATTGTTGCTACATTGACTTGTATTCTTCTACTTTTCGTTTCCTTATATTTCTCTTCGGTGGACCCCGACAGTGGCTTAGACATTTAATAACTTAGAACTAAACAAAAACAATTTTTAACAAGTTTCTTGTACAAATATAAAACTTATAAGATTGTGTAAACTGTATACTAACTATTATTTATAGAACGAATGCAAGCACGTGACGAAATATCATTTGTTTGGATGCTCTCGTATCCCACATTCCCATGTTTTTTCCAACCAAACATTTTACAGAAAATAATAATCATTCGAATAATTATGTTGGTGAGCAAAGACATCTAGGGTCAAAGTAAGGCAAAATCTAATCCCAAAAACTGCTCAGTGAAAACGCGTAAAACGTATAAATTTTAAAGTATAATTTCTTGTGAACAGCATTTTGGGCCCTGTGTAGTACTCGTTTTCGGTTACCCAGTTCATAATATTCATAATTTGGTTTGCGAAGCAAATCAAATTTGAATCTGCAGTGAATTTATTCCAATAGACTTCGAATTTCCATTTGGTTTGCGAAGCAAACCAATACCACGGGAAACGCCATGATGGGTGTTATCCAATAAGTTACGAATTAAAAAGGGTTAGCGACCGCGTACGGCCCGGGAATACCGTAGGGACCCTGATGTCTTAAAATATCTTTTCATTAGGGTTCGCGGAAAAATGTGACAGCGTCTTTGTAATGCGTAGTGCAAAGAAAAGAGTTTGTAATACAAGATGGTCAGCAATAGTAAATGCTGTCTTAGCTATAATACTTGGTTTTATCCACATAAATGAGGCTTCAACTAAAATTCTTTATTCAAAAGAAGAAAAAAGTTACCTTAGTGGAAGTGGAGGCGACTTCACTTATAATAAAAAATGTGAACAAATATGAAACCGCCCTAATTCCAGTTAACTAGAATAATATTTTACAAAGAATAAATGCTACTTGTAAATCACTGCTATCAGTGGAATGCACAAGTATATTAAAAGGATCTATCCTACTGATGTCATTAGAAAATTTATCCATAACTAGCCACTGAGTGGACAGCACGGCGTTGCCCGTGGCAGTTCTTTTAGCGGGATCAGGTGTGATTAGACACTAGGTGTGACCACTGCTCGCTAACCCCGGTGATTCGTCAAACCAAATGGGAATTCGTAGCCTATTGGATAACAGCCATCCATGGAGTTTCCCGTGATGTTGGCTTTCTTCGCAAACCAAATTATGAATATTAACTATGCTATGGTTTGCTTCGCAAACCAACACCAAGGGAACGCCATGATGACTTCGTCACTGTCGAATGTTACCAAATTCGAAAACAGACATCTTGGCGTTGCCCATGGTGTTGGTTTTCGTAGCCTATTGGAATGAATTCTCATTTGAATTGCTTCGCAAACCAAATTATGTGTATTATGAACCATGGTTTGCTTTGCAAACCAACACCACGGGCAACGCCGTAATGGCCTCGTTATTGTTAAATTCGGCCAAATTATTGTCAAATTCCAATTGCGAAGAGATCCAATCGGCGTGACGTCCCAATCTCTTGCGAAAATATAAATATTTAATTGAAAAATTATTTTTTTAAAGAAAATCAAAAGCAAGGTATCGAACTGTTGTAAACTTTTCCGCGGATTTCAAATCCGTTGAAATTTTTCAATCGATCTAAAACAAAACCTATTAAAAAAAAAAAAAAAAACTGAACAATGCCAGTCAAAATGTTTTTATTTTGTTTTGCTGAGCTCAGAAAATGAAATCTGTGACATCTAGAATCAAACGAAGGTCATTCTGCACAGCGCCCCCCTTCGTGTTGGAAAAACTATAAAATTTCAATTCAAAAATTATTTATTTAAAGAAAATCCTATTTTAGGTATTGATCTAATGTGAAATTTTCCGCAGATTAAAAATCTGTTGAAATTTTTACTTTGTATTTAACGATCTAGGAGATTGAAATAAGAATTCAGTTAAAACTTTGTTGTTTTTTTTTGTGTGCTGACATTCGTTCCTCGGAGAATCAAACGACAGCGGAAAAATAAATTTAGAATCTGCGATCTTTTATACTGTTGCCATTCCAAATAAAACTTTAATTAATAAATATCTCGTAAAATTCATTTTAAAATGAAATTGATTAAATTTTAAAATATAAAATGAATTAAATTTTTAAATTCGGGCTTCACACAAAAATTGCAAAAAATTCGAACTACCCGTGTGCAGGTTCTCATAACTGTAAGTGCCATAGATTCGTCACAAGAGTACCCACACATTAACACTTCCTTTTATAATTACCAATAATTTCAGAGAATTTGAAAGAGTTCGGACAGTAATATCCGTTTGAGCATGCGGACCATGGTGACAGTGGCAGGTGCACCGGTCAAGGTCAACCAGTTTTAGGGACTCGTCTGCTAGCTTTTTATTGAGTTACATCGCACAACGGGTAATCGTTGTTTTTGTAGCAAACAAACTAACTTGTAATGAGTGAGGAGAGAACGTTCATGATGAGGAGCGATGTGGCCGCCCAAGTGTCATTACGGATGTGCTTGGTAAGTCTCGACCAATTCACCAAACAAGATCGGCGTGTGATTTTGAATGAAATTCATGAAGATTTTTCACATGTGTCTCGCACTATAAGTGGCAACAGATAACCTCAAATTCAGAAAAAATAGTGCAAGGTGGGTGCTACACATGCTCAATGACTACCACAAACTCTTGAAAACGTTACTGCTTACCTCAATGGACTGGCGGCAGAGGAGTATGACTCTGGTACTCAAAAACTCGTCACAAGATACGTCAAATGTTTAAATTTTCTAGGGGTCTACGTAGAAAAGTAATATAAGGTATCAAAATGAAAAATATAAAGTGTGGTTGAAAAATTCTAATTGGTCTGTATTTTATTTAAAAACGGGCATTACTTTCCGAACGTCCATCGTATTATACTTATATTCTTAGATTATAAACAGTCCAGTTACATTAATGTGACCACCACCTACTTTCGACGTCAACGTGAAATAACCAATCACAAAAGGCAGGTGGGAGCACATTGCAGTGGAGTGTATATAAAGGATGTCTTAGGGCATCGGAAAGCATTTTAATTGTTGGCGTAATGCAGAAACGTAGCGATTTATCTGACGTCCAAAAGCGCATGATTATGGACTTTCGGGCCAAGGGTGGAAGCATTTCGGAAACAGCTAATTTTGTCCGCCGTGGTAAAAGTATACCGTGCATGGCAAAATGGCACGACCCAAAATCAGCGGCGTGACACATGTGGTGCACCACGGGCTATATATGACAGAGGCGAACGAAGGCTACGGAGATGCGTTCGGGCAAATAGACGTGCAACTGTTGAGCAATTGACCGCCCAGATGAACCAAGGGACCACCAAGAGTGTATCCTCAACAACGGTTCAGCGAACGTTGCTGCGCATGGACCTCCACAGCAGACGCCTGGTTAATGCACCTGTGCTGACTGCTGTTCATCGGCGACGAAGGCTGGAATTTGCACGCCAGTACCGCAACTGGACGTCCACAGAGTGGCGACAGGTGGACTTTTCCGATGAATCACGTTTTATTCTCCATCGGACAGATGGACGTTGGCGTATACGGCGTGAAACGTCTGAAAGCAAAACACCCTGTAACAATTGCCGGAAGGATCCAGGCTGGAGGAGGGAGGTAATCTAGAACAGCTGGCCACGGCACTGGAGTCGGCATAGCTCAACATCCCAGTGAACACCTTCAGAAACCTAATTGACTCTCTTCCTGCATGTCTCGCAGCGGTCCGCTCTGCCAAAGGTGGTTATTCTGGCTTTTGACATTTGGTCACATTAATGTGACTGGACTGTGTATAATATTGAGATTCCTATATTATTCAATCATTTCGTCCTAGATATGCCACACACTTTGGAAAGGGGATAAAAAAGTGTTGTTAATAAAGTATTGATTGATTCTAGTAGCAAATGTACGTTATCTTCATACGCAATTTTAACTCTGAACAAATAAATTTTTTTACGCAAAAACATTAACAATTTTTAAGTTTATTAACGAGGGATTTTTTTCTTTTCAAGCGAGGGGGACGAGGGAGCGGCTTAAAAGATGTCCCAATAGACACCTTGATTTAAACAATGAAAATTTTCTTTTTACGTATTAAGCAGGTAAACAATTACATGTGAACAACAACAAATGAATAAGTGTAAAACAATAGGTACTTATGTACGTTGTTGAAATTCAAAATGTTTTTTCGCATTGTTATATGGCATTGTTTAGTTCAATATAGTGCATCAATTTGTACAAAGTAAAAACTTTTATCTTGAGAAAGCGTATTTTGATGTTCGAAAGCTTTCTGCGATTTTAAAGTGATTTTGAGATTTATTTGGATATTTTATTGATATTGCCAAAAGAGCGACCACAAAGGATTCTCTCTTGGCAATCAGATTTTCGTCATGAAGCCCATTAAAATGAAGATAGCTTCACTGACTAATTGGCTGCGAGTGAAATTGTAAGTATCTTTGTATTACCTTAGGTATTTTTCTCGAGTAGAACTTAAGCAGTATATTGGTACAGCTACACTCTACGTTAATGAGTAATGGCAACGGCTTTGGCGATTTTTTTGGCGCACTTCTAAAGTTGCCAAGTAAAGAATTATTTCCTAACTCTAATGTCACATTTTTTTTTTCTTTTTACAACACACTTTTTAAACATATTTCAGATCGTTTTAAAAAGTATATTTTTAAAAAACTTTCACAAAAAGTAGTAAGCTTAAGCACATATCAAAACACATTTGTGAACCAGCAGAGAAACTAAGCTACGAATGGTAAGAATAACCTGAAACATCAATTACACTAAATAAAGTGAGCATGTTGAAAAAGGAAAAAGATTTACAAAAGAAAAAAAGCAAGAAATAATACCTGATAAAGTCAGAATTCTCTCGTAAAAAAATAATGAAAACGAAAATGGTCAAAAAAACAAAACTCTTAATCCTGTCATGAAAACTATTATAACAAAATAAAAATTCCACAACTGTCAAAATACAAATAAAAGGACCAATGGTCTCACAGAAAACGATTTAAAAGGACCAATGGAATCAAAGGATATTTTTAAAACAAAATAACCAATGGGAGGAAAGAAAAAATTTCAAACGAATCAATGAAATCAAACGACTTTAACGGATTTTGGAAGAACTTTCTAGAATATTCAAAATGAAAATTAAAAGTTTCCGTTTGCCGAGGTTGCCATGAAAACCACAACAACAGCAACGAAAAATGGGTTGCCTTAATTTATCGTAACTCGTTACAAGAAGTGCGCCAAAAAAAAATCGCCAAGCCGTTGCCATCACTCATAAACGTAGAGTGTAGCTGTACCAGTATATTTATAAATGAATTACATCTCTTACGTCGTTCAGAATTTAAAAGTAGACATTTGAATTTAAGAAACGTTTTAAAGCATTACATTACATCATTTTCAGATGTATTTTAATTTTAATTCAGGTTATTATTCAATTACGTCATTTCATTGATATAAAAAGAGTTTATCATTTCATAATTTAAATAAAACTATATAATTTTTTTGTCATAAACAATTTTAAGTAATTTTAAAATAACGAATTTAGAAAAAAGTGCGTTGGATAGACTTAGATGTATTGATTTGTTTTCATATTCATTTTTTCCTTTATACCGAAAGAGTGTGCGTGAATAAAAAACAATGTTCGATTAACAGTTTTGCTTAAGTTTGCAGTCAATTGTATCATACATATTTGTGATAATTTTTTTATTTTTAATAATGTACCTTCAAGTACGAGGAAAATCAAAAACTAAATTCAATAACGGCATAAAATACGTAAACTAACTCTTCTGTTGACAGTTTCTGGTTTTATTTCAGTTGCAAGCCGAGCAAACCTGCAGACGTTGAACGACAGGGATTGTTGGATGATTACGACGTCGATGAAGACTCGATCCAGATGTATGACGGAATCGAGAACTTGGAGCCAGAGCTCCAGTTGCCCCGCCCAGACAGGGAGGCCTCAAATGTCTCATTGGACACACGCACTAAGATCAATGCCATCAATAAGTGGATCGATGAGAGCCTGAAGGCCACACATGTGCATGCACATTATAACATCAATGATACTCTAGTGCCTGCCAAAAAGACCCTTATTGCAGACGAAGACTTCGTCGCAATCACTAGGAGCTTGTCGTGGGGATCACTCTAAAAGTGAATGAAAAAACTGACTATGGACATATTTACCGATTTTGACTAACCTCTATGTGACTCATGATCTAAGACACCTATTAGTGACATCGAACTTTTGACTCACGATCTATGACACTCGACATTTGACTTTTACTTTCTGGCTACATTTTCTGTTCGACTGAAGGAACTTCAAGCATCATCGTTTTCAGCACACAAGCCTCCAATAGGAATCATCCATAATTTCAAAACATTCAATCACATGAAAGCCAGCGATAGATTTACATTATAAACAACAGCCTTTCATATGCCATTCTATCATTTTAATTTTAGAACAATAAATATTTCTTACCTCCATTCTGTTTGTCTTTTTTGTTAATCAATTCATGGACACAAAGCTGGTTTTATTTATATTTAAGAAGCCATTACGTGGCTAGCCCGGCGGTGCTCGTGCCCGTGGTGTAAAGTATAAATTTGGTGTAAAATGTTTCCGATTTTACGAAAAACGAACTTAACAATCCCAGTCAAAATGTTTTTATTTTTTGCTCTCCTTCGCTGAAATGGAATAGGGCAGGAAATGTAATCTGTTTTTATTTTTATTTTAACGCGGAAGGGCAGAAAATGGAATCCGTTTATTTTTGGAAAGCGAAAAGTTCACCACGTGACATCACAATCTCTTGCGAAAATATAAAAGAAAAAAAGAAAAGAAAACGTACAAGGTATATATATATATATGGTGTAAAAATTTTCCGCAGATTTCAAATCCTTTAAAATTTTTATTCTACCTTTAACGATCGCTGGGATAGAAAAAATCACTGAAGAACGCCAGTGATAACTTTAGTTATATCTTTTGCTTCACTGTAATCCGTTTCGCAGGAAATCAAAATGAATGAATCTCGAAACAAACGAAGGTCATTCGAATGTGTTCTCTCCCATTCTAGAGACGGGAGATGAAAAAATTTGGCATGGTTCCAAAGGCTGACGTTAAGTTGACGTGTGAGCGAAAAGTCTAAATTTTTATGCTTCTTCATTCCGCGGAAGAAGGAAGAATGGTGACAAAACTATTAAATTCATCTAAAAATGTTCTAGATTAAATTTTAAAATTCGCCTCGACTCTAAAATTGCAAAAACATAACTATGTGCCAAATCTCCTTACTGTAAGTGTCATTGATTTGTCAGGACTTTTGAGTCCAAGAAAACAAACATATAAACAAACAAACACTTCCTTTTATAATATTAGAGAAAAATAAAAGAAATGTTAAAAAAAGTGTTATTTTTGATACAAAGTTCCATCTTCTTTTTGCTGCTTGGTCTCGGAACAAATTTGCCATAGTAGTTTTCAAGAAATTACATGTTTTTTGACTTGTATAAATGGATGAAACTTGAAACAAAAATTAAACAAAAGTCGTGTCATGCATTAAAAAGTTAGTGTTTCCATCTCACCACACCTAAAAGAGTCAAATAAAAATGTTGAGTTGTACAGTATCTTTTGTGGTTCGATTAATGCAAGGAAAGGATTAATCGCACTAAAGAAACACTACATGTGTTAAACAGTTGGTTGAAAGAAACTTTTATTTTAAGGAGCTATACATTTATAGTAGGACATTTTAAATTAATTTTTTATTTAATGTTATATAAAATTAATGAGTAAATTTCTATAACACAGCATGGAAAGAATTTAAGGAAAAAACTGAAGTGCCTCAGAGGGAGAACACACAGTTCCTATTTTATTTAACACTGAAGTTATAAAGTTAACATTTATTTTTCTTCTTGATATGTACGAAAACAATTTAAATAAATTGTGAGCATAAAAATATCTAAATTTTATTTTTAACGCCACTCATTTGAAATGTACAAAACGCAAAGCAGTGTAGTCAGTTACGAAACAAAAAATTTTGGGCCTAAACACTATCGCCAAAAGAAAGAGTGATTAGGAAATGTGGCAAACCGATGGAAGAAACATTTTCGTCCAGCAATCTTCTTGGAGACGATTCTGATAGAATAATGTCTGCCGCGCGTGTGCATTGGGCTCATTGTCGCCACTCTGAATATTCTTTAGGCACTCTAGGATTGACCACTGCTTGCTAACCCCCGGTGATTGCTACGAATAGTCATTCTGGTTTGCTATTCGTAGCCTATTGGATAACAGCCATCACGGCGTTGCCTGCTGTTGTCGCTTCGCAATCCAACACCACGGGCAACGCTCATTGTCAAATGCGGACAAATTCGAATTGCGAAGAGATCCAATCGGCGTGACATCACACTCTCTTCCAAAAATATAAATATTTATTGAAAAATTATTTATTAAAAGAAAATTAAATGAAACGGTGTAAAAAAATCTGGTGTAAAATTTTCCGCAAATTTCAAATCCGTTGAAATTTTCAATCTATCTTTAACGATCCCGATGTTACAAAAAAGAACTAAACAATGCCAGTCAAAATGTTTTTTATTTGTTTTGTTTTCCTTCGCTGGAAGCGTTTGAGTGCAGGAAATGGAATCTGATTTTCCGATAGCGAAGGTCATATGGGAAAAATATAAAAGTTAGGATTTAAAAATTATTTATTTAAAGAAAATCGTATCATTAGGTATCAATCTATTGTGAAATTTTCAGCAGATTTCAAATCCGTTGAAATTTTTACTCTATCTGTAGCAGTGTAGGAAAGTAGTTGGCAAACTCATTAGTCAAAAAAACCAAAGGTAAACAGTACAACGATTAAGATTTCTTTTGAGAGCCAAATTTCTTTTCAAGTACCATGTTTTTAGTAGTCAGCTTAAACTAGCTACTAACATTAAATAAAACTAGACATGGCATAAGAATGATAAACTTATTTATTGAAAAAAAGTATTTCTTACATTAAAATAAAAATACGACAAAACACGCATTTAATGTGAACAATAAACTTGCATTTCCTTGGGAAATTTGGATAAGTCAAGTTTATATGTCGTTGTTTTTAATTTCAAGCAGGATTCCAGGTTCTCATCAATAAGACGATTTCTCAATTGACTTTTGATAAGGTTCAAGTTTAAAAAAAAAAGTGTTTGCATGAATATGTAGAGCTAAAGAGTGAAAGAACAGTAAAAGCGAGTTTTTTCAACTGATCATGAGTCAAGAATACTATTCCAGGTGTTGAAAAGTATCTCATATGTGTCTTCCTTCACCAGGTCTTTCAAAGAAGACCACTTTTTCTGTGAACTGATATCACATTTATTTTACTCCAATTTTTTCATATCAGCATTAAGGCGTTCAAATTTTGAGCTCCCTAATTCTTTGTTTATTAACTCCAGTAATTGCATTTCAAAAGCGCCAAAGTCAAAATTAAAGGGAGAAAAATTCAATGTTACGTCAGCACTGAGAGGTTTTTTTTGACAAAGGCTACAGGCTGCTACACACTAGGGATGCCACATCGATGTCGATGTTTTTAAAACATTGATGCTTTTTAAAAAACATCGATGTATTTAACATCGATATATTGGGGTCGATGTTTTTGTAACATCGATGTTTATATTTGTCGATGTTTTTACGTTGTCGATGTTTTATTTTTAAGTAAAAAAAAAGTACCGTAAAAATTTTTTTAAAATAACCAAGTATCATAATTTTTATAATCAGCAAATTGAACATACTTTTAGACCCAAGTGACCAAGTGTGAAGGGTCTGAAAAGTAGGGATACGACATCGATGTCGATGTTTTCAAAACATTGATGTTTTATAAAAAACATCGATGTATTGGAGCCGATGTCATATCACTAGTTGCTAAATGAATAAGAAACGGGGGAAAAAGTTTAAACGCACTGAATTTTAAAAACATCGATAGTTTGGGGGCGATGCATTATCAACATCGACGTTTTGCTGTCGATGTTGCATCCTTAATTGCTAAACCAGTTTTAAGAAATGGAGGAAAAAGTTTAAATACACTGAATTTTAAAAACATCGATGTTTTTGGAACGATGAATTATCAACATCGATATTTTAATTTTGAACATCGTTGTTTCAAAACATCGATGTTTTGCTGTCGATGTCGCATCCCTACTACACACTAGGCCAGTAATTTAGTCGAGTAGCGAGTGAATTAGTAGCTCTACTAAACGACAAAACGGCAAGTGATGAAGTGATTGTTCACACACGGTTTAGTTGGTGTTCGAGTGTCGACTGCTACAGATGATGCCGAGAGCAAAGCTGAATCGCGATTAAAAAGATTATATGAAATAGAGTATATGGATGGATGTATCATGTATACATATTTGCGTCCTAAGTAAATAAAAGCGATGAAAAAGTTAAAATTTTATCTAAAAAAAATTCCGTACACTTAAATGAAGTTAGTATTATTTTACGAAAGAGAAGTGATTAGTCATATCACTTTTCACTCAGCATTTAATTGAACCCGAGCAAGGCTGGGTTATTAATTCTGCTAGTTTAAAAAGAAATACAAAATACTTTCTTAATGTTTTTTTATTTTTTGTTTGATTTCCTTCTCGTGAAACTCCGCTATTCCCATCGCTTTTTCAAACTCATCGATTGCAACTGCCTTGGATGCTTTATTTCTGTGCAGGGAAGACTTCACATTTCATAAGCACTCCTGTTCCACATAAGCAGTAACAAATTTAACCGTAGTATCGTCACTCCAACGAATCATGTTGCCGTTAAAAATGTTATTTTATTAAGAGAATAAAAACATTAAACATTTAAATAGAACATATTTACTGACTATAGAAAAAGAATGAATTTTTAAATTATACAGCGATGAAAACGATCCGCGAGACAGACGATCAACAAACTGTTGCAAAACCATATGTGTACTATGCATATTTTAACAAAAAATACACAAGAAAGAGACCTCGCGCAATGAAAACGAATATCTAATGAACTCTACTAAACAGATGTGTTCACACCTGTCAAGTGGCATGATAGTGGTGAGGAGTGGGGTTGGGTCACTACTCGACTGCCTACTATCCATTTGACTTTATCGAGTTCACTAAATCGTTTTACTAAACTAAACGACTAAATAGTTTTGTCCCAACTCGTTTAGTTACTAAATCACTCGCTACTCGACTAAATTTCTGACCTAGTGTGTAGCAGCCTTAACGTCGCTATGCTGTTTCTGAATTCCTGAAACCTCTGTAGAAAAGCTTCCCACATATTTAAAATTGTTGTTTTGAAATAATGAATGTCAAATACGGGTTATTTTCTTGGCGATGTTTCAGCCGGCTTGGAAAATGAATTAATGTTTCTCTTTCAAAATCTTGAAGAAAATGGGATAATTTGTTTTCGAATGAAATGACTTCTTCCAGCATCGAAAAAATTGTGTTTCCTTTCCCTGTAGTTTACGATAAAGCAACGGCAGCACTGCCTATTGGGCTCTGTTTGGCGACCATTGCGTGCGTGTGCCTTAGAACCTGTTCAACCACTTTTCAATGGGAAAACAATCGCTACATCTTAAAATGTTGTAGCTTCACAGTGCAAACTAGTAACCCTACAGACTACCGCCCGTGAGAAAAAGTAGGGAGTCGATTTGATTCATTTTGAAGGACGTCGTTTGACCGATTCGTTCACTTTAAAGATTCGATTCAATTGAACGAATCACTCAATTAAGTCCAACCTCTTTCTCAATTTGGTGTGACGGCATGTATTCAAAAGTGTCTCTGTGGATTCCAAGAGCAAACATTTTAAGCTTTCGTTTTAATGGTAAGACATCATTTTTTAAATTTTTTATCAACCAGAAGTATTGGCTTTTCAGTGGTAAGCTGAGTGTGCATTTACATGCAGTAAAAAAAATTGGACTGTCAAAAGGCGCAGTTGGTTCAAACTCTAAATAAAGATGCCCGCTACAGTAAATTTTATGTTGTTATTCAGTTTAAGCTAATCCAGTGTAAAGTTCTTGTGATAGTAATTGTAATTTGGTAATCTTTTAAAATTAACGCCGTACTAGAGCAACAAAACGGGCTATTGACGATTGTCCGGGAACAATCCCCTAATGGAAATATCCGAGAACACTACCACATAATTTTGAACCACGGTCCGCACCATCTAAGCTGGCACCCCACTCTCCAAACTTCCACACCAACCCAACGTGAGGACTTTCGGCAACAATAGATTTACGGTGCACCAGCCGCCTCTACATTATACGTATACAACCAACCATGCACTGACCTGGATTCGAACCAGGAACCTTCCGATATAGAGGCTAACACCTAAACCACCAGACCGGTTTGTCGGAGATTGTAATTGTAATAAAAGGTACTTTGAATCTGCATATTTTTGTTCTTGATTTATAGTGGTATTCAAGCAAAACTCATTGGTATATTTGGTATCTTTTTATTAACGTTCATTTAGGAACGCAGCGGGCGTTTACCCATCAAGGGAAAGGGGGTTTTGAAGGGGGAGATCCTATGGGACTTTATTCCTTTTCAAAATTATTTTGGAATTAAAAAGCTATCAAAAAAAACTATCGTCTCATGAAAAAATTGGAATAAGTACAACATCAAGACGGCGAATGAGCATATCAGTTCAATGAACTTTTAAGAAAATCTTTGCACCTTAAAGAGTATCGTAAAAAACGATTTGAAAAAAATGACCTGACGGTTATTGCTAGACTTTCCCGAGATGACTCCCCCCCCAAGTCGGTATCTTTTTGTTGGTCTCACGTTTTGTTGGTGTGGAAGTTTGGAGTGTGGTGTGTCAACTCAAGTGTTGCCTCATCATCTGACCGTGGTTAAAAATTACGTGATGTTCTCCTCGGCTCTTTCCCTTAGGGAATTGATCCCGGACCGTCGCTAATAGCCCATTGTATTGCTCTAGTACGACTTTAATAAAAAAAATTACCGATTCCTATTTGAATTCAACTTTAAGCTGAACCTTTCAATTTATATTGACGCTTATATAAATTCTATTAGCCTGTTTGTTCGTGATTTTAAACACCATATTGTTGCGCAGATTTATAGAAGGTAGGCTAATTAATCTCTTCGTGTAAAAGGCGAGCGAGTACAAAAATTACTGATCTCAACTCGAGACTTTTTTTATTCACTTGAACTAAGTGATACATCTGCTTTTATACATTTTCCGAAAATGACTCGCCGACCAACCGGTATAGTGGTTAAGGTGTTAGCCTCTAGATCGGAAGGTTCCTGGTTCGAATCCGGGTCCGGGCATGGATGTTCGTAAGCGTATGGTGTAGAGGCGGCTGGTGCACCTTAAATCTGTCGTGGCCGAAAGTCCTCACGTTGGGTTGGCGTGGAAGTTTGGAGAGTGGGGTGCCAGCTCAGGTGTTGCTTCGTCATCTGACCGTGGTTCAAAATTACGAGGTGTTGTCCTCGGATCTTTCCCTTAAGGGACTGATCCCGGACCGTCGTCAATAGCCCGTTGAGTTGCTCTAGTACGACGTTAACTAAAAAATTACCAATTACCAAATTACCGAAAATGACTCGAATATTCGTGAATTCGAAAGTTCTAGAAATTAACATATGTATATTCTTGAAGAAGTGAGAAACAAACAGAAAGTAAACTTTAAAATGAAATCTAACTTTTCGGCCACTTGCCTATAGTGGGATTGGAACTCCGTATCTTCCGCTTCGCAGGCAGGTTGAATACCGACTGAGCCACGATATTCAGACGAAGTGAAAGTTTCGTTACATTTCCCCCTCCTTAAGACGAAGCAGCTTCCCTCTGCAGCCTGATCTGGCTCCTCGTAACAGGTCCCCTGGAAATGCTGTGCCCTCTTCCGTCATCTAGTTGTTTCTTTGGATCAAGATAGGATTTTAACCTTAGGACATGGACTACATCTTTGGAGATCCGCCGTCTGCTATTCTCTTCCATACTTTCTACTTCGTATGTTTCGTCATATAGTCGTCGTGGTATTCGATATGGTCCGAAATAACGTCTTAGGAGCTTTACGGACAGTCCAACCTTTCGTACGGAGACCTAGACTAAGTCTCCGATGTTGTAGTTGACTGGTCGATGTCTCTCGTCGTATCGTCGTTTATTAGTTTGTTGAGCGTCGAGAATGTGTATTTTTGCAAGCTGTCTAGCTTCCTCTGCCCTGGTGATCAGGTGTTGCACATAATTATCGTCGAGATTTTCTGTATTGAGCGGAAGAATTACGTCTAGAGGTGTCTGGATATCTCTGCCATGAATGAAAAAAAATGGACTTAATCCTGTGGTGTCTTGTTTTGCCGAATTGTAGGCAAAAGTCACAAAGGGTAGGATGGTATCCCAATTCTTTTGCTCGACGTCTACGTACATGGACAACATGTCTGCCAATGTCTTGTTAAATCTTTCTGCCAAGTCATTGGTTTGTGGATGGTAGGATGTTGTCAGAAGATGAGACGTCTGGCACAATTGATTGATGTCTTTCACAATATTGTATAAGAAGGTACGTCCTCGATCACTTATCATTTCTCTGGGAGCACCGTGCCCATGTCTTCGACTATAAATTTAGCGATTTCCGTGGCCTCAGTAGTTGGTAATGCTTTTGTTATTGTGAACCTCGTAAGGTAATCTGTACAAACAATGATTTAGCGGTTTCCGTTTCGGGTAACTGTAAAGCGTCCAAGTAGATCTATCCAAATTTTGGCAAATGGTATGTCAGGGATTTTTATCGGATGAAGTTGCCCCGGTGGCAATTGTGGTTGAAATTTCAGTCTTTGACATTCTCGACAATGTAGCACATATCGGCGTATGCTCCTATATAGTCCTGGCCAATAGTATTTCCTCCTTATTCGGTCGTAGGTTTTGTCGAATCCGAGGTGCCGGTGGTTGGGGCATCGTGAAGACTCTTGTAAGACATCGCTGCGGAGTTGTTTCGGTACTACCAAGAGCCATTGCTATCCCATAGGTTCATAGTTTCTTTTGTAAACCACACCGTTTCTCAGTTGATAACTTCGGTATCCGTCACCTCTTTTAAGAATTTTAACTATGGGATTCAGCTGCTTATCTTTTAGCTGCTCTTTTCTGTAATCTGTGATGGCTGAAAGGAAAGGGATTTCATCACTGTTTTCGTTTACTGTTTCGAGAAGAGGCTTTCTCGACAACGAATCGGTATCGGAATGTTTGTGACCGCTCTTGTAGACTATGGTGATGTCGTACCCCTGCAACCTTAAAGCCCATCGTGCAAGTCTTCCAGATGGGTCTTTAACATTGGCTAGCCAGCACAAAGTGTGGTGATCCGTTACTACGGTAAAGGGTTTTCCGAAGAGATACGGTCTGAATTTACTGATCGACCAGACGTAAGCAAGGCACTCCTTTTCGGTAAAAGAATAGTTATTTTCAGCGACTGTCAGAGACCTGGATGCGTAGGCTATTGGTTTTTCCTTGTCATCTTGGATCTGTATTAGTACTGCACAGATGCCATAACCACGTACATCTGAATGTATCTTCGTTTCTGCATTTGGAAGGAAATGCCCCCAAACAGGTTCACTTGTTTGTAATTTTTTTGAGAGTTGAAAAAGATTCATTCTGTGAAGTACTCCAAGAAAACTTCACATCTTTCTTCAATAAATCATGCAGTGATTTTGCAATATCGGCGAATTTTTTGACAAATCGCCGTTAATACGAGTACAGGCCCAGAAAACTTCGAACATCTGCGATATTTTCTGGAACAGAAAAAAATCTTTACAGCGGCTATCTTTTATTGATCGGGATAGATTCCATGATCAACAAGGTGTCCCAGTATCGTCAATTTCTTTTTTCCAAATGAGCATTTGGTGGAATTTAGCGTCAATCCGGCCTTTTGGATACATTTTAAAACTTTCCTCAAGCGTATTTGATATTCTTGGAAATTCGGTGCATACACAAAGATGTCATCTAGGAAGCAAATATGGTAGGACAGATATTTCACTTCAGGCCTCGTAGTATCGTGTCCATCATCCGTTCAAATGTTGCGGGGGCGTTGCATAATCCGAATGGCATGACTTTAAATTCATAAAGATCATCTGACGTTACAAAGGCTGTCTTTTCTCTATCTTTGTCATCAACCTCTATTTGCCAGTAGCCGGATTTTAAATCCCTCATAGAGAAAAATTTTGTACCAGCTAAGCAATCCAAAGCGTCGCCGATGCGTGGTAGTGGATAGAAGTCTTTTTTAGTGACATTGTTCAATCTTCTGTAATCGACATAAAAGCGCCATTCACCATTTTTCTTTTCACAAGTACGACTGGAGAGGACCATGGACTGTTTGATGTCTGTGTCACGTCTTCTCTTAGCAGTCGTTGTACTTCGTCTCCAATCACACGTCTTTCAGTGGCTGATATACGGTAGGGTCACTACTTGATTGGGACGCTGTCACCTGTGTCGATATTGTGTTTCACAGCATTACCACTGAATTTATTCGATTGCCTGTTAAAGTCGAAAATGTCACTAAATTCTTCCAGCGGATTCAATAACTCGTCTTCTTCAGTAGTAGTCAACTCAGTACCTAAAATTTCTTTTAATTTTTCTCGTGTTAATCGGCTTCTAGAATTGTGTCTCTTAGAACCTTCTCGATCTTCATCACTCAAAGAACAAATTGCATCATTTGTTACTGTCGTTAAGCAAGCTATGTTCATTTCCTTTGGTATCAGTTGGGTTCGTCGAGAGAAATTTGTTACCCATACTTTACAACAGCCATTTTCAACGTTAACGATTGTGTCTGGTATTTTTCTTTAACTTCGTTGTAGTATACGTCGGAGGATTTTCTGCAACTGCGTCCTTACCTCCTGGACAGGTCGCCTGAATTAGTTTTTCTCATTTGGTCGGCTTGGAGAATGGCTGAAGCGGCGAACAGGTGACTGTGACTATCGGCGGTTGAAGGAGCGGCGAGGATATGGTGAACTACTTCTGAAATTGGAAGAAGTAGGCTGTACATGCTGTACATAGTTGTCTTCAAAGCTGTGTAGGAACTCAGAGTCAATTTCTCGTCGAGGGTTAGATGTTCTGATGGCTCTTGTATCTGCATATATTTGTAGTCTCTCCCTACAGTACCTCAGCACGTGTCCTGGGCGTCCGCAAAGGTAGCAGATAGGCACATTATTGACAGCTCTCCACAGGTCTGTTTTACGCTGTGGAACGGTGCTGTTACTGGCCTCACGTCTTGACTGTGACCTAACTGGAACTGAAAATCGGCAAGGGGCGTTGCGTCTTCTTGGACCTGTGAGTAGTGCTAGAGCTTCCATAACTTCTTCCCGGACCAGCGATGCTATGTCCGTTGGTGATGCTTGGCCGTCGTTCGTGTAGTTTTGCACTTTCGGTAAGAGCTTTTGAAGCTCTTCCCTGACAAGTGTACGTAACAGCGATCTTATGTCAACGATGTCTGTTTCGGCCAAAACTGCAGAAACATTTGGCAGCCTCTGAAATCTTGGTCGGGTGATACGTCTTCGTCGAGGCTTTCTATTTGACGTTTCACAAAAGCATCGACGATCTCATTGTCCTGAACCAACAGGATCTGGTGCAAGTCCTCTGCAATCCCCTTCATGAGAGGGCTACTTTCTCGACATCTGACATGGAAGGATAAACTTTTCGGCATAGAACGAGTACGTCTTGGATGTGTGATTCAGACGTCTCGCCAATTTGTTGAGCACGTATAATCATCAGTCTCTCAGCTTGACGCTTTATATCATCTGTTTGGCAAAACGTGTTGTTCAGGGAATTCCTGAACGAAGTCCAATCAGTAAAATTGTCCTCATTGTTATCAAACCATTGTCGGGCTGTTCCGGCGAGGTAGAATATGACATTTGCCAGACACATCTGTTCTTCCCAAAGGTTATAGCTGACGATTCGTTGAAAGTTCGTGTACCACCGGCGAACATCTGGTTGGTCGTCTCCAAAGAATATGCATGGACTTCTGGGTTGCTGGTAGGTCAGGAACGACATCGCTACGATAGTGACTGGGGTGGAGCTGGCAACTGGGAGCTTTTGCTGAGTGTCTTCATGGTCAGACATTTTCCTCGGGCCTCTACTTGGATCTGGTAAAGAGCCAAACTCAGGAGGGAGTCCTTGTGTGAAAACGTAGACTTCTGCGAAGTTCTTCCACTGCATTTATTTTACCCGGCGCCTCCGCCAAACTGTCGAGTAGATTTATAGTAGGTTGACTAACCTCTTCGTGTATATTTGCAAACGCCGAACGAGGACAAAGATTTCTGACCGCAACTCGAAACTTTTCTATGCATTTGAACTGAGTGATACATCTGCTTTTATACCTTTTACGAAAATAACTCGAATATTCGAGAATTGGAAAGTTCTAGAAATTAACATAAGCATATTCTTGAAGAAGTGAGAAACAAACAGTGGTAATAGTAATTTTAGTTAACGTCGTACTAGAGCAACACAACGGGCTATTGACGACTGTCCGGGATCAGTCCCTTAAGAGAAAGATCCGACGACAACACCTCGTAATTTTGAACCACGGTGAGGCAACACCTGAGCTGGCACCTCACTCTCCAAACTTCCACACCAACCCAACGTGAAGACTTTCGGCCACGACAGATTAAATGTGCACCAGCCGCCTCTACACCACACGCTTACAAACATCCATGCCCGGACCAGGATTCGAAGCAGTAACCATCCGGAGAAACAAACAGAAAGGAAACTTTATAAAGAAATCTACTTTTAGGTCACTTGCCAGTGGGAATGGAACTCCGGACCTTCCGCTTCGCAGTCAGTTGCAATACCGACTGAGCCACGATATTCAGACGAAGTGAAAGATCCGCTACAATATTATAATCTCGACCACTGGATTTTTGTCACGAAATGAAATACTTCAGTACTTGCACTTTTAAGATTTCAATTATTCACGTTTGTGGGAACTTTTATTAAAAACAGTTAAAGATTAAAAACAACTGTCATATTAGGTGAATAAAACGTTCCCCTGCCGTGGTGATACATATTCCCTTGTTATAATGTGCAATTTTTTTTCGTTTTCGTACGTAGAAAACATTTCTCATTTCAGAACAAATCATTTTCCATAAAAAGGTTTCGAGAACATTTTCATTTTCTACTATTATAACGCGTTGTAGCATATATTGTTGTCTAGAAGCACAATCCCCGTTCTAAAATGAGTGTTAATAATGTTTCAGAATACTTTAAGTCAAAGCTCTAATTATCCACGGAGTAGCAAAAAGATAACAGTAGTGACAGATCCCCCCCCCCCCCCCGAAACAGTACTGCCAAAATGCCCTTGAACTGAAGGAAATAAGGATGTGGTATAGAGAGCGCTGTTATCGCAACGAAGCTGAAGAGCAACAAACCATTAGATTAAATTGATAAGTGTTGAGAAACTCTGAAAGCATTCTGTTTACTGAGCTGGAAGGGCCACTGCGAATTATTTTCCTTGTTCAGATTTCTTAGATGTGTTCCATACGCAGGCACGGATTTTCAAGTGAGAATAATTATAGTATTCTATCAATACTGTGCAGAGATAAGGTCATTATTTACGTTTAAATGTATCAAATCATTCAAATCTGACCCCTACCAGCTTCTGTACATCAAATTACATTTTTATTTGTTCTGTTCCTTGCTTGAACTTTGTTAAAAAAATTTTCATTTTGTAATTTGTAGGAAATGTAACATTAACCATTTCACAACTACTGTAATAAATATGTTAACATTTCTTCCGAACATTACGATGTATGGTGCTGTACCGGTAGGTCTAGAACCTGCGGATAATGCAAATAGTTCTACGAAATTCACCCGCCAGAATGTTGTGGTGAATAGTTCAGTGAATTCAAAAGCAATTTTTTTGTGACCTTCCTGCTCAAGCTGGAAGTTTATTATGTACTGCATCTATTGTACATTCGGCCTGTATGTGTTCCTCACTGTGCCCTTAAACTGAAGGACCGGACTTTGCTTGCGAAACTGAGTGCCGGTGATGTTATTGCATTAAATTTGATAGTCAACAAAGATTTCTTGTACTGTTGGCAAAGGACAGTCAGGTCTAATAGCAGGCACAGGGGTAACACTTGTGTAGCTTTCATGAAGATGATTAGTTGCTTTCTCTTCAAAAGTACTTGAAGCTTTATTTCGATAGGTTCCTCTAAAATTACCATCTGGATGTTGAAATAGGGATAATCCTGTACCCATGGAAAGAATCATGAGCTGTAGTAGAACTTTTATTGTGGTCAATATTATCAACCACACTAGTTGTGAAAAGCCCTCTTTTTAACTGAAGAGGAACGACAGCATTTTCCATGTGATACAGGTGACATATTTCATTTCCAAGTTCTGATGAAAGGTCTATCACTCCGTCTTATGCTTTTTTAATCCGAGCTCGTGAAGATCTTCAACTAGTTCACGCTTGCTAGTTCTTTTTATGAATTTAAATACCTAAGTATATAGGCAAATGGGTTTCTTGTTCTCGATTGTGCTTGTAGACTGTTCCAGAATGATACTCCCCGATGTTTCACCAAACTGTTATACATTCGTAACTGTGTAACAGTAGGGATAGGTTGGAGTTAAAAAACTTAACTGTGCTGTACAACTAACAGAGGTGCTGGTACGAAATTTTCCTGACAGGTTTCTCCAAACCCATAGAAGAGGTTTTTCATTTTAAAAATGTCTCTTCTAACTATATTTGCTGCTTTGGCAAGATGAATAACGTCACTATCTGTATTGTATTCACAAGCTTTCTTCAGAGCTAATCCAACATCATTATTAAATAATAACATCACATCTCGACCTTGCTTATGTGCTTTCATGTCAGGAAAATATGCAAGTACTCTGTTTTTAACTACCATGTTGTTTCATCCTCATGGTGTACAGTTTACATAGATCAACAAGTTTAAATAGGGATTTCATTGTCGCTACGAGCATCTTCGATGTATGATACAAGTTCGGCAAATGCAATACCATGGTTAGTTTGTTCTATTTCAGTTTCTTGTATGTTCTTTTGTCTCTTGCTCTGTTATATAATGATACGAGGCATCGAACATAATACAAGGCATTTAATGTAATAAGATCAGCTACACTTAGTTTCGCAAGCGAAGTCCTGTCCTCTAGTTTAAGAGCACAGTGAGGAATACATACAGGTCGAATGTACAATAGATGCAGTACATAATGAACTTCCAGCTTGAGGAGGCAGGTCACAAAAAAATTACTTTTGAATTCACTGAACTATGCTTTTGAATTCACCATAACATTCTGGCGGGTGAATTTCGTAGAACTATTTGCATCATCCGCAGGTTCTATCTTCCATTTCTGAGCTCTTTGAAGTTTTGTCTTATTGAACTGCAATCTACATGATTCGTGAAAGTTTGCTTTATGTTGTACCAATGTTGCCTCGACCACTTCTGCATCATCGAAACGTTCCGGATTTATTATCCTTGGTAAACACACTGCAATACTAAACTCCACAAGTAAATCAGAAATTGTCTTATAACAGTTCCCTTTTCTTCACGCTTACTGTTTTACTTACTGTCTGCTGGACACCGAAGAACTTCAGACTTGTCTTCTTGACAGATAACACACTTGTTCCATTCTGTTTCTTTGAATTGTCCAGATGTATCAGTATTGAATGGATTAATCAGCTTAATGCATTACATCTACATTTTTATCTTATGTTTCTTCTTATCGCGTCACCTGTGGAAAAAGTTAATATAAAAATATAATTATGATATGCACACATGTTTATAGCATCAATTCGTGCAAAATAGCATATAATACGTTATAAACATCACCAAATGACAATAAAAAAGGAGCACATGAAATATACTCAGAGGCCGCCATTTTGTTATAAATAGAATATATACATTTATAACAAAAATAGCTATATTATTAAAAAAATTTATATACTTAGCGGCTATATTATTATACTTAGCTATACAGGGTGGTCCCGAATTCATGGTACAAACTTTAATGGTAGGTACAGGACATTGTAACAATGATTTATTGTATAGGAATGTATAGTCGCAAGTGACGCGGTGAGGCGTAAACAGGGGAAATAAAAGGAAAGAGAAATGGAGTGATCGGTTGGTGTCATTGCCGGTAGAGGGCAGTAGATGTCTAGTCGCTGTTGAACATGATGCATCGCAGTAGGGAAAAGCGCCATTCACAATTGTGCTGCCGTAGACGATGGGTGACTTTACGTATGCAGAAAAAGCAGACATGCATTACATGTACGGCCGTGCAAATGGTAACGGCAGAGCTGCGTTACGAATGTATCGCGCGGAGTATCCTGATCGACGAATGCCGGATCATAGAATTTTTCAACGGTTACATCGTCAACTTTGTGAAACAGGTGCGTTCGACGTCAACAGACATGGCGCTGGTCGAGTAAGAGCTGTACGCACTCCAAGGCTGGAAGAAAGCATCTTGAACATTGTGGCTGATAGACCCGAGTCAAGCACAAGAACTGTTGCGCGTGACGTAGGTGTGAGTCATCAGACTGTATGCAGAGTGTTAAACGAAAATCGCTTACACCCCTTCCATTTTCAGAAAGTACAAGCATTGAATCCGGCAGATTATCCTCGCCGCGTGAACTTCTGCCTGTGGGTGATGCAGCAATGTGCGTTGCAGCCGGATTTCGTAGATTATGTGCTATTTACAGATGAAGCGACATTTTCACGCGAGGGTGTCTTTAATGCGCACAATTCCCATGTGTGGGCAACCGATAATCCACATGCAACGCGTCGACATGCGTTTCAACAACGTTTCAGTATTAATGTGTGGGCTGGTATTGTGAACGACTTTTTGATTGGCCCATACTTACTACCCACGCGACTCACTGGCGGAAGCTATCTTATTTTTCTGAAAGAAGTGTTACCACAACTGCTGCATGATGTTCCGATCGCCATTCGTAACCGCATGTGGTTTCAGCACGATGGGGCGCCAGCACACTTCAGCATTGATGTACGGAATTACCTGAATGCCACGTTTGGTACTCGATGGATTGGGCGTGGTGGACCAGTCCCTTGGCCACCCCGATCTCCTGATTTATCGAGCCTCGATTACTTTTTATGGGGACATCTAAAGCATCTTGTTTATGAGACTCCAGTTGACTCAGATGAGGATCTCGTCGCTCGCTTATCTGTAGCTGCTGCAGGTGTGCGTGAAATACCAGGCATCTTTGAACGTGTACGCCAATCGCTCCACCGACGCTGTCAAGCATGTATCGATACTGGTGGACGCAATTTTGAACAATTACTGTAAACATGACACTTGTCAACAACGCTTTCAATAAAATCTTTGTTTTTCCTTTCGGCCGTTATTTCCTCTGTTTTCGCCTCACCGCGTCACTTGCGACTATACATTCCTATACAATAAATCATTGTTACAATGTCCTGTACCTACCATTAAAGTTTGTACCATGAATTCGGGACCACCCTGTATTATTAAAAATAGCTAAGTACATGCACAAAAAAACAAATACTTACCATTAATTTAATATATGCCCTTTAACATCATCAAATAACATTTTAAAGGAGCACAAAAAATATTCCGAAACCGCCATTTTGAATGTTCGCCATTACTGCCATAGGCGAAATCTGAGATGGCCTCATATCCTAAATTAAATGTTCATATATGTAGTATATATGTGCCCCAATTTGTATACTTCTATCACATCAAAGGCGCAATTCTAACAATTTTTTGCACCGATGTAATCAGGGGAGCAACCAGCAATAAACTATCCCAACATGTCCTGATATAACACTGAATTTATTTTGTTATCGACAAAAGCAATTTGAGTTAAAACCACCGGCTGCAAATGTGGCCCAAACCATGACATATCCCTATCCGAATTGGCGTTTTGGAAAAAAGAAGGCGTTCTTTATGGAGGTCATACCAGTAAGACTTAAAAATCCGTATGGCCATTAAATTAAACTTTTTTGTCCGAAAACAACATCTTTCCAGTTGGTGCTAGTTTCCGGGCAAACTTTAAACGAGAATCAATATGCCGCTTAGAAAGTAGAGGTTTTCCTTTTTACTACTTGTACACAACATTAAGATTTCAATGCAGAAAATTTTTGTAAATGTCTGAGTTTACAAATACAAATAAATAAAATTACTTTATTCCCAAAATGTGGACAATATAAAACATATGATTGCTTTTTTTTCAGGCTTCAGTTCACTCTTCTTTTCTGTGCTTGTATGCATCTCTGTTACGAGGATAAAAAGTGGATCTGATTACTACAGAGCGGCTGTTTTGGAACATGTTCGATTCCAAGATTTTTCTTACCCTCCAAAAGAAATTATTCAGAAAAATTTGGAGATCTATGACATAGCTGTCCAAGCTGCTGCAGTAGATGTAAGCAATTTTTTCCTCTCGAATCTAGTTTTTAAAAGTTCGTTCAACACTTTTTTGTATTTATTAATTATTAATCTTGCCTTCAAATTATCAGTGTGGGGAGTAAACGCTCCAAACTGGAGATAAAATTCGAATAGACAATGATGCATATCTCATCGAATGAACTACGAAACAGTTTTAACTTCGTGACTTAATTGAAAGCTGATATCAGAATAGTAAACATTTAAAGAAAGTTTAACAATTTTAAAATGTTTAAAAATACGTATCCAAGTTTTCCCAAAATATTGCAACTTTTAAAAATATAATAAAGTATTTGAAAAAAGTTGACACGCCTACAGCATATGTGCTAAACTTTCCTAATTTCGTATGTCTATTGATGGCAAAGTATCGTTACACGCAATTTATCATCGTATTTCAATTCGAATGAATGTACTACCCATATGCTCATAAATGGATTTCATACCTCTAAATAGCATAAAATTATCCAATCTGTAACAACCTCTCGTTTATTTTTACTGGTATTAATTCTTATTTTCTTTAAAATGCATGGCAAAAACACATCTGAGATGTTACCACATAAAGATTCAGAGTCGTTAAAAATTTCGAGATGGTGTCTTCAGATTAGCCTTCGAGCAGTGGCAAATCAAGTCAAGTGGGGGCCCCAAGCGGAAAAATTTTTGGGGCCCTCAAACTCAAGTTAGAAAAATAAAGTATTTCAAGAAAATTTTTTATTTAAAAATAAAAAAGGAAAGTAGTCAACAAATTTTCATACCAAAAAAAATTTAATAAATTTATTTAAAAAAAAAAGATTTTTTTTCCCATGAATTTCCGTCTTGCTTTATCTTGCAAATTCGTCAGTTATTTTGGCAGCCAATTCGGTTTAAATTTCTTACTCTATATACAGAATGGCCCTCTATTAATTAATTTTTCTTTTCCCATAGTACTCCTCAAATAATTTTTTACACACTTGAAAACAGAAAACGAACTTGGGATTTTATAAGAGGCGACCGTAACGTTTTGAAGTGGTAGCTGTTACGAGCATCTCAGACGGTGGCTCTGGACAAAATATTTTATTGATTAATGTTTGAAATTGGATGATAGAGTTTGAGTTCGTGATAGTGTACAGGTTGGGTCCTTAATCTTGAGACACCACGGGGTCTCTCCAGAACACTAGAGGCTGATTATCCAACTCTGGTAAGCCCTTCTCCAACAACTCTTTGGTCGAGTAAGGTCCGTAACTCAGGTGAGCTCGAATATTCGATGACCGCTCGGTTAAGCGGGACCCACAGCTTGGTTGAGCTTTTCCAAAATTCACGTCCGCTCCAAATCAGCAGGATCAGCAGCTCAGGTTTGACCTTCTCTACGTCTTGGTCGAGGTACTCCCGGGTCGGGAATTTTTCAGAGTCAACGAACAGCAGTCGTGACTCTCACAGGCTTAGTGTCGCCTTTTCCCAGTGCTTGGATGAGCGCTTATCCCCAGAGAACGGGGTATCGGTAACCGTGAACGGTTGTCCATTGTCTCTGATCAGTTTGATCTCTCGGGTCTGTTCACATCTCCGAAATCTTTTTCGCTTCTACCACGACTCCGAAAGTCCAACGGGGGTTTTGGGGGCCCCTCTCCCTCTCGTTTCATACGTCACACTTGTTCTCTCGCCATTGGATGTTTCCAAATCGGACTGTCCATTGGTGGTTACTTTACCCCTTACGACGGATGAGGCGGGAACTCTTATTAGGCGGGTCGGCTGGAGGAGAGTTCAAAAATCTCTGCTGTCTCCTCTGATCCTGGAAGCAGCGGAAATGAACTTCTGACCTGGGGTTCGTTATCTGCGTCCCGTGGCCGGCCACAAAAACATATCGCTTTCCCTCCGCGACAGAAACCAACTCTTGACCGTCGACTCTTTAACTGCACCAGTCCTGAGCGCTGGGTTCATGCGTTGGCGTGACACCAAAGGCATCTCGTCTTCCGTTCCTTCAACTTCATCGCCTAGCGTTAGCTTTGCTTCCGTCACACGACTCAGTCTGAGAGACATTTCACCTGACAGCCAGAGAACAGTTTGAAGTACAGTCAGTACTCGGCCTGATAGCGGGCGAGAGAATAGATAGAAACGTGTCCTATCTTCTCGGTCGTGTAAATACCTCCACTGCCTATCCACTCATCTCTTTGCTTCACTCTCTCTTCACTCGGCCGGTGTGATCAGTCAAGTCAACAATGATGTGTATGAGTATTCTTGTGTTGTCTGGCGCTATTGGATTCGTTTTCTTCTTTAAAAATGGCTAAATGTAGAAGTGAAGCAACGTTAAAAGTCATTCAAGAATACAAAACACACCTCACACCACATCTTATAAAGATCTATACTCTTTAAGATCATCAGTTACAAATTTCCTTAATAGGGTTGCAGCTCCTCCTCTAACATATCTTCTTCATAGCCACGGTTTTGTCCCCATAATCGTTTTCTATTATTGCTAATTTCATTTGCGATTTCCTCTATTATGGCAGGTAGGATCAAGCTGCAATAGTGTTTAAAATTTTTTTAATTTTTCTCATTTTCCTTCGTCGCGGAACCATGTTTAACTTAACCGTACCCTTTAAACTAATCTCAATGAACTGACTCGTCCCTGTCTCTTCCGCATTGTAATTACTTCTACTTTTGGCGTCGGTCGCCTAATTTTGGCGCTAAACTAACTTGTGCAGGATTCCATTCAGCAGCTGAAAAGGGGTTTGCTCTGAAACCAGGGTCAAACCAAATGTTGGTCCGGGACAAGCCAAACCCTTTGCCACTAGCATTGAGGCAGCATCAAGAAGCCGATTATTTCGCATATCCACTAACAACCTATAATGCTTTAAAAAATCCGCTCCTATAATAGGATGAGAAACCTCTGCAGCTAAAAAATTCCATTCAAAACTTCGAGCAACACCAAAATTTAACCGTAACCCATTCGAACCAAAGGTTTTGATTCTAGAACCGTTTGCTGCATACAAACTAAGGGTATCTAGAAAACTTTCAGGCGAAAGCCTCTTCGGAAAACAGCTGACCTCCGCACCACTATCTACAAGATAACGAAACCCTGTCATAGTGTCGCACACGAAAAGTCGGCTGTTCTGCTGGCTTTCATTTGCCGCCGATTGAACAAACGAGCCACTCAGTTTTCCGAATATTGGCATGGCTGAATACATCTATGTGCCTTTTCCCCAAAACGTTTGTGATACCAACACAACTTGCCCTTTTCAAGACGTTCCATTGAACCATCCCGACTTTTGGGAGTACCACCCCTTACTTGTTTATTGCCCCCAGAATAGCTCCGTCGTCTCTGAAATCCCCTTGATAGCCGTTTAAACTGTACACTCAATGACGCCATTTCAGCTTTAAGTGACTGCAAAGTTACGTCCTCAGCTGCAGCAGCTGAAGCGCTCACCACCGAATTCGAACATTCCGAAACATCACGAACTTTATAGGCAACCGCTGCTAAACTGTCAAGCGAACCCTCTGTACTAACTGAAAGAATTTGCTGAACGTGCACTGGTAGCCTTTGCATCCAAAGTGCACGCAAAATATCATTTGAAAGTTTGCCAGATCACAAATTTTTCATCTCATGCAGTAACGTAGAAGGGCGTCTATCGCCTAAATGCAAGTCTTGCAGCAACAACTTTAAACGAGATGTCTCAGATTGAGAAAAGCGCCTAACAATAGCTTCCTTAATCGTAACATACGGGTTTGCTGGGGGTTTACGAACAAGATCCCGAATTATTGAAAAAACATTTTTATCAACTGCCGAAACGACACAATGAAATTTTGTGTTTGGTTCAGTAATACCAGCAAGAAAAAACTGGCTTACCAACTGTAAAAACCAAGTTTCGGGATCCGAATCCCAGAATGGAGGTGCTCTAAAGGCAACACGAGATACCTCAGGCGCGGCAGCAGCATTTTGATCACTAGAAACAATAGCGGAAATAGGTTCTTTGACCTCAGTATCAGTCTCAGTGTCAACTTGTGCAGGATTCCATTCAGCAGCTGGCCGCCATATCCATCTAACCACTAAAACCGGTAGAAAGTGTCGGCCTCGAAGAAAGCATTAAACGTTCTAAAACTCAACAAACTTTATTAACATAACAAGAGGTAAAAAACTATTCTAAACGTGTGCCACGAGTAACAGACAGCGCGGACACACCATGCTAAGCAGCAGAGAGGTATAAGGTGTATGGGACTGGCCCATTGACTTTTAGAAGGTCTAATTATACCTTGCCGGAGTAGTTCGCCAAATTCCTTCTTAACAGCCAACAGCTTTTCAGGAGATAAACGTCGTGCAGTGGAAAACACTGCGGGACCTTTAGTTTCAATCCAATGAGTCACAGGACGGGGCTTAGGATTTTTAACCATATTTGGGTTTGTAAGTTGTGGGTACAAGGATATAATCTCTGAAAAAGGGGTTTGCTCTGAAACCAGGGTCAAACCAAATGTTGGTCCGGGACAAGCCAAACCCTTTGCCACTAGCATTGAGACAGCATCAAGAAGCCGATTATTTCGCATATCCACTAACAACCCATAATGCTTTAAAAAATCCGCTCCTATAATAGGATGAGAAACCTCTGCAACTAAAAAATTCCATTCAAAACTTCGACCAACACCAAAATTTAACCTTAACCCTTTCGAACCAAAAGTTTTGATTCTAGAACCGTTTGCTGCATACAAACTAAGGGTATCTAGAAAACTTTCAGGCGAAAGCCTCTTCGGAAAACAGCTGACCACCGCACCACTATCTACAAGATAACGAAACCCTGTCATAGTGTCGCACACGAAAAGTCGGCTGTTCTGCTGGCTTTCATTTGCCGCCGATTGAACAAACGAGCCACTCAGTTTTCCGAATATTGGCATGGCTGAATACATCTATGTGCCTTTTCCCCAAAACGTTTGTGATACCAACACAACTTGCCCTTTTCAAGACGTTCCATTGAACCATCCCGACTTTTGGGAGTACCACCCCTTACTTGTTTATTGCTTTTGCTCACCATGTCCAAGGTTTCACGTGCGCCGGGATGCGATAGTCCATGCAAAGTCTGAAAGATACTCTTACGAAAAGAATTAGGAACATATGGACGAATGTGACCAGTGGACACATCGTAAATCACCTCTGATGAAGCCAGTGCTAGTGACCTCAACTCAAGACCAGAATCAGATTCGCGCAGAGATCGCAACTCCTCATCATTGCACTGGGCCTTTGCCAAACTTTCGTAATCAATTTCACCAGAATTTGACAAGTTGATCTCACAAATGCGTGAAAAACTATCAGCCACCGAATTTTCAGCACCAGGCACAAACCTGATATCGGTAGAAAATTGACTTATAAACTCTAAATGTCGAATTTGTCTAGGTGATTGTTTATCACATTTTTGCTGAAAAGCAAAGATTAGAGGCTTATGGTCTGCGAAAATAACACACTCGCGTCCCTCAATCATGTGCCTAAAATACTTGATTGAAGAATAGACAGCTAATAGTTCAATAAGTTTTTCGGCCGAGTTAATAAAGCGAGTGACTCGGCCCAGCGCACTCAGCAGGTGTAAACTAACCTTTAATACTGGCTAGCTTCAATCGATTACTCGCTGCTATTCCAACATATCAACTGTGCAAAGAAATTATCGCAGGAACAGAAAAATGCAATGTGTTCAAACGAAACTGTTAACAATGATAAGTAATAAAATCTTAAAGGTCTGACATCTATACTACTGAGAAAAGATAATGTGGCATCTGGTGTACTGATCACGCACAGAAAAACTCAGGTAAAAACTTAACAAGATTTATTAGTAGCTTAGTATCGTGATGCAAGAAGAATTATAGGCGGAATCTGGCCTATCTGCCAATATTGGCAATCTGGCCTATCTGCCAATATTGGCAATTTGGCCTATCTGCCAATATTGGCAATCTGGCCTATCTGCCAATATTGGCAATCTGGCCTATCTGCCAATATTGGCAATCTGGCCTATCTGCCAATATTGGCAATCTGGCCTATCTGCTAATATTGGCAATCTGGCCTATCTGCCAATATTGGCAATCTGGCCTATCTGCCAATATTGGCAATCTGGCCTATCTGCCAATATTGGCAATCTGGCCTATCTGCCAATATTGGCAATCTGACCAGGATGATCGTCTGGTAGCTGGCCCTAGGGGATTTGCGCCTGATCTGTCGCAAAAGGCGAAGACTGCCTCGGCTTGACGGTTTTGGGTTTTCCGCGTCCAAACAGGGCGTTCAGATCAGGTCCGCACTCTCAAAGTTTCTGAGTCGAAACTCGAAATCTCACGATCGATGTTGATCCAAATCCTTTTAGGATCGGCTTCGTGTGAAGCAAATCTGTGTTTTGCCCCAAGTCCGATGACACGATGGCCTTATCTCCGTAAGAGGGGGTCATCAGGGGTGGTCGAGCCTAACAAGGGTTCTCCACGAAGAGAATGTGAGTGGCCGAATGTCACAATGTCTAGAATAAGAAATTGCATTTTTGAGTGAGTGAGTAAGAGTAAGTGAAATAGCATGCGCGATTTTATACTTGGTTTCACGCTGTCAGATGACAGCGGCGTGTTGAGGTGATTGAAATTTTCCTAGTGATTGTTTCCACAATGTGCTCGAATTTTGCAATACTGGTTTTTCGATTTATTTAGAACTAGCAGAATTACCCAAGGTTGCTCGTGTTTAATAAATTTAATGTTGATTAAAAAGTGATCAGACTAATCACTTCTCTTTCATGAAAAGCATCCAAGTGCCATTCAAGTGTATAGAAAATAATTTTTTAACATTTTAACTCTTTTATAGCTTCTACAATTTACTTCGAACGCAAATATGCGTTCATGATATATCCATCCATAAGGCTAGTTTACACCTGCCGAGTGCGCTAGGCCGAGTCTCTCGCTTTATTACTCGGCCGAAAAATTTATTGAAGAGTAGAAGTGATCAATGCGAAAGAGACAGGGACAGGTCATTCTAAGATAATAATGAGATTAGTTTAAAGGGTACTGTAAAGGTAAACATGGTTCCGCGACGAAGGAAACTAAGAGAGTTAAAAACACTATACATATCTGCCATAATAAAGGAAATCGACGATGAAGTTAGCAATAATAGAAAACGATTATGGACAAGACGGTGGCTATTAAGAAGAAATGTTAGGGGAGGAATTTCAACCTATAATGATTATTTAACAATTGGTAGAACTAATACAAATGCTGACAAACAACACAAGTAAATAGTACACCAACACTTAGTTATACCTCATAGAATTCTGTGCAGTAACCATAGTTGAGTTATCGACTTCGATTTAATGCAAATAAAAAAGGTGGCTAGGTTAGCAACGCGATTTTTCTTCCTTCCAAACTTTAAAAGGCTGTGACTCGTCCATCTTACTACTCATTCTGATAATAAGAACAATATATCTTATTATTCTAACACGAATCTAAATTTTCATTGGTTATCTATTTGACATAATCTTACATTATGAGACGTTTCAATATGGAGCTCAATGTATACTGGAGAGGTTGAACTACCTATTATATGTTGATGCGTTTTAATAATACGTACGAGTTTCGTACAATGTACTAGATATAGTACGTATTTCAATAGCTGTGGATTACATAACGTGAAATTAGGCAATGTGAATATATAACCGCATAAAGTGTGAAATATATTTTTTAACGCAATCCAAAATGAACAAACAGAACAAAAAGTGAACAATCGAAAAAAAGACCTAAAAAAGATCTGGCTTAAAAAAGAGAGAGGAAAAAAAGAACACGTTCTCCTTAAAAAAGATTTTCTGGAAACCTTACCTATGTATCTAACTTCTGCCATCGGTCTTTTTGATAAATAAGATTATATTTTAGTTATAACCACAAAGACTATTAATTTACATCCTATCTTTCCTCTAATAAAACTAAGACGAATTCACGCTATAAGCAATTGCAGTTGCGTCTCTGTAAATAACCTACCACATTTTTTTAATTCAAGGAGACCTTCTTAAAAAAAAAAGTTACGTAAGTTTCTGTTGTAGTCAAATTGACTTTGTTTAACAATTACATTTCCATTTTATATTGGATGTTCTAGTTAAAATGTTCTAGATTGATCACACAGGGATATATACAAAATGAGCAGCCGTAAAAAAACTTGCAAACGAGTACAGCAGTCAAATAATAAATTAAAACGTTTTTAACAGACCAGTAGAACAATAAGAGTAATTTGCATGTGCACAAATAAGCAAACAAAACACAAATCATAAGTTTCCCTTGGACCAATTTATGTTGCTGCTAGTTTTCTCAAGTCCGTCCACCCTTTAATTGCTCGCTATCACCACATGAGAAGGAATTCAGATAAGATGTACCGGGAAATGTTTTAAAAGTCTAGAGTTCTATGATTGCAATCGAATAATTATTAAATTTAATGTACCACTAAGCATCCTGGATTTTTAAAACGGGGAGAAGTTAGGATCCTCTGGAATTACTTTCTGATAACGCCAGTTTTTGTGTAATGACAGTCGCTGACAGCACACTAATTTGGCATTTTTTTATTACCCGACATAACTCAATTTTCTGTGAGCCATATATTTTAAACATGTGACGGGTTTGCTGCTTTTATATATTTTAATAGTTTATCTACACTAATTGCCATAAAAATTTGCGCACCAAGAAAAAGTCGTCAAAATGAAACGAAATTTTACACTAGTAAATACTACTTTGATATAAGTAAGTGATTAGAAAATCAAAGAAAAAGGATCATTTATTGCAGAAAAAAGTACAAATGAATGGAAATTTTTAGTACTCTGTTCGACCCACTCTAGCGCGAATGTACGATGCGATACGAGCGGGCATTGAGGCATACAAGTTCCGTATGATGTCCTGAGATATCTCGTTCCACAGTTGCTATAAACGCGCCTCTAGTTCGACCAAACTCGTAGGGTGTCCAACTTGCCGTCCCAAATGATCCCAGATATGCTCGATCGGTGACAAATCTGAGGATAGAGCAGGCCAGGGAAGGGTGGTAATGTGGCGGAGGCAGTTTTGTGACATCTTTGCTGTGTGTGGCCGAGCATTGTCTTGTTGCAAAATGGCTCCTGGGAGTCCTGCCATGAGTGGCATCACATGTGGCTGAAGGATGTCATGGACGTACCGCTGGGTTGTCATTGTGCCATGGATCAATATTAGGGGTGACCGTGTATAGTAAGCAATGGCACCCCATACCATCACACCAGCTGTGGGAGCGGTGTGTATCTGTAAAGCGAAGGCATGATTGAGGCGTTCACCACGGGCCTCCACAGACGAACACGACTGTCATCACTGCTCAAATTGAATCTAGATTCGTCGCTAAAGACGACCTGGTTGCATTCCGTTGCAGTCCAATCCCGTTGTGCGCGACACCACTCCAAACGGAGGCGTCGGTGGGTGGGTGTCATTGGCAGCACACGTAATGGGCGCCGCGATACCAGATGTCCTTCAGCCAGGCGCCTTGCGATGGTTTGGGAAGATACAGGGGCCGTAGTGAAGGTGCTGCCTGTGTCTGGATTGCGATCAATGAGGCAGTTGGCTCTACGCTTGCGTTTCGTATGATGTGACGGTCTTCTCGACGACTGGTTTGTCTAGGGCGTTCTGAGCCTGGTCGCCGTGTAAGTGACGTCTCTTCTGTCCACTGGTCCCAAAAACCTCCTCACAGTAAAATCAGAACGGATTAATTGACGAGCTACTCGCCGAGCTGACCACCCAGCTTCCATCATCCCGATGATTCTTCCCCTCTAGAACTCTGACAGCTGCTCATATTGTCTTCGATGGCGACGTAACGGCATGTTTACCTCAGAGTTTCCTTTGCAAAAGATTAAGTACACTCAAACAAGCTCTGCTTACCTGTTTTATACTCCAAGGAGAACGAAGTTCAACGCCCTGTAGTGGCATTACGCAATGCGCAATCACGCTGCATTTCTAATCATTTGCATATCTGGCCGACATGTACCTTCATGTCAAGTTTCGTTACGATCCCATAATTATTTCTTGGTGCGCAAATTTTTATGGCAATGAGTGTAGTTCCATTATTGTAACTTTACGTTCCTTATCATATTTCTTTACCTCGTGTTTACGATATCATCTTGTTTAAAAACATTATGAAGAAATCAACTTGATAGATTTCAAAACAACAGTCTTCTTTCACCATTTTAATTCACTAAATTGTGTAATTATTTCACGTTCACTTTGCTGCTACACGGTTTCTTAGCTCTGGTAATGCAATTGAGATGTATGAAGAATCTTTTGTGAGTTAAACTTAAAATGGTATTTTCGCGTTTCTTGCGTCGGTATTCTCGAGGAACGGTTCTTTAGTTGACACAAAATGTATTAAATGTTTCACATATTTAATATTGATATTTTTGTAATTAAATTACAGGGTGCTGACATCATAGTACTTCCAGAATGGGGTTTATTTCCCCATCTCAAAGAAAATCGAAGCTTCCTATTCAACTTCGGCGAATATGTGCCCGATCCAAAGAGAATAGTTTCAAATCCTTGCAACCAGACAACTCTTTTCGAGGACCGCCCAGTCCTGACCAAGCTGAGTTGCATGGCAAGAGATAATGGCCTTTTTGTAGTGGCAAACATAGCAGACCAAAAGGACTGCATCGGGAGCGATACTTGCGACGCAACCAGCATCGAATACTGCAATTCGAGTGGCCACATTTGCCCTGGAGATGGTAAATACTTCTTCAATACTAATGTAGTCTTCAATCGAGAAGGAACTTTAGTAGCGAGGTACTACAAAAGACATCTTTATTTCGAATTCGACATGAATGAACCTCCTTTACCAGAAGATATTTTCTTCGACACAGATTTCGGAAATTTCACCACGGTTATATGCTTTGACTTGATGTTCCAAGAGTCCGTGGCAGCGGTTGAGAAGTCTGGAGTGGTGAATGTTGCTTATCCCACCTATTGGTTTGACCACGTCCCATTCATATTCTTTGCGACACCTTATCAGCAGGCTTGGGCAATGGCCAACCGAGTCAATCTGCTTGCAGCGAATGTGCATAATATTGGTACTGGAACGATGGGCAGTGGTATATATTCTGCTGACAAGGGAGCTCTGATCTACTCCCACAATCCCGATGGTCGTCACAAGATTTTAATATCAAACGTTCGGAACTCATCCAGTGAAAGCGGAACAGATCCTGTTCCACTGAACGCGAAACGATTCGTGATAGAAAATGGCGAAGCTGTAGAAGTCGATGAGGAAGAGGAGAGGCATTTTGAAGAACAATGTGGGACAAATATTCTTGGAGAAACAAATGGTACTGGGTCGGGTTACCGTTGCCACCCCAGCAGCTTAGATAATTATGACTTCGTCAAACTCGAAAGAAACGAAGGGACAGTTGAAATGTGTTCGAACGATTTTTGCTGTTCAATAACTTATCAAGCTGATGGTATGGAAGAGGATTATTACTTTGCAGTTACGGGAAAAAATTTGAATTTTTATCAGACGTTTTCTTATGGTGTCCAAGGATGCTTCTTGTCACGTTGTGAATCATTTGATGGAAAACCTTGTATGAACTATATATTAAAATCCAATACCGTATTTAGAACAGTTGAACTCAAAGGAAATTTTACTACGAGGCATGTTTTTCCTTTTGCAATTGATAGTCATATTCGACTTACGGACAGGAATAGTTGGTCTTACGATAGCAAATCCACAATTGTGTATAGTAATCCAACTGGAAATTCATCACTTCTTTTTCTTGGCTTATATGGCAGAAATTTTGAGTTTGATGCACTGATTAATAAATAAACTACTGAGTACATGTTAAAAAAATTTTAATATTCACATATAACAATATTAGAGAATTGACGAATTTTTTATTGTTTTCAAATTTTATTGTTTTGAAAGACGAGTGTTAGAATGAAGTAAATGAAGTTTTTATGTAATCGAGAACTTTTGATTTTTACTTTTTGATAATGTATTGTATTTTCTATAACTACTAGTTTATAAGTTTTCAGAAATAAAAAACACCAGACATTTGCATTTTGATTTCATGCTGTTAAATAAAAAAAGATTTTTAGATTAGTTATTTTGTCTTTTTAAAGTGCTTCGCTTTAGTTCAAAAACAAGCTATCGTAACAACAAATGTTTTCTAAAACTAATAGTAATAAATAAAAGATGAAAAATCAGAATAAAAACGTGTTAACTTTTTATGCGAACTTAACATGGAAGAGTGAATTTGAACAAAAATTGTAATTACTATAGTATTTATGTAATATTTTAAAATTACATATAGTTTTAAAATCAATTGGATATATTCTCTTGAATGTAAATCATAAACTGTCTGAAATTACGAAGTTGTGTATATCGGACTCATCAATACAGCTTTTTAATATTAAAATACAGTTAAATTTCTTGCGACTGGAATGGGGTGTGCATTATGTATCGGTATCGTTATACTTGTTGCCTTTCATGTTTTGCATGTTTTCTCGACATTAATACGTAATACAGTAAGTTCCCGTTACAACGAACTTCACGGGACCTTAAAATTTTTTCGTTCTAACGGAAATTTCGCTGTAACGAAATTTTGCTAATTCGAATAAAAAAAAAACCTTTAAATACGTAAATTTGACTTTAGTTTCGAAAGAAGACTACATATAACACTATGATTAGCTACTGCAATTAGAAAGTGCATTACAATTCATTGAAAAGAGCCAGAGAAAAATAATTTTTTAAATAAATACATTGTTATAGCATTTTCTAAAACCTGAAAAAAAATAGACTTACCTCTTTTGGGAAACATTAATCCTAAATGTACAAAATGCAGGGAAACAAAACTTTATTTCAAAAAAATCTACGATTTTCTTCAGAAAACAAGGTTTGCTATTGTATTTGAGAGTAAATAATTTTGCAGTTGGTGAATGTTTGTAAAGATGAAGTCCGGCACATTGCGTTGTGACAAAATAAATGTCTGCATTATCTCCAAACTTGCTAAGGCTTCTGAAGAAGTGACATTGCGCATATCATCTTCAACCACAGCCTCTTCATTTTCAGTACTTGCATTGGCCTCATCTTAGCTGTCTTTACTGGATTGGATGATGTCTGCTTCGGTCAATTCATAACATGTTGAAACGTTGTCCTCCCCCCCATCTACACTGAGATAATTTTTCAAATTCACGTCGTCAGGAATCGAAGTTTTATTTTTTGTTATCCAATTTATCCAAATTATCTTCAGTCCAAATTATCTTCAACTCAGATTGCTGAATGTCGTGCGTATTTAATTTATCTTTCAAGCCGGCTTCTTCTGAAACTGAATTGGCGTCTTTGGCTGTGGTTGCATCATATGTTTCCAACAGTTTGTTATTGTTGATTGACTGATGTCATCCCAAGATCCACATATCCATTCGATAGCTTCCTTCACGTTGCATTTTCTTTGGATTATTTGGATATTTTTCTCCAAATCGCATAGAATTTGACGTAACAAAAAGGTTCTGTAGCGTGATTTTATAGCTATGATGATGCCTTGGCCAAAAGGCTGAAGTTTTGCCGTGCAATTAGGCGTGAAATACGGTTACGACAGTGACAAATTTCTGCTTGTTTCTTAGAAAACCAGTCTTTATTTTGGCAGCTGGTTTCAGCCCGACTAAAACGAAATTCATTGAATCTAAAGAAACCGCATGCTTGTTATCAGATGAGTGAACCATGAAAAGAAAATATATTTTTGCCTGTACAAGTAGTTAGTTGTATCGGGATTTTCAAGAATCGATCATTTCGTTATATTGAGATTCATTTAACATTGTTTTCATTGCTTTTAGGATGGGTACTTCCATGACTTTCGTAATAACGGGACTTTTCGTTGTATCGGTATTCGTTGTAACGGGATATTACGTTTGTATTTCAAATGGACCATCATTAATGAAATATTGGTTACAATTCAGATTCTAAAATGGATTCGAGACAATGGACCAACACCCGATGCTTACTGATGTAAATAATGTATTATATGAAAAACATTTCACTTTACTTATCTTGATCAGTATTTATTATGTAGGGTTACTTAGAGTATTGCTGTTGAAAGTACACACACTGAATATTCATAAATACTCTAACAAGGTAAACATTTTTTATGAGAAGTCTACGATGAATCATTGAGGATTCTTCATCTTGTTTACTTGAAAACTGAAGGCCGTTCAATTTATATGATATAAAATCCACACAAGCTGTATTACATACGTTTGGGATAGTTTACTTAGGCTCTTTGACAGGCCAGCGTTCCGTACAAAAAATTTTACAGCCAATTACGCTCCCATTCCTGAACTCCCAGGTTCACGCGATTTTACAACAAGACAATACTCGACCTCATATTGCTGCCATCTCTAGAGCTTGTCTACTACACAACGATACCTTACCATGGCCGGCATACTTACCGGACCTGTCCCCTATCGAGAATGTATGGGATGCCATTGGACGAGATGTCACCACTCCACCCATACCGCGTAATCTGTTGGAACTACGCGACAAGATTCAAGCAGCATGGGATGGACTGTCGCAGGACTTCATAAAGAGCCTGTATGTCTCACTACCAAGGCGCGTTGCATGCTGCATTAGGACGTCATATTGAAAGAAACCAATTTTTTGAATTTTTCTCAAAAAAGTTAGCATATATCAGTCTTAAGTTTTAATCATTTGCTCATTCATAAGCCCTTTACCGACCTTGCAAATATCTTTGCATTTTGATAATTCCTTCTAGATGCAACTTTTTTGTTTTAGAAGAAAGAAAACAAATAAGAAAAACAAAGAATATGAAAATTTGACCACAGATTAACAATTATGAATGTTTAACGATTATATAAATTTGTAAATTCATGGTTACAGTAAAGAATTCTGTCTTTTGTTTGGCTTTAGGTGGCAAAACTAAAGTTCTAAGAATGTGGAGTTCCGCAACGAAGAGGTTACAATGTGTTTTATAAAGATACTTCGCAATCTTTAAAAGCTACTTGTTGATCATAAGCATTTACTACTGCTATATGTTTAAGGTGTATGTATTATTAACCAAACTTTAATCATCCTGTTATATTTATTATTATAAACTTCATTCATTCTGTTAGATTTATTAGTATAAACTTTATTCATTCTGTTATATCTGTATTTATTATTATAAACTTTATTCATAGTTATAATAAACCTTACATATAATATTTGTGTTTTTCAGCACTCAAAGTTTTTCCACAAATAAATTTAAGAACTTGACTATTCTAAAACTCGACTCTTCTCAAAAGAGTAGTATCGTGATAATAATAGAAAAAGAGGAATAGTGGGAATTATAGAAGAGTTGTTGATTTGGAAATTGTTCGCATGTATCACACATTTTTTGTACACCATATATTTGATATTCCATTACAGAAAAGTTCTGTGTGTACAAAACAAGTAGAAATCTTAAAATTTAAAAAATTTAAGTAAAAATCCTCTGTTTTATCTTAGAACAAAGGTTGGCATTGAAGTATTTACTTAACATAAGTGGTTATACAAAATAACTCTTTTACTATGCAATTGTGTTATTGTTACGTAATTTTAATATCTTTATAAAAGATAAAAACGAAAAGATAAAGTATTTGTTTACTTTTTCGCAACTGATATAAACATGAAAATCGTTAAATCTTTTGAGTGTCCCACCCTGCTGTGAAGACACAATGGCTTACAAAATTGCTCCAAGTAAGAAACACTAATTAATAATTAACAAAAGAATTGTTTTGAATGTGTTAATAAGTAACCATTATCTATAAATGTTTATATTCTTTACCTTGAAATATTTTAAAACAGTGATAAAATTAACAGACTTTGTCGAGCGACTCGGATATGATATGATTGTAGTGAACATAGAGACGGTTTCAACCTTACCGCAATTAATTTATTTCTGTATGTAAGTACAGTGCACTATTTACACAGACTGTTTGGACATCATAATGCCCTTTCCAAATTTCCTTTTAAAAACATTAACAAAAATAGGTACAGCTTCAGTCTACGTTAATCTTCATCGCTACCAGCCATATAAAAATTGTTTAAAAATCAGGTTTTTTTTTTCTGTTAAATATTATGAAATACTTCAAATTTCTCACATCAATTCTTCTTTTATACGCTGGCATCTTAGGGAGCTAAAACTTTCAGGAACACATATGTGTACCTCGGATCTCAAAGCTGAAAGCCTAATAATTTTCAAAATGATAAGATATTGCTTAAAAACGCAATTTTTTGTACATTGCTGTATTATTTATCACTTATAAGCACAATAAAAACATTAGAAGATTAGAACAACAAAATATTTTTGAAATATTTTTACATGCGATATTTTGTTTTGGAAAGTGCTTTTTGACTTACATAGGTACATTTTATTGACTACAAAACATAAATTTTGTATATACTATATCACTATCACTTTAAAATAACACAATATTTGTAGGAAATAAGACACAAAAGCTATTTTTTAAAACAATTTTTTTGTGCTTGATATTTTATGAAACAGTTATTTTTCATGATGCAAAGGTACATTTGATATTTTGTACACATAACTCTTTCCTGGATTTGAATCCAGTTATCCTACACTTTGATGCGTTTTTATGATCCATAAATTTTATCACATGGCCTACATTATCAAGTCTAACTTCTTTGATTGGTTGATTGAAAACCTTCCTATGCTTTTTTGAAGTTTCTTCCTCTGAACATATTTGTTTTCTTATGTTTTTTGTAATGTTCGTTTCATATTTAACGAGTGCTTGTGCCACCTGCATTCGGTAGTCAATCAGGGATAAGAATTTTAATTGATTTGCTTTATAATAGCGCACACCCAGCTGTTAGAAATAACCAGATCCACAAAATGAATAAACACTCTTACTGGCCATTTCTTTGTTCGCAAGGTACACCTATAATGGCCAAATAGCGGTTACATAAATTGGTTCCACCCATTGAGCTATTATAGGCCTGAACAATTGCTGGCTGTGGTACAATAATCTTTTTTTTTCTCCTCTTTGACCACCTCATGCAGCTTGACACAGGTTCACTGCCCAAATATGACGATAAAAATAAAACGCTTTTATTGTCTTTCCTTTTTAAAATGCATAGTTTTTCATCATTATTTACAAGTTCGTCCCACCCTCCTCTTTTTAATGTTTTGTTCAATTTTAATTTATTTCGGGCATTTTCAATTTTGTTTGTCCTACCACCAGTAAAAATTTCTTTCTCGAGGAGATACTTAGCACATTTCAGGCAAGTGAAGTACCTATCAGTGTATAGTACATGTTGCCAGTTTGAGGGGATACTTTCTGACAATATCTTCACAACACTTCATCCAAGGCCCAAAACTTTCATGTCCTCAGAGGAAACACAACCCTTTCCAACATATATTAGGTAATCTTTTGCCTAAAAATCGAATCAATATTATCAAAATAAAATTTTTAGATAGTAGAAAAATGTTATACTTTTATTTTAAAAATGATAAAGATCTCATAAAATACCGTAAACGGTTCAAAACAGACTGTTCGTTAAATTTGAGAAAGGACGAAACGTACAAGATAACAACGCCAATTTTAATCGTCAAGTATTCACATACACTTACTTGGACCTATATAAAAATCGCCTCTCAAATGCACAAAATACAGATTTAAATCCGATAAACTATTTCCATCACATATTTAAAAAACTTGAACTTGTCAACTAAAACACATTAACTAAAAGATTTAAAATTTATTAAAAAATGATAATTACAAACTTTTATGAGAACGTTGAGTCGATGCCATTTCTTCCAAATCGCTTTTGAATAATAAGTATTCCACAGGAATTACAGATTTATACAGCCATCTATTGGTGTCAATCAAAAGCTTAGACGTCCACGCATATATAAAAGAGTTCTTTACTACCAATTTTTTCAGAAAGATTATTTTTAAGGCTAAAGAGTCGAGGTCCACGTCTGTGGACCCAGGGCGTGAAGAGGTTACAGCGGTGGCAACGACCTTGGCACATTTCTAGTAGCGAGTTATTGCGGTTTGAGGTAACCCATCTGTATTACTGTTATTGCGGTTTTATGGCAACCTCGGCAAGCGGAAAGTTTAAATTTTCATTTTGAATATTTTAGAAAGTTCTTTCAAAATCCGTTAATTGTCGTTTGATTTGATTGGTTCCTATGAAATAATTATTCCCTTGGCGACTATAGAAATGCGCCACAAAAAGCGCCAAGGCCGTTGCCACCGCTATAAACGTTGACTGAAGATGTACCGAAAAATACAAGTACCTGATGACCTATTTGGTGACCTTTATTTGAGCCCAAGCTCTAACAGACTTGCCATTATATCATACTCTTATTGAATTTAGATTCAATTTGCTTAACACACTTTCATTGGATACTTTCAGCCAATAGATGTGGTTATTTAGTTAGTATGAGAGTTGTGGGGAAAAGTCAATTCTACGCTACTTGGAAAATCACATGACAGTCAAAGGGTGAAAACTTCTCAAGTTTTATGTGCCTCTGAAGAAATATCTATATTATTGTATAAAGTATATAGCATAACTAAATTACATTTTTACGTGGTGGAGGTCCTGATGATTTATCCAAGTGATATAATTCAGCTTGTTTTTAAAATAGTAATTATTAAAAATATTTTTAAATACATAGTAATTAAGGTTTCATTTTAAAAAAATAGTAGATAAGTAGCGGTGTATTCATTGATTAAATTTTATAAGTAACGAAAGAAAATATTTTATTTGTCTTTTTTTTTTTTTTTATAACAATCTGCATTTTCAACATTACTACCAAGATTTGATTCGTCCATACAGAGATTTTTACTTTTGAAATTTATCGTCTTACGTGAACTCTTTCATGGTTTTATAAAAAAATATGAATGAATCAAGTATTTTCCAAGAACTATCTATAGTGAATTCATGCATAAAATAGAAAAAGGAACAACTGTAATCACGGTAGATATTGATTCGTTTGAGAAAAGTAATGTTATGCGTCTCTGTCTCTCTCTCAACAACGCGACAGATAAATATTCCTTCAGTCACTTGTAGACACATTTTATTCCGCGGGATGTTGGATTCACATGAAAAGAAGTAACGAATGCCTCTAAAAAAATCCCGTCCATGTTTTAAAGAATTATAACTTTCCCAAAACTAGTATTGAAGTACCATATGTAAAGGCCCCGCTAGTTTGGTTGGAAGTGCATCGGATTAGCAACAAGAGGTTTGCTAGATCGAATCCCGACCAAAGACCGTCGTGTACAAAGCGGGATGTTGCAGGTTAAATTCGCCGTGACCTCAAATATTCTCACGTCTTGCCAATGGACGATGCGACCATAGATGTCACACGTGTGGAGGTTCCTTTTCGATTCCGCTTCCCTACAACAGCAATATATCGATCTTCCCCTCGGGTCGTAACCCTTGGTTGGTCACAGGTCTTCGGACAACTGTTTGCCTTGTTCGGAACTGTTTCAAAAACCTTGAATTGACGGAATGATGAACGCCGAAGAAAAGAGCAACATCAGTGTTTGATTGCACTGCTTCAAGGCGTCACATAGAATGTCAGCGCTCACTATCTGCCATTCGTCTTCTGGAAGCCATTGAAACAAGTCTGTCTTGAAAACTAATCGTATGAAAGTTCTAAATACTTTTTATCGACACTTTCATGCAATTCCTCTAACCCTTCACAATGCTGGCTTCTTATACGACTGGCCGACTAACCGGTCTGGTGGTTAAGGAGTTAGCCTCTGGATAGGAAGGTTCCTGGTTCGAATCCGGGACAGTGCATGGATGTTTGTAAGCGTATGGTGTAGAGGCGGCTGGTGCACCTTAAATCTGTCGTAGCCGAGAGCCCTCACGTTGGGTTTGTGTGGAAGCTAGTTGAGTGGAATGCTAGCTCAGGTGTTGCCTCGTCATCTGACCGTGGTTCTAAATTATGTGGTGTTGTCCTCGGATATTTCCCTTCGGGAATTTTACCCTGGTCCTAATAGCCCGTTGTTTTGCTCCAGTGTGACATTAATTAAAAATGTCAAACACCATCACAGTGCAAATTATTGGAAAACTTTCAAAAGAACCTAAATGGTATGCTGTGGGTGGATTCTTTCACTAGTGCTCTGTCCACAAAATTAATACATATAATGAAAAATAACATTTTCAAATTTAAAAATGAAAATAAATAACCGCGTTTCATTAGACATGGTGTTGTTCGTCGATATTTCTGTCAATATAATCCCAGGAAGAAGACGGTTTAATTTGTCCTCTTGTTTTCGAACGTAACTGTTTTTAAGGGGACCGGGAAAGCAAAATTCGACTAAAAAATCAATTTCTATTTTATTGCTCCTTTATATAGTTCAAAATATCCTCTTTCCAATGATATATCACACTAGGTAATAGAATAAGAGGAAGTTTGAAAATTATGCACGTTTCCAATAAGCACTTCACATCTGACACGGCCTTTCAAATGTAAACAAACCGTTTGTGGACATTTCTAATCTTTGTTGCTCAACAATGTATATTATATTTTTTACTTTACTTTACTCAAATTATTTTCGATAATCTGGTAACAGTAGAGTTAACTGTAATCATTTAACTGTTTTTTTCTAACTATTTTTATTAATTTTACCATGCGATATAAGTTAGCACTTTCTGAGACATGACATTTGATCTATTATGGACTAGCAATAAGGATAAATGTTGGTTTTCTGCACAATATGCAACAATCTGTCTGGGCAGAATATTTTTATTTACTGTCAAGTAACTTAAATCCAAATCACGGTCTTTGTCCAGTTGGGAATGAAAGCTGGTGGAAATTTCAACGTGCTGTAGCTAAAAGAGTGATGTGTATTACCATGATAAACACACACATATTGCCTTGCCTTATAATGCCTACATTTTGAAGACAATTAAATAAAATTTCAGAGACTTGGCGAATCCAGAATTGTTGAAAAAATGTGTTCACGGAAAGACTCAAAACCCAAATGAATCGGTGAACAATGTGATTTGGATTCGCGTTCCAAAAAATGTGTTTGTAACCATCCAAACTTTAAAACTGGGAGTGTTTGATGCTGTTTCCTGATGCAACAGTGGAAATATTATAAAGTGCTATACATTATCTAGAGTTAAAATCAATCCAGGCTGCCATTTTATACAAATTTTTGAGAAAATTGGACTAAGACCCTGTTATCGATGGAGAGCGAAAACTCTCCGAACACAGTAAAAAAGCCCGCCATAGAAAGAAAAGCATAAAAAAAAAATTTGAAGATACATGTATTAAAAATGAAAGAGATCACCCTTTATATAAATCAGGATTTCATTAAGGTTAGACGTAAAATTATTTATAAAAATTCATTTGAAATGTTTAAATCCATTTTTTTCAAAACTTAGATTTTTAAGATTCATGCCCCATTTTCTCAGAATCTACTGAACATAATGACTTAATATTTTTATGACATATTTGTGTTATATCTCTAAAGATTTTAACACGGGCATTTTTTGATTTTTTGAAAATTGGATTTTCTAGAAATGTAAATGTGTTAAAAAATGCTATCTAAAAAGTGATATTCAGTTAAAAATTTCTATAAAATTAAAATTTTTAAATAAAAAAAAAGTGAGCTATTAAAGTTTGTATAACATATCAGTCTAACCACCATAAAAATTTTGTGTTGATTACTATTATAGTTATTGAGAAAAAGGGTCTTGAATTTCGTTAATTTAACATGGAGGAGATAGGGCCTTCCCGGTCCCCTTAAAACATTTGATGATCTTTCTGTTATAAAGGGTAAAATTGTTTTGGAAGAATTTTTGGATGCAATAAATTGCACGGCATATGAAGAAATCCATCCCTCCCAGAATTATTCATTTGTGGGATTTATATTGTCTTTATTATATTTCAGCTTCTAGCTCTATATAAAAGACTGTGTTTATCTGTGTGCGTGTATGCGTGGTACACAGACACTTCCCAGACGAATCTATAAGACTTACAGTAATGAAATTAGTCACACAGGTAGTCCTAATTTACATATCCGATATATTTTATAAAATAAACGAATTAAACTTAGGATTACAGAACACTTCCGTAACCATCTTTGTGGTGTCTGACCAAATCGAGTCTTTGATCAAGAAATTGGATTTTTGGGAATCCTGCATCCCAAAAGACCAGTTTGAAGTTTTGAGATGCTGCACAGTTTCTTATTTGAGAACGAGCTGAAATTGTAATTGAATGTAAAAGTAGTATAATAGCTCACTTAAAAGGACTTAAGGTGTCGTTTAGACAGTATTTTCCGAGTCGAAATAGTAAAAATAACTGGATTTTAAATCCATTTAACGAATTGTTTTTTCTTCAAGCCGAAAAACTGTGGGTTTCTTAAAAAGAAAACTTAAAAGAACTTTCAACCAATTCTTCTTTAGAATTAGATTTAAAAAAAATCTCATTGACTTCTGGGTAGTAGTGAAAGAAGAGAGTACCAAGAACTCATTTAAAACGCAATAAAATATTTAATACCTTTCACTGACACAGAGCTTGTCGAAAGAGCGTTCTCATCTTATGCATACATTAACCCGTTGGGTACATTTGACGACTGAGACTCGTCATGCACTTGTTTTGCCTAAGTTACGGATGACGAGTCTTATTCGTCATTCAAACTAAGACAAAATTAAGCATGGACATTCTTGTTCATGGCAAGAGCGATTGAGACTCTCCTTGAATCAAATTATTCAATAGTTCTCTGCAAAAATACACTTTATGTAATCGGACTCCATACATAGAAATATTTACACGGCTGCGTTATCAGACATTCTTTTTTGGAATGAACGCGGAGATCAGAAGCTGTGCGATCTCTCTCATACTGTTGCCATTCTTATCAAACGAAATTATACGAAAATATAACAGTGACTGATGTGCAAACGATAATACGAAAATATAACAGCAAATTAGTATACAGACGATAATACGAAAATATAACAGTAACTAATGTGCAAACGATAATCCGAACTACTTTTAACATCTGGCATCAGTTATAAGGATGTTTCTTCCAGTGCTCGAGTAAAACTTGTTTGTGATAGACTGCCCCAAATAAATCTGTACCCAAGGTATTAAGAATAAATATCGCAATTAGCTTTACACAACTCCTGATTTGAGGCTATATCTATCTTCAGTTAAACCTGATTTTAAAATACTCGGATCTATGAAACAATCTCAAGGATCGTATACATTTGATGAATAATTATTATACTTTGATCATAAGTTAATATTAGTAAATATTATTTTAATTCTATTTTTATTATTGTTTTGGTCTTTCATATAAAAAATTGAGGCATGCTTCTTCAAAATTTCATCCCCGTCGTAAATAATAAAACAATTATAATTTTATTTTGATATTTTAACCTTTTCTAACATGCAACATGGTGGGGGCAAACATTATTGTACAACGGTGCTTTTTACCCACGGCACTGCACTGGATTTGTGTAATGAAGAGAGGGGGGGTACTCGTAAATGAAAAGTCTAATCAATTGATACTAGAGAGAAAAAAAAGGTTGGGAACCACTGATTTAGACTATAACGATGGACCGGTACTCGTCAGACGCTACAGAAGTGAACGTCTTCTCCCGGATTATCTTTAGCGTCATACTGGATGGACGCCTGTCGTAATGGTCTGGGGCATTATTGAACATCATGGGCCTTCCCGCTTACTCTAAAATGTAGGGGCGCTACATCGGGGATGTTGTGAAGCCCGAGGTTCTACCTCTCCTGTAACGCATTCTCGGAGTTATACTACAGCAAGACAATGCCCGTCCATATGTTGTTCGGAATATACAAGACATGAAATCCCTTATCAGTGTTGGTAGAAACTTGAGCTATCATTGTTGTAATGTCAACAAGAAAAGAACTAACTTATATTTTCCGCAGTAACATTTCTATTGAATTTTTAAGTAAAAAAGTCATCACCCGACAGTATTACACTCAAACCCGTTTTTGTGGGGTAGATAGGCACCGCATAAAAAAAATCTTCTAAAACTTCACGAGAAGCTATAAAAAATATCTTTCGCAACACATTAAAAAAGAATTTTTTATGCGGTGAATAGGGACAGCATAAAAAAGTCTCACGTAGAAAATAGTAACTCAAAACTTTACGAAATAACTATAAATTGCTTTTTTTAAACGAAATAAACACACGAGGATTGGCAACTACTTGGAATCTCGTTAAGCCTATTGAAATCTCATTTAGAAATCTCGATTAGAAAATTCACATGCGAACCTTTTTATATAGTTTATTTACATATGTACTATTACATGTGTACCATTTTACACATACAAAACTTTTCAAAACGTATAACCAGTATCCTTCGTAGTCTGACAGTACACGGATTTTCTTGTGGTGAACTGGTTTAAAATCACTTTCGTCACTTGAAGATACTACCTCGCACTCGTTTAGAGTTTACTTTTTTTTCAGTTACCATGTGGTAGGTGATCAGTTTTTGCGACGACTGTTGTTTCACTAGCCGCTTGTATGTCTCTTTAGCCAGATATATAAGATTGAAGCTACTTTTGGAATTTTGAAGTTCTTTCAGATTTGGATGAATGAAGTATCAGAGCTGAAATTCCATAGAAAACAAATAATTTTAAGAAAACAAAATTGCATTTTCAGCAGTACTGGTAAAGCAATCTAAGTACGTATTAAAAAATGTTTTATCAAAAAAGTTACCAAAAAATTTATTTTTTAATTACATAATTTATCTTTAAAATAAGTATTACATAAATCAGGACAATGAATTCTGTTAAATAGGAAAGGGATCCGAGATATTTTAAGCAATATTTACTGCAATTTGAGTTTTACGAAAAAGAGTGGAAATATTCGCATTTCTTATCACACAAGCATTGCCATTGAAGTCTTAAATTGCTCCATAATTACTGAACTACTTCTTTAAAATTGTTTCTAACCGTTCCAATATTAAGTACACTTATTTCTATAGATCCAAACTCTAATGTATGACAAATATTGAGCATTTTAACGAATTATATGGTAACGGGTATTATTATGGTACACATTATGTTAATCCCGGAAATACAAAGGAAAGAATAATTTAGTGTGTGAAATTAATCCGAACTTAACATCAGAAAGAATAAGCTGTGTTTGTTTCAAATCTTGGAAGAAATGGACTGATGGATTTGCTTATAACGATATTTTTCTATCAATTTTCGTCTAATCACGGACTCTTCCTTTGCTAATTCTTCTCACCAATGGACCTCATTTCGTGACGTCACAGAAGTTGCAGTCCTTCACGATGATCCCGCCAGTGTACCTCGGTCCGTGAAATGCCTGCCTACAGGAGATGTGTACTATTTAATACTTAAATTTTTTTTTTGTCATTTTGAAGTCCTATTTATTTATAATTTCGTTTCCAATAGGTTTTAGTCTGGTGTGTTTTATTGTGACTGCATCGATTGTTGGATTGAGAGCTGAGAAGAATCACTACAGAGGGGCTGTACTGCAGCACGTGCCGTTTGGAATAGGTGATTCTTCATATTCCGACTCTGAGATCACTGAAAAGAATATAGAAATTTATGAATTGGCTGCTTCTACAGCATCATCAGATGTGAGTACGATATTTTATTAAGTACCTGGACTGTGAGAATCTTTTTACTTTCTATGCAATTATTCTTGAGTAGAAACCAAATATGGAATATTAGACTATTTCATCCAATTCTAAGTCAAATTCAAGTTTTCTCTAAATTCCAACAAATATATAATTGAACGAGAGACATATGCAAAATTATACAGTACACCAAATGAAGGAACCCTTTAACATTCTTGAATATGAGATCATCCGTATTAATACACATAGATTTATTTTTTATTTTGATTACTGCTATCATTATCTGTCTAAATTCTATATTTTATATTCATATTACAGGGTGCCGATATCCTTGTTTACCCTGAATGGGGCTTATATCCTCATGGAGAAGAAACACGAGAATCCTTGTTGAACTATGTGGAAGATATACCCGATCCAAAGTATACAAACACGAATCCTTGCAATCAAGAGGATCTCTTTAAAAATCGTCAAGTCTTAAGAAATCTGAGTTGCATAGCAAAGAAGAACAAATTATTTATTGTTGTTAATATAATCGACAAGAAAGACTGCATAATCAAGGAAACATGTGACGAAAAAGAAATAAATTACTGTTCCACAGATGAAAATGGATGCCCAGACGATGGCAAGGTCTTTTTCAATACGAATGTCGTCTTCAACAGAGAAGGGGATTTAGTAGCAAGGTATTACAAGACACATCTCTACTTCGAAGTTGCCATGGACGATCCCAAGAAAGCCGAATCCGTTTACTTCGAGACGGATTTCGGAACTTTCACCACTGTCATTTGCTTTGATCTCATGTTTGTAGAAGCGATGAAATCTGTTCAAAAACCAGGAGTTCTCAACGTTGCTTATCCGACGTACTGGTATGATCATTCTCCGTACATATACTTTGCCACTCTCTACCAACAATCCTGGGCAATGGCGAACAAAGTGAATCTTCTGGCATCGAACGTCCAGTTTCCTAACACAGGTACTTTAGGCAGTGGTATTTATTCTGGAGACAGGGGTGTTCTGGTAAGCACCCATAACCCTCACGGTCGAGTTAAGGTTTTGATTTCCAACATACCGAAAAACCCTCATGAAGACACGTCCGATATCCCACTAAACACGAAGCGTATTATATTAGAGAATGGAAAAGCTATTGTAAACGATGAGAAGATTGAAAGTAATTTTCTGGACGAGTGTGGTATGGAAGAACACAAACAACCGGTAGACAAATTTACTGACTATCGTTGCAAACCCACTGAAATGGGCCATTACACTTTCTTGAAACTAGATGGAAAGAAGGGTAAGATTGATTCATGCTCCAATAGTTTTTGTTGTTCCCTTACGTATGAAGCTGATAGTATGGATGAAGATTATTACTTTGGAGTGACTGCAAAGCCTTTTATCTTATACGATTCATTTTCCTTTGGTACTGAAGTGTGCTTTTTGTCTCGGTGTGCAGAAGTGGATGGAAAAGCTTGCGTGAATCATATTCTGAAATCTAAAACTTTATTTCGAAATGTTGAGATTAAAGGAAATTTTTCAACTCCCTATCTCTTTCCTTATGCAGTGAATAGTGACATTCTACTCACAGATAAGAAGAGCTGGTCTTTCGATAGTAAATCTACAATTGATTATAAAAATACTGACGAAAGTTCACTTCTTTTCTTTGGATTATACGGAAGACTTTATGAGCAAGATAAAGCTTTAGTGTAAAAAGTTTTCTAATTATCATGCGCTTTCAGAATATTTTTAGAGCTATGAAAACCTGCATCCCTATTTCGATTTAATCTTAATTTTTGTTATTTATATTGTTTAACTATGAAGCTTAAATCATAACTCTTTGAAACAAGTATCAATAGAAAATTTATTTGTTAGAAGATTTATTTGTCAATGAGTTTTCTATTCATATTTATGTCTTACTAATATCTGACTTTTGTAACAATATTTTTCTGTTTATTTGTCACCAAAACTTCGTCATCAATTTTCAGCTCCTAGAGACGATAGATTTTTATATTTAAATAAAATAGTTTTGTTTCAGTTTGAGTAAAATCAGATGTAGTTATTTACCTTATTGAAAAAAAAAGAACAAAACATGCATCCATTTCTTAAATAATAGATCGTAACACATGATTGATAACTTTTATTTGCATAATTACTGTTGAAGACAACGATAAAACATTATCTTATAGAAAACAGAATTCTAAACACAATTTAAGTAACGTAAATACTATTTCACTTGTTTTAAAAATAATTTTTTATAAAATCAGAATGTCTAACAATTCAAAACTGCAAGAACTATATTAAACTATCAAAACATTTTTATGGTTTTTATTCAGTAGGGTAAGGCGGGGTAATTGTAAACAGAATTTGTATGTTCACTTTCAATCCTTATTTTCAAAATCTTGATAAAGTAAACATTGTTCACCCTACTAAACTATCACTATTCAACTTTGATATTTAATTATCATTAAGATTCCAGAAAAGAAATTTAATACCGTACTCAGTTGTTTACAATTACCCCTGAAGTAGGGGTAATTGTAAACAACGATTTTCCTCGTGATATTGAATATTGAACAAGTGACAGCATGAGCAGTAGTCATGGCAGTAGAAGGAACTCCAATGGTACTTTTACCCTTCTAATACCATGCTTACTACAACCTCGTTTTGATCTTTACATTTACCAAATACTCCCATTTCTTACCCCAGCAAAATATAGTGGCACTTGAAAGTTGCATTTATCATGAGGTGAATTTCCAGGAAATACATAAGAATAAATATTTCAAACATTTACTGAACAACGAATGTATTTAGTGTTAAAAGAAAGAAAATTAAAGAAAACTAAAAATTGAAAAATACAAACTTAGGTACAAAAAACAAACATTTACATTTCTGACACAATGACAGTGCATTCAAATTGGAAATTTTCTTTACGGCCTTCTTTGCTTCAGTTGGAATTGGTAAAATTGCCTTGACATGGTCTATGGTAAAATATAATTAGTCTTTTTCAACCACAGCGAATTTAGTCGATGCACTTGAGTTCTGTGATCTCAAACTCCTCTTCTGAAACGACGTCCACCCTTTATATATACGAAAAATGGGTTTTCTTTCTCTTTCCCCTCTCAATACCTACAAGCAGAAACGAAGTCGCTTCAATGTCTTCCATGAATGTCTCCAAAATATTTAACTTCCCCTACAAGCAAGTCTTCTATATTTTGCATGAATGTTTGGACAACTTCAAACTCTTTACAGTCAATGTTAGTCAATTCTTTCAATAGTATCTCATCCTCGCTGTCCTCGAGTTCTGCTTTCCTTTCCATTTACTTCTTTCTTGGTTTCTTGCTTACTCCTGGCTTCTTCTCACTCGACTTCCTTTTTCCTTTTTCTCTTCTGCCTCCTTCAAGCGTGACCGTACTTGATCAGTTGTAAGAACTTCACCATATGTGTGACGTTTTAGTAAATCAGTCTTCCTGTTCCCCAGGAACACGAAAAATGCAATTAAACGCAATTCAAACGTACTCAATACGATTAAATACAAAATTACACGGAAAAACAGATTGGTTTTCCTTCCAAATTGAACGAAGCTATTGGCAAAGTTATGTTTACAATTACCCCGTCCCTTGAAAAATATGGGGTAATTGTAAACATTCAACCGTAGATGCATTAAACTTCCCAGAAGGAAAAGTCAATGATTTTCTGTTCGATGGAAACATAACTGATCGCAGTAAAGAATTGGAACAACATATTTTTCAATATATTATGAAGGGCAGCAGAAAATGGCAACACACGAAAACTTAAAAACCCAAACTTTTCAACCACAATTTTTTCAACTAAACATATTGCTATCAGCTGTGGTTCAAAGAAATACGGTATCACCATATTACATCCTCAGGGTTGCAAGCTTTCATATTTCACAACTTTTTAGTTTCTCAGAATTTTACGTGGGCGCTTGTATTGATTGTTTACAATTACCCCGCCTGACCCTACATATTTTTTACATTTTAGTATAAGTGATATTCTCAAAGTATGATTCAGTTAATGTCTCTCAAGATGCTTTAAAATAAGATAAATAGAAAATTTATTTTTTATAATTTAATTTTAATTGAACTTTGTAAAATTACTTTTGACTTCAAAATGCATACCTTTCAAAAGGAAAGACTATATATTTAACTTGAAAAGAAACACATCATTACATATTCAATCTATAAGTGGTATGTTAAATTACCTCTGGAATGATATTAGTTTATCATCAAAAATGTACATCAATGCATATTTTATTGCAAAAGCACTGCTTTAAAGCAAAATTTTAAACCAAAAACTGAACTGTATACTTTTGATCACATGTGTATTGTATAATTAATTTTACATACACGCATCTTCCAATGTTTTTTTAAATTTAGGCGATAAAAAAAACACCATGATGCTATAAGTATAATAGATAAAATGTCTGCACAGTAATTGCTGTGTTTATGTTCAACAATGTATACAGTTCCAGTAACAACTCTATGTCATGCTAGAAATATAAGCAGTTGTCGAAAATATAAGCTACTAGCCACAGCGAGGTTAGCCCTTGCAACGCCTTTATGTAATGTATTATAATCTGGTGTAAAATTTTCCGTAGATTTCAAATCCATTGAAGATATATTCAATTAAAAAATTATTTTTTAAAAAGAAAATCATATTTTTAAGTATTAATCTAAACTGAAATTTTCCGCAGATTTCAAATCCATTGAAATTTTTACTCTATCTATAACGGTCTAGGAGGAAAAAGAACTGACTTCAGTTAAAAGATTTATCGCCTGGCTGGAAATTTATTCGTCAAAATCAAAGCGGAAAATAAAAAAAAATAATTTTCTTCGCGTTCTGCGGATGAAAAAAAACTTAGCATGTTTCCAAACCCTGACTGCAATGTCACACGGGTAGAAAAAATTCTCCGCGTTTGAAAAAGCAATGGAGAAAAAAACTATTAAATTCATTTTAAAATCTTCTAGATTGAATTTTAAAATTCGCCGCGACACAAAAATTGCAAAAAATTCGGAATACCTGTGTGACAAATCTCATTGCTGTAAGTTCCATAGAAGCATCAGGATTTTACGGCTCCAAACAAACAAACACTTCCTTTTAAAATATTAGAGATGCGTGGCTAGCCCGGCGTTGGTTTGCTTCGCAAACCTGAGGAAGAAGCTGCTAATACCAACCAGGAGTAAACTAAAATATCTTTGTATTTCATATTATAAAGGACTTAACAAGTGTAGGAGGTAGGTTGAAGAATTCAAACTTAAATTTCAATCAAAAGCATCCTGCCGTATTGATTATAAATCATCAACTGACATTCATTATAGTTAAGCATATGCATTTAAAGTTTTTGAATGATGGGCCCCAACACTATTGTAAAATGTTCGTCGAAGGTTCTGGGCATTAAATGGAAAAAATATTTGTAGAAAAACAGGATATAAATGGTGTAACGTTCTTCAAAAATAAATAAATAAGGAGATCTTCCCCCAAAAAAACCCGTGTAGCAATTAATTATCCTTTCAATATTGTTGGAATAGATTTTTGTGGACCCTTCTGTGTAAAATTCAAAAATCATAGAAGGGGTACATTTAACAAAGTATTTGTTGCAATATATGTTTGAGCATCAAAGTTATACACTTAGACATTGCACTTTATTTGACTTCAGGAGCTTTCATTGCTAGCTTAAAAGGATTCTTTGGCCTAAAAGGCAAGAGATTAAAATAATATTTAGGGATAATGCTACCAATTTTGTAGGAGCTAATGAAGAGATTAAGAAATTATGTAAAAAAAAATATGCATTTTCCAGATGAAAAGATAGAAAATTACTTTACTTATAAAATGATAGAGTGGAAATTTATCCCCACAAAATTGCTGAACTTCGTTGTTTTTTTTTTTTTTTTTTGGGGGGGGGGTCAAGTCATTTAAATTTCATTTGAAGAGTCATTTGAAACTCAAGCCTCACTCTTGAGGAATTTTTAACAACAATTTCAGAAATTGAAGGAGTGTTAAATTCCAGCCCTCTAACTTCTTTATCATCAGATATCGACAATTTTGAGACTTTAACACCAGGTCATTTTTTAATATACAGACCTATAAAATTCATTGTGGAGCCTCACACTTTAATGAAATAAATGAGAACGTACTTTCAATATGGCAAAGCGTTACGAAATTTACTCTCAACGCATAGAAATTCGGAAGCGAACAATTTAAATTATTTGCAAGAATGTAGCAAGTGGCGTTTAAGTAAAGATAATGAAAAGTTGGTTCCCTGGTACTACTAATAAAGGATGAGATTCAAGCACACAGTACATGACTAGTAGGATTACTGAAGTGTTTCAGGATGCAGATAAAAAGTATAGAGTTGTAAATTTGTGTTTACTTTATGGTAAGACATTGAAAGAAGTGTTAGAAATATTGCTACTCTTCCAATAAAATGATTAATTTTTGTTGGGTTTAAAGTGCAAAGTTCTTTTAGCATTTGGAAGTTGATTGGTTGTATATTCTTGTGAAAATAATTTTGTGTACATACTGTAAAGTGCTTTATTGTGTATTAATTTGGAATATGTTGTATTTATCAATTGTGAGTATTGTTTTTAAATTATTTTAATTCAATTAATTTCAATTTCAATCGCGGGAAGAGTTAAATCTCTCATACATTGTAAAAGGCATGGTGAGTGTCAAGTCTCAATATTGTAGAGGGCGCTGTGTGAGCACGTGAATGACATACATCCATTAGACTCGGAGGGTGGCACTCTTTTAGACGTGATGTGGCTTCCTTAGCTTTAATGTGAAAGTGGTCCATTCACAACTTTGTTATATTTAATGTCAATAAATCTTGTTTTGTTACAATGAATTATGTTAATTAGAATACAGTCCACTAATACAGCTATCGTAACAACTTAACTCTATGGAATATTCGTCTGTGTTATCTGAGAACAAAGGTTTAAATTCAAGTTCTTTCTTTGCAGAAGAGATTATTTAAAATTATTCATTGCTATGCAATTGTGTTGATGGTAACGCATTTTTAATATCTTTATAAAAGATAAAAATGATAAAAATAAAAAGATAAAGTTTTTCGTTTACCTTTTCGGAACTGATATAAGCCTGAAAATCTGTCAAACTTTTGAGTGTCCAATCCTGCTGTGAAGACACGATGGCTTACAAAATTGTTCCAAGTAAGAAAAACTAATTTATTATTTACAAAAGTACTCTGTTGAATGTGTTTAAAGGTAATCATTATCTATAAATGTTTTTAATCTTTACCCTGAAATGTTTCATAACATTGATACATGTAACAGATCTTGCGAAGTGGCTCCGTAGATATGAGCGTAGTGAACGCAGAGGAAAGCCCAACCAAACCTAAATAATTTATTTCTATGGATATATACAGTGTTTTATTTACACAGACTGTATGCACATCATACTGTGTGTGTCTACTCCGAACCTCTTAAAAACCATTAACAAAATTACAAGCACCTTGATAACCTAATTGGTGACTTTTATTTAAGGTCGTTCTAATAGACTTGCAGCATATTATTGAATGTTGATTTAAGTTACTTTATATATTTTTTAATTAGTTATTCATAGCACCAGTCTTCACATGGAAGCACTTTTGTACTAAAGAGCCACGTGATGTGAATCTCACTCATGTAACAAAGTATTATGGATAGGCTGTGCATTTTATCTGATTGAGCGGGAAATGTATGCATGACAGACTTATTATTAAAACTACCTAAAATAAAAGAATTTACATGTATAAAAATATAATTCAACCTACTGAGGGGGTTCGCAAGCATATATCCGTTTTATTATGACTTTCTGTGGAAGCTTTGCTCTTCAGACAATAGATTTGATTATTTATTTAGTATTGTTAGGTTAATTTTTAAGAATAATTTGTTTTTACTTTTCGTTCTTACGTGCACGAACATGAGGGTCCTTGTTCTGTTAAGAATGAGTTCATGTTCTTGTTCCGTTGAGAATATGAATGCGACAATATTTCTACATAGAAGCTTTGAAAATATTCTGAGCGGCAGAGAGAAAAAGTTAACAGTGGGGTCAAAAAGATTTGATCTAGAACTGACTGACTGGGTGCGGATAAATTTCCAATGGTGCGTGGATCGAACATAGATGTACGCAACCACGGCCCTTGGTTGCCAAGAAAGAAGACAATTGTAGACACAAGACGAAGCAGAAGATTTGGCCTCAAAGAATTTCCCGGTGACCTCGAAAACTAACTTGGGAGACGTTTATTTTGCTAAAACCACGATCTTCCAATAGAACGTTCCTGCAGCCGGACGTGAAACGTTCGAAAGGGTGGAAACGCCCTCCTTGCCTTATAGATTCAATTCCAAGCCTGACACCTGGTTGTCGAAACATCACCGCATTTACCCGAGACATTTTTGTCGAGGTTGAGTCAATCTGTTCTTCGGGTTTTGCCATCGGTACCCGACTCCTTTCTCCTGGACTTATTTTCGGGGCCCCTTTTATTTAACTGTTGGTTTGGATACTATTTCATTCTTTAATTCTTGCAACAAATTCTTATTTGAATTTTAAATTAACTGTGTTCAGTCACTTTATTGTTCATAGGGAGGCATATCATTATTTAAGCTAAAGATTTTCTACTACACGAGCCAAACATATTTCAACTCAACAGTATGAAAGTTGTAGGAAAAGTCACTACTCGAAAATCTCGAGACAATCAAAGAGTAAAACACTTCTATAGTTTTATCTACTTCTGAAGAAATTATATTACTGTACAAAGTATATCATAACTAAATTACATATGTACATGGTGGAGGACCTGTCGATCTAGACAAGTGAAATAATTTAGCTTGTTTTTAAAATGGTAATTATTAAAAAGTATTCTTAAATACTCCATAGTATTAACATAATATTAAGATTTCATTCATAAAAAATAAATAAACAGCGGCGTATACGTCGTTGAAATTTCATTCAAATAAAAGTTAAGAGAAAGAAAATATCCGATTTAACTCTCTCTCTTTACTACCATCTACATTTTCAACATTACTCCCAAGATTAAATTCGTCCATACAGAGTTTTTTACTTTTGAAATTTATAATCTCACGTGATCTCTTTCATGGCTTTTCAAAAACTGTGAATCGTATATTTTCTGACAAGTACCTAAAACGTTTTGATACATAAAATAGAAAAAAGAACAAATGTGTTATGACGGCACGTATTGATTCATTTGAGGAAAGTAATCCCATGCGTGTGAACAATGCGACATACAAATATCCCATCAGTCACTTATAGATACATTTTAGTTATTTTATGTGCGGGATATCGGATTCATGAATAGAAGTAACTAATGCCATTGAAATTTTCCCGTCCATATTTTAAAAAACAAATTACTCAAACTTTGTGTTCATGTACCATCACTGTGTCAATTCTTGGAAAACTTTCAAAAGAACCAAAATGGTATGCTTTGTGTAGATTCCCAACTACAGCTATGTTGACAAAAATAGTACATATAATAAAAATAACAATATAATCCCAGGGAGAAAATGGTTTAATTTGTCTGTCCTTTCGTTTTCGAACGTAGCCGTTTTTAATATTTTTGATGATCTACCTGTTATGAAAGGTTAGAATTTTTGAGAAAAATGTTTGAACAGGATATATATATATATATATATATATATATCCTGGTATTAGGGTGTTTCAGTGAACCGTTTCAGAACTTCTAAGAGGGGTAGGGTACATCCTGACAACTCGAAATCATATAGCAATGTGGGGTCGGAAATGCTTTCCTGAAGCGGTGTTGTACACAGAAGCACCGTAAAGAAAAGAGACCGTTCGTGAGAAATCGTTTTAATAATACATGAAAAGAAGCAAAAGGTACATGGATTAAAGTAAGTGTTCGAAGTTTCTTCCACGGGCTACAATGCACGCCTCATATCTCCGACGCATGGACATCCGAACATTCTGGAATACTCCAGGCATATCTCGAATTTCTCCGGCAGCTACTGCAATTCTTGCAACCAGCTCCTCAACATTATCAACAGGGGTGTCATAAACTAGCGATTTCAGATGACCCCAGAAATAAAAATCAAGACATGATAGGTCGGGTGACCGAGCAGGCCAACGCACGGGACCACCACGTCCGATCCACTGCTGACCAAATGTGACATCCAGGTAGTTACGAACATCTCCGCTATAATGGGCAGGGGCTCCATCGTGTTGGAACCACATTGTCTGTTGCGTCGATGCAGAAATCTGTTCATCTCTCAAAAGTTGTGCCAATACTTGCTGCAGAAAGAGCAAGTAGTTAGGTCCGGTTAGACTAGACGGTAACAGGTAAGGTCCGATGAGGTGATCTCCCATAATACCGGCGCATACATTGACCGAAAATCGAATCTGTGCTGCACGACGTCGTATTGCATGCGAGTTCTCAACCGCCCAGATATGGTCGTTATGCGTGTTAAAAATTCCTTCCCTTACGAAGGATGCCTCATCGGAAAACAACACTTCAGCAGGAAAAAGGGGATTTGTAGCACATTTTCCAAGGTACCACTGTGCGAAAGCAATACGAGGTGCATAATCCTCCGGTTGCTGTGTCTGGACACGCTGCACGTGAAACGGATACATGTCGCATTCCCAACAAGAATCGCGTTCCCACGGTTACGGATACAGTTAACAAATTTCGAATGGAAATACCTTCATTATTTATTGCAATGTGATCATCTCAGTATAAACCAAAGCTCTAAAAACTACCCCGCAAATGCATTGTCAAAGAAAATGAGTGTGGACGACTAAAGTGTAAAGAAAGTCATCAAGCAACAGTAATGAACGTAATTTCATGAATCACCTGCACCAATCACAGAACTTCACCTAGCAATCAATTAGTAAATAAATTAAAAATTTTAAGCATCGAAACCAATTAATCACCTAAAATGCTACGGTTTTATGGATTCCTTTCGCCTTTCTATCCTCTTGTTTTGGTTCACACTCATCTTTGACTGTGTTCTTACGCAATCGTTTTAAAGCTAGAGGTTAAATCACAATGTTATTTTCCCTTCTTCACTGTGTCGATCACATTCCGATAATAAAGTAGGTGTTGCTATTAAATAATTATTGACCTTATCTGAACCGTGAGAGCTCGATTCTTGTTATTTACATATCTCTCAAGCGCATATCTCGAAATATCTTAATCTAGTTTCATTCCAATAGGGGATTGTATTCAATAGAAGTCACTTTATGACCACCCTTAGTATACAGTTATCACAATATTATGTACGGCTCTATTCCTATCTAGACTACTTTGTTCTTACTTTGATCCTAGTACTTTGATACTACTATCCTACTACTTACTTTGAATATCCTGATATGGCCAGTCTAATGATTTTTGGGATCTATGTAGATAAGTAGAGAATATGTACTTTTAAATCGATCATAATCGTTACTACAAAGAAATTTGATTTGTTGATAAATTTGACGTCCTAATGAAGGACATTAGCTGCTCTTTTTTTTATCTCTCTGTGTACCAGTAGGGATTTGGATTAGAGATGTTAAGTTAGTGCAGTGACATATACTCAAACTGTTCCGAAGAACCATGAACTTTCGTGTAATCTTCCTCGACATAGTTTAACACAAATTCAGATCTTGTTACAAATCATTGTAATTTACAATAAAATCAGTTTATGACCATTATAAAATCAATTATCAATAAAATCAGTGGAAGTCACTTTATGACCACCTTAGTATACAGTTGTCACAATATTATGTACGGCTCTATTCCTATCTAGACTACTTTGTACTTACTTTGATCCTAGTACTTTGATACTACTATCCTAATACTTACTTTGATACTACTATCCTAATACTTACTTTGATCCTAGTACTTTGATACTACTATCCTAATACTTACTTTTAATATCCTGATATGGCCAGTCTAATGATTTTTGGGATCTATGTAGATAAGTAGAGAATATGTACTTTTAAATCGATCATAATCGTTACTACAAAGAAATTTGATTTGTTGATAAATTTGACGTCCTAATGAAGGACATTAGCTGCTCTTTTTTTTATCTCTCTGTGTACCAGTAGGGATTTGGATTAGAGATGTTAAGTTAGTGCAGTGACATATACTCAAACTGTTCAGAAGAACCATGAACTTTCATGTAACCTTCCTCGACATAGTTTAATGCAAATTCAGATCTTGTTACAAATCATTGTAATTTACAATAAAATCGCATTGCTTAAAAATTATAAACAACACACAATTAAAACAAAGTTTAATGCAATTAACTGTTTAAATTATGAATTTTGTTAAGAACTAATTGCAGTGGTAAATACTTAAATTTGTACAAAACTGACCTATAAATTAAAAAAAATTATGTTTTGATTTTTACTAGGGTTTGAAAAAAGTAATGTAAAGTCTTGGATTTTGAAGGTATTGAAAACTTTAAGACTGTTGTGAACTGGAGCTATTTGAATAACCATTTCTTTAGTTTATGTTTTTTTAGTGATATACCAAAACAAAATACGAAAAAATTGAAAACTATTTTGAAATAAAGGTTTATAGTTTCATACATAAATCAGAATTTACCATAAATGCTATTTGAGAACTAAAATTTGTAACGTTTTTTATTATAATTTACATCGATATAAAATAATTCAAAATCACAGAAATACCAAAAAAGGGTAAAAACGCTTTAACTCAAGTCTTATGTTACTTAGTTTATACACAATAAGTTAATAATATATTAGACGTTATTCCTTAATATAGTAGACGTTATTCCTTGTAGAATGCCATCTTTGAATTGGATCTACTGTTAAAATTGTTAGAATGAAGAAGGGTGTTTCGTTTTTTTTCCCTTGTCTGTACGTATAAAGCTGCTTGCACAAATGTCAACGTAGCAATTTACAAAGTAACGCTAGGTTCCAATTTTTGCTCCTGTTATAAATATTTTTATGAATTAATATTCTTTAGGAATGTTTGGTATCCTTATCTGGTCTGTGCTCTTGGTAAGCCTATTAGGAGAACCGTATCTGACCGGCCGGACAGAAGAATCATTTTGTAGGGCCCAGTTAGCGTGTTGGCCCGATGGATACCTGTTCTGTGGGGTGGTTAACCATCCAAGTGAATTTGAAAAGACATTTCTTCTATCAAAATTTGACGAATTTTGCTAATTTCGAAATATTTTGTCATTAGAATAGTGCCGATTTTTCGAATGGCGAAATACCAAAAGGGACTATCCTACAATAATGGACCAGACAGCAAGATGCGATGGTATAAGGCAAAGAATACGTTCTTTAATAATGGTATGGTCCCCCACGTGCTGCAATTACTCTAGCAAACGCTTCTGGGCATACTTTCAACATGGTTTTGATACACAGCTATGGGTACTTGTGTCCATTCCTGTTGCAAGAATGTCGCCAGCTCTGCTGTGGATTTCGGACGTGGTTCCCTGGTCCGTAAGCATCGATCTAACTCTTCCCAGAAATGTTCTATGGGGCTTAGGTCGGGACTATGAGCATGGCAGGAAAGACGTTTTACATCCATATCTGGATACCACTGCTTGACAGAGGCTGCAACGTGACATGGAGCGTTGTCATCCTGGAAGTAACATTCATCCATTTGATAACATTACCAGAGCGTAGGAAGAACCTGATTGTCCAAAATGTTCATGTAGGCGTCTGGGTTCAATTTACCAGGAACAACGTGCAAAGGTCCCAGGCCATACCACGGAAAACACCCCCAAACAAGTTCCAAATCATATTGCAAATCCGCTGGCGTTTGGTCCATTATTGTAGGGTAGTGTATGTGGTCTACTGATCGTATAAACTTGTCAGGAGAGCCATATCTGTTCTCTGTGCCAAAGATTAATTTTTTTGCTACAAGTAATTTTTCTTCCGTTTTTATGTGACTGTCTGGCCGAACCTCATTATGAGGAGACCATTAGCTAATTCTCAAATAGTTCATATTCAGAAAAAAAAATAGTTTGTAAAGCTGCATGTGCACATGAGAGGCTGTTTCATTTTACTTCTCATCCTCTTATGCAATTTCAATACGTTCATTCATATTTACGTGAGTTTATTGTGTTTGAGTTGACGTGCAGTCGGATGGGATAGAATGGAGAAAGCCCTCTAGCTATTCTTTCAGAGGAAGTTTCAGTAAAATGAAATGATGATAAAAAAAGTATTGCATTTGGTACTGATCTATTGTTGTTCCACTACGCATAGAAATTAATGTTAACTGCTGGAAGATATATTTTTTTTATTTCGTTTTTTTTTTTAAACCTTTATTTGGTATATAAATGCAGGTACGAGTTCTATTACCAGCGAAAAAATTATAATGCTGTTGTCTGATTTCCAGACAGGTAAATTCGTATAAAAGTTGTAGAATTTGTAAATATTAAAGGTATCGCAGTTTTACCAAAGGGACGTCATGTTGATCGGATTCCTAAAAATACATACAGGTTAGAAAATTTTATAAATATTGAATTTAATTCAGATGACGGGTTATGTTCTAAGTTTGTTCATGAGTGTGTGTGTGTGTTGCATTTCTCCTTTATATTTCAATTCATTAAATGAATCTTCCAGTAATAGTATTCATTAAATTCCAAAATAAGTGAGCGAAATAATTTACATATCAGTTCAAGAAATGAAACTTGATTCTTAAAAATTCTTATCCTTTTAATTTTTAATAAACTGGAAATTTCAAATTCGGTAGCTCAATTGGTAGAGTGCTGGAATGATACAAATGAAGAGTTCGAAACTCAATTCAATCAAAGACCAGCTTGTACGCGGAGGCTGATGCTCGTTAAATCTACAATAGACTAAAATGTCTTCACGTTGGTGTGTGGTGTGGAAGTTTGCAGAGTGGGGTGCCAGTTCAAATACATATCTCATCCTCTGACCATGGTACAAAATTACGAAATGCCCTCGAATCTTTCCCTTTGGATTCATCTCGGACAGTCGCCAATACTCCATTAAATTGCTCTTATATTTCAATTCATTCAATGAATCTTCCAGTAATAGTATTCATTTAATTCTAATATAAGTGGGCGAAATACTTTAGATATCAGTTCAAGAAATGAAACTTGATTCTTAAAAATCCTTATCCTTTTTATTTTTAATAAACTGGAAATTTCAAATTCCGTAGCTCAATTGGTAGAGTGGTGGACGATGCAAAAGAAGAGTTCGAAACTCGATCGAACCAAAGACTAACGTGTACGTGGAGTCTGGTGCTTGTTAAATCTACCATGGACTCAAATGTCCTCACGTCGGTGAGTGGTGTGGAAGTTTGGAGAGTGGTGTGCCAGTTCAGATGCACATCTCATCATCTGACCATGGTACAAAAATAGGAGGTGTCCTCGAATCTTTCTCTTTGGATTGACATCGGACCATCGCCAATACCCCATAAAAATTGCTTCCAGTGCGAAGTTTGTTGTTGTTGTTGTTTCTCATGCCTACACTGGTAGACCAGAGGAGTGCCAGGCCCGTCGAAGACGGCAAGAGGCGAGGGTGTGCGCCTTTACATGTTATTGAGCCCCATTGGGAGGAAGTCCGACTTTGCTCGACATACATGACACATCCGTTTTACAGGAAGGCCCCTTTCGTACATCCATTCATTCACACCTATCGTAATTTAGATCCCAATCAGAGGCTGATAACCCCCTGATCAGGTACCCCCAGAGGTATTGATTTGGTATGGGAACATGGGGGACTTTGTGACCACGACCTATTTAACGTGCCCCAGTCACCATTAGTGAACACGACGGTCTTTAGCCAGGTCGAAGCGCCGATCTCGCAATCATCAAAATTGCAGTCTCCGCCGAGGACAGAACCCACAACCCTTCTGATGCGAGCCCGACGCTCTACTGACTCAACCCAACGCGCTCAACCCATCAACCTACCAACATCCTGTTTGAAACATGTTGAATAAGTTATGCAATTACCCCTTTTCTAAACTGTTCCGTGTTCCCGTTAGCTGAAATTAGTATTGGCTTACACTTTACTTACACTTAATTTCATAAAGAATTTTTAACATGCGGCTTCTACAATACATACTACTTTAGTAAAGTAGTATGCATTGTAGAAGCCATACTGTATATTTTACATTTATAATACTGATATTCACTACCTCTTTAAAATACAGCATGAAAAGCATTATTTTAAGGATTCCTGTTTTTCAGTAACGATATTAGATTTCTTTTCTGATTATGATTCCTTCAATTTTTACTGTATTTAATTCTTTGTTTTAATTTGTATTTAACAAAATTAATTTGCAAAAACTGTTCCAAAAGGACCAAATTTAAATTTCTCAGGTACAAATTTAAAATGCTCATACAGAAACCAAAGAACAGTATACAAGGAAAGTAAAAAATATCTCACACTATTAGATTAACTAATCGATTGATAATACAAAAACATGTGAAGCATATTAAAATATTAGTTTTTCACTCTTTTAAGAGTTGATCTTTCTGCAGTCAATTAATCCGCAAGTCAAGATTTCTGCATTATTGGGATCAAAGGTATTCGGACTAAAGCTAATTCATGAGCAACCGTTTGGGTATTGGTAAGTAATGGGTTATTAATTGTCCCCATATAATATGAAGAGTAGTCATTTTTCCCCCATCACCATGCACTTTTCTAGGTAGATTTCAATCTAGATTTTCAAGTATTTTGGTGACTACCTATATTATGCAAACAAAACATTGATGAGATTAGGCATGATGATGGCCATTTGTATTGTCTTGTAATTGCTCATATCTTTATTTTGAATGAATAATGTTGAAAGAAATTGTCTTCGTTGAGCTGTAATAAAGCTTGAAACATAGCATTATTTAGAATGCCTTTGAACACAGAAATTTAAGTTTATATACAGTCCAGTCACATTAATGTGACTATCTGTCAAAAGCCAGAATAACCACCTTTGGCAGAGCGGACCGCTATGAGTCGTGCAGGAAGAGAGTCAATTAGGTTTCTGAAGGTGTTCACTGAGATGTTGAGCCATGCCGACTCCAGTGCCGTGGTCAGCTGCGCTAGATTACGTGGTTGAGGATCCATGGCGCGAACAACCCGATCGAGGTGGTCCACAGATTCTCGATTGAATTTAAATCCGGTGAGTTTGCTGGCCAGAGGAGTACGGTAAACTCATCCTTGTGCTCTTCGAACCACGCACATACACTGCGAGCTGTATGACACTTCGCATTGTCCTGCTGGTAGATGCCATCATCCTGAGAAAAAATAATTCGCATGTAGGGGTGGACATGTCCCGCAAGGACAGATGCGTACTTGTGCTGATCCATCGTGCCTTTCACAATGATGGTGCACCCAGTGAATGTCAGGAAAACATTCTCCAAACCATAACGCTCCCTCCTCCAGCCTGGATCCTTCCGGCAACTGTTGCAGGGTGTTTGCTTTCAGACGTTTCACGCCGTATACGCCTACGTCCATCTGTCCGATGGAGCATAAAACGTGATTCATCGGGAAAAGCCACCTGTCGCCACTCTGTGGACGTCCAGTTGCGGTACTGGCGTGCAAATTCCAGCCTTCGTCGCCGATGAACAGCAGTCAGCATAGGTGCATTAACCAGGCGTCTGCTGTGGAGGTCCATGCGCAGCAACGTTCGCTGAACCGTTGTTGAGGATACACTCTTGGTGGTCCCTTGGTTCATCTGGGCGGTCAATTGCTCAACAGTTGCACGTCTATTTGCCCGAACGCATCTCCGTAGCCTTCGTTCGCCTCTGTCATCTATAGCCCGTGGTGCACCACATGTGCCACACCGCTGATTTTGGATAGTACCATTTCCCCATGCACGGTATACTTTTACCACGGCGGCACGCGAACAGTTCACAAAATTAGCCGTTTCCGAAATGCTTCCATCCTTGGCCCGAAAGCCTATAATCATGCCCTTTTGGACATCGGATAAATCGCTACGTCTCTTCATTACGCCAACGATTGAAATGCTTTCCGATGCCCTAGGACATCCTTTATATACACTCCACTGCAATGTGCTGCCACCTGCCTTTTGTGATTGGTTATTTCACGTTGACGTCGAAAGTAGGTGGTGGTCACATTAATGTGACTGGACTGTGTATTTTAATAGCAGTACAATGTCGTTTGTGAACAAATAAAAGCAGCTTCAGAGACCATGATGCCTCTCTTTAAAATTTCACCTGATAGAAAATTTGAATAAGTAGTTTGTTTACTAATTTTATTGTCTCTCAAAGGATCTGTACAACTTTTCTACCGGTAGTTTGTGGATGGAAGAACCATGTGTTTCAGTTCATTGCAGGGAAATGTTTAGTAGGTCCACAAATTCACACTTGAACTATCATAACTTCTATGCATTCCCACTTCACGATAACATGATTGGTAGCTAAGCACAATCCACTTCTGGGACCGATTCGTGCTTCAGTTGCGATCCAAGCTACCTTCACAGAAACTTTATCACACCAAAAATGTTTATCTTGAATAACGGATTAAATAAATCTCATCAGTGTTTTTTTTTTGTGTGGTGTAAGTACTGCTAACAAAGTACTTACACCTCTATGTAGAAACCTTACTGAAAAATCTACACCTAGAGAAAAAAGTAGAGATGTTGTTGAAGTAAAATATTTAATAATCGTTATTTTATGGATAGAATTCATAACCTATGATTTATCTATTATTTCAAACTAAAATGATCTTTCTTAATTAAGAGTTAGTCCAAGTTCTTTTAACCCCTCCCCAACAATGTAAATATATATCTTGCATAACTTGAGAATGCAATCTAATTGACTAATAGAGATCAACTTAAATGAGTGTTGTCAATGACAATCGTTGAATATGCTTTACATGTTTTTGTATTCATCCGTATGTTTGCTAATCTAAAAGTGTGAGGATTTGAGATAACTTGTGATTTATGGAGCCAGGAATACGCGAATTAGAATTATGAATATTTTTGTCATACATGAAATCTAAAGTTAAGAATTTTCTTAAATTTTTAAAGAAACTGAATTTTTTAAAATAACTAAAACTAAAGGATTTAACAATCTAAATAATTTAATGCTTTTACAAATAAATAATAAATAAACCACATAAATGTGCTAATTACAATTTCCCATAGTCTAAAATAGCTATCTTGGTCTTTTAAAAAAAATTTATTTCGTATGGAAATTTAATTCCATTAAAATAAGTGTTACTACTTCATACAACACGATTTAATTTATTTTAAAATTAAAGTGCACTACATTATGTCACCATAATTGTAAACGTAACATTTATCATGAGTTTTTTTTTTTCAAGTTTTATGACGCAGGGGGCCATATTTCGCCAAACACTTGACAGCGTCCTGTAAAAATATCGGCAAAGGAGATGAAAAGGCATTGGAGATTAGAATAGTGCGGTAAGCAGAAAAAAATAACTGCTTGGGTAACCAGGGAGTGCGACTCCCATGTTTACTAAACCCCACGGGAAAAGAAAATATCACTAGGTTCCTGGTCTGTGATGGCCGTACACATCTAAAGAAGATATGTCCCTGAGGGCCATTTATTATTAGAAAGGGGTATTATTAATACTCAAAATCTTGTACAGTCATTTTGAAGTTCAATCTTATTTAAAATTCCGTTTTCAATAGGTTTTGGTGTGGTGTGTTTCATTGTGATTGCATCGATTGTTGGATCGAAGGCTGAGAAGGATTACTATAGAGGGGCAGTTCTGCAGCACGTGCCTTTTGGAGTAGGCGATTCTTCATATTCTCACACCGTGATCATCGAAAAGAATATCGAAGTTTATGAATTGGCTGCTTCTACAGCCTCATCAGATGTGAGTACTGTGCTTTTTCTATTAATTAAGTATCTGGATTGGGATATTCTTCTTTCTTTCAAAGAAATTATTCGAGAGAAGAAAGCAAATGTGGAATATTAGACTGATTTTTTCACCTCTAAGTCCAAATCAAGCTTACTCTTTCCATTTCAAGAAATACATATTTGAACGGTAAAAATGTGCAAACCTATAGTATAACAAATGACGTATATTCATAATTAAATTGATATTAATATGCATGTAGTTGGGTTAGCAGAGATAGTGGCCAAACATAAGGACAATAAACATTACTTTATTATCCACATATAATTGACAGTACAAAACATTAATTAAACATAGGAAACAGGAGCACCCCATACTCCCTCTCCGTGAGGTCTCAGCAACAACTGAGGATATGTAAGTGAATCCATACAGTAATGAAGTAGGGGTAAGGGAAAAATTAGGATTATTCTCCAACACACGCATTTTAAAGATTGTTATGATTATTTGTAAGATTTATAATTTTAATATTCATATTACAGGGTGCCGATATCCTTGTTTGCCCTGAATGGGGCTTATATCCTCATGGAAATGAAACCCGAGAAACTTTGTTAAACTATGTGGAAGATATTCCCGATCCACAGTATACCATAACAAATCCTTGCAATCAAGAGGATCTTTTTAGCAGTCGCCAAGTCTTAAGAAAACTGAGCTGCATAGCGAAGAACAACAATTTATTTTTAGTTGTTAACATAATGGACAGGAAAGACTGCCTAGTCAAGGAAACATGCGACGAAAAAGAAATAGATTACTGCCACACAGATAAAAACGGATGCCCAGACGATGGCAAGGTCTTTTTCAACACGAATGTCGTCTTCAACAGAGAAGGGGATTTAGTAGCAAGGTATTACAAGACGCATCTCTACTTCGAAGTTGGCATGGACAATCCCAAAAAAACGGAGCCCATTTACTTCGAAACGGATTTCGGAACCTTCACCACGCTCATTTGCTTCGATCTCATGTTCATAGAAGCTATGAAATCGGTTGAAAAACCAGGAGTTCTCAACGTTGCTTACCCGACGTACTGGTATGATCATTCTCCGTACATATACTTTGCCACTCTCTACCAACAATCCTGGGCAATGGCGAACAAAGTGAATCTTCTGGCATCGAACGTCCAGTTTCCTAACACAGGAACTTTAGGCAGTGGCATTTATTCTGGAGACCGGGGTGTTCTGGTAAGTACCCATAACCCCCATGGTAATATTAAGGTTTTGATTTCGAACATACCGAAAAACCCTCATGATGACACGTCTGATATCCCACTAAACGTAAAGCGTTTCATCGTAGAGAATGGAAAGGTTACGGAAAACGATGATCCCATTGAGAGTAAGTTTCAGGACGAGTGTGGTATGGAAGAACACAAACCACCGGTAGACAAATTTACTGACTATCGTTGCAATCCCACTGAAATGGGCCATTACACTTTTTTGAAACTAGAAGGAAAGAAGGGTAAGATTGATTCATGCTCCAACAGTTTTTGCTGTTCTCTTACGTATGAAGCTGATAGTATGGATGAAGATTATTACTTTGGGGTAACAGGAAAGCCTTTGAAATTCTACGATTCATTTTCCTTTGGCACTGAAGTGTGCTTTTTGTCTCGTTGTGCAGCAGTGGATGGAAAAGCTTGTGTGGATCACATTCTGAAATCTAAGACCTTATTTCGAAATGTTGAGATTAAAGGAAATTTTTCAACTTCCCATCTGTTTCCTTATGCAGTGAATAGTGACATTCTACTCACAGATAAGAAGAGCTGGTCCTTCGACAGGAAATCAACAATTGAGTATAAAAATACTGACGAAAGTTCACTTCTTTTCTTTGGATTATACGGAAGACTTTATGAGCAAGATAAAGCTTTAGTGGAATAAGATGTCTAGTTAGTATTCCCTTTACAGTATATTTTAGAGCTCTGAAAACTCGCGCCCATTCTTTTATATAACTTTAATGTTTACTACTTAAACTATTTAAAAGTGAAGTTAAGTCATAACTCTGGAACAAGAAACAGTAAACCATTTAATTCAAAGAATATTTATTTGTCAATGAATTATCAATTCATATTTGTGTAATACAAATATCTAACTTTTGCAACAATTGTCTTTACATAGCTAGAAAACAGTTTTATTAGAGGCTTTTAACCCGTCCGTTTCATTTCAATAAATTTATATTGAACTCATTTGCGATACTTTGTGTTTATTTGTTGACAAACCTTCATCATCAATCTTCGGCAGAGACGATATTTTTTTAATTTAAATAAAATAGTTTTAATTCGATTTGAGAGTAAAAACAGCTACCCCGTTTATATGTATAAAAAATAATAAGACATATATTTGTTTCTTAAAATAATAGATCGTAACACATAATTGATAACTTTTATTTTCGTAATTACTGTTAAAGACAACAAGTAGACATCTTGCACAAAACAGAATTCTATACACAAGATAAACATGTAAATACAATTTCATTTGTTTTAAAAATAAAGCTTAATAAAATCAGAATGTCTAACAATTCTAAAGTACAAGCACTGAATAAAAAATAATAAAAACCCTTTTAAAACAATATCATATCAAACGATATTCTCCATGCATGAGGCAGTTAATAAAAATTAGAATAGCTTCTCAAAATGCATACATTCCAATAGTAAAAGACTAGACTTTTAGAGTGAACCCAAACACATCACTACATATTCAATCTATAAGTGAAATGTCGTTTACCTCTGAAATCATACATCAGTTTATCATCAAAAATATACATCAATGTATATTTTATTACAAAAGAACGGCTTGAAAGTCAAATTTTTAAACCCAAAACGCAGCTATGCACTTATTATCATACTATAATCCTATACCAAGCATCTTTCAATATTACATGTTTCAAAATTTAGGCGATTAGAAAAAATAGCAAGATGTTAATGTAGATAAAATGTATGCATAACAAATGCTATATTGAACAATGTAACTATACAAATATACAATACAAGAACCAATTCAATACCATGAATGAAGAAATATAAGCAGTATATAAAATCATGAGGTCTTTTGGAAACTAAACTTACAAATGTTGACATGGCAGTGATTTGTTTTATGATGTAGTACATTTCTAAGCCGTGAAACATAAAAAAACCTCCTTGGTAAATGAAAAATAACACATAATTATTTTTTAATATTTGTATACAAGGCATTTATCAACAGCATGTAGTGACAAAAACTAACTCCGATGTTTTCTTAATCTTTTAACGTTAATATAATCTAGAAGCACTTTCAAACTTCTAATAAAGCATCTGTTTATTAAATGAAGAAAAACGTTGTATAACCTAATTTAAGCTATATAAAAGCTATCATCAATTACATTTCTTTATTGATATAAACGAAATACATGTCTAATCTAAGTAGATAGTTAAAAAACATATTTTAAAATTCTTTAATTAGTTTTTAAGAGTAAAAATACATTTTATAAGAAAATATCATTAATAATTATATTAACGTAGATATCATTCAATGACGATTTGATTAAATCGCAGTGAAGTCATGTTACAGGTTTCTGAAATAAAAATAATTAAATCATAACTTTATGCGTGAAAATAATTGTGTATTTATAAACAATATAAAAATAAAAAAATTATCACTGTCCAAAACAATAATTTCAACGATTAACAGCATTCAAATATGAAAAGTATTATTCTGTAGTTCTACTCTTGATTTACCCCCAAAGTATAGCTAAACGCTGTCCATTTTTGGAAATAAAAAAATTACAAATAAAGAATTAAAAAATTTTGCAAACCGTGCAAATATGTTTACAACGCGAGTTCAACAGAAAAATCTCATTAGAAGCAACATCTAAATTGAAAAGTTTTGAAGTGATTTAAAATGGATGTTATAGCTATTATTTTAATCCTTAATCTCGAAAATACACTTGCAATTAGAGTACGCCATTAAACCAGATATGATATAATGCGTAACGCGTAACTGTTTTTATCAGCCGTAGGTAAACATTTTCAAAGAAACTTCTGATTCTGTAGGTGTTTTCCAAGTATGGCTAATTGGACAAAAAAATTAATTTAATATTTTTAACAAACTGTTTACAAAGTTATTGAATTATAAACTTTGTGACTTATACCATTTTATTTGCTGTGTTGACGACTCTGCCATAAGAAAACGCAACTTTAGAGAAAGGCGTATGAGTGTATTGAAAATATAATTAATGTACAGTAACAGCTTTCGTCAAATTAAAAAAAATTAATTAAATATATACGTAAGTTTTATTTTAATAAATTATATCACACTAATATCATCTTAATTTTTTTTTAAGATTTGAATTTTATTTTTGAATAATTACATTTTTATGAATTTATAATTCACTTTCTCATATTTTTTAAGTCTGAAGAGGATGTAAGCTTCTTCATTAATTGTTCCATAACCAAATGCATCTTTCAAATTTAAAACATTATTTTTCGTTAAGGGCTTATGATTTCCGTCTGATTTTATAAAACATATATCATTTTGTGGATAATAGGTTGTAAGAGTGCTGTCAAACTTCAAGGCTACCTTTGTTGTACCATACGTCAAGCACTCATCAGAACAATTACAAATGATTTTGATCCCCTTGGAATACACTCCGTTTTTAATTATTTTCGTTACGCAGCGTACTTTATGGCTTACCACTACGAAAGCTTAGAGGCCTTTAAAGGTTGAAAGTTAATCACATCTCAGAGAATCTTACCCCCAAAAAAAGAATAACTCCTTTTTAGGTGGCCATTTTTGATGGATTAGTTTCTTAACAGCATGCACAGTCGCGGAAAAAAATCAAAACCACCTCCTTTATTTCGAGTACTATTCAAGCCAGAGCAAATTCAAAGGTATCATTCCACAGGGAATAACATCCTCTACAAATTCAAATCCAAAACAATTGCATAAAGTGACGTCTTCATATCAAATTTTGCACAAACTATAAAATTTCTAATATAAACATCATGTTTTGATTCCATAATCACATTCTGCATAGTTAAATTAGTCTAAATATGAAATTTCATGACTTTACTATCTTTGTATCCCGAGATATTCAAAAATAAAGTTTGTGTCAATTTCAGGGATCATCTCGACATAGAAAGTCTCTATTCGTAGATCGAGTTAATTGTAGTTATCGTTACCCGACTTCAAATTTGAACGCTATTGCAAATATATTTTTCAGCGATCCGAGAATTATTATATTTATTACGAAAGTGCAAACGTGATTTGAGATTTTCATTAGAATATTTACTATGCAAGTGCAAAAGAGCCAGGAATTATTATCCGAGGTTTACCAGACGTTTATAAACTTTTTGGTTGCCTCCTAATCTAACAATAATGTGAACATTTTTATGTAGCGCAAAACCTAATTACCGGAATGCGCTGAAATTTTGCATGTCTATACTAGAAGTCCTTCTGAATCGATTGCCATCAAAATATAATATGGTCCCAATTCATAATTTTTTCAAACATTAATTGAATAATTATTATTCAATACTAAAAACTATTTTTAAAATAAAATGTTAGGCGGATTTTGTTTGGTTTGCTTAACAGTAACATGGCACATGATTAATATCAGCGCTTTAGAATTATAATTTGAGAAGATATGCATAAAAGAGTAAGAAACCGATTTAACTTTAGGAGCTCCAATCTTTCTGTACCAAGAGGTAAGGCATAATAACATGAAAATTTGGTAATTGAAGTTAAATTTGATATCGATTCGAAATTATGTGTGGAATTAGGTGATTCAGGTGGAAATTATGAAGTTGGTGCTCAATTTAATATGAAGACGGCCCCTTATGCAAATGTTTTGAAATTGAATTGATAGAAGAAGTTAGTCCCTGTCAAACGGCATCTTCAAATTTGCTCTACTGTTAAAATTACTCGAATAAAGAGGGGTGGTTCGGGTTTTTTGTCCCGAGAGTGTACTTATTTAATCCCTAATAAAGTAATGATGTACTTAATATCCGTAATTTCCAAATTAAATGCGTTTACAACTAACTAAAATTATAATTATCGTAACATCCATTTTGAATCATCCTCTAAAATGCATAAATTTTCAAGACCATCAATTCTATTGTAAAAGGTTCAACTCACTTTATATTCAAATCGATTTTAAATGCAGCTATTTCATAGTTCATTGTCCCGAATGAATCGGTTGCCTTCTGACTGGGTCCCTGTGTAGCGTTGTCTCAGTTTACCATATGACCCTATACGGAAAAAATGCTCAAAGTAAAATTGAAATATTTTGACAGATACTTTTAGCACATATAAGAACTTGAGTTAGGTGGGGGAAATGCGTTCGAGGTGTAAGTGCGTTCGCTTAATATAAAACGTGTCTGTACGGCTGCTACTTGCTGGGAGTGATTCTAGGAGTCAAATATATTACAGCTTCAAATTTCACCAGGGAAGTTGCGCAGACCGTAGAGGAAATATAAAAGTTGAGTGAGCAAGACAACCTTCGAATATGCCCAGAATCATGTAACCAATAGTAGTGCCATGACCCTGCTTTCGTCTGCTGAATCGATTCAAAATCGATTAGCTGGGTCTAACATTCATCCTCTGATTGCCCATGAAAACGCCTATCTATTAATTCATGATCTCATTGGTCCACAGATTAAAAGTAGTAGACTTTGACGACTTCGCCACTTTTGTCGCCACTCTACAGAAATGCGGATTCCTACACTTATCTGTGATAAGATATTCAATCGACAAACGAGGCGATAAGGTGCCAAATCTGCCAACCAAGTCAATTTTTAACAAAGCAGCCGCGTGATTACTTGTCGCACTTTTTGAAGCTTGTACCATTAGAAATGCTCAGTCTATTTATATTTCACGTCTATGGCGTAGACCAAAGGGCACGAACGAAATTATATGCTCTACTATGTACATTCACAATAATACCACACTGCAAACAATAAACAGTCCATGATATATATTTGCCTCATCATGTTGGGCCATTGCGACTCCGTGAAATAACATTTGAAAGCATTTTTTAGAATTACAAAGTGTTTATTGAAAAAAAGAGTGATTTGGTTAGGTTGTTTGGGTTTTATACGTAAGGGCCAAATTTGGGCAAACAAGACAGACAACATTAAGTCAATAAACAAGCACACAAGAAAAAAGTTTTACTGACACAGAACAGAGAAATACACAGAGGGAAGAATCGAACGATGTGGGGAAGAACTCTGAGCCACGGCGACTCCCGAGTAAGAGTGTGGACGAGTGTTTTAAAAAGTTAAACAAGGTTTAACAAATTTAAAAGCATGATGATCTTTATAAATGTAAACAAGGTTAGACAAATAAGAGTGAAAACTTGAATAATGTGTGCGTGTTAAAAATATAAAAAAAACCAAAATTACTTGAACAGTAAAAATTGGTTCAATATGAAATTTGAAGATTTGATTTTGCACTTGCCCCACATTCCACTATATAATTTAGTGACCAAAACTAAAAAATGCCAATCGGCAATGAGATAAATATTTTTCTTCGGAATACATTTTCTAATTAAGAGATGAAAATTACCTTTATGTGTTCCTTCTCTTTTGTTATCAAGAGGCAATGGGGAATAGCGAGCATCATCCATTTCATCACTTGCTTCCTGCTTTAAGAAAATAGGTATCGTAAATTGTCGTATTCATATAGGAAAATATTGAAAATTCTGTTTTCACAAATCAAAATAAACTCATTGTACAGTTTTAAAAGATAAGTAAAAAGTTGAATGCAAAGAAATATATATATAAGTTTTAAAACAAGTTGAAATCGGTAAATAATTTTAAATTTTCACAACTTACAACGGAAATTTTTAAAAAGGTAACAATACATGACCAGTGTTAAGGTAACAATACCCCCATAAGCGTTTTCGAATTACAATTTTATACTTGCGATGGTAGTATAAGTGAATTAAAGTTTTTAAATATTCCGTTTTATTGCAAAGCTAAAAATGAGTGTTCATACTAGAGAAATTTATTAAAAATAATTATCGCACTGATTTAGTTCAAATTAAAATTTTTATGCTCGCATGTTTTCAGAACGTAAACTTTGTCTTGGATTATTAATTTTTTATCTAATTTATACTTTTATTGGGTTACAAAGATAAATGGCCCTTCATACGACGGGTGCATAACAAAATATATTTATTTTGGTCAAACTTAATTTTTATATTTTTTTAAACCTGACGGTGCGTGATCACTGGTTATGTATGGACCTTTTTTCACCACTATCTGTTAACTTTTGTTGATCACTGGCTATCTATAATACTTTTCCCACCACTATCTGTCATTTTAACTTGCTTTCGCATGGTGTTGTTTATTGAGCAGTACAATATTACTCAGGATATTTTGGGTAAAACAATATTATTGGAAAACTTAATTTTTGATCAGCAGTGGTGAAACAATGAGCTGCGTACAGCAATCGCTTTATACTCAATGTCATTTCCATGGCTATTTTGAATCTAATGATTTTTGATACTTCGTATCTCGTTTCGCTCGTGACATCACACAACCAATTAGAAACTCCGCCTACACACAACCAATGAAAACTTACGGAAAACACAGGGGAATCCAGCGTTTTATATAATAAGTTATTCGGTCATGTGTTTGGCAAAGCTTGTTCGATTTTGACCTTGATAAAAATGTATCGAACGATTTTATTCGACGTTTTTAGCAGCTCAGTTAAAATTATAGTTAAAATGAATATGCGTGTATCATTTTAAAAAAGGAAAGAAATTGTTATTTTGTACTGGATGTACTTGCGAAAGCGTAGAAATTATAGACGCTTTTTGGATTCATCGACTAACAGCCGAATGATATGTGGATGGTGCGTTTCATACAATGATTTATAAACTCCGTAAGTAATGTAACGTTTAACACTAATTCTTTTATGGTATCAATAATTTAAAATGTGGGGAGCATATGACTGCCAATAAAATGCAGATGAATATGTAAACAACTGCAATTTTGGAATACGAAGCGCAGCTGCACTGGTTGTGCATCAGTCCGGTTTAGCGGAAGGTTCGACCGTTCAAATTGTCGGATAACATTCTTGGCGGATCCGATAATATCGGACGGTCGTATGTAAGGTCCGAATATAGAACAATGTAATTTGAAAGTGTCCGACATCCTATAGTTATCGGTGTGTGTACAAACGCTCTAAGAGTCACTTTACTGCTATTTTTGAACACACGATCTCGGGCACATAAATATGTTACCATTGTTCATTCTATTTTTATGTCCTCTATGGCGTATACCACGAACTGTTTTCTTGTTTGTACTGTGACAGTTTGGTGAAAGGGGCAAGAGCATATAATTTTATTATTGCCGTCCTCTGGTCTGAGCAATTTCCTTGACGAAGTTGGAAGCGTTGTAGTGGTGAAAATAATACATAGGAATCATAAAAGGCATATCCAGTAGATGATAGGCCTTACTTAAATCACAGGGACTTTTATACTCAGCGGTGTACATACCACGCGAGCCGAATGGACCCACTTGAGTCTACTTAATTTTTTTTTAAAACAATTATATCAGTTTTACCAAAATATTTTTGTTATCAAATAGAATGCAACAATTTTAATCTTTTCTGGAGATGCAGCCTCAATTTATAAATAAGTGCATTAGTACATGCACTTTATACTATGCAAGAAACAAAAAATGTACTATAAACTCACAGCAACTTCAACTTTAGGTCTAGCAACTTTCATGAAACCACCTATTCGTTTTGCTTCTGATTTCTCTAAGGTTTTCACCGGCGTAGAATCCAAAAAGTTTAACTTTGGAATTTGATGTAGAATGTAATACCTAAAAAGTACATCATATATCAATGGAGTTTAATTTCTTCCTAGACAGTTATATACTGTACTTAAAGAATAAATAAATGAAAAACCAATTTTTATCTATTTAATATTTTCCCAGTAAGTATCAATAATATATCAGAGATTCACAACTAGATCAACTAATTAAAAAAAGTTTACCTTCTTATTTTACCGATTAGCATACATAATAAACACTCATAAACCATATGCAGTAAGTTATAAATTTCTATAAAGCGATATTTAATTAAAATTAATTTTCAAAGAAACATCTATAAAATTATGCTAACAGAATAATTTTTGCAAATAAAGCAATAAAATACAGTTCCTTTTTTCAATTGAAATGAATTGAATCCTGAAATTCGTACTATGAAGTTCAGATTTTCCTTTCCACATGACTCATACGATGATTCCTTTGAGTAGGCAAATAATAATTGGCGGCTGCACTTTCAGTGTGAAAAACAGCGCGAAAAATTCGAGTCATCAACGATTTGATCAGTGTTGAACTTGTCGTCGAGCATGTCGCATCATTTGTTTCGCTTCTTGTGTGTTGTATTGTACTATTCTTCATGTGGGATGTTTAATAAATATATCGAGCCGAAGAAACAGCCTTCCATCATTTTTACGAACCACATACAATTTTACACGTACCAAAATTTTAATAACAAAAATAAAACTCTTTCTCTAACTTTAGTGTAATCGTGTAATAATTTTTTAAACTCTATTACCTATATCTTTGATAATCCTCCTCGTCCTTTTCGAGACTTGACAGTTGGTCAGGGCAAGCTGGATTCCCAAGTAAAGACAAGTATGTTAATTTTGGATAACAGAAAGTCAATTGCTTCAGCAGTGTTTCCAAGTCAAGAAACTAAAAGAAAACAAAAGTTTAGTACATATTCTATTGAAAACATTTTCTTACACTTCTTATTTCATTAAATCTACACATATTTTTCATTATATCTACACATATTTTTCATTATATCTACACATATTTTTCATTATATCTACACTTCTTTTCATCGTATCTACACTGTGTGTAAACGCTGCAAAAGTTGAGATTCATTAACAGTACTCATAACTGATTAAACATAATTAAAAAGTCAGCTACTACATTTTTGATACGTTTTGATTAGATACGTATAAACTACAGGGTTTGTCTGTAATGTAATGAGACAGGCCTCCGCGCGGTGCTCCATTCACCAGCACTGAAGCAAAACAGGGTTGATGTAGAATCTGATTACTTTATATTGTTAAAAAACTAATATACTTACATGATTTTTGTTCAATGAAAGTGTATGAAGTTCCGGAAGAGGAATAAAAGAAGCTAAGTCATTCAACTCATTGTTGTCTAAAATCAATTCCTCAAGAATAGGGAACATTTCCAAATTTTCTAGTGTCCTAATAGAGGAAAAAGAAATTAAAGTGGTGAGGAAAGAACGAATTGAAAGAAATAGAGCTAAATTTCAATAAAAAATAAGTATAAGTCTATCTCACTATGGTATCGGCTAGCAGAAAGCATTGGATTAAGGTAAGGTTAAATTTAAGAGTTAATACACAACTGTTTGTGAAAATTGCAATACCATGAAAGAATCGTGCAAATTATAAGAAACTTCCAGGAAATGCAAAACAGGTGAGGATATGCAAAGGTTTACAATTACAAAGCGATCACGCATGTATGGGCCGAGAAAGACCCTCTAAACTTCCAAGTAAGCCGTGTATAAAAAAACACTGCGAAGATGCGTTGAAATATGTGTATCGTCGTTTGACTGCTGTAAATGATTGATTATAAGTCAATATGCCTTGCCAAAAACAAGACTGCCTAACTGAATTCGAACGGGACCGCATGTGAGGATGAACTTTCGTATCGTGAATTCCTCCACTCGTACGGGGCGTAATGTCACAACAATGATGCGTGTGTGGAAGAGATGTACCATGGAGAACCGGACAAGTCTAGACAGACACCTCATCCGCATGGCGGTGACGGACCGTCCAGCGTCCTCTCGTGCGTTGGCACATCATTGGAGCACGTCTACAGGAATGTCATTGTTTGTCATCGTCAACATCATTGAATGTCATCGTCAACGTCTGCTGCACCATGAGTTACTTGCAAGGATTCATCTGCGCAGGATTCTTTTGAATATGAACCACCGACGCCTCAGGCTACACTGTGCTAATCAACACAACCAAAGGCGTGCCGATTGGCAACAAGTCGTCTTCTAAGATAAGTCCCGCTACAATTTTGATTGTAATGATGGACGCTTACTCGTCAGACGCTACAGAGATGAACAGATGAGCTTTGGCATGAGATAGATGCCATCTGGAATGCCCTTCCTCAGCAGAATCTGTATGATTTGATGATGCCACGATGTGTATCGGCTCTCATCATTACGCTGGGGGGCTGCACAAGATATCGATTTTCGGCACTATGTTTGTTTTATCGCTCTGTAAATGTTATCGTTTATTTAGACCACTTTAAGTAATACATGCAAAAAATTTCATTTATTTCTGATGATTCTTTCATAGTGTTGCAATTTTCACAAACAGTAGTGTATATTCGTTCTGAGTGACACCATGTATAATCCATGTCCAAAATTGTTCTAGGACTGCTGCTAGAAAAATATATAATGTAACATACTTTCAATTATTGCTCGTTTCTCTTAAAATAACTGCCTTGGAAATCAACACAGAGCTTCTAGAGTATTCTAACAACTCTAGGTAAGCATTTGCAGGTGTGTCTGCGATTTTCTTTGTGACAGCTGCTTGAATAGCTCGAATGTCAACACGACGATGTTCTTCTATCGCGCGTATTATGCTGGGTAACAGGAAGTAATCACATGGCGATGGATGTGGGGAATATGGGGGATGTAGCAACACGGCTTTCTGATGGTGTGTGTGCCAGGAACTGCTGAACCCACAAAATGGTATGTTGTCTCGTATTATCATGGAGCAAGAAGTGAACATGGGGATTTCCGACCATCACGTAAAAGAGCATGTCACTCGAAAACACGGTAGCCTAATAAGGCTGCATACTCTAAGATTCTTTTAACATGTAGTATGTTTCTGCGGTTGTGTTTTACCCAGTTTCAAATAAAAACATTATCGCCTCTTTGCTGTTCCATGGCAAGGGGGCTCCAGCGCTATGTATCACTTTTGTATAATTCCCCTTGTGCTGCTTCTCAGAAATGTTACACAGTGGTTTGTGATTGCTCGCGTATTGGACAATGATTGCTGATTCTCGGAGCACAAAAGCAAATTTTGATACAACTTTTTCACGCACTGTTAATTTAGTCCAGGAAGTTTTGGACATGGGTCGTATTTTTAAAAAAAATATCTAAATAGATTTTTTTATTAGAACACATAAGGCAAAGTTATGATCAATTTTTCTAATAATTTCTCTCTCAATGAAACATCCCCAATTTTACATTAGTAGAAGCCTATGCAACCTATACAAGCATGAACATAAAGCGAACAGCAATTTTAATGACTTAACAGATGGTATCGAAATTTACAATTTTCTATTTTCACGAATGGTATAAAGGAGCGCGAAAAATATTAAAATATTTTGCTTAACGGTAAGTTCAAGGCTGTAGAACGTACCTCAAGTTTATTTTCATTTCGTGTTTGGTTGATAAAGAAAAAGATTATTTCTGTGACTTGAACGCGCTATCAACCGGCTCATTATCTATTCGATAACCTTCAAACTCGTTGAATTTACTTCTAATTCATATTACGGGAAAAGATGATTTGCAGCTCCCAGATAAATTTTACATTGGATAAGATAAGCAAACAATGAAGTTATAAGGCTCCAAGTTCATGGTATGACTTGAAAACTCATGTTTGTGATTCGAATCTTAATACTTGATATCAAATTACTGCGATACACTGACTGATACATCAGCCCTACTAAATGTTAACTAAGAATTTCAGCTTTGGGAGTTTACATAGTAAAGTTTTTAAGTCAAACCCTGGTATTAAATCAAGCCCTGGTTATAATACAGAAATAAAAGCAATCAATTATGAATCTATTCAAAATAATGCACATTTTAATTTTTTAAGCATCTTTTATTAAAAAAAATTTTTTTACTATCAAGACTCCATGCTTAAAAGAGAGATAAACTACTGAACAGGATAAAGAGCTATATAGAGAGTTAATATGAACTAATTGCGAACTCAAACTAAAGTTTTTAAGTTCGGAGAAGAAACCAAAAATATGATTTCAAAATCTAATCGGTAGGTATTTTAATTGACGTCGTACTTAAGCAACACACCGGGCTATTGGCAAAGGGTCCAGGATTAATCCAAAGAAAAAAATCCGGAGACAACACAGCGTAATTTGGAACCACGGTCAGCAAGATCTAATCGTACTTCTGCTTTTGTTTTCGTCGAGATATTTGAAAAAGGTTATCTAATTCATTAAATGAATTGAAAAATAAATTATTTGAAAAATGTAATATAACTAAGATTAATTTATTCAACAGCAGTAATAATATTCCATCAATTAATTAGTAATTACCCCCGAGACTTATCTCACATCCTGAAACAAACTAATTGGTTATAATGTGGTTTAAAATAGTGCGATCAAAGTTATTAAAAAGTATTTAATTTAGAATACAATTTACAGTATTTTTTTAATATTTACATCATTAAAGTAAAAATTAATTTTTTATCTTCGATCTCTCTTTAACTTTTTTAGAAAATAAAATATATATAAATTAAAATAATTACTAGATATAGTATAATCAGTAGCTATTATACTATATCTCAGATAAAAACCCAAAAGTGCAAACAATTGAACTTATCATTCTAAGAGAATAATAAATTAGACAGTAATATTCAGTAATATTCTCATGGAATGAAGAATGGATTTCGATTTACATAAAAAACTTATTCGAAAAGTTATCGAGCATAAAAACATTTGCTTCGAAAATAATTATCGAACATTAAAAAAATTTGCTTTGAAAATTTTGATTGAACCTAAAACATTTGATTCAAAATTGATATAGAACATAAAACGTTTGCTTCGAAAATAATTATTATACACACAAAAAGTTATTTTGAAAATAGTTATTGAGCTTAAAATAATATGCTTTGAAAATAGTTACTAAACTTACAAAATTCACTTCGAAAATAATAATTGAACATTAAAAAGAATCTGCTTTGAAATAATGACGAATGAAATTTAATAGTTCTGAAATACCATTATTTCATTTGCAGGATTCATAATGATTTGCTTACGCTCCCGAGGTATAATTTTGGAATAAAAAGGTTTACAAGAAAAGCACTTTTTTCGCAGATCTAAATTATCTTATTTTATAAACTGAATATTTGAAAACAAATCCTAAAAAAAATATAAGATAATCTACTTACCTTAAGGAATTAAAACTTAGATCAAGTCTCCGCGTTTGACTTCCATAAATTTTCCCTAAAATACTTGGAATGGCATAGCAATCTTGTCCAATGTAAGACAGCTGTAAGGAAGAAATTGAAAATGAGATGTTCATCCCTCTAAAATGGAAGCAACCTCATAGTATCTGACCTTCTTTACTTTATAGGTGCAATATGTTAAGTGGTTGCAGTGAAAAACAAAATAATTTTTCGAACGATTAAACAATCGATAGACTTAATATCCAAATTGGTTCATGATTAAAAGCCAAAATGTAAGACAGCTACGAAATAGCTTCTTAAAGTGAATCGTATAGTTTATGACAATACGCGAAATCATGACTTTTTAAAAGGGAAATTCGCAATGCGTCAGCGAAAGAAAACTCCCTAAGCTTCTCTTCCGTTGTCGATCCGGTTCCTTGATGCATTATTCATTATGGTCTGATGGATTTGGCTGTATAATTGACAATGATGTATTTTTTTCCTGGCGGGAAAACTCGTAACACTTTCTTTAGACCACTGGCTTCATTTGCAACGTTACATATATAGATATATATATATTATTTCTTTCGTATTAAACTCACAATTCTTAGATTCATGATTGTGTGTCAAAAAGTCAGCGGTTTCTATCAAAAGTTTAAGAACTTGTAACGAATTACTCGCTTGGTAAATTGTCGAGAAAATTACCGTTACAGAAACATCACTGGTTTTCTTAGCTATGATATTCAAAAACAAAATATACACTTCAGGCAACAAGTCCTCGTAAATGCCGTCGAAAACCAGTAGATTGCTTTTCAAAATTAAAAATGTGGCCCTTCGTTGAATACGTTTAGGAACCTATGGTTTGATTTATCCTTCTATTGGAGATAAAAATTGTTTGGTTCCCTATATCAAACGAATTTTCGGAAGAAAAAAATTACAAATATTTGCAAGTTTAAAATTTTACTTTTAAGGCATTTAGGCAACGACAATTAGAAAATTAAAATACAATGTGAAGTAAAAAAAAAGAGAGAATTCTCCCAACAGCGATAAGTGCTCAGTGCGATGGATAGTCAACTTCACATTTTAGCAGATTGCCACAGAAAAATTGATTACTTACAATTCTGTTGCAAACACCACGGGATAAGTTTTAAATTAAGAATGCTAACGCAAAAAAACAACGTATTCTAATAGTTAACGACTAAATTTCCTGAATGTAAAGAATACTCATTCTATCTATGATGAAAGCAAAGTTCTGCACAAATGGAAAAATCCTTTTTGTCAATCATTTAGGCCAATTTATCCGATTTGATTCTTTGGAAGTTTAATCATAAAATCACAAAAATTACTTGACTATAGAGAAATGTAATCACAGAAATCAGGTATCGATATCTGATGTAGTTCTTATGAATCAAAGTGTCTAAGTTGTCTAATATGAATATTTAATAAATAAATCCAATACTTCGCACACTATTCAGTTTCGACTTCACATTTTCACATAAAGTTTAGTAAGTTTTAAACAATGCGTACAACCCACATGATAGTCTTTATAAATCAAATGAATAGTACATTTTTATTACAATGTTTTTTAAAGTCAGCAGAAGATTGCAGTCATCAGTATTCTTTTTTGACGTCATAGGTTTATGATACATAACCATGTCAATTTTATGGCAATAAAATAGTACACAGGGGCTAATTGAATTTAGTTTTCATAATTCTTAATAATTGTACTTTTTCTACATATTTTAGAGTAAATATTGGGTTGGATTATTTAATTTTTTAAGTTTTTGTTTACAGATAAGTAATCAAACACCACACAAGATAAGTTTTGCAGCATTATTTATCACTGATAAAGAAACACTAAAGAATACACAGACAGCAATGATTGTCTTTTTGTTCCTTCATTTGAATATGAAACTTCAAGCTTGAATTTAAGGAAATTAAAAAAGTTTGGTCTCCTCAATTACATTTTATGTTACCAGAAGCCAATATACATTTCCACTCCATCGCATTTAAATCCCATTATTGATAAAGTACATATTGACGTCGAATTCGTTGAAATAAACAATAACGTAGTAAATATATAACAAAACAAATATTCTAAAATTCAACTGATTTCAAAAACTCGGTTGTACGAATGCATGATTCGCAGAGAGATACTCACATCAACTGCACACACAACTTTATCCTCTGTCCAATAGGTGGCAATGCATACATGCGAAACCCTTTTGTCAGCATAAACATCAGAATCATTGACATTGGATTCCAAACTTCCTAAACTATAGGAATCAGCATTGCTGCTACTTTCCCCGTCTTCAGAGGCTTCTTTCATGGCATCTGGGTTTCACAGAAACACCAAACTTCGGACATTATGGCCTCTGGAAGGCCGCGATTCAGATGAAGCCCCAATAATCTATCACAGGACTGGAATAATATTCTGTATTCTAATGTGGACCTCAGAAGAATAACAATGATTTTCGTGACACATGTTTTCTTACTTCCCTTATCCTCTGGTCTTATATAAGTGAAATACGAAGAGTACGGAAACAGGTTTGAAAGAAGATACATTATCTTTCCGACGTTTCTTTTTTCCCGACATACCACGGGTTTAGGTTTAAAAGAGTTGCGTCATTCTTTTATTCAGTTCACGTGGCTTGGACTGTGGTCGCATTACTCTACTTCAAAATACAAACATGCAAGCACGTATCGGGGTGTTTTTTTATGTAAGGATCCCGTTTTGTTTTGGATTAGTTTTCAAATAAAACAAATTACGTATTGTTTATTCAATGAATACATTTTTATAATTACCCGTATTTGGACGACGGTCATATGCCTCCGCTATAAATACAAATAAGGGCTCTTAGGACCACATTTTCCCAATACATTTTAGCATTTTTCCGGGATCTTTGTTCAATTTCTTCGCGAATATTTTGTTTGAATCGCTGCCGGCTAGTTAGCCTTTAAGAAGTTTAAAAAAGACACAGTCCGGCGTCGTCAAATCAACGACATCAACGGTCAGGAAATACGTCCTTTAAAATTTACTAGGGGGCCCGCCCCCTGCTCGCTGACGCTCGCCAACCCCCGAAGGATTGCTTTGCAATCCTCATTGGTTCGCTGCGCGAATCTTGCTCGCTTCGCACGCATCGATGAAGACATTGTTCACAAAATATGATATTCCAAAAAATATTTTTCGAATGTAAATTTGTTGCACTACAGAAAAATTATAGAGTACCTTTGGGAATCAGAACACGAACAATTTGGAAATCAAATGAAAACGTTGAGCAAATTTTGATTCGAAATGTGAGCGCTGCTTTGAAAATCAAATACCTAGCATGTCGTTTGTAAGCTGCAACAACTCGACTAATATTCAATTTTTTTTTCAATAAAATTTCCTCCGATAACGCTATAATATCAATTAAAGCACAAAGCCTCGTGGTAAACAACCAATCGTACAGTGTTGCAAAAGCGCGATAACAAATAACGTATTTTTTGCGTGCCGCGTAAGAGAATTATATATATATATATGGTTGTACGAGCTATATGACATGTTACTACATCGATTTAAAACCGCATATTTTGTAAATTTTGTCGATCAATTTCAGGCGTAAGGAAATTTTGTAAAATCTCTGTGTATGTACTCGTTGTACTGTTTATATGGGTTGTATACATGAGCACATGTATGAAGCTATTTAAAAAAAAATTATAGTTATTTGAAGATAATGTGGATGGCAACAGTAATAGATAAATTATTTATGTATATACTAATTAGTTTTGAGAGTTTAGTGTAAACATGTAATTTAAAATCGTATTTGTTTCAACATATTATAATAATCTGATAATTTATATTATTTCATCAGGAGTTAAATCTACATTTCATTTTCCAAGTATTTTATTCTATAAGTTTGTGAATAACCAGTTACCAAAGAACACGCAATTGGGGAGTATAATGAGGAAAAAGGACCATTAGATGAAAACATCAAAAACATTTTAATGTTCTCTGTACATGAAATTAGGATCAATTTGCCATGCATAATTAATGAAAAAATCAAGACAATAAATAGTTTGTAAATGATACTGCTTTGCCAATAGTCAATAATAATCATTCAATCATCAAGCCTGCAATCCAAAATATCTAATAATCGAGGACGGTGATGAAGAAAGAGTTTTCTTTTTAAATAATGACTTTATATGATATAATTAAGTTATATAAGGAAGTAAAACAATCGTTATCATAACTTCGATTTTTTTAGTTGGTTCATCTTTTCCTATTTTTTAAGGTTAGAAGTTGGATTATCCATCCATCAGTTTTGTATTCTGCCACTATCAATTAAAATATATTCTACGTAAATTAGATAAACTATATTTAACAATACACAAGTAAATATGAATTTTAATAAGAATTTTAAAAATGTGCTCCAGATTAATTGCTGTGGGGTGATAAACATAACCACTCCTTGTTTACTCATGTATTGTAGATCAAAATTAAAGATACCATTCGGTAAGGATTGATCTATCAATTCATACACAGAAAATTTTTAAAAAGGGCCCATTTCATATCAAATTGAACACAAACTTCATTGTTTCCAATATAAATACACATGCAAAATTTCAAATCTATATAAAATCTAATTTCTGAAACTAAATTTCAGTTACTTGTTCCTGACATTTCTGGATTATGAGAATGTAAAATTTGGAGCCCCAAATATTAAGTTAGTCTCCCAGACTCTTTATCGTATATTTACAAAATAAGCTTTCAGCGTCACACCTTTTTATTATATCTCATCTTTATAGCGTTACTATAGAGAACCCAAACAAAATTTGCGCAATAGATCTATCTTAACTATCCAAGTGTCATACAATTGACACATAATGTATTGTGCTCTTACTATACAGCACGCATAATGATTAAATAATTACGTCCATTGATTGAAAGACTCCTTGAAAATTATATTGGTCACGAAGTTCGAGGTTGATTAGAAATCATGCAAGGAAGACTGAAGGTTATTAGAACGTATCTAAGCATGTGAATCCCTCAGAGGGTTAAAACTATTTTAGTATGTGACATGAATTATAAAAGTATCTCATGAATTATAAAAGTAGAATTCGAAACAATACGAATAACAACCTTGAAAAATGTTGGTGGAAATCGAACCATGACTTTTCAGCTATTTCGGCCGATAGTTTATAATCTTACTAAAGTTCACCTCAATTTTCTCCCATTATTTCTAAAAATATTAGAGGAACTAGGGGAAAAAAGTTAAATTTTTTTTCGAAATGTGAGAAATTCTGAATACAAATTTGGTTACTACAATCCAATAACTCAACCTGTATATGATAAATTAAAATTAATACCATTATAGAAAGGGTTCCCACCTTATTTCAGAAATAAATTTCTCTGACTTTTTGAGGTTTTCCAGACAAATATTTACAAAATTACAGGTCATACTTAAGCAATTCACGACATTGTTACTGTGAAAAACCAAGAAATAATTTAGTATTTAATAGCTAATACTAAAAACCAATTATTTAAGAAATATACACAGTAAAATCAATACACAAAGCACAAGTAATTTTGCATTAAAATAATCACATAATCCAACATATTTGACTTAAATCCATTTGTGCCTTAATGTATCATAAGCTTGAAATTCTTTAATTTAAGCTAGAGGACGAAACAAAATTATTTACCTTTTAAATATTAGCTGTTTCTTTTAAAATCAGTTGAAAAATTCAATTCATAAAATAAAGTGATATGAAACTGTATACGAATCGTATTGGCTACTTTTCTCCAAAGCATCTGAAAAGCCATGATCAATCATTTTCCAGGTCATTGATGCGATTTTCCAGGTTTTAGACAAAAATGTGTAATTTTCCCTGATTTTTTTGGACAAAATTAAATTTCCTGTCAATATCAGGTTTTCACTGACCCCCGTAGGAACCCTGTATAGAGTTCCTAGTACGCATTTTACGATAGCAGATTATCGTATTATTTTCCGAGTGTTCCTATTGTTTGAAGAGGTATGAGTGATCAATATTAGCTTTTTTAGTTATAAAATCCTTTCCTTTATTTAACCCAGAGAAGTTATTTACAATTCACTAAGTGTAGAAGGAGCAACTGAAGCATGTTCCGAGTATTTCATAGCATTTTTTCAATTTCAAGTTCCAGTAAATAGTCTCAAAAGCTAATGTATTTTTGTTTGCAACACAGACCTGTTTTAACTCAGAATTTATTCTTTTGAACTAAATATTCATGTTTAACCTATGACTTAGATCATGGGTTCCCAACCCTTTAGTAACTGCGTACCACTTGAAGTTTTTAGAAATTTTTGGCATACCACCAGTTTTATATAATTTTAGAAACAATTATCTAATGTCAGAACACTTCCCAATGGCTTGTTTTATTTTAATTAAAATACTAAGAAAGCTTCATATTTTATGATTAATGCACTTGCATTTCGTATTAATGATGTTTTAATAAAGGAAAATATAAAACGATTATTGAAAATTACAGTTTTATTTTTTACTCACAGGTCTAAAAACAACTAATTTTAAATAATTAGTACAAACTAAGCAAACAAAGATTAACCTAATCAAAAATCAATTTTTAGTGCGAAACTTGTTGTTTGTCTTTTATTAAAATATCAATATCAGGAGCAAAGGAGCTTAAACTTCACTCTTAAGTCCTCTTCAACACTTACTCTGTTTCTATATTTATTTTTTTTATATACAAAAGTTCAGAAATACCACTCTCACACAAGTAACTAGTAACAAATGACATAAGAAATAGCATAACGTGGTTGTACATACTAAAATCGAACAAACTTCGTAGAATATTTGGGTCGCTTGTATCATCCTTGCGTACCACCTAAAACGTTGCCGCGTACCATCAGTTGGGAATCCCTGACTTAGATCGTTAGTTTATGTAAGTTTTCTTTTTAGAACAGGACCTTTTTAGAAACACTAGTTTTCCTAGAATTGTTTTAATCATGCATACATTTTCTTCTTCAAGTAAGTATTTTGTAATCCTAGGTAGCACATTCATATGATGTTAGTTTGGATATTTCCAGTCTTGAGTAACCAGGCTGAATTCTTTGCATATTTTAAGTTCTAACATACATTTCAACCATTCTTTCTTTTATATGCACAATTTTTGTATTTAGAACAAATCTATTTCAAGAGATTCTGGGTTAAGAATATGACCTACGTTGTGGCAACTCTATTTTCTGACGAAACTATTTCACTTAAAAAAAAAACGTCGAAAAAAAAGTACTATAAAAAAATATAGCACTATAACAAAAAATTAAAAAATGAATTATAATACACGTGTGGAAATACATAATTTGAAGATATTTTGTTAAACTCAAATAGAGTGTGTTAACATTTAGACTACGTCCAGTACAGCAATTGTACCATGATCGCGTCAACAAAGAATTTAAACAACGGCCAGTATATCAGTTGTACCTTGAAATTTATAAGAATCGCGCAAAGCAAGAATTTAGACTACGGCCGTTCTGCAGTTGTACCTTGGAAGTTATAGGAATTGTGTTAGGGAAGAATTTAGACTACGGCCAGTACAACAGCTGTACATTGAAAGTCATAAGAAACGCGCCAAAAAATAATTTAGACTTCGGCCGTTTTGCAGTTGTACCTCGGAAGTTATTGGAATCGTTCCAAGGAAGAATTTAGACTACGGCCAGTACAACAGCAGTACATTTAAAGTTAAAAGAAACGCGCCAAAAAATAATTTAGTCTGCGGCCATGAATTAAGTGACGATGTTGATTTTATGAACAGGCAATTTTATAATCACCTAGTATTGATATGAATGTGTTACTAGGTATTTTCGAAAGTCCTCCCGATGGGTTGGTGTGGAAGTTTGTAGAGTGGCTCAGGTGTTGCCTCGTCATATCTGACCATGGTTCAAAATTACGTGGTATTGTCCTGGAATCTTTCCCTTAGGGGATTGATCCCGGACAGTCGTCGATAGCCCGTTGTGTTGCTCTGATAGGACATTAATTAAAAATTACCATTACCATTACATCCTGGGCTTTTATAATATAAAACGGTTGATTTCATTAATGGTGGTCACTATGCAACAAAGAAAAAAAAAGCGCAAATTTTTTAAGGCCGTGTCAGAGCCTTCCCTGTCAGCTATCTACTCGTAAGAATCACTGCAAAATGTAAAAATAAATCCTTGTAAAAACTTATTTAAGAAAGTGCTGATTATGTAAAAGGCGAAGAATTGTCAAAACCCCTAGTGATGATCATGTCAGTAGATACAAACGAAATAATAAGAAGGCATCTTGACATATCTACCCGGAAGATCTCTTTCCCGTTCAAGATGGTTTTAAAGGGGTGCACCAACGGACTACTCACATTTAACTGTCCCTCAGTATCAACTGGAGGGACTGAAGAGGAGACGATTTTAAGAATTTGATCTAGGCAGAAGTATTATTTTCGTGCGCAGTCACAGGTCATTTTGAGTTAAACCCCACTGTCCATTTTCACAGCACCCTCAACCTCACTCCTATTTTACTGTCTCTCAGTAACAACTGAAGAGGATGCAATTTTAAGAACTTGATCTAGGCAGAAGTATTATTTTCGTGCGCAGTCACAGGTCATTTTGAGTTAAACCCCATGGTCCCTTTTCACAGCACCCTCAACCTAGGGACAGAATTCCTGATATTATTTATTCTAATAATAAAATTAAACGGTTCATTTACTTGTATTTGGGATGTATATATTGTCGTTCTTTTACACACACCATACAACCCACAATGTTACAATTCTCATTTCACTACCCATGTTACATAGTTTTAAAATATTTTTAGCCCCAATTTTGAGGTGGTCAATCCTTACATAAAAATATTGTGCGGGTATGCGGAAAAGTATTAAGGGTACAAATAGGACTTAAGCTCGGCCACACACTGGAGAAGCATGCGACAAAACATGCGACATTCGCATGCGTGCTCTGTTTCTGTACAGACAACATGTCGGTACACATGTACTATATTCAGTAAATTTAGTGTCGCAGGACTCATGTGGGACCATGTGTATGGCTTGCTTAAGAGTTGGTGCACATACTTGAAGCCTAGGGCGGTAAATATAATGGCGGTAACTCTCAGCAATTTTAACGAAAAGTGAATATTTTTTTAATATAAACTGATGAGCCAAAACATTATAACTATCCCCATATTTGTCAATGAACTCGTGTGGATGACGTGGAGGGCACGTGATTAAGTGAGAATGGTATTTAACTGCTGCTGGAGAAGGTAAGTAATCATTCTTGCACTTACTTTTGCGAGTGATGGGAAAGGCTGCTGATCTAAGCGAATTTGATAGAGGGCAGATCGCAATGGCCCGAAGACTCTGAACTAGTATCACCGTAATTGATTGCACGACTGGTAGGTTGTAGATCTGCTGTTATTAGTATTCATGCAAAGTGGATAAATGACGGTGACACCAGCAGTAGACACCAAGGTGTTGGTCGTCCACGCGTCATCAAAGAAAATGGACGTTGGAGACTGTCCTGCTTGGTAAAGCAAAATCGTCGCGAGTCAGTGGGTCAGTTGGCAGTCCAAGCGCAAGTGTTTCGGAAATACAGTTCAGCGGACACTGTTGGATATAGGAATGTGCAGCAGGTGTCGAACTCGTGTGCCTCTGTTGACCAAGCGTCATCGTCAACTGCGCCAACCATCGTCAACGCTCGGGCCTGGGAACATCGAAACTGGACCATGGATGAGTGGAAGACAGTTGCCTGATCAGATGAATCCCGATTTCTCATTCATCATGTCGATGGTCGTGTCAGGGTACGCCGTCTGTCAAGGCGAACAGTTGCTCCCCTCTTGTATATCAGGTCATACACAGGCTGGTGGTGGCGGTATTATGCTTTGGGGGACGTTCTCACGTGCGACTCTGAGACCCGTAATTGTGGTAGAACAGACTATAAACGCTGCGAACTGTCTGAACATCATTGCACTCTTACATGGCGTCTGTCTTCCAAACTGGAAATGGAATCTTCCAGCAGGAAAACGCCCCATGTCATCGGATTGTGCTGGAGTGGTTCGAGGATCATACTGATGAATTCCACTTAATGTTCTGGCCACCTAACTCGCCGGATCTTCATCCGATAGAGCACATTTGGGGTGTCATGTAGCTGCAGCTCAGAGCTCAAACACCACCATGTCTGAATATCTCGACTTTGCGTGGCCGCTGCTTATACATTTGGTACAACCTGTCTCCAGTCATGTACCAAGAACTTGTGGCATATATGCCCAGTCGAGTTGCAGCTGTTTTGCAGGCCAAAGGAGGCGCAACGCTTTATTGAGTAGGTGGTCATAATGTTTTGGCTCTTCAGTGTATATAAAAATGTAGCAATATTCAAAAACAAGTTCATTGAGATCTAAAAAGAAATTATGTAACACATTAAACAATATTTTAGCACCCGGAATAACACCATATTATGGCAGACATCTTTTAAATTTACTGTCATCTGAAAGAAAATAGGGCATCAGGATCTTGGTGGGAAAGAAAGGCTCGGGTAAGACGGTGTCAAAGTCAAATTTTTTTCAGGGAAACATTTAATCAAAAAAGTTATGCGATGAAAAAATGGGTCGAAGTGAGAGAAACATTTTTTAGAACATTCTTTCCATCGTGGTTTCGATAGAAACAACACAGCCACAGGTCGTGGTTCTCGTTCTTCGTCGAGTTGCAGCTGTAAACCAGTTTCCTAATCACGCGATGTTGGTTTGGCTAAGTTTGAAGTGTTTCGGAAACCGACACCAGCTGTCGAGGCCAGTCCGCAGGAACATTTGAAAATGTGATATTTCCGACGGAGCAACCCTTTATTGTTTGAGAAGGCGCGGCTTTTTGTTTCAGGAAGGGATTTATATGGTGGTTGACAGCCGAATGAGTAAGCGCTTAAGGCGTCAGGTGGAAGGAACCTCGAAATGAAGAATATATATTATTAATACACGAAAATCATTTTATTTATGTAAAGTAAACTAAAATAAACTTCTTTCGAACGAATTCAAAGTAAAACTTAATTTATTCTTTCTCAGAGTGGGATCGGTTAATATTTACAGAAGCAGGTTTCTGAGTGGTGTAGTTTTCAAGTTTTGTGTAAAATAGTGATTTTCAACTTTTTTCATCTCATGGCACACATGAACTAACTGCTGAAATAATGCGGCACACCATTTTTTTACTTATCTGACCAAAAAAAAAAATAGGTATAATTTTGATTTATTCACATTTTTATAACAATAGCACTTACATACAATATTTTTTCATAAGAGGCTTTTTAAAAATCTTTTTGAAAATTTTTACGTAGAATACGTCTTACCTTTCGAAACCGGGGTACCATGCTTAATTTTCGAGCGTCACAATAAAAGGGGATCACGAAACATTTAAAAACGAAAAATATAAACGATACATAAATAAATTAACGAAATAGCGTTCAATAGAGCATTAAACAAAGCATGTCATAATACTCATTGAATTTGAGTTGACGTCATCGGCTGATGCATTCGAGGTGCAAAATTGAGTCACAAAAACGCGCACTGCCCCTCACATTAATTTAGTCTAGCTCCGGCTTCCTTTGTGAAGAACAACGTTTGAGGTGTCATTTGTTTCGGCTCTTTTCGCTTTATAAATAATAATAGAAATAAAACTTATGTATTTAACATTTGTTTAGATATCGAGCTTCAAAGTATGGAAGTTTCGCAAGAATCTAAAAATTTCCAAATATATGCATAATAAACACAAAAAAACTATAGAAATGTCAACAGGAAGAAAGATCGAAACATGAGGAATCCGAGAAGATCCAAACATCCAATGCTGAGAGTCAAGGGGTCGGGAGGAGCGTCTCAAAGTTGAGGCGTCACGCCGTAAACATAATATAGTCTAGCTCCTGCGTCCTTTGTGCGAGCACAACGTTTGAGGCGTCATTTGTTTCGGCTCTTTTTGCTTTAGAAATAATAATAGAAATAAAACCTAAATATATTTAATACTTGTTCAGATATCGGACTTCAAAAGTGTGAAAATTTCGCAAAAATTTCAAAATGTTCAAATCCAAGCAAAATAAACATCGGCAGGATTATAGAAAACTTAAACAGGAAGAAAGATCGAGAGAGATGGAGAATCCAAGATCCAGATGTGTCATGATAAGCGTCAACGGACTCGCTTGAAAAGTTGAGGCGTCGCACCTTCAAAGTGAACTGATGCCTGATACGAATGCGCCACATACTTCCACCCCTCAGTTTGACGTGAATAGCATATCTGAAGACATAAACGCTTCATTATCGAGTAATGGAGTTCAAGCAATGGGACACGACCATAAACAGCGAATGCACCTGTAAGGTTCGCCATCTCGCATCTTACAAGAAGTGAAACGGCAAGTTGGCAACCCTACATAGAAAACGCCAAGCTGGCAACCTAAGAACAAAGCTTTTTCAATTAAAAGAAACGTCTACAAGATTTCAAGCCGAGGAAGTGCGGCAAAAGCCAATTAAAAAGTCAGAGCAATAAATAGTTACCGAGACAACTAAAAGATAAAATCCATCTTTAGAACAAGAGATCAAGTAAAGATTTTATACAGCCGGTGGGAGGAAAGTTACACTTTTCAATGCCTATTCAAATGTAATTGCTACTTTATACTACATGTAAATTACGTGACGTGACCGATTAAATTTAGTAAAATATACTCCAAATATGCAATTTTGACTCTGTGTCTTTTGAGTCTTTTACTGAACTTTCACGACGGAGTTCATCAACAACCATCGGCCTCGGACCACTACTGGCGCAGTCGACAGGATCTTCGAACCCTGGAAATGAAGATGGCGATTGGCAGCAGCATCATCACTTATGACTTAAGTGATGGATGTGCTTCCCCGGAGGGACATGTAAGGTTCGCCATCTCGCATCTTACAAGAAGTGAAACGGCAAGTTGGCAACCCTACATAGAAAACGCCAAGCTGGCAACCTAAGAACAAAGCTTTTTCAATTAAAAGAAACGTCTACAAGATTTCAAGCCGAGGAAGTGCGGCAAAAGCCAATTAGGTACAGCTACACTCTACGTTTATGAGTGATGGCAACGGTTTGGCGATTTTTTTTGGCGCACTTCTAGTAGCGAGTTACGATAAATTAAGGCAACCCATCTTTCGTTGCTGTTGTTTTCATGGCAACCTCGGCAAACGGAAACTTTCAATTTTCATTTTGAATATTCTAGAAAGTTCTTTCAAAATCCGTTAAAATCGTTTGATTTCATTGATTCGTTTGAAATTTTTTCTTTCCTCCCATTGGTTATTTTGTTTTTAAAATATCCTTTGATTGCATTGGTCCTTTTAAATCGTTTTCTGTGATAACATTGGTCCTTTTATTTGTATTTTGACAGTTGTGGAATTTTTATTTTGTTATAATAGTTTTCACGACAGGATTAAGAGTTTTGTTTTTTTGACCATTTTCGTTTTCATTATTTTTTTTACGAGAGAATTCTGACTTTATCAGGTATTATTTCTTGCTTTTTTTCTTTTGTAAATCTTTTTTCTTTTTCAACATGCTCACTTTATTTAGTGTAATTGATAAGTTTCAGGGTATTCTTACCATTCGTAGCTTAGTTTCTCTGCTGGTTCACAAATGTGTTTTGATATGTGCTTAAGCTTACTACTTTTTGTGAAAGTTTTTTTAAAATATACTTTTTAAAACGTTCTGAAATGTGCTTAAAAACTGTGTTGTAAAAAGAAAAAAAATTGTGACAGGAAAAGAGTTAGGAAATAATTCTTTCGTTGGCAACTTTGGAAGTGCGCCAAAAAAATCGCCAAGGCCGTTGCCATCGCTCATAAACGTAGAGTGTAGCTGTACCGCCAATTAAAAAGTCAGAGCAATAAATAGTTACCGAGACAACTAAAAGATAAAATCCATCTTTAGAACAAGAGATCAAGTAAAGATTTTATACAGCCGGTGGGAGGAAAGTTACACTTTTCAATGCCTATTCAAATGTAATTGCTACTTTATACTACATGTAAATTACGTGACGTGACCGATTAAATTTAGTAAAATATACTCCAAATATGCAATTTTGACTCTGTGTCTTTTGAGTCTTTTACTGAACTTTCACGACGGAGTTCATCAACAACCATCGGCCTCGGACCACTACTGCACCAATTATGATACATGTGAGGAGCGATAAATATGCGAGAATTTGGGTCATGCCAATAAACACTTTCGTGCTGTATTCATAAATGAAGAATGTGGATATTCGTGTAATGTTTGAGATAGTTTTGGTTTGAAAAGAACTTGAAGCAATCATGAAACACTGGAGTGTTATCATTACTCCGAAGCAAAGTTTCCTCACTCCAATGTGAATGATTTCATGTCATTGTAAAACAAATTTACCAAAAATAAAATACCACTGTAGTCAAAATCTACTTGACTTTCAATACCCACCAAATCCAGATTTGCCATCAGTTTATGTGATCACTAGGGCAACTTTTTTGTTGCATTAAAAATGGGAAAAGTTGCATTTATCATTCCCTAAAGTTGCATTTATGGAAATAAAGTTGCATTTATTTTTTATACACTAAATTCTAAAATAAATTATTCGTAAAAAATGAAAAAATTCAAAATATAGTGACAATTTTAGTCGTGTACAACAGTGTTATAATACATACTGAAATACAGAAGAACGTTGAATGGCCGATCCTTGGCCAGTAGTTTCTTTAACATTGAAAACCTGTGCCAGCCGTAGTCATATAATGTGCTTTATCAGATAGTAGAAGCGCCAAATCCTTTCGATCAACATTCAGAGATTTTAAAACGTCATCTACAAGGCGAACTACATATTGATGATCGACACTCACCTCGCGAACTCTGCAGTCGCTTACGCAAGTTTCCTCTGGATTATCAAGAGTGCCAACCAATGTGTTAAAGTACTTCGTGCCATTTATTTCACTTTCGTCTTAGGACGAACACCTTCTTACCATGAACTTGTTTGATCCGCAATACTTCGGCGTTCGCAAGATCAGACACACGTGATCGAAGGGTTGATTCAGAGAGCAAAAAATGAAATAGTAATTTGATATTAATTCATTTTAAGCTATATTTTAAAAAGTTGCAGGTTGTTGCATTTATGCAAAAAGTTGCATTTATGCAGAAAGTTGCATTTATGTTGCGGTTATAACTCACTTACTATACACCCCATGCAGGAGGAATTTTGGTTTAAGTACTTTACATGTTGCGTAGAGCGCGTGAAAAAAAGTTGCATTTGTTGCAAAAAGTTGCCCTAGTGATCACTGATCACAGAGCGACTTAGTATGTCATCGCGACAACTATTCATGCAACTGTGGCGTAGCGCTAAGAAGGATATACGATTGAGGGACAAGTTATAAATGTTCCTGTCGATGTACAACATCATTGCCGCGCGATTTGAGTGATGATCGAGCATTCAATGTAGACATAAAGATAAATTTATATCATAAGTCAACATACTTAATTGGCGGTTGGTTTGAATTCTACATGTGGCCGCAGTTAGGTATTCTACACTACAAAGCTATCAGCCGTGTAACGACGCAGTCCGTCCGGTTTTTGTGTATTTCGCAATAAAAAATAATGCTAAAAATATTTACGGGAATTGAAAATACGGTTTCACTTGAAATTGTTTGTGAACCCACTGGTCCGATGTTCAAAAAGCAACATTGGAAATGAAATAATTTTTACAAAATTTAAGCTCTTTCACCATCCTTGATTGGCATCAGTACCATTTTTACAATACACCGTCCGAAAATCGCTGGTGTACAGTAATGAATATAAACTTCGGTAACTTTTTTAATTTACGACGTACTAGAGCATCACAACGGACTATTGAAGACGGTCCGGTAATTGGTAATTTTAGTTAACGTCGTACTAGAGCAACACAACGGGCTATTGACGACGGTCCGGGATCAGTCCCTTAAGGGTAAGATCCGAGGACAACACCTCGTAATTTTGAACCACGGTCAGATGACGAAGCAACACCTGAGCTGGCACCCCACTCTCCAAACATCCACACCAACCCAACGTGTGGACTTACGGCCACGACATTTTTAAGGTGCACCAGCCGCCTCTACACATACGCTTACAAACATCCATGCACTCACCCGGATTCGAACCAGGAACCTTCCTATCTAGAGGCTAACACCTTAACCACCAGACCGGTTGGTCGGCTATAATCTTAGCATAGTAGTGCTTATCAAAGCTATCCTTAAAAATAATTCATAAGCTAGTCGCATTTTTGGTCAAAATATGTAAAAAGTTTTGGGTTTTTTTTTTGTTACGTACAAGAGAGAGAGAGAAGGGAAAAATTGTGTTGTTTTAAGATTTGAGAAGAAATATCGTTCGTAAAAAACAGTGTCTTCACTGTTGTTTCTTCAAACTGTTTCACAGTGGTTTGTTAGGATTTTTTCGACCAAGGTCGCAAAACGTCCAGGTTGCACCAGAATGTCTTCACATATACGATATGATAGAAAAAAAGAAGTTGGTAAAGCATTTCTTTTAACCATATTTAACTGAAGGTAAGAAATAATATCCCACTCAAGAAGTTAAACCATTGATGCAATTCTGTATTGATGATTACACAGTCGTCTGAATTTCTTCAGAACCAAAAAGTGTTGTTGCCAGTCTTTTAGTTTTAAACCGTTGAAATTAAGTATCAGATCACCTTTTATTCACTTTAAATAAATGTTATCTTTTCAAGTTGATTTGGGACTTTCCCTGCTTTAATTCTACAGAGGAATATAACACAGTGTTCCAGATAGATGTAAACTGAGAAGGGCTTGTCTTCTTCGTAATGTTTTATAGTCTGATTCAAAGTCAAGGATTCTACCATGAAAACTCTAGAACGTCTATCACACCTCTTGAATTTAATGCCAGTGGGCAAAAAATCAATTCTTCAACATATAGTTAGATAATTAGATATAAAATACTTGTAGATAACCCGTTTTCTTGAAGAAAATCAAATTTAGAATAGTCTGACTCAATGATATGAAATTTTGGTACATTGACTTAGTAGCTATAGCTTAGTAACTCGAATGTTAATTTAGTAGCCTGACACAGGAGGTGATATATGAGATCATAACCCTTCCCTTGACTTGAAAATTTAAAAACAAAATTTGCATATCATTATAATAGAAAGAATTTATAATTTCCTTTAAATCGTTTCAAAGCGAATAACGAGTTATGTTTGTTTTTTGCAAATTCTGATTTTTGAATTTCTTTTCCATGTCTAAAAAGTTTAATAAAATGGTGCTCTATTTTTTTGACGTACAGGAGGAAATAACTGTTCATTTGGTCAAATTATATTTTTCGTGGAAGGAAATTAGGGAATTCGACTGAAAATTTTCCAATACGAAAGTTTTGGAAATGCTGATAATTTACAGGAAAAATTCTGTTATTACAAGCGCTATGTGTCTCTGTATCAATATAGATGGTATCTCTGCAAATATAGACTTAAATCCTGCCTTATTAAAATCATGCCATCTGTTAAATGCAACATAAAAGCCAAGAGTGATACAATGACGAAAACACCTGTCCGTGTCTAAACTCTTACGCTATGTCAGAGTGTGGGGTGTGTGCACCTGTCTTGAAGCCCGTCTCTAAATTTCGCACGTCTCTGCACACGAAACTCTACATTTTGTTATTACAGTGATTAATTATGGATATAGGGGATATATTTTAAAGGAAAAATTTCAAAGTCAGAGGGACGGGGAATCGATAACATAGTTAAAAATAGTGGTATAAAGTGAGCGCTTATAACCCCAACTTACTTAACTTCGGGCGACAGCCAGGGCTTTCAACACCACACAACTCGTTGACACATCATGCCCCCCCCCCCGCAACGCTGAGACATCAACAGGGGGCAACAAAGGACAATAAACATAGAAGCACAGGACAACAAAGCAACACAAGTCAATAAACACAGAAACAAGGGACAACAAAGAAACACAGAAACAAAGGATAAAAAACTTAGAAACACAGGACACTAAGCAAAGATCACCTGGAAGTAAACATAAAAGCGCAGAACAACAAACATAGCAACATTAGAGTATCCAAAAGGTGCTTGAAAGCATACAGTTTCACTGATTGTGGTGGTATTTGAAGTCTCCACCGATAAGATATTTCGGTTCAGTCAACACATTGATTTAAATCTTACCGAAACTAAACTTCATTGGGTCATTGTTATTACGCCAAGAATGCGCACGTTGAATCTGTGGGCTAATAAGTCCTCCTGGTAAGTGTATCAAAACGAACTGTGCCTATCAGATTGGGAATACATTTCTGCTCGTGCTTATAATAAAGGTAAAATCTTTATAAATCTTTAAATTCCCGGATAAATTTAAAATAAAATCTTTAAATTCCAGGATAAATTTAAAACAAAATCTTTAAATTACAGGATAAATTTAAAGTAAAATCTTTAAATTCCAGGATATGGTGCTCATGAAAAGTGTGTCTTATAAAAGGATATGGTAGATTTGCAGTATGAGTTCAAAAAGTTCTTTGCTCTAGAAGTTCGATTTCAATATTACAACAATTCACACAACTAAAATTTATTAGGTTTCACGATCCGTAGTATTAAACTTGTCTGTTCAGATAAACCTTAATTATGTGAAATATTTTCAAATAAAATCGCAAATTGAATAAATAATTGTGTAAAATTATTGTGAAAAAAAGTAATAATATGAAACTGCTAAATATGGGAGATTGATCCAGATTGTAATATTTTTGATGACGTATCTTTGATTATAGAACTTTAAATATTTGAAAAACACCGTCACCATAGTTTGTGAAGTAAACAGCAAAAAAATCTTTCATTAAACAATTTAGTCTCACATTACTACTATACCAACAAGCTTTCAGTTTATACACAACCTCTATATTTTCTGTTGCCCATTAAAAGAATACTCTTTCTGTCTGTTCTTTCTTTGAAGAACTTCGCCATCCATCCACGAACAATTTCGATCCATGCATTTGAATAATTTAGAAACATTGATATATTTTAGAAAACAATTTTTACAAGCGAATTAATTTTTGTTTACATTAATCCCCAAAGGTGGCGATAAACGGCGAAAAGAGAATCAACGTTATCAATTAGGGTTGCCTTAACATTACATTATATAATGAAATCTTGTTACATTTTTTATTCGAGAGAGATAACTTACAAATAAAAACATTTTATGAAATTTAAACAGGGACATAGAATATATTTTTCGACACAAGAGCACCACAATTTCAACTCCAGTACAAATGAGTTCAAGTGTCATTTTTAGCGCCAATAATAAAATTTTTGAATTCAATATTTTTCTATTCTTTAGGAGGTAGCATTACATACAAAATAAATTTTTACACAGAACGCAAAACCAAGTATCCGTTTGAAATGTTATTAGCATCGTTGAAATTCAAACAAATTTTAAAATTAAAACATATTTGAACTTTGATAGATATTGTTGTCATTTGCTAAGATAAGAGTCACAGATCGCTGTTTTCTTTCCTCTTTTCATAAACCCAATAAATCAGAAAAAATATACAGATGTTCATGAAGCTTACCTGTCCATCTACAAATTGTATACTTTCGCTGTTTTCTAGTGGTTCCATGAAGTTTTGCACGGTCACGAAAAGTTCATGTTTGTCGTTACAACTGTAGCATGGAATGTATGCCATCAACACCCGGTAGATGGCAGTAGCATGCAATGCTCAAAGTTCGATAATTGCCTGAGGGAATTCAAACGGAAACCAGATCTGCTAGTGTGGGTTTACCACGGAAATGAAGTAAAAACATGAAGGAAGTACTAAGAGTCGCGCGCGTGATGGTGGTACACTTCTGTTTCATAGCACATCCGAGAATGTTTCTTTTTAAGACTTTTAATGATGAAATAAGAAAAAACTTATTCGTGTCTCGAAGAGATAATTTATTGAAAACATTTTTAAAATTGAATAGAGACTAGATCTTAACATTTTTCGACAGGCAAGAAAATCTTTGAAAGTGGAAAGTTTCTGTCAAGCTAAGTATTCAAACGACAGTTCCTGGTGGGAGTGTACATTTTTTTAAATATGCCATTGATTAACTTAAAAAATAGATATCAGAGTTTGGTAACATTGTATAACACAAAATAATATTATAGGTTTGGACATCATTAAAAAAACAATTCCCCTGTGTGCTGCTCAAATTTTCTATATAAATTCCCCAAAAAAGAGAAAAATGTAACTAAAATGGTTGTTTTCAGGTGGATTTGTTTTGGAAATTTACAAACACAAGTATTTCATCAAAACAAGAAACTAATTATTCATGGTGAAAAAAGAAAACTATCCAAGTTTTACATACAAGATTATAAAACTTTGATAGTTTTTATGTCACTTCCTTGAAGAGTGTGAGTGTCACGGCGAAAGTAAAATTCTCATCTGCATAATTTTTTTCATTTCAATTTGAACTGTCTACCCAGTAGATCACTATTTTGTTGAAAAATATTGTATTGGGTCATCCAGAAAGTTCTGCACGTTTTCAAATTGAAGCAGTTTTGTTATTATTATTTTGCAACCGCTGATAAGGAGTGACCTTGATTGGAGCAGATGTTTAAATTCGGTATTTTCTGCTTACACTGCATAATTATAGCGTGTTGTGGCATAATTATTGTTCCACTGCAGTGCTAAGAATGGAGAACCAGAAAGTTCATTCTCGTCTCATATTATGTTCCTTTATTTAAAGAAAGGAAAAAATGCTAGACTGCTCTTAAAATGTGCGCTGTATATGGACATAGTGCTGTTCCTGAGGCCACAGTTCGAAGGTGGCTTGTTAAATTTAAGCGTTGAAATTTCAGCCTCGAAGATGATGCCCGCTTAATATCAAGAGAGGGGCTGCATCCCCCCCCAAAAAAAAAGCTTTCTGTGTGGTGGGCCTACAAAGGAATTATTTATTATGAATTGTTGCCACAAAATCAGACAATAAATTCGGAGAAATACTGGTCTCAAATGGCAGTATTAAAAGCAGAAATCGAAGCAAAGAGGCCAGAACTGACCAATCGTCGAGGTGTTGTCTTCGACCATGACAATGCTCGGCCCCACATTTCGCTGAATGTCAGACAAAAACTTATTGAGCATGGCTGAGATGTTTTTCAATTAAGAAATACGAATTTCCCCTTGCTCAGAACTTGTGACCATTTAGAACAAGTTTGTGTATCAGAGCCTGGAACCTACAGGACAGTTTGGGACATTAAGGTAAACCACCAGAATGGCCAATTGAAAGGCTAAAAAAGTTTTTTCCCCACCACCATCTAGTAGACATCAGAATATCAAATAAGAGAATATTTATATAGTAACCTTAATAATTTCAATGAGACGGGGCACCAGATGTTACGAAAAGGTTAATTCGAAAAATTTACTTAGATACAGAACTTTAAGTCGTTTCTCTTCACTCAGCCTTTGTATTTTAAAAAAATAGCTCTAGAGTGGCAAACCTCAGCAGATACAATAAGAATCTTTTATTCAGAGCAGAAGCTCTTAGTATTTATGATTACTACAAAATTATTTGAAGCAATATTTTTATTTTAACTGTTCACTTTGAACAATTACATGGATCCCTGTCTCTTTACTACGTTTGGGGTTGATTTTTAACAATCAAATGTAATAGAAATTGTAATTCATAGATGATTCATGGTTTTATTCATTAGCATGCCACACATCTCTCTGACTGGAGTGAAAAATGGGATTGAACGTAAATTCGACCACAAAAACGCTCTTTTTCTAGAAAACATAAAAAGGCAAAGGACTCACAAATAATAATAATTGCTTTAATATTTACTCAAAATGCCCTTTTGCGCAAATTCATGAAAAATGTATTAAAATGTCCACACAAAAAACACTTAAATGAGCTTTGTTCCTTTATGAGACACGTTTCTATTAATTTAAATAACGTTTCAGCATTGCAAAAAAAACAAATAAAATTATTCTGAATGGCTCTTTGGGTTGGCCAACTACGCAAGTAACTTGCGAGTTGCGGCAGCTTCTATTCCTTTAACTTACCCTGAGTGTATTGCTATCTTCTGTGTCAGCAGTTTTCTTCGTGTGTGTATGTCTATTACATGAAGTTGTAAGTCTTTCGTTTGAGCAAATATGGCCACTGCGCAATGAAACCCAACCAGCCCTCTAATCTTTAACGTCATTTTAGCTGTATAAATTTTGTACAAAAAATATATTTGAATAAATTACATTTTATTAAATTAAACATTAAAATTAGTGTTATTAATTTAACGCACTAAATTAGGTGCATTCAAACATCTTAATATTTCAATTTTTAAATTTAACTTTTTATTTATTTTATACTGCTGTTTGTAAAAAATGCAACACCATGAATGAGTCATTAGAATTAAATGAAATTTAATACACAAACGGCTTGTATTAGTACAAATAAATGAATAAATTTTCAAAGCAAAAAAACAGTATTAAGTGTCCGAAATCAGTATTTGGTGTTGCCACCACGCCCTGCAATAAGTGCTGCTATACGACGTGGCATGGAGTGAAACAGATGTTGAATGTGTGCTTGTGGAAGATAATTCCATATTGTTTCTTGCGCAATCAAAGTTCGTCTTTTGAAGCTGTAGGACGCGGATCACGAGCGAGACGCCGACCAACCAAATCCCACACGTGCTCAATAGGCGACATATCCGGCGAATAAGCAGGCCAAGGAAGAAGTTGCATGTGTTTGGCTGAAAAGAAGTCTCGAACATTCCTTGCAACATGTAGGCGTGCATTATCCTGTTTAAAGATAGTTCCAGGGATGCCTTGAAGGAAGAAAACGACTTCGGGCTCTAGCACTTCACGGACGTACCTGTTGCTGTTCAGATTACCCTCAATTCCTAGCAGCTAAGATCGTCCATGATACGAAATCGCACCCCAGACCATAACTCCGGGTGTTCGGCCACTAAGACCTACGGTAACGCACTTTGGAAGGTAGCGTTCACCGGCATAGCGTCTAACACGAATGCGGTCATCATGGTTCCACAAATTAAAGCGGGATTCGTCAGAAAAGACAACTTGTTGCCAATCAGCCCACCGGGCTCTGTGCTCATGAGTCCATTGCAGACGCAGACGTCGATGGTTTGGCGTGAGGTTGATCCTGTATAAAGGAAAAGGAATCCTTGCACGTAGTCAACGGTGCAGCAGACATCGGCGAATTGACGAAGCCGACATTAGTATACCGGTAGTAGTAGACCAAAGTGCTGCCAACTGCCTGGAGGAAGCTGTACGGTCATTCACCGCGCCATGTGGACCAGGTGTCTATCATCGCGCGCTGACGTCACCTTCCGTCGTCCACTCCCAGTTTTTCGAGTTGTCCGGAGCTCGTCGATCCACTGCTTCCAAACTCGCATCACCGTGGAACTGTTTCGCTGCCCAAGAGTTGCAATTGCGCGATAGAAAACTCCGCGTTCAAACTCCGTAATTTGTTGAAATTTCACCCTATTTCGTCGTTGAGGCATACTTAGGTCTCACTAAACGTTCGCCATTAAAAAATAACCATGCACTATTTTCAAAGTCCCGCTACAGCCCTCTATTTATACGCTTTTAGCATCAGTTCAGAGGGCGCTGATCACACCATGCATGCGTGGTGGCTCTGAAACTTTACTACTTTGCATAACATCCTATAATTGACATTTGTTGCAAATTTTATTTCATTCGGATGATACCTTCATGGTGTTGCCTTTCTTACAAACAGCAGTGTACAATATATGGTATAACGTTGAAGTCAATAGGAAGATCAAATTCTTTTCCTGCAGAGGTCAGGCGTCATCTGACCTTGGTTCAAAATTACGTGGCGTTGTCCTTGGATTTTTCCCTTCCGAGGTTAAACCAGGACCGTCGTCAGTGGACCTTTTTTTTCCTCCATTACGACGTTAATCAAAATACCAACCTTCCTACCTACCCTTCTGGATTTATCACGGACCACCGCCAATAGCCTATTGCGCTGCTCCAGACATATTAATGTTACCAGGGGGCCCGCCCCATGCTCGTTAAAGCTCGCCAACACCCGGAGGATTGCTTTGCAATCCTCAATGGTTCGCTGCGCGAACCTTGCTCGCTTCTCTCAAATCAATGAAGACATGTGTCCTAGCAGAAGGAATTGTTTACAAGTGTGATATTCAAAAAAATGTTTTTTAAATATAAATTTGTTGTAGTACAGAAAAGATATACAGTACCTCTGGAATCAAAACTCGAACAATTCGGAATTCAAATGAAAATTTTGAACACATTTTGACTCGAAATGTGAGCGTTGCTTTGGAAATTGAATACCCATAATGTTGTTTATGTTTCCCGAGCACTCGAGCCACCCATAAACGTTTTCGTTGAGTTTGTTGTCGAAAGTTGTTGTACAAGTACCTTGTTGAACTATAATTGTTGGCCCTAAAAAGGGCCGTTTTTTAAAAGGCCCTGAAATTTTTGACAATGCATGAAATTTTAAGCTACAATTCTACTTTTAGGGTTAAATGTCTACTATGTTACATTGTCCACTCTGTTACATATACAGTGAAACTGTGTGGACCAGTATTGCAACAGAGTGCGACATAGTTTTTGTATTTTTTTTGGGAATGGCCCATATATATAAAATACTAGAAATATCTTTGTAGATTTTTTTCAGTTTATAATGAAAGAGAGATTTTTTGAAACTGGAATTTTTGTTCTTAATTTGTATTAGTCAATTCAAAAGTATCAAAGATAGGAATATTTTGAGTGAGGAAGGACAGAGAGGCTCAAATCCTTCCCGGGGTAATTTTGGAACTAAAAACTATCAAAAGTACAAGCTGTAGCTTGTCGTGCAAGAAAATTTCATTCCTCACAGGTGAAATATGTGCCTGGATTTGTCAATTGGCTGAAAACTGTCGAAACAAAAATGGTAGGTGTGTCGAGGACACTAACCGTAGTTTTTACAAGAATACTCGGACTTGATTTTGTAATGAATGAAACAGACATAGGAATTGTGAACGCTTGCTTACTGTGAATATCAAAGTTTGAAATGTTTCGGCTGACACTTCTCACTCAGTTTTAATTCCTCGCAATACAAAGTTTCATTGGGTTAAAGCTCACATATTGCTGTAGGATTTGGATATATGTATAGCGGACTACCTACCCCCCCCCCCACCACCACGATGAGTACATCTGGTCCGTAGCTTATGTCATGTCATGTACGGACATCCTTTGTTTACACGACGCTGTATTTATCTTCTGGGTGTTTATTCTTGATCTGAAATAAGACAAAGCAGTTTTAAGGAGGTCCGGGATACATCGAAAAAAAATTTATTAATTAATTTAGAATTTTGAAGTTTTTTGTGCTGATTACCCATTTAACTAAAAAGCAAAATCACAACACAAAAATTTTCCAAAAGTTTATTAAAAATTTTAAATAAAATTTTTTGAAAAAAAGAAATGTCATTTTAATTGCTAAAATTTAAAATATTCTTGATTAATTTTTAAAATTCTTACAGTAAATTATTTACAAATTTATCAACTTTAATTCTGATTCAGCAATTTAAGAAATATTAATTTACTAAAAAATAAAAAATATTTGAATGAAAATGTTTGAAAATTTTAAGGTACTTTTTTAAAAAAAGGTGATATTTTAAAAAGTTAATATTTGTTTCAAATTTGCTGAATCACAATTAAAGTATTATGTTTGAAAAAGATATATTCCAAATTTCAACCCTTAAACTTTATCGGTTTTTGACTCATAGCAATTTGAATACAGAAAATCTTGAAAAAATGTATCATGGAGAAAAACGCTTTTGAAGTTTTAAAGACCGATTTACAATTAATAAAATGCTTAAATACCTTTTAAAAGCATCCAGATGAGAAAAAACTCCTTCTTTCCTCATAAATCTTTGGTTTAATCTGATTTTTGTAAGTTCTACCTTTTTTCAATATACACTCTATAACAGAAAAAAATCGACTCACCAAGAAGGAGTTGTCCGATGGAGACAAAAGTTTGTGGATAGGAAAGTTATGTACAGAATAGAAAATGATTAAAATTTCAGAACAATTGAATTATGTATTTCAGAGTTACAGTAACGAGCTCAATAAGGTGTTGACCCGCCTCTAGCCTGGATGCAAGCTGCCACACGGCGTGGCATAGACCTATAAAGCTCCCGGATGGTCTCTTGCGGTATTTTTTGTCAAATTTGCTCCAATTGTCGGACTACGTCATCAACATTCCCTACCGGATGCAGTCGCCTTCCCATCATACCCCAGACATGCTCTATGGGAGAGAGATCTGGTGATCTGGGTGGCCAAGGAAGTGTTTGACAAGCTTGAAGACAGTTCATAGCAACACGTGCGGTATGTGGTCTGGCATAGTCTTGCTGAAAAATAAGCCCAGGGTACTGCGAAAGGAACGGTAGCAAAACAGGTCACAGAATGTCGTCAACGTATCGCTGTGCAGTAAGTGTACCTCTAATGACGACGAAAGGCGTCCGGCTATCAAGGGAAATGGCACCCCAGACCATAACTCCTTGTTGAGAGCCCGTGTGGCGTGCAATAGTGAAAGCAGGATTGGCACGTTGCCCTGGGCGTCTGCAGACTCGTCTTCGATGATCGTCAAGACACAGTTGGAAGCGGGATTCGTCGCTAAAGACTATACGTCCCCAGTCAGCATCATTCCAGCCTGATCGAGCCAAGCACCACTGTAATCTGGCTCGACAGTGTGCAGGTGTGAGTGGCAGGTGGCGTAACGGTCGGTACGAGCGTAGATTTCGCTCTTTCAGCCGTCTGTGAATGGTCATGGTGGACACTCGTGTGTGGGTCGCACGACTGATGGTTGATAGCGATGAATCAGGCGCTGTGACAGCTGATCTGACAATCACTCTGTTCTCGCGATCTGTTGTGGCCCTACTTCCACCGCTACCATCATGGCGCTGAAATCTGCCACTGTCCACCCACTCTTGCCAGCATCTTCTAATCGCCGCATCGCTTCGACTCACATGACAAGCAATTCTCCGATTTGCCCATCTTGCCTCTTTCAATCTAATGATACGACCTATTTCAAACTCTGAAAGTTGCTAGTAATGAGCTCGAATCCTGCGGCGAGGCATTTTTTCAGTCGTTGAAAGGTATCCTAAATCGAAATGCAACAGAAAATTTTAACAACAGTTCAAGAACAACTCCTTATATACATCTGCTGGATGCGCAGTTACGATGCGCTAGAGATCGCACTGTTCATTCATTGGACACCAAATTTTAATCAGTTGCATATTTGGTCAAAACATTTTTGCATACGAAATTTCAAAGCAATCGGATGATTCCTTCTTGGTGCGTCGATTTTTTTGTTATAGAGTGTAGTTTAAATGTCTCCGTAGACTTAAATAACGTATTTAGCAGATGTTGTTGTCATGACAACAACTGTCAAGAGTGTTAGATTTTCAAAACATCGAATCACAAAAATAATTATATCTCTAGTTCTAATTAAGATAGAAACATGATTTTGATGTCACTTTAAGCAGAAAAACATAGAGAATTTCTTAAAATAATAAAAGAAATTTCGAAAATTTGACGATTTTTGTGTCTCGGACCCCCTTAACGCTAGACTTTCCATAAGTGCCCTTAGTACTGTTCATGTTTTAAAGGCGTATTCACGACCAAAATATCATTTAAACGCAATGCTCATTTAAGGGTTCTCAAAATACCTCAATGTTAAAAAGAAGATTGAGCCATCAATTATTTTACGAAATACGCTCATGAGGGAGAAAGTTTACTTTTCCAAAAACAAAAGTGTTGGGGAAGAGCGGACTGCTTTTTGAGGTTATCAAAATCGTGAGCAGGTCAACCTCTGGAACAGTCCTGTTGATATTGCAGGTTCGTATGTCAGTTGCTTGTTGTTTTTCACTATGAACTCTAAAATTTCTTGCCTCATTCAAAGTTCCATGAACGAGCAAACACAGATCGAATGAGACACAACTGCATTGAAATATTTTATTGCTCGTATTTTAAAGAATGGAAAACAAACAAGAGACAAATGTGTTGCTTGATGTAAAACTAAGAGGAAAATATATAATCTCGTTTGATCAATTGAATCAGTCATAATACAAACATCATTCTTCACATCACTTATGAAATAAGACTACTGCAATTTAAATATTTTTAAGGTTATTTGATACGTTGTGCAAAAACAAATAAAGTCAATTTGAATTTAACGTACTACACGGGTTCTTTCTCAACTACTGCGAGAACAATAGAAGTCATTGACTTGCATTGTTTATACAAGGAATAAACAGTTTTGACTGTAGAGTAGAAACACTTCGCGTTCACCAACGGTTGCATACAGCACAGCAAAAACAACATCGTTACTGTAATCACATTGCCTTTAAGAGACATCGAAAATGTGACAAAAAATTTCTGTACTTCTTCAAGAGCTTCTAGTGACAATAAGAATAGGATTTCGCGTTACTAAAAAAATGAAGCACTTGTTGAGGGAATTAATTTTTATTATCGAATCATCAGTATTTCATTCGTAACACAAAGGAAACATATTCTCTATAATTGTAATAACAGAAACCATTTCGATCACAATAGAGCAGGAAAAAAGTGTATTCATGGAAGCAACGGATAGTAACGAAGTAATTTTTCTCTGTCGCTAACATGCTTACGTGTTCAATACTCATTGCTGTACGTTGTTTCTATGCGTGTAAAGGTCTTGAGTAGCCTACTAGGCACTGTGTCAAGAGTATATGAGTCAAGCAGTTTTTAAGTAGCTAGTCTATTTGTTAAATTAAGAGACAGGTAAAAAGCCAACGCATGCCGGTTGGACACGAATTCTGTCTTTGAGTTTATCGTTCGGTGCAGAAGAGATAGCAGTGATTACTAATCGGCGAAACAAATAATCACTTATGACAGACACCATATATGATTTTGCATGATATCTCTTAAATTGATGAGCTTACAACCATTCTACAAACAGGTTACCCAAAGTCATATGCCTTGTCAACAGAGCCGTGTTATACGCGCGCTTACTTGTATCTACGGTGGTTATGCACTCCTTAAATCGGTATGTAGTAAATTCCTATCTACTGACAGGGTGAGTAGCATGTGTGTGGGGGAGCGGGTCTATGTTCACTAGTCCCCATTGCTGTCTTCTATGAGCTTCGATCAAAACTCGTTTTGTTGCATTGACCCATTAAATTTTTTCTGGCCACGTTTACTTGATACGTCTAACATCCGAAGACGTATTAGGTCCAGGTATGTATAACAGACTCAAATAAAAATATTAAAAAAAATTAACACCTTTTAATAAAAATATTTTTAAGAACGCATTTAACACACGTTATGCAACAGCACGTGAAAGAGAAGGCTTTATTCGAGTCTTTAATAAATATCTCATTGAAAAGAAGGCTCGAAAATCCCTTTTGGATATACATCTGCATATGTTTAAGTTAAAGTTCTCTACTTCCCTTTTAAAGTTTAAACCAAAAGTTTTGAAGCAATCTGAAAATGAGCAATGTTTTTACCATTCGAAAATACATTGTACAACACATATCCTATTCTCAGGGCGCCTATCACACTTTACAGGCACGGAAAAATTGATGGCATGTCATGCGAGTTCATTGTAGCATACCAACATCCAGGTCCATTATACCAAGGAATAGCAGCTGAAGTTTGCTGTGAAGTCTTTGAACTCATGTAATCGATAAAGTTAGAAACAAATGAGCTTGTCTAGTCAAATAATGTTGCATGTTGATAATTAAATAATAAGATAAGAAAACACATTTAAATTTTAGGTAGCAATCAAAGAATGCCAGGAAATAAATTACTTGAATTAGCATAAACAGATAAATAATTTTTTCTGTCTTCTCGTGATTATGGAAAATAGAAGCAAAATGAAACACTAACTGCCAAAGAAATAAGTAACCAGACCATCAATGCTTTGAAAAGAGCAGGCAGCAAAGGCGAGCGTTCTTTCCCTCAAAAAAGCAAAATGGCTCTGGGGGGAAAAAATCGCGATATCAAAAATCGTGCAAAATACAACGGACGATACACAATACGAAAAATGACTGTAACTACCGCTGCGCCCGCAATGCTGAAGACAAGAAACAGAAAACACCGAAAAAAATGAAGTATAAAAATCCTGTGTGTTCTCTGCCATCAAGTGCAGAAAATTCTAGTTTTACTTGACTGCACGCGAGACTAGGAGGTTCCACGCGAAACTACCAGATGGCGGGGTTTCACGTTACCTCCTTCATTTCTTCCTTTTTTTACACTTCTCTTTAAAATTTTACTTCACTTTGCAAGATATTTGATAAATGCGCTGCGGAGGACGTGTGCGAGACTCAAACTTTATGGATTAGTGAGAGAGTTATTTAGAAAAAGAAACAGCCCGGAAAGAAAGAGAAAAGGGGCAGTGAATGATTTTGCAGGTTTGCGGAAGATGACTTACTTGCATGCGGTAGGGAAGAATGTGCGTGATAAGGTTAGTCTGTTTTGTAACCGGAGTTGCTCGTTGACCACAGAATGTGCGAAGGATGTTCAATTTTTATGGTGTCATTCCTTTAAGCGAATAGCATGAGTTGCATGAAATGTTTAGTTTATTCTAAACTAGGATAAATGGCTCGTCATACGACTGGTGCATAACAGAATCTATTTATTTTGGTCAAAATTAAATGTATATATTTTTAAAAACCTGACGGTACATGATCACTGGTTGTGAGTAAAAACCTTTTTCACCACTATCTGTTAACTTTTGTTGATCACTGGCTGTATGTAAACATTTTCCCACCGCCGGTCTGGTAGTTAAGGTCTAGATCGGAAGGTTACTGTATCGAATCCGGGTCCGGGCATGGATGTTTGTAAGCGTATGGTGTAGAGGCGGCTGGTGCACCTTAAATCTGTCATGGCCGAAAGTCCTCACGTTGGGTTGGTGTGGAAGTTTGGTGAGTGGAGTGCCAGCTCAGGTGTTGCTTCGTCATCTGACCGTGGTTCAAAATTACGAGGTGTTGTTCTCGGATCTTTCCCTAAAGGGACTGATCCCGGACCGTCGTCAATAGCCCGTTGTGTTGCTCTAGTACGACGTTAACAAAATTACCATTCCCACCACTATCTGTCATCCTGCCTTGCTTTCGCGTGATGTTGTTTTTTGAGCAATACTGGTAAAACAATATTGTTGGACAACTTAATTTTTGATCAGCACTGGTAAAAGAATTAGCTGCGTACGGCAATCGTTTCATACTCAATGTTATTTCTATGGCGATTTCGAAACTAATAATTTTTGATGTTTTCTATCTCGTTTCCCTCGTAACATCACATGACCAATTATTAAAATTAGAAACTTCTCCTACTCATGATATCACACAACCAATCAAAATAATTGCCATGGAAACATAGGACAATCCAGCATTTTGTGTAATAAGACTAAAATAAATGGCCCGTCACACGATGGGTGTATAACAAAATTTATTTATTTTGGTCAAACTTCATTTATAATTTTTTTTTAAACCTGACGGTGCTTAATCACTGTCTGTGTATAAACCATTTTTCACCACTATCTGTCAACTTTTGTTGATCACTGGCTATCTGTAAATCTTTTCCCACCACTATAGTTGAGTCGCTCAGAAACCAATGCGGTTAGTCCAATTTTTGAGGTTTTCTGATTTTTATAAATATTAATGTGAATAAATAATATTATTTGTAGTTATTAAAGGATTTACTAGCGTTGCTTTGTTTTTTCTTGGTCAGAAAGCCACCTTCTTTTTATAGCTTCTGAATATGTTGTGTAGTAATTACAGAAGCCATTGTGAATAAGTCCACTTTTTTTCAATATTTTTTATATAAAGTTTGAAATAAAAACTAAATTCTTATTTTTCTTTCGATAGGTGTTTGTAACACTGGGGCTGCGTTAGTAAACAATTCCTTGAAAAAAGCGTAAACCAGAAAATAATCCATCATGTGACCTCTGTTTCACCACTTCTGAAGTTGCATTTACGAACGCTTCCATACATTATGCCATGACAACAAATGTCAGTGTACTATTTTTACATAAAATTCTTACGTTTTTATTTGCGCATCTTGTACATATCTTGTTTTGTTGCAGAGCCTTCCACATGAAAAAAGACTACATACTTTTCTGATCAAATTAGTAAATAAAAAAATTTAAAAAGCAAGATATTAAAAAACATACATTTTCTCAATTTTTGTTTCCTGGACTTAATCGCATTGGCTTCTGAGCAACTCATCTTTCAACTTGCCTTAATTTCACATAGTGTTTTTTTTAGTAATGTTGGTAAAACCATTTTAACGGAAAACTAAATTTTTGGTCAACACAGGTAAAAAAAATAAGCTGTGTACGGCAATCGTTTTATACTCAATGTTATTTCCATTTCGATTTCCTTATTTTGATTTTTGATGTTTCGTATCTCGTTTCACTCGTAACATCACATAACCAATCAAAACAGTTAGGAAATACATCTACTCGTGACGTCACACAACCATTAAAAACTTTAATAGCTACGAAAACACAGAACGGAACTGTGAAACACTTTACACGATGCATTCAAAAGAAAGTAGCTTTTGTTTATTCCCTTTGTTAATTCTATCAGAGTTCATCACACTTGATTGTTGAAGGTTCTTCTAAATCTTTGAAGCTAAAAACGTTAACAGATGCTTGTCTTCCTTGAATGGCATAACTTGCTTCGAGCCAATTTGTATAAATAAAAAAGCTACCGACTTTTCTGCATATTTAAGGTCGTTCTAAAATTGGATGACGTCTAAACAGCCAACACAAGAAATGAGAAATTCGGGATTGTTTCCTTCAAAAGCACACCACAATGCTTAGATGAATCAAGACGCATGAAGCTCATTAATGAAATGACTGGCAGATACTTCAACGAAAATGGCCACAGAAAGCCCAGAATCACATAATTTGTATTCACATCCTCAGCCTCTCATTTAAAAAAACACTTGAATGCCACATAACTAATTCTGTAACTTTCGCTAGGTGTATTTCTGTCCTCTCTGTCTGTAACACATTTCTTGTGTGTATGTACATTTACTTGGCGTTGTCTTGTGTTTGGCCAAATATGGTCTTTGCGCAATGAAACTCAACACAACTAACCAGCTTAAAAACAATTAAAGATCATTCCCATTTTTGGGAAGCAGACCAGACACACAACTGTCAATTAAAATCACTTCTAGCTATGGAGTCGATCTTCTTACTTAGACTTGGTATTGGTATTTTTAATTAACGTCACATTGGAGCAACACAACGGTGACGGTCCGGGATCAGTCCCCGAAGGAAAAGATTCGAGGACAACACTATGTAATTTTGAACAGAATTTCTTAGGTACAGAATTTCTGAAATTGACACTTGCACCTTGTTAGGTAATAAATACTATACTGTAGATTGCTGACTCACAGAAACCTTTCACTTGGATAACTCAATGTATATGCCCCAACATGGCTATCAAGCACTAAAGTGTGAGAACAACATCTAAAGTGGAATATGTACATTCATATATCTGCAATCCCACAATATGTTATATTGCCAAAAGAAGCGATAAGATGCCAAATCGGGAAACCAACTACATTTTTTACTGAGAAGTCATGTTACTACTAGCAGAGATGTTAGTCGCACGTTTTGAAGCTCCTCTCTCAATAGCAATGCTCAGTCTGCTTTCGTCTCATGTCTATGTTCTTTTCCTACTTGCAATTTTCCTTCTTTTTTTTTGTGGTTGTGTTTCGGAGTTCATGGATACAAATATTGATTCTCTTTCTATTTGAATGCTTTAGTGGAATTTGGCATTTTTAATTAACGTCACACTAGAGCAACACAACGGGTTAGAATACTTTTGTGAATATCAAAAATAATATCGAAAGTGTAGTCAAAAAATATTTGCATATACACTGGCGAAAATAAAATCCCAACACCAAGAAGGAGCTGTGCTAGATAAACGAAATTTGTGAGACATGTTTGCACCATGGAAATAGGAAAGGTAAGGAGGTGTCCTAACAAGGCTTTGCTACCGGTTTAACTGAAGCCGACATTTCCATGGTTTTAACGCACTAATATGGCGGCCGCGTATGCGATGTCAAAAACCTTTTACAAGGCGCATTTTTTTTCATATTGAGGTGTGTTAATTTATTTTGCAAATGAAAGCGATGCTAAATAAATGAAATATTACTAATTATTTAAATTTTTGTTTTTTAAATGATAATTTAAGTATGATATTAAAAAAAAAATTACTACATTTTCCCGTTTGCTTTTAAATTTTGTGATTGGGAGAATATGCTATAATATAAGTACAATAAATACATAAGCTGGTTTCCACAATTAGGCATTGAAATTCATTTTGTTGATTTCCTGCATACATTGAAAATTTTGTCCCAATCAATCATTCTAAATATTTATTTTCTTGTGGTACTTTACTTCTTATTATGCACTGCTTTATTACTATGCACTGCTTATCCATGCATCTCTACGTTCTGGGTCTTTGGGAAACCTGAAATGAAAATTGATAGATGAATTGATAGATACATTTAAACCTATGTATATGGATCCTGTCTAATGATAAACCTGTCTAGTCATATTTTTCCAAGTCCCAACAGTATTACAGGTTTTACTTATTAAAACAAAAATTTATAAACTTAAATTAATTCAATCTAAAAAACCACTATATCAAACTTCTTTGCAATTACTCAGTTTGATAATAAATAAACATGCTTGATAAATTGAAGACTGATTATTGAATATGTTATGACTGTCCACACAAATCCACCCATATAAAGTGTCGTTTTTCTTAAGAATACTTTCTTAAATTGTAATACATGCAAATACAGTAAAACTTAGGACGGCAAGCATAAATTGTATGAGCTCATAATCTTAACCATTGGCTCAAGAGATGCTTGTTTTGAAAAACTTCATACAGTTACAATGTTTTCAATATTTGCTTGTCTTCTAAAACACTCATTAACAAGTTGCTCACAGTCCAAGGTTTTAATAGCATTCCAGCAGTTACCTAGTTGATCAACGCAAAAGAACTTAAATAACACAAAAATGCGCTTTAGAAAACCAAAAGTAATGTTTATAATTTTAATTTTATAACTGTTAGCTAAAGTTGTTTCATTCTAAATCCTGTAACATGAGGTTATATTTTCACCCATGAACTAAAAATACCGCTACTGCTTATTTGACTGTTATACCTTTTCATTAAATAAAAGTTAAACTTTCCTAAAAATCAGTTTCTAACTCTTATTACAACTGGTAGGTTACAAAATCAAAATCGTACAATTCTGTTCATTAATGAATCAAATAAATAATCCCTTAGATAAATCAGTCCATTTTTCAAAATAATTTTTTAAATGTTTATAAATACGTCTAATTTTGAATATAATTCTGCTTGAACACTTAGAAGTGACAGGTCAAAAAGCTGTCAGCCTAAAGATACATCAAATTAAACTTACCTATGTAACGATATTCCAGAGATCTGCTTCAGTTTGTACACCCGTAGACGAAACAAGACACATCCAAATCAAAACTAAGAAAATGGTGCGAATTATTTGGTTAAAATCTTCAATCACAAACGGTATAACCACTTTGATTAACATGCGCGAGCACAAAGTTTTCAACACACCAAGATGGTGCCGCGGTTACGGTTTTGTCTTCAACAGCTCAGAGTAAAGGCACTTCCATTATGTTTCCTACTTCCATGGTTTGCACATCTGAAGGATGACGCTAGACGAATAAGAGTGGCGCTAGTAACGCCACTATGAACCTGCAAAATCACGCTTGCTTTAAATACGCGATATAAACTTCGTGAGCATTGTTTATCGTCCGGATTGGGCTTTGAGCTAGATTTGAATTAAAAATGCCTTTTAAGAGACGAAGAAGGCAGTATCAGCAGCCTACTGAGTTTGAACGAGGCCGTGTAATAGGGCTACGAGATGTTGGATTTTGTTTTCGCGATATTGAAGAAATACTTGCCAGGGATGTATCCACTGAGCATGATTGTTGGCAGCAGTGATCACGGGAAGGTACTGTCTCAAGAAGGCCGGAATCCGGCAGCACACGGGCAACTGCTGATAGGAAAGACCGCCGTATTCGCCGCGTGGCTGTGGTGCATCGTACTGTATCTACAGCAGAAATTAGGGCTTCTGTTAACTCCAGAGTGACACAGCAAACTGTAACAAATCGATTACTTGATGGAAAGTTCTGAGCCAGACGTCCTGTATCGTTCATGCCACTAACTTGAAATCACTGCCATCTGTGACTTCAGTGGTGTCAAGCTAGAGCTCATTGAAGGGCGGAGTGGAGATCTGTTGTGTTCTCAAATGAGAGCCGTTTCTGTCTTAGTGCCAATGATGACCGTATGTTGGTTAGAAGGAGGCCAGGTGAGCGTTTGGAATTAAGCTGTCTGCGGTGTAGATACACTGGACCTACACCTGGAGTTATGGTCTGGGAAGCGATTTCCTATGACAGCAGGAGAATTCTCGTCGTTATCCAAAGCATCTTAACAGCAAACTTCTACATCAGACGGTGAAGTTGTCGTTCACGGTAAGACGTTTGTAGCCAACTAATTTTTGTCGCCAATGAAACAACGCAAAAAATACCATTCAGAGCGTGAAGTGCGAGAAATTTTCAGATAGGGTTGCCATAACAAAAACGGCAGATGTGAAGAAAAACCGCAAAAGGTGAAGGTTACCATATTTGGCGACAAATCGCCTTCTTACGCCTTCTTAGAAGTTTGCATGCAATCTTAGTATGATGTGTTTTCAGGAGAGCAATTGATGTTTGATGGTAGAGAAGGGAATGTTATGGCTAAAGGAATGAATAGATATCAACTATCTCTCTTCTCACAAACGACGCCAAAGACAACTCGTGGGCCCTTTGAGTGTAATGGACCAGGTGCTGAAGAGTCATCGAGGTCCTTTTGGTACACAGAACGGTACACTGAAAGTACCATGCCCTTCCAGGCATACCCACGACCCCATTTAGAGACCATGATAGGGCCACAATGACGACCCCATACAGGCGAGATAAAGGTAGGAAGAGTAAATAGATATAGAAAAAAGTCACTAGCACCCGATGGCTGGCAACTTGGATCAGAGGGAAAACGTTTTCGATGGGATTTCCTACAGGTACGGCAGATTGACGAGCTAACGTTGATCTTTTAGTCATGGAAATGAATTGAATCTGGTAGATACAGAATGTAATAGTATGTTTACAGTGGTTAGTAGTATAATTAATGTCTCACTAGAGCCACACAGAAGGCTATTGGAGACGGTCTGGAAATAATCTCTAAGGGAAACTTCGAAGGACGACACCTCGTACGTTAACCACGGTCACATGACGAGGTTAACGTCTGAGCTGGATCCCACTCTTCAAACTTCCACACTATTTCAAACTAATATTGCGTGTTATGCGAATAAATTGAATGTTTTACTAAAACACATAAAAATGTAGATTTTAGCGATTTCCTCAAGTAAAGACATACACACCCAAAAATAGTTTTTTATAACTAAAAGAAACATAGTTTATATAAGGCTAATACAGTCACTTTCTAGAACCTTATAGTTAATGTATTTTGTTGCTTAAGATTATTATTATTATTGTATTTTTAAATTAACATGGTTACTCCTGATTGTTTTTCTAAATTTTGATGAGAAGTTTACTTAATTAAAAAAAATGGGGGGGAGGGATTAGTTTAATTTAGTTTCAGAGCTTACCAAAAAATTTCTTCCAATTAAAAGGTCTTCAAAGCTAGTAAAAATAATCTAAAAGAGTAATGAACCCAAATGCTCAGTAGAAAATACACTTTGTGACTGAACCAGTTTAGCTCTTTCGTCTTATGAATATTGTTAAGTTAAAAATGGTTTGACATTTAATTTTTGTAATTTTTATGTATACGACTGCAGCTAAGTGGAAACAATAAGCTCCTAATTCTTAGCCCAGCTGAAATTCACCTGAAAGAACGCATATAATAAGATATCAAATAAAACTATACTGTTCTACCTCCTTTACGATACGTATATCCGAATTTAAAATAATTATAACGGCAGTTTGAATTTGAACTTGTAAAAATATAATTAAATTAGGTTTTACTAATTATTTCTTTTCCACTAAATCAAAATTTATTTTATAGTACGTAATATTGTAAACTAGCAAAACTTTTATTTTTATTTCGATACTCCGATACTCTAAGGAATATATTTCTGTACATGTGGGTCTATAAAAAGTAGGCGCATACCCTTATGAGCATTATTAACATTAAAGAATCGTACATTTCGTTATTATAGGGGTGTTTTAAATATGAGGCAAAATTTCATACTTTAATAATTATCTAAGCAAAACTAAAATATTTCCGAAAAGCTGTTATTATTTTTAATTTGTATACAAATAAGTTATAACTTTAGATTCGGATGAATATAAACTCTTTGCTTTATTTCATTCAAGTAATCAACTCTTTTAAAATTTAATACTTATAATTTTAACCTTAACTCAAAAGAGTACATAGATTGCTTCGACGCCCCCCCCCCCCAATTAAATTAAATAAACTTCTTATCAAAATTTAGAAGAACAATTCGGAGTAACCACGCTAATTAAAAAAATACAATAATAATAATAATCTTAAACAACAAACTACAAGTACTATACGGTTCGAGAAAGTAGCTGCATTAGCTTTATATAAGTTATGTTTCTTTTAACATATGCTTTTAAAATTTAATATTTATTATTTTAACCTTAACTCAATAGAGTACATAGATTGCTTCGCCCCCCCCCCCAATTAAATTAAATAAACTTCTTATCAAAATTTAGAAGAACAATTAGGAGTAACCACACATATGCTAATTAAAAAATACAATAATAATAATAACCTTAAACAACAAATTACAAGTACTATATGATTCGAGAAAGTAGCTGCATTAGCTTTATATAAGCCATGTTTCTTTTAGTACATGTACTTTTACTATTTTTACTAACGTACTTTTAAAATTTAATATTTATTATTTTAACTTTAATTCAAAAGAGTACATGAATTGCTTCCCTATGGAGATACATAGATACCTTATTACAAGTGTTCTTTCAGGTGAATTTCAGCTGGGCTCAGAATAGGAGCTTATTGTTTCCACTTAGCAACCAGTCGTATACATAAAAATTACAAAATTTAAATTACAAATATTTTCAACTTAACTATATTCATAAAACGAAAGAGCTAAAATGGTTCAGTCACAAACTGTGTTTTCTACTGAGCATTTGGGTTTCTTACTTCTTTAGAGTATTTTTGCTAGATTTGAAAATATTTTAATTGAAAGAAACTGGTGAGCTCAGAAACTAGTTTAACAAACGTAATATAGCAATCCATATACTTTTTACCGAAATTATCTTTGTTTATTCATGAATGCTAAATTTCCATTAAAATAAGTACAATTCACTTATTCTTGGGTTTCTTTTGTATTAGGTTCAAAGAGATGACAAAACCCAATACGTTTCCATTTGCGAATGCGAAATTATTAGAAAGGATTTTTAAGGGGATACGAAAGGCCAAATCCTGTCTTGTTGAGTGGAAAAATGAGGAGTAAATCGGGAATGTCCATTTGAATGTGGATATTCTCTCAACATATCTCTAATATATGGGAGACAAGGAGAAGAGGGACGTCGGCTCTTACCTCTATAGCAGCAACTTACGATGCCGTTCAAAAACATCCCTTAAATGTTCGTTAGGATTGAGATCTGACGAATATGATAGCCAATCCAGTATAACTAATCTTCACTTTCAACGTCATCCTCCGGATAGGTTCGTGAGGTCGGACATTATCGTCCAAAACGATAAGTTCGCTCTGTCTAAATCCTGTTAACAGCTATACTTGGTCATGTAGAAGCTCTGTAGTCTCTTGGCATACAATGACTCTACCAGAGACGCGAAGTGAAATGTGAACTGCCTTGAAAATACAATGCAATTCACGTGATCACCAATAGAAATAGATATTGGTCCTCGGATGCCGTTGAAACACCTTTACTCTCAACCAGTATTTCCAGGACTACGAAATCTTCTCCATATCCTTGAGTTGTTGTTTTGTGGAATACATTTATCTCTGAAGACACCGGAATGTGACGTAATTTTCCTGCTTTCGAATACTACATTACTGACATTCGTAAGACATTGAATTCGAAATTTCAGAATTTTTTATAAAAAGGTGTTTAAAAATATCCTATTGGATCCTCGCTCATAAACGTACTTTGAGCACATATGTAAAATATATAAATTGAGCTTAATACGTGTTCGTGTATTTATTTACGACTGCTTTCTATTCGTTCAAATCTCATTCGTTGTAAGTACATTCTAGTAAGCCTATATTTTCCCAGAATTCAATAAAAATTTTATAGAAATTGATAAGGGTAATCTCGAAATGATCAAAACTTTATACGGCTACAAGACTAGTAAGCCTAAAATCGTTCATTCTTAAAAATAATCTAAGTATACCTTACATAGGGTTTCTAAAAAGCTTTTAAGAATTAAATGTGCACTACTTTTTACGTTATATAACTTAATAAAATGAGTGATTTGCTTTTATTTTTATTTCGATTTGATACATATTGCTTCCATGATACTTAGAGTAGGTGCATAATAAACTTTTGTTTGCTATAAGCAGTTGCAGAAACTGGAAAATCTATCATACGCCCCCCCCCTCCTTATCAGGCTATAATAACCTTTTGATGTAATACTGTGATGAAAAAGAATCCGGAACGCTTCCTTTAAAAAACATATATAGTAGATATCGTCTGCAAACTTTAAATAAATATTTTTACTACTTATATAAACATGTGGCAACAATCTGGTATTTATTTAATTTTATCGTATGAAAATGAATTTATTTTTAATAAGAGGAGAATAATTTTCTAACATGTCGAATGTAACTGAGCAAAGAACATGCATTAAATTTTATTTCCGCAATGTAATTTCTGCTACAAACACATTTGAAGTTTTGCAAAAAGCTTTTACAGATGACTGTTTATCAAAACCAACAGTATTTGATTGGTATAAAAAGTTAATAGAAGGCAGAGAATCCGTCGTAGATGATTCGCGATCTGGTAAACCATCCACTTCGACTATTGATCAACATGTCAATCAGATCAGAGAATTTGGACTTAGTGATCGTCGTTTAACAATAAGAGACATTACTGAACACGTTCCTACATCATTTGGTACCGTCAAGTGATTTTGAAAGATCATTACATTTTACGACGTGTCGCTTCTCGAGTTATTCCAAAAACATTGAATCTGTTCCATACACAACAATGTGTTGTGGTGTTCCGAGAGATGTTTTCTCAGCGCGATTCCTTTTTAAAACGCATTATTACCGGTGATGAAACTTGAATCTATGCTTTTGATACAGAAACAGCTCAACAATCAAGCGAATTCCGCTTGAAAATTGAAGCTAGACCGAAAAGACCACGCTCAAAAATCAAGGTGATGTTGATTGCTTTCTTTGATTGTCGTGGCGTTGTGTATTATGAATTTCTACCAACTCTGGCCAGGCGGTCAATAATAATAATATAGATAGTATTTGAGTGTTACGCACTTTTGCGTGAAGCAATTCATCGAAAACGACCTGAACTGTGGTGAGATAACTCATGGATTTTGCATCAGCCTTCTCACAAAGCCATTATTATTCATGATTTTTTAACAAAGCATTCAACAAATACGGTACCACAACATCCGTATTCACCTGATATGGAACCGAGTGACTTTTTTCTTATTTCCACGGGTGAAACTCCCTCTTCGTAATCACCATTTTGAGTCCATTGATGCAATGAAAGAAAATTTTATACGAACCCTGAAGGGATTTCACGAAAACGACTTTAAGGCATGTTTTGAGGTTTGGAAATAACTTCGGCAGAAATGCATTGAAGTCAGAAGAGATTACTTTGAAGGAGAGAATAAATTTTGGCCAATAAATTGATACTTTTTGTTTTATAACAGCATTCCGGGTACATTTTCATCACTAGTATATGCAAAAAGCGTTTTTTAAATTTAACTGTTGATGAAGAGGCATTATATCATTACATCTAGAAGATATTCATTGTATATCATTACATAAAGGCCGATATTTAGTATGAAAAGCTTAGAAAGATATTCTCTGCTTATGGACTTCAGATTTAACGGTTGGTTGGATTGAGGGTTTTAAGGTGCGAGGGCTATATTTAGCCATGCTGCTCCAGACACAAGGCATACAATATCAAGTAATTGACAGACACAAACACTCAATGATAGTTTTACTGACACAAAAGAGAAATACACACTGGGAGGAATGCAACTCAGATTTAACGTATGTCTTCAAATGCAACAGTTAGTCATAATTACAGCAAAGTGTTTTCTTCGTAGGATTGTATAATATTTCTGTTCTGTCCGTTTTTTGTATAATGTTATGTTTGTCTGTATTACAAATAATACAGAAAGGGAAGCAAAAAGGATTTAATTTTTTTTTCTTTCTTTATTCCATTGCTATTCTAATCACCCCTTTAATCCGAAAATGTTTTGAAGTACATATACGAAACATATATGATTTCCTTTTAATTGTTTAACAATGACATTCTTGTGCTTTTTAGGGATTTTATTTTCGAATTTTAGGAGAGTGTATGTTTGTCTGTATTACAAATAATACAGAAAGGGAAGCAAAAAGGATTTAATTTTTTTTAATTTCTTTATTTCAATGTTATTCTCTTCACCCCTTTATTCCAAAAAATTTTGAAGTACATATACGAAACATATCTGATTTCCTTTAAATTGTGTAACAATGACATTCTGGTGCTTTTTAGGGATTTTATTTTCGAATTTTAGGAGAGTTAAAAGCTATTATTTAATTAAGTCAAAAATATGAATGTCAAGAATTAAAATCAAGATTTGATGTATTGAGGATCTTCGGTCAGATGAGAAAGAATGTTGGCTAGAAGGAACTTTTAAAACACTGATAGATGTAGGCGGGGATGTCTTTCAGCCGGTTCTTTTTTGGAAAGGGAAAGAATTTCAGGGGTAGAAAGGGGACTCCAACTAGTTTTATGAAAAAGAGTTCAAAATGCCTTCTTATGGACTACATACATTTTCACACCTCCTGGGAAAAACCCTCTCGACCGATTAGCTTTAATTTTTTTAAAGATCAGTCTGGGTCGTTTCGGTACCCAAGTTACAAAACGCTGTTTCTACGCTCCGTATGCAGAAGGTTCAAATCTAAATGAAAACGCTATTTAAAGACATTCCTCTGTTCATTGTTTTCAATAACTTTTAAAGCTTGGTGTTGCTAACATATCAAAAGCTTCTCCTCAATTTTTATAACAATACAATTTTAAAACTTCTATCGTCTGTCCAAATTTTTTTTGTTGAGGAATAATTTTGAACGTAAGAAATCATTGTCAGAGATAAATTAAGAACTTTTGGAATGCACCAACCTGTTAGCTTAACCCTCCTGTTGGTTATCTCGACGAGGAATCTCGTCATAAATAAAACTGACCACATCTCAATAGACGAGATATCCTGTTTTTGGAAGAAAAAAACTGACCTAATCTCGATCCCGTCATCCTCCCAAAATGGCGATATCTTCATCATTCGGACTTAAATCGCCATTTTGATGACGTCATTGACAAAATGGCTCTGATCTTGATGAACGAGATATTTCGTCGAAACCGCTCGGATGATTAACATTAGCGAGTGAAATATCTGTGTTAGAACATCATAAGTGCTGGATGATACATGTTTGAGTATTCTCAAATGGAGTAAAACAGAACTGATCTATGTAATCCCTGCGTTCATGGAGTATCTTATGCTTTTGAAATACTCCAATGAAAAATAGCTCGACTATGAAGCCTTAACGTACCGCCTTCAGCTTCAAACTCTTAAAATAAAAGCGCAGTTGCAACTCGTATCGCATAATTCCGAAACTCCACTTCTGGAATCCGCTTGATTCAGGTTTGAAGTATTAATAAAGCATTCGATGGAAGCAACAACAAAAAAAAATTACCCTCGGTTCAGACTCCTCTTTAGCTTTACTCCCTAAAAATGAATTTATGATCCCTTGCAGTCCATCCGAAACTCTTAACTTTGCAACCGATGCCTTATCATCCGTATCAAAAACGATGAATAATCGAACGTCACGGGGGCATAAAACGAATATATTAGGCCGCATCTCTCTGGCAGATTAAATAAACAACGCACCCCCCGGAACAGAGATGAAAAAAGAATTATAAAACAACTCTTCCCTTCTCAGATTGATTGCCGGCAGAACGCACTTTTAACCGACCTGTCCGACCTGCGCATAATCGAGAAGAATGGGGGGGAAGAAAAATGATGAAGACGTTATACTCGGCAGAGGGAAAAAGAACGATTAGGGCGAAGCGAGCGGAGGTGAGGTGTTTGGGAGCTGCCTGTGAGATTAAACTCAATAAAAGCGTTTTTGATTGTGGGAGAGTGGCCTGCTGCGAGGGAGGAAGGCCGTGGGAACACCCACAGCTTGCAAGATCCGCGGAGGATTAATTAAAGGTACCGTGGCACTCTCCCTGCTGATGCCACTTGTATCGTTTACCACCCCCCTGCGATTTGCTGTTGCGGTTGCAGCTAAGATATCATATTGATTTGTTTGTTATGTATGACTCGGGAGCACAAAAGAGTTGAGTCCCTTTTCTGCGCCATTTTTTTTTCCGGTTCCGGATTCGAAATGTGTTTTCCACTTTTCCCGAGTAATGATCTCATCAAAAGTTTCCTTTCGTCGTTGAGTTTTCAGCGTTCTTTACTCTTTTTTTGGAAATCTTTGTTGTAAAATTTGGTTTGGTTTCGCTTTGATTTAATTTTCATTCAGGCTTGTTCGCTAACTTTGGATGATTTTCCGTTTCTGAGATTCAACACTCTCTCCCCCCCCCCTTATCGAAACAATGCGTTACGTTCCATGCTACCCTACAAACAATCAGCCCTCCTATAACACAAAAGGGACTTAGAAAGGCAAATCAATTAGCCAATATACAAAAAACATGTTTTGTAAAAATGTCAATTGAATGTTTTTAATGATTTCTAATGCCCGACCCTTCACGGACCTCTGCAGTCTTCGGCACTACAAAGTGGGAACTGACACTTGGGTCAATCCCAAAAAAACTATATCCCCCTCTGTTGCAATAGTGGTCCACTCTGCTACACTGTATACTATGTAACAGAGTGCACGATGTAACAGAGTGCACAATCTAACAGAGTGCACAGTGTAACAGAGTTGGCAATATAACAGAGTGGGTAATGTAACAGAGTGGATATTTAACTCTAAAAAAAGAATTGTAGCTTAAAATTTCATGCACATTCAAAAAACTAAAGATTATTTAACAGCTGTTAATAATATACTTCCTCTTCGTGATTTTTTATTTCATTAAAAAGTAGTTATTAGATTTTAAAAAATGATATAAAAGAGTGGACATTTACAAATTACATTTAAGTAATCAAAGAAATAAAATTCATCTTACATTTTTCTTGAATATCCAATACAATATGAGTGACAGGAAGAGAACACAAAACCACTCAGAGAGTTCAGTACAGTTGTCAACTTTAATATAATTTCATTTCATATTTAAAACTCCTTGTAACAGAGTGGACGTAATAGGGCTGAATAAAATTTGGGACACACACAAAAAATCTATATCTCTAAAAATATAAATAAATTTTCAAAAGTGTTTTGTCAGTAATTTTATTATTAATTAGGTGTATCATTATATATTATACTAACCACTGCTTGAACGGAGTTGTCCTTGACAGTTCTTTTCGTGGGGTCAGGTGTGACCATTACTCGCTAACCCCCGGTGATTGCTACGAATTCGCAAACCAAGTGGGAATAAAATTGCAAACCAACACCACGGGCAACGCTCATTGTCAAATACGACCAAATTCGAATTGCGAAGGAATCCAATCACCGTGACGTCACAATTTCTTGCGAAAATATAAATATTTAACTGAAAAATTATTTATTAAAAGAAAATCAATTGGTTAAAGTTTCTAACTGGTTTAAAATTTTCCGCAGATTTCAAATATGTTAAAATTTTCAATCTATCTTTAACGATCCCGAATTTACAAAAATGAACGAAACCAGAACTAACCAATGCCAGTCAAAAAAAAAATTATCTATCTATATATATAATTCTCTTACGTGGCACGCAAAAAAGACGTTATTTGTAATCGCGTTTCGGCAACACTGTACGATTGTTTTTTTATCGCGAAGTCTCGCGCATCGATTGAATTTATAGCGTTATCGGATGAAATTTTATTGGAAAAAAAAGGGAAATTTTAATGAGCTGTTGCAGTTAGTTTATAATAGAAATCAAAGAAAGCGGAAGATCTTTTCAGGGCCATTTAAAAAACGGTCATTTTCAGGGCCAACAATTATAGTTCAACAAGACGCTTGCGCTATAACTTTTGACAACAAACTCAATGAAAAAGTGTGAGTCGTTTGAGTGCTGGGAAAATGTACATACAAACAACATGCTGGGTATTCAATTTCCAAAGCAACGCTCACATTTCGAGTCAAAATTTGCACAAAGTTTTCATTTGAATTCTGATTTTAGAGATACTGTATATATTTTTTCTGTAATACAGCAAATTTAGATTTGAAAAACATTTTTTTGGTAACATATTTTGTAAACAATTCTTCTGCTAGGACACATATCTTCATTGAGGCGAGCGAAGCGAGCATAGGTTCGCGCAGCGAACCAATGAGGATTGCGAAGCAATCCTCCGGGGGTTGGCGAGCGTTAGCTAGCAGGGGGCAGGCCCCCTAGTATATATATAATTCTCTTACGTGGCACGCAAAAAAAGACGTTATTTGTAATCGCGTTTTGGCAACACTGTACGATTGTTTGTTTATCGCGAAGTCTCGCGCATCGATTGAATTTATAGCGTTATCGGATGAAATTTTATTGAAAAAAAAAAAGGAAATTTTAATGAGCTGTTGCAGTTAGTTTATAATAGAAATCAAAGAAAGCGGAGGGTCTTTTCAGGGCCATTTAAAAAACGGTCCTTTTCAGGGCCAACAATTATAGTTCAACAAGACACTTGCACAACAACTTTCGGCAACAAACTCAATGAAAAAGTGTGGGTCGTTTGAGTGCTGGGAAAATGTACACACAAACAACATGCTGGGTATTCAATTTCCAAAGCAATGTTCACATTTCGAGTCAAAATTTGCACAAAGTTTTCATTTGAATTCTGATTTTAGAGATACTGTGTATATTTTTTCTGTAATACAGCAAATTTAGATTTGAAAATCATTTTTTTTTTCTGCTAGGACACATGTCTTCATTGAGGCGAGCGAAGCGAGCATAGGTTAGCGCAGCGAACCAATGAGGATGGCGAAGCCATCCTCCGGGGGTTGGTGAGCGTTAGCGAGCAGGGGGCAGTCCCCCTAGTTTGTTTTGTTTTCCTTGGCTGGATTTGTTTGAGCGCAGGAAATGGAATCTGATTTCTCGATCGTGAAGGTCATATGAGAAAAAATATATTAGCTACAATTTAAAAATTATTTATTTCAAGAAAATCATATTTTTTGGTATCGATTGAATGTGAAATTTTCCGCAGATTTCAAATCCGTTGAAATTTTTACTCCATCTTAAGCGATCTAGGAGATAGAAAAAAGAACCTACATAACTCCAATTAAAGCTTTTTATTTGCTTTGTTCGTCTGCCGAAAAATCGTTCCTCCGCTTAATGAAATGGAAGAGGAAAAAATTAATTCGAAGAAAAGTTGATTTTAAGGAAAACAATATTAATTAAATTCATTAAAAAATGTTCTAGATTGAATCTTAAAATTCAGGCTTCGAACAGAAATCGCAAAAAATTCGGATACCTGTGTGCCAAAGCTCATTATTGAAAGTGCCATAGATTCGTCAGAACAGTACAAAGAGACTCGCAGACACGTAAATATAGAGACAAACACGTCCTTTACACTGGTCAACAGTGAAATTGCTTCTTAGATGAAGAAACCCAATCCTGAATGATTTCAACGTGCTGAACACGGATATCACCTTAAAAAGGGTTGATAGTCTCTCGTTGTAAAGATATGGACGTTTTGTTCGTTATATAAGGGATATCACTTAATGTAGTGCAATTTAGTAAGATAAGTACATGGAGACGAAATTATTGCGTCATATTTCAGCATCCTTTTACACAAATAAGTTATTGTAGTCAAGTAGGTAATAGTGCTGATATCTTCTGTTATATTTGCTGAGAAGTGACATTTACTGCACAGAAAAATACCATCAGTGCAATAGTTAAGGAAGAGTATCATTTGTATTTCGGTTGCCAGATAGGTGACCAGGACAAAGACTGGGTCCCACAAGTATGCTACTGCACTTGCGCAATAAATATTTCACAGTGGCTTGATGGCAAAAGAATGGCAATGCCATTTGCTGTGCCCATGATTTGCAGGGAGCGCACCAATCACGTTGATGACTGTTATTTCTGCATGGTACCACCAGTTTCTGAAGTCATCACCAAGAAAAAGTGGACAGTTGAATACCCTAACACATACTACATACAATCTACTCTGTGTCCTGTCTCGCATGGTGAAGGACTCCTTATTCCAGAGCATCCTACAGATTTTTCTATCGGTTCAGGCGAGGAGGATCGCCATGCGTTCGCGAAATTTCATAAACCATCAATGTCACCATGTGGTGACTCTATGGATGATGACTTTTCGTGCTTTGATGAAACACTTGCGCCACATAAACTTATCTCGGATGAACTGAACGATCTTGTTCTAAATTTGGATCTATCCAAAAGCAAAACGGAATTACTGGCACGAGACTTCGACAGTGGAATTTTCTTGAACAAAATGTCCAAGTGACTTCATTTCGCCATCGTCATCAGTCCTTCGAATATTTCGTTGAAAAAGAAGAAAGCCTTGCGTTCTGCTGCGATATTGATGGCTTACTACAAGAACTCGGCATTGCACATGAACCCCATAAATAGCGGCTGTTTATAGACGTGTCAAAACTGAGTCTCAAGGCGGTTTTATTGTATAACGGGAACCAGCTTCTATCCTTACCTATCGGACATGCTGTCTACATAAAGGAGACGTACGAAAATCTAAAGCTGCTATTGTAGAGGATTAACTACAGCAAATATGGCTGCGGGGAAGTCAGTGATGAGCACGGGGAACGTTTTCATCAAGACATTGCCAAGATGGAGCAACGGTACCAGGGCAAATGGTCCACATCAATTCTGGCTTACTAGTGTTGGACGAGATACTCCCCTCGTCCACTACAAACGACAGGCCAAAAGAAAGCAAAATTCCGAATTACATATATACATTTTTTCTCAATAATGCGTACACATTACCAAAAAACGTAGTCAATTCAGCTTTTCTTTGTCATATTCGTATTCAGCACTTTGAATTAATTAGAAAATAACAATTTTCATGTCGGAAGCAGAAATTTGTTAAAAATTTTGTTGTCCAGTGTTAATATAACTCCCCCCCCCCACTCCCCCAACCAGTTCGTTACAAACATCTTCAAATGTTCTAAATTTGAGCCTGGGACAGCTTGTTTTCTCTGCCCAGTTATACATATTGCTTTTTGAAAAATTATTGTAATTAATTTATACACCTGAAAAATATTCTCAACTAAGAAAAATAAGATGAAGATCAGGAAACGAACACAACTATTTTTCAAAGGCATATTATTATTAAAATAAAAAATATTAACTTCTTGGATATAGTTTCTACATTTTTTTTGGAACGACCCACCTATTGGTGGGGGAGCACCCATGGGTAAGGCACCGTTACTCCAGACTAAGAAATCGTCAACAAGAATACGCTTATAAACCGTATTTTGAACTCGTACCCACCGGGTGATTTAGTTGGGTTTTATGGCGAACAGACTACATTTGGCCAAGCAGCTCCATATGCAAGACATATAAGCAATGGATATGCAAGCGAGTAAAGTTTTGCCAATACAGAAGAAAGATATACACCATGGTCAGTTACAGGAGCCTACAACTAGCATCCTACCAAACAGATGGCATACAATATTTGTGACCGCAATGCCAGATAGGTTTCATTCAATTCAAATTCAAAAATATATTTAAACGTTTGGATGATTTGGGATTCAATCGTCTTGATTCTTTCAACAATAAGCGCTTTGATTACGCATTAAATATTTACGTTTAACCCTTACCCTTAAGAATTAAATTCTGTCATTGTACAGGAGTCATTAGTCTACAAGATAATTTCAAGAAATTGTTTGTAAGTCAGGTATATTCGACATTTATAAGAAAAGTGGAACATTCAAAAAGAGTACATTTTACATGAGAGTCAAATGAAGGTTAAAAAACTCAAAGAATATTTAGCATTGCAAGTTAAAATTTATATATTTTTCATAGCCTTACTAAAACTTAGAAGCATATATCTTAAATTGATTCAAAGATTTGAATAAAATTTTGTACCGATATAAATCTTAATTTTTAACTTTGTCAATGTTTATTCGATCACGTTATCCCTTTTATTTGATGCAATGGTGACTACTAAATCAAGAGACACCATACGCTTTCAATAATTTCCAAAGAGCAGGGTGTGTCGTCATATAATTAAAAACACACATTCTATTTTCAGACCAGTGATGAGTAACAATCTGGATCAATCTCTTTTCCATTGAGGAGACCAGAATTACATATAACATGGAAAGATCCAGTAGAAGCTTCCGCCGAAAGATCTTCCTTAATGCAACTGGCGATAAAAAGATTGAGTTCGATTGTCGTGGGAACGGAACACTTGGTTTCCATTAGAGCTGGTCACTAGACACGGACGGTCAGTGGCTGGCCTTTGTTTTCCACTCCTTCAGACCATTTTGTTTTTATTCGGTGTTACAATTGGGCAGAGTTGCCGTTTTCATGCGAGCTTTTTTTCTCTTTGTTTTTTGTTGAAAGAAAAGAGGGAGCTCACCACATTAGTACATAGATTTAAGGTATAGCGGTATATTTATTCTCTGGATATTGTCTAGTATATATTTATCGAATTCTGGAGGGCCAATATATATCTAATTCTTTATGTGAAATATTATACATAAGTTGAAGGATTTTAGTGCCAAAAGGAAGGATCAAAATGATTAAAAGGGAAAAGAAGGTAACAAATTATTATTAGTAATTATATTTTTACCTTTGCAATGTTACCTTCGTCAATGGAAGATGAGAAAAACTATTTACTTTGAACTATTTACTTGGAAAAGAAGGTAACAAATTATTATTAGTAATTATATTTTTACCTTTGCAATGTTACCTTCGTCAATGGAAGATGAGAAAAACTATTTACTTTGGAATCGTTGTTGTAAGTGTACAATAAATCGTTGTTGTATGTGTTCAAATTCTTTGTCTTTATAGACATCTAAAATAAGTTTAATTTCAAGAGAGTTGCCTAAGTTTTTAGAGCTAAGTACTACTTGATTTTATTTTGACTAATATTTTTCTAAAGGTGGCAAACAATCTTTCTTGTCTGACTATAGAAGTTTTGTATATAAAATGTCACATACGTAAAACTAATTATTAAAATTTTTATAACCACTCTCATTTTCTTGCCTTAGATGGGAGACAGCTAAATAAATTAAAAGACCTTAACCATTCAGTCGAAAAATTCTTCTTTTTTAGCCCCGCCATCACGATTAGCATCTTCTTCTTACTCCTCAAAGAAAAATTCTGGGTACTAAATCGTAATAATTAAATAGCTTAATTAATTATTCTTATTATTTATTTATAGTTACATATCTATTTTATGTAAGAATTATTTGTGACATAAATATACTTGACCTTTATAGTATCACTCTGGTGAGTTGGCGTTTGAGTCACATGGTTTTAAAGGAGCTATTCTTTAAACTAAGTGATATGTTATAAAGCTAACAAAGCCCTTCCATAAGTGCCGTCTTTAGCATGGATTCTGGTTCTAAGTTTCTCTGACTAAAGGAATAGCAGTGATAACAATTTTTTCGGAGTGAACCATCCACGATAATCTTCATTCATGCTTTTACGTATAGCAGCCTTTTTCTAACGAGCTTTAACACCTTACCAAAATTGACTGACCTAAGAACGACTGCCTTCTCTAGTAGGAACTGCACTAGATCTGATCCGCATTTGATTATTTAATCGAAATGTAGTTATTATCATAGAAGTAAATTTTCCCACGTGTCCCGAGTCACCACTGGCTTATAGAAATGTCATCTAACCAAAATACAATAAAGAGCTCACTGTTTTCATTGCATTCAAATTGCAAAAATGGTTGTAGCTTGTCGTTGTTATTGCTTTCATTTTGTCTATTCGGTATTTTGTGGATAAAAGAGAATGAGGAGAATGACCCAAGAACGACTGCCTTTTCTAGTAGAAACCGCACTGGATCTGATCCGTATTTAATTATTTAATCGTAGTCATATCATAGATTTAAATTCTTCCACATACCGAGTCAACACTGGCTTATACAGAGGCTGTTCGCACATTTTTTAGACGATTTTGGTTAGCGGTAATAAAAAATTGTTTGCTGCAAAAGAAATAACTGGAGTTGTTGTACTATGTTTTTAAAAGTCAAAATTATCGTCTGCGGCTTGAGAGGTTTGTTTTTATTCAAAATGGCGTTTTTAACGAAGCAGTGGTTCGAACGCTATATTTATGCTCTTTCCGAAGAGAAATGTTCATATTCCGTTATCCAAAAACGATATGAGAGTCATGGTTTTGTGATATCTAAAGCGTCGATAGGTAATATCGTCAACAAGAAAGGAAAAAAACGTCAAATTGGGGCCTCGAGTGGGACAAAAATTCCAAACAAGTATCCAAGGAAGAAACGGACATCTTCGACTATTGCAAAGGTACGCTGTTTAATGTTAAAAGAAAATCCCCCTAGTCAAAGGACAGTTGCAAAATCATTAAAATGCTCGGAGTCCACTGTAAACAAAATGATAAACGTTGATTTAAAACTTAAGAAAGCGAAAAAACGCAATGTGCATCGTCTTTCTCCAAAGCATATCGCTGAACGCAGGACACGCTGCCGAATTCTATATGAGAAACACTTATCCAAAGAAAAAAGGAAAAAAATTGCACAAAAGATGAATCATGGGTGTATTTAAATGATTGCAGCAAAAAAAAAGAGACGTTTATTATCATAAAAGGGGGGAGGAATTAAGTACATGGTTCACAGAATCGAAAGAAAGTTTTTCTAAGGGATTCATGATTGTTGCTGGTTTTTCAAAAATGGCAAGTTAAAAATAAAGAGAGTAGAAAAAATGTCAAGATTGACTCCAAATACTATCAGGAACATATTTTATCGCCAATTTTTCTGAATGAAATACTATCGCTTTACCCACAGTGCCATCAATCTGTGGAACTCCATCAAGACAAAGCTAGCAGTCACACATCAAAATCCACTGTATATTTCCTTAAAGAAATTTTTACAAAAATCCGATATCAAGGCCATACCCTTCACTGATATCCCTACTAAATCTCCCGATGTATCACCTATGGATTTTTGTGCTTTCTGACTTTTAAAATCTGCATTATCCAAACGTCGTCCCACAACCCTTACAGGAATGTGGAAAGCAGGAGGAATGGGACAGAATACCTCTTCTGACACTTCAAAAGGCATTATTATCCTGGAAATTTCGATGCCGAAAGATAGTTCAGAATAAGGGCTATCAAATAGAACATTTGAAACACAAGAATTTTATGTAATTTAGTTTTGTGAATACAATATACATTGTCTAAAATATGTGTGAACAGCCTCTGTATAAATGTCATCTAACCAAAATACAATAAAGAGCTCAATGTTTTCATTACATTCAAATTGGAAAAATGGTTGTAGATGTTTGTAAAACTTTTTTCGTTTAATCCTTATTATTTTATGTGTTCCCTAATATGTAATAATGACATTAATATGTTTAATGGCATTAACAACTAATATTGTCATTAAATAGCTTTTGAAGCATTATATGACAATTTAAAACAATCAAGCAAATAAAGCGTTTGTCCTTTTGCTAATCTGGAGCTAGTTAGCATACTGTATTATATAGCATACATTTTGTCTATTCAGTATTTTGTGGATAAAAGAGAATAAGGTGATAAACGTGTCAACCAATATCTTCAAAGTCCTTATTGAACCTATTTCGTACCGTGAACTGAGGTAACTTTGTCCCATTTTTCATATTTATTTCACAGGTAAAGCAATTAACAGTTGTAAAATAGTTAAAAATTGATATGAAAAGTGGTTTATATTATTTTAAACACATTTAACTATAATATAAACCATTGTTAAAGTAGGTTTAAACCACTTTTGTTTATTTTTAATTTTTGGGCTAATGTTACCATGACTTGGGGCAACTTTAGCCCAGCTCTTGAAAACCAAACAATTAAATGGTTGCCATAGCTTTGGCCAATGTTAGATCCTAAACAAGTATTCCCAACTTACCTATCAATAATATATTACCTCATCGGAGTTAATCTCAAGCTTAATTTGGAAAAAATCAATAAATTAAGCTTATTTTTATGAAAAACTGACTTTACTTTTAATTTACAAATGAAATTTTTAAAGAATACTATGTAAAACAGCAAGTAAACAGTAAATTAACAGTCTTATTTATTTAGATGAATTTATAGTTCATTCTAGAAAGAAACATAATTTATTTCTGGTTCATTAAACGGATTCTTCTTTGACGCAAGGAGGATTGATTTTCCCGCACACTATTTGCCAACCATTTGAGTTTTTTTTCCATACATTCCATAGTCAGTCCGTTATCTGACAAGCTTAAAATCTTTCCAGGATATTTAACAACATCGTACTTCACAATAACAAAATCCTCTACAGCATAGTCTCTGGGATTTACTTGCTTGTTTGGATTGTTGTTGATTCTAGATTCTTCCAGTTTTTCTTCAAATTCAGAGAATGTTTCACTTATACTATCAGACTCTAACATTATCTCAGTGTCATCCTCCATGTTGGGCCAAAGTTACCCCAAGACCTTGTACAAAGTAGGCCTAATGTAATAAATAGTCATCCGTTTGCAAACCACGAAATTAATCAAGATAATAAAACTGAAAATAGTTAAAATAATTAATGATAAACTCAGACAATTCCTTTACCTGCTCTGAATCACGTACTTAATCGCATTTACAAGGAAAAGTTGGAAGACAACAACAATATACGTTTTAGTCATACCAAAGTGGAGCAGCACTGCAGTTGTCGTAAATTGGTTAGCTACAAGACAAAACTATGAGAAGGTCAAGGCCTACTGTCTACCACCTACTGTCCCTTTCAATAAATACGTGATAATCACCCTCCCTTTTCTAGATACAGCACATACAATCTTTTTTCGTTTGTTGGGCCAAAGTTACCCGCAAAGGCCAAAGTTACCCCAGTTGACGGTACTATATTCTATCTTCGTAACTTTAAAAATTTTATATTTTTAACACAGACTCCCAGACTCTTTATTAATGTTAGCACCTTATTTGTATAAACTTACTATTGCTTTAGTTTTTATTAGTTGATACAATTGCTATAGTTCTTATTTGTTTAAACTTACAATTGCTGAGATATAGTTTTTATTTGTTTAAACTTACAATTGCTATAATTTTTATTCGTTAAAACTTACAAGTTTATATAAGCTATAGTTTATAAAAAAAATACTTTCCAAATGCTATTTTAAGGGGTCGCACTTGACCCACATGCTATGGTAAGTGAATGCCATGAACTATTTTCATGTTGGTAACGTGATCTTTCGTAAGTGGGACTTCTTTTTCATAATTTCAAGAAGCAATTGAGAAAAGTTAATTTATATTTTGACATATTGAATTGCAAAATGTCCTTCTAGAGTTTTTAATTGACTATAAAGATCATGCTACTTTCACATTATCTCAAGTTATGTATTTATAAGTATGAAAATATTTTGTAACATATTGGTGCAACTCTATTTATTATTGTTTTAATAGTAGTTAGAAAGACTTAATTAAAATAAAAAGACAACTGTTTTAAGTTATGCTTACTATTTTTCAACAACTGTTATGCATACTATTTTTCGCGTGTGTCTATTATTATCGCTAAAAGAATTGTTACATTGATGTACTAATCACTGTGGTAATTGTTGTTTCTTCTCTCTGTGTAACTCTATTGTTATTGTTGAACGAATTGTTACAGGGATGTAATAATAATATAATTATCTCAATTTTAATTCTCTTTCCCCTGCACTTTAATTATTTTTTAAGTAATTGTTAGGATTCTAATAATAATATCACTTTTGCTTCACCCAATTGGTGTACCTCTGCTATTATTGTTCAAGGAATAGTTAGAGTGACTTAAAACAATAATATAACGACAACTGTTTCAAATAAAGCTTAATATTCTACTTGTGTATCTATATTATTATTGCGCTAAGAAATGTTACACTGATCTAATAATATCTTCCTTGTCATTGTAAAATGGGGTTAAGTCTTACTTTTGTTAGGTCCAAAGGAGTGTATCATTATAATTTAAAAAATAATATAATAATGCTTAAAATCAAAACTAAATTAATTACAGTTATATGTGTTATGGCATGCTTCCTTTTCTTCCTAAATGTTTGTGAGAAAGGATAGACTATTCAACTTAAGGTTCCAAGAAGGAGCATTTTGACTAAACCCCTTTTGCCCAGACACAGAAGATCTAAATATCATTGTTTTCACTGTTGATTTCCCTCTCTGTGTAACTCTATTATGATTGTTGAAATAATCCATACAGTAATGTAATGAAATAATGTAACTATTAGTGTTAATTATCTCTCGTCAGTCTTCCTTTATTATTTTCAAAGAATTGTTACAGATATGTTAGTATAAACACCACTGTTTTCATATTTGTTTCCTCTCTATGTGTATATGTATCTTTATTAATATAGTTAAAAGAACTTTTACAGTGAAATAATAATAATATCTCTGTTTCCACTGGTTCTCTCCCTCGTTGTACATCTCTCTTGTTATTGCTGATAAAAAGATACATTAATATAATAATATTATAGGTAACACTGATTCAATGTTGCTTCCCCTCTTTGTATTATTATTTTTAAAAGAATTCTGCAACGATATAATAATAATATTGTTTTACACGTTTCTCTTCTCAGTGTACCTATGTTATTATTGTTCACAGAATGATACATTGATGTTTATATTATTTAAAATCATTGTTTCACTGTTGCTTCCCCTCTCTATTATTATTATTGAATTGTACATATATTATTATTGTGTTGTATTGTACATCTATTATTATTATTGAATTGTACATCTATTATTATTCTTGAATTGTACATCTATTATTATTGTTGAACTGTACACCTATTGTTATTGTTGAACTGTACATCTATTATTATTGTTGAATTGTACATCTATTATCATTGTTGAAAGAATTATTACATTTATGTAATTTTAATACAAATATAATTCACTGTTGTTTTCCTCTGTCTCTGTTGGTATCCGTCATTATTGCAGAGAGAATAGTTAGTGATGTAATAATTATAATATAAAATTTTAAATTTGTCTATCATAATTTCTTTCCTTTTCTGTATCTCTGTTGCTATTATTCAACGAATTGTCACATCAATATAATTATTATATAGGATTGATTACTGTTTTTGCTGTTGCTTAACCTTTGTCTGTCTCTGTCAATATTACTAAATAAATATTGTTGATGCAAAGGTCGTTCCGTTTTTGGTGCTAGATGGCTTTGCATCCCAAAACAAAGTGTTGTCTACTTCTTCACACGAGTAAAGTTTTTAGGTTGTTTGAAAGAAGGAATTTCAGTGAATACTTGCGAAAAAATAAGGAGCATTTTTGATAGATTATCTTTTTTTATTTCCAAAAAGGCAAGAATGCTTCTCAGAAGTGAAAGAAGATACAGCTACGGTCTACGTTTATAGCGGTGGCAACGGCCTTGTTTTTTTTTTATGCACTTCTAGTAGTGAGTTAAGGTAGGTTAAGGCAACCCATCTGTATTTACGGTTATTGTGGTTTTCATGGCAACCTCGGCAAACGGAAACTTTAAATTTTAATTTTGATTGTTCTAGAAAGTTCTTTCAAAATCAGTTAAAGTTGTTTGATTTCATTGGTACGTTTGAAATTTTTTTCCTTGATTCCATCGCTTATTTTATTTTAAAAATATCCTTTGATTGCATTGAGCCTTTAAAATTTTTTTTTCTTTGATTTCATTGGTTCTTTTGATCGTTTTTCTGCAGTTGTGGAATTTTCTTTTACTGTAATTTTTTTCACGTTACAGTTCTGACATTTAATTGTGTTTTCGCCATTTGTGAAATATTCTTTTCTTATACTTTTTTTTCACGGAACAGTTCTGACTTATCAGGTTGTATTAATCCTTGCTTTTTTTTCTTTTTCAACATGCCCATTGTATTCAGTGTAATTGATACGTTTCAGAGTATTCTTACCCAACACTCGCAGCTTAATTTTTCTGGTGGTTCACAAATATGTTTAAGCTTATTACTTTTTGTGAAAGTTTTCAAAAAATATACTTTCCAAAACGTTCTCAAATGTGTTTTTAAACTTTCATTTTCCGTTGAAAAAAGAAAAAAAAAATTGAAATAATTCTTTCCTTGGCGATTGTAGAAATGCGCCAAAAAAAATAGCCAAGGCCGTTTCCACCGCTATAAACATAGACTGTAGCTGTACTTAAAAGAAGACATGCGTTGTGCAGATAGAGGGTACCGTTAACGTTTCCACGAGCAGTAAGTGGATCAGAAAGTTTTGTCACCTAGATCAGTTCTTTAGCCAGAAACCTCAGAACTTCTATGAGCGCGGGATTACGCAGCTACCGGAGAGAGATGGAGAAACATCATAGAAAAGAACAGTACATGTGTGTATTATACTGATTAAATGTAATTTTTTGTAAATAAAACAATTTTTTTCACTTTTTGTCAAAAAACGATACGAACTTTTGCATCGACTCGATAATTACACTCATTGTTTGAACTGATGTATTTGTATTAAAAAAAATTGTTAGTGATAGTAACAATAACAATATAAATTGGTTTAATATTATTTTTATTCACTCTGTGCACTATACTGTTATTGTTTATTGTTGAAAGAATTGTTCATCAATGTAATTACAGTACAAAGTCCCTAATCCGGAATCCTTCGGACCTCGGCCATTTCGGATTTCGAAGTTTTCCGAATTTCCGATAATTTGCATTTTTTGTCAATAAAACCTTAATCTAACCCCCCCCCCCCTTGAGCGAATTTTGCGATTGAAGTAGTAAAATAGATATATAAATATGAATAATTTTTTTTTAAAGGAAAAAAACTTTTTTAATACAATGCAACAAATATTTGCAAATCTTCTAATTTTTCTGAGTGGTATTTACTCTGGACATGTCCGTTATTTTGCAATGTTTCATCAATTAGGTCCAAGTTTAACTCCTTGTTCTTTAAAAATTGTCGGAGAGATGTAAAAAAAGTGAGAAAAACAAAAAACAAAACAAAAAAAACGCCGTTTAACAAAACGTCCGAATTATGGACATTTCCGGATTTCGGACGTTCGGGTTTGGGACTTTGTTCTGTACTGCATAAATAATAATGATTTCACTGTGTCTCTTAAGAACTGATTCAGTGATGCAATAATAGCATAAAATTATCCAATTATTTTAATTTTTGTTCTCACCTCTATGTACCTCTGTTTTTTGGTAAAAACATTCATACATTATTTAAATTATACAAAGCTGGTCTAGAAAGTAAGTACCGTTTACGCATATCTACTGCGCATCTGACAGCACAAAGGTCACGCATGCGTAGTTACATCCGTTAACTCGAGAACGAATCAGCGTAGCCATTTTGTTTGTTTACGTTAACGTTTGAAGTCATTGTTTGTCGGTAATCATGCTTAAAACAATTGATCGGCCAGCCAGCTGTGAAATAAGAGCCGTTATCAAGTTTTTTAATGCGAGAAATGTTCGACCTTGTGAAATTTATCGAATTATTGTGAGAACGCGATGAGTGAAGGTATGGTGCTAAAGTGGGTAGGATGTTTAATGAAGGAAGGGAACATTTCCACGACGAGGAGCGCAGTGGACGCCCGTCGTTGATCACCGGCAAAATTCGTTCCAATTTGTTATTTTTGATTTTTCAATGAATTTACAAAACCTTTCACGATTTTTATTACACAAAATTGTGACTGAACATTTGCGCTACAAAAAATTTTGTGTTCTCGATGGGTAGCGAAAACACTAAAGATGTTCAAAAAGGAAACGCATGGGAGTAGCCAAGGAGTTTTGCAGCGTTAAGTGACAGAAGGAAATCATTTTTGAAAAGGATTGTCACAGGCGATGAAATATGGATTTGTTACGAGACACCTGAAACGAAACTACAGTCACTGGAATGGCGGCATACTGGTTCCCCGAAACCCAAGAAAGTAAAGCCACCTCTTTCTTCAAGAAAAATCATGTGCACCGTGTTTTGGGACTGCCAAGGCCTTGTTAGCTTATTTCACAGCTGGCGGGCCGATCGATTGTTTTAAACATGATTACCGACAAACAATGACTTCAAACATTACAAACAAAATGGCTGGGCTAATTCGTTATTGAGTTAACGGATGTAACTTCCTTCGTGCTGCTGGATGCGCGGGAGATATCCGCAAACGGTACTTACTTTCTAGGCCAGCTTTGTAATAAAAATCTCACTTTTTCTTTGTTGTTTCTTCTCTCTGTCATTATCATTGAAACAACTGTTGCTTTCATTTAAGACTAATACAAATATTATTGTTTTAACTGTTATTTCCCCCTCTTCTGTTTACCTTTATTATTATTGTTACCAGTGTATTCTTACACTAATGGTTTAATTATATAAATATGACTATTTTCACTCATACTTATGCTCTCCTCTCTGTGTACTTTAATTACTACTGATAGGATTGTTTCCTTAATACAATTATCATTTAGGTATCACTGTTGTTTCTTTTCACGGTGTTTTTATGATTATTGCAGAAATAACTGTTTCATTTATGTAATTATAATATAATCATTGCTGTTTCCATAGTTCGCTCACTCCTTTGAACAATGTCATATCTCAAAAATCGGCGGTTTTTAGGTATGCCTGTTTTTAGAATGCCCTGAAAGAGTAGTCTATCCCTGCAAGATCGTCATATCTCACCTCTCAATATTTAGCCGCTAGAGAGCAGAAGTAATATTTATTTTTAATACATTTCATTTTACTTTTAAAGTTTAAAATACCTCTCCTGAAAAATCACGTTTTTTGAGAAATGACGTTGTTGAAAGGAATGAGAGAGTTGTTTTCCCTTTCTGTGTATCTCTATTTTATCGCTGAAAGAATTTTTATATTGATGAGGCAATCATAGTCGAACCCACAAAAACCCGAAAAATTCAAAAATATTTATTTTTTGGCATCTACAGTGCATTTGGTATTTAATGGGTTTGCAAAATATATTTTAAAACTAGCCGATAGATGATAGTACCTTGACCTATCCCAAAGATGCTTGAAGTTCGTTGAGATGAATGCAACACTTTCCTAAGTCACTGACGACTGGATCGCACTCTTAATGGGAGTGTTTCGGAGCTCACTCGTCCCGCTTCTTCATCATGTTATGTTTGACAGTTCTTTTTACTTTCTTCTTGCACTATTAGTTTATTAAGGGAAATAGGTATGACATCCAAAATTAAAACTATTTTAGCCATTGATATTACTTGTAATAATCCTTTTTTATCTGTAAATTTGAAAATGTATACTTGGAATGAATATGTTTCTTCCAGAGGCTCCCAAGAAATCGGTTCTTGCCCCATTCATTTTTTTCCTGATGGCGGGCACTTTAGGTAGTATTCATTTGCCACTGCAAGGTCAGAAGAGATGGCCATTCGTGAAGGAACACACAAAGGGCGGCCATCATTGTCCCAATCATTTTTTCCCGTCCCAATGGCAGGCACTGGACTCTATCCTTGGCCACTACAAGGCCGGAAGTAATGATCGACTATTTCCAATGGCGGGCGCTAAGGATTTGTTTTTTGCCACTACAAGGCCGGAAGTGATGGTCACTTATGAAGGGGCCCCCAATGGGAGGACCATCATTGCCTCTAACAAAGGACAACACAGTTTACATCCATGCCCTGAGCACGTATTCTAACCGGGAACTTTCCCATCCAGAAGCCAACATCTTAACTACTGGACCGGTTGGTCGGCTTGTCCCTGACATAGTACAGCACAATTTATATCCATGCCCTGACCCCGGATTCAAGCCAAGAACCTTCCGATCCAGAGGCCAACACCGAACCAATGTGGAGGAGGGAGACAAAATAGGAACATTTTGCTTTCTTTCATGTGCAGTTATATTACTGCAAGTCCCAACTTGAATGTCTCTCAAATTAACCACAAATTTCTGTATAGTGGACATTCCTACCTGCCTTGTGATCAGGCTTTTGAGTTGGTAGAAAAAGCAAAAAAGTATCACTCAAATATTTACCATCCAAATGACGAGACTGGAAAGAAGTGACAGCAGTGCACGTAAGAAAGCCCATTCCAAGTTCTTACAATGATGGAGCACTGTTTTCTTCGAAACGTTTGAAAATCAACATAAAAAGAAGAAAGATTTCCAAGATCAAAGAAAAGGTGATGTGACTTAAAATCCAGTGGCTACGGTCTGAGATCTCCAAATCTTTTTGCGTGAAATACAAATATACAAACCAGAACGGCTTTCTCTTTAATGATCTAGAACTACAAAAAGAGCATCGCAAGTCTTGAACACTTTAGAATTGTTGTACCCAAACGGAAACTGTGTAGAAAATAAAAAGGACCTTCACCAAATTATGGTTTATGTCCTCCAAACACTCCATGACTGTTTAAAAAATCCTCAAATCAGCCCTAGAGATGATAAAGAGCGAGTGAGTGAAGTTTTAAAGTTTTATTTTATGGAATTTCATTTTAGACTACCTATTTAAAAAATAATTTATATTAAAACAATTTGGAATAAAATCTAGTTGAAAAGTTGTGATTTGCCATTAAAAGTAGGTACAAAAATTTCTCACTATGTGGTAAGAAATAAGTAGTGGGTGGCATAAGTGGCCTAACCAACAGTCATATCTGTCATTTTACAAACACCAAACTGCAACCATGGCCTAACACACATTTTTTTTTACTGAGCAGATTCAATCTTCTAAAATTACAAAATAACTTATTGTGGATCACTGAAAAACAAAATTTTAGAACTCAAATCGTACTGTGGATAAATAAAACTAAATAAAAATGGTGCCAAGGAAATCGTATTTATCTCCATTGGATTACTGTGATAGTCTCATATCGTCTTTCAAACTGAAAAAGTCTAAGAGCTGCATTTTTCAGGAGAACAAAAAAACAAAAAATTGTCCTTATGATTTGATTTGATTTTGTTATATACATTTGGTTGTAACTTTTATTGGAACAGCTGATGGCATAAGAGATTTGGTCACCAGATGGAAATCATAAAATGACACAGAGCAATAATAAAATACAGAAGTGGGATTTTTGACATACGACCTTTTGCACTTTGAGTGACGATATATAAAGCACAGAGTTGGCAACTATATTTTTGTCTGTTTTCCATAAAAATCTACACCGTTTAACTAATCCGAACCCAATTTGGTACACTTATTCTTTAGAACCCTGGGGGGGGGAAACTTCGGCTAATTATTAACTTACATCCGATTTATTCTAGGTGTGCAGATTAAACTAAAAACCATTCGAAATTCCCATCGGAATGAAACTGAGTATAAAACGATTGCGGTACGCAACTCAGTTTGTTTTACCAGTATTGATGGATAACTTTTTCCAGACTAATATTGTTTTACCAGCATTGCGAAAACACAATTCCTCAAAACGTTATATTTATATAGTTAAATTAAATTATAATACTTATTTTTGAACTGATTTTTATTTATTTCCATAATATAATAATATAATAAATAATATTTTATAATATAAGGCTATTTAAAATACTTAATTTTACATAACTTACATTTTCTAAAGAAACACAATAAGTCCAAGCGACAAATTCATTGATCATAAAAGGATGATTTTGCTACTAAGAGCCTGGTCTAAATTCAATATCAACCCAAAACTCAAAAGTAGACTTTTGTAGTAATAACCTTATCATCACTTTAGTTTTACATTCTGTGAAATGTATGTAAAAGGAATTGAATGTATGGATAAAACAAGCATACGTATTTAGTCCCATGTCAAAATAGCGTTCAAAAATTTTTTTTCCTCATAAAAGATATTTGCTTTTTTCTACTACGAAGAAAAGGGATTATTCTGATCACTTTCAATCAACTTTTAATTAATTCAACTCAAACAACGACGGGTTATTATAAAAGTAATAATATAAATATAACTGATTTAACAGTTAGATTTTCACCCATTCTGTGTACCTTTATTATTACGGTTACACTGATGAAATTATAATATAAATATCATTGTTTGAACTTTTGCTTTCTTCTGTCTGTGTACCTCTGTTATTATTGTTTAAACATTGTTACATTGATGTTATTGTAATATTAATTTCACTGTGTTTTCTTTTTTGTTCACCTCCTATATTTGTCTCTGTTAATTATTTCTGAAAAAATTGTTAGAGATGTAATTAAGACATAAATATCTCTGTTTTAACTGTTGTGTTTCCTCTTTCTGTGTACCTCTATTAATATTGCTGAAATAAATGTTAGTGATATAATAATAATATAAGCACCACTTCCTTTAGTATATTTCTTTTATTAAGGTTGAAAGAATTGTTTCAGTTATGTAATAATAGTTTAATAAATAGCACTATTTTCCTTGTTGCTTCTTCTTCCCTCTCTGTTTAACTATTTTTTTATTTTTGAAAGAATTGTTACATTGATTTAATAATTATATAAATATAACAATTTTCACTGTTGCTTCCACTTCTTTTTTAAAGGATTGTTACAGTGTTATAAAAGTATTATACATTGTTAATAAATAGCAATAATATAGTATTACTGTCTCACAGTTTTTCACACCTCTCAGTGTAGCATTGTTACTGTTGTTAAAAAATTCTTGCATTGATGTTATAATATAAATATAACAGTTTTCACTGTTGTGTTCTCTGTCTGCTTCTGTTTTTATTGTTAAAAGAATTGGTTATAGTGATGTAGTAATAATACAAATACCATTGCTCTCATTGTTGCTTCCCCCTCTGTGTATCTTTATTTTTATTGTTGAAAAAATTGTCGCTCTTGTGAAATAATTATAAAACTATCAATTTTCACTGTTGCTTCTCTTTGTCTATATATTTCTATTATTTTGTGTTTGGCTTTATTGTCACAAAAACTTTTGTTTCACATTATTACTGTCATTATTGTTGCTGCTGCCATTATTGAAATCATCGTTATTTTTGCTTATTATAATTAATTTTGCATTTAAGAAAAACCAAAACGCATTTCTATTCTTTTTGTAGTGAAATGTAGAAAACTGCTTTCTATGCAAAACCTTTTAGCTTTGGTTTTTCACGCTACCTTTTAAGCTTTTAGACCTTTTTGGCTGTGGTTTCTTTTTATAACACGAGGTGTAATTGGTTCCAAACCTACCTCTTAAATTGAATTCCATGTGGTACTCGCCTCTCGTATCCTTCTCGCTTGTCTGGGGCTGTTCAAAGACGATCTGTACTTTAATAATATGTTAGTGTAGTGCTTTTTAAAGTTGTTGTATTCACAAATTTGGTTTTGCTTAGACGAAGAGAATAAAGACAACAAAATCTAAGATTGCAAATCACTATGATCATCCATACTCAGAATAGCATTCGAAAGTTGAGTATGTTGTACTGAGGGCCAAAGCACTAATCAATCATCAAACCATTTAAAACCGAAATTTGGATCTTCATACCAATCTCTCTTTTACATGAAACAAGTTTTCATGATTGGTTGGGTTTTGTATAACAAAGGCCATAATTGATCAAGATGTGCCCAGCAACGTCAAGTATATGGACCAACATAAAAAAAAAATGTTTTACTAATGACGAAGAGATTACCCAGGGAGGAATCAAACCTACTAAATGAAAGCGATAGAATTCAAAATTTGATATTCTGCTGTTGTTGTTGTTGTTGTCGTGTCTATGCATGCAGTACTAGTGCAAAAGTTTAGAGTCCTCCAAAAGCCTCGGTGACAAGATCTGCAAGTTCTGGAGCTCGATGGGTATGGAGGATTTCAATTGGGGGTGCTCCAAGTTGAAAGAGGGAACCGATTCCAAATCACTATGATCATCCATACTCAGACCAGCATTCGAAAGTTGAGTATGTTGTACTGAGGGCCAAAGCACTAATCACTCATCAAACCATTTAAAACCGAAATCTGAAAATGGCCTGGCAGTCAAAAACATGATCTGGAGTTAGTTGCGATTGGGGACAGTACCTGCAGATGGGATAGAATTTTATATTAGTTCGTGAAATCTTTATGCCTTTGAAATGTCCAGTACGTAGCCTAGCTATTGTAGAGGAGAGGTTTCTTGGGCAGTTTAGATCGCGGGGATTGTTGCCTTGCTAAAATGCTGGTTGTAGATCCTTCGCCTGACGACGGCATTCGCATCTGCACAGGTGACTACTCGAGGTTGATGATATTTTGCTAATTTTTGAATAATGCATCCAATCTCTCGGTCTCATAAAACCATGAAACATGTATGCATAGAAATATTTTTTAACTTCCCAAAGCTCGACCACTGATCTCTTCGATCTCCACTACAAGGAGTGGACGTGAAGGCAATTTGTGACAGAGCACCCAATGGGTAAGCCGTCGCTACTTCTAACCATAGGCTTAAAATGTGTAAATTGACCGAGGATAGTTATTAAAAGTAGCTCCAAGATGTATCATCAACATGTCGACTAGTAGTCACGTGACAGCTATGTGAACTTGGTTGACCGATTTGGCATTTTATCGCAATACATCTTATGACATGGTATATGTGTGAATACGCATTTCTGTCGCCGGGTGACAACTATGGTGAAGCCGCCGAAGTCTATAACTATACCGCTCTGTCCAATCTAATGATGAATCAGTGGATGGTCGTTTCCTCTCATCCCGTGGACCAATCAGATGACGAATGCTCGCTTCCTTCCAGCTGACGAAAGTAGGCCAAGGGTCATTTTATTACTTGTTTCGATCGGCGATCCTTGGAATATAAAAAGGTTTCCATAACTCAGTCTTATGTTTCCTCTGTGCATATAGCCCCTTTCCATCGAAACACAGCAATCGTTATCAGTGACTGTAGTACCAAGAATCCACGTATTACCGTAGCGTGACAACTTGGAAGATGAAAGTCAACGCATAAGAGTAACCAATACCAATACCCTTACATAGTAATGAATATAGGATATTAGAAGGAACCAAGCAGCCACAGTGATTTAATGAGATTAGTGGACTTCATGGCATTGTGGATGAAGTTGGATTGTATTGAGGGGTGGAGAGGCGATTGACAAATGATAAAAACTGGGAGTCTACTACTATCTTTGGACACATAGAAATGGGCATATAAAAATATTACCATTAATCACTCCACTATTGTATTTCATCTATTCTCCTAACAGTGAAAATCACCACCTATGGGGTTGCAAACCGAGATTAAAACCTGGGACCTACTTGGTGGCAGACAACCGCTATGACCACTATACCAGTTAAGCGGCAATACTTGAAACATGTGCAAGAGTGGATAATATTTCTAAAGGGCTGAGGGTCTTTCTCAAAAGGAACGAAAGCACTGGAATTCAAAAATTCATCCTCTGCAACCCCTTCCTCCTCGCCACAAGCCCTCTCTCCCAGCCACGTGACGGGTGGGCGCTAAAAAGTTGGTCCTAACAAATCGAGAAGCGTAGAAAGTATATTGGCATCGTGACGTCACCACGTGGGAAAACCGAAACCTGTTACGGTACTCTCCCCTAACGATCCCCAGTGCCGCACCGCGCAGCCGGCAGGAACGCAACACTTCGCCGCCGCTCCGGTTCGCGTGCCCTGCGAAACAAAAGAAGGGCGCGGAGGGAAGTAGTTCCCCCTGTCACGTCGCCCCGGCTTTCGTTGTTTTGTCCTAAACACTTGAGACGGCCGCCAGGAGAGAGAAATTAAGCGACTCGGTGAGTGCTGAATTTTGATATGTTCGCTTGCACAGCACGTTCGCTGTCACTCACGTTGCATTGCATTTGGGAGTGGATTGATTGTGTGTTTGAGTGAACTTGCGGGTTTGGGATTGATTATAACTGGCTGGGTTTACGTTTGCGAATTCTGTGTGTGTGTGTCCACGACTCTTGTATTTCAGTTTTCCCCAGTCCTTATAAATTCGATGTGTTGACAGAAAAACACATTCTGAAATTGTGTACTTTAGATTAAGTTTGTATTTACATAATTCAGCGTCTGAATCTATTTCTGCCAGTATTTATCGTTCCATCAGTTCTGCCAGTTTTTATCGTTCCATCATTTCTGCCAGTTTTTATCGTTCCATTTGGTTGTGTTTGGGTTTGCGAATTCTGTGCGTGTGTTTTGAATTCTGATATTTCAGTTCCCCTGTCCTTAGAATACGATGTTCTGACAGAAAAACTCTTTTTGAAATTTGTGTGTTTTAGATTCAGTTCATGTTCATAATTCAGTATCAGAATTTATTTCTGCCAATATTTATCATTCCATCCTTTTCTTACATAATTGGATGAATTTGCGGGTTTGGGATTGATTATAACTGGCTGGGTTTACGTTTGCGAATTCTGTGTGTGCGCCCTCAATTCTTGCATTTGAGTTTTCCCCATTACTTAGATATACGATGTGTAGACAGAAAAACACTTTCTGAAATTGTGTAGTTTAGATTCAGTTTGTGTTTACATAATTCAGTGTAGAAATCTATTTCTGCCAGTATTTATCGTCCCATCATTTCTGTCAGTATTTATAGTTCCATCATTTCTGCCAATATTTATCGTTATATCATTTCTGTCAGTATTTATCGTTCCATTTGGCTGTGTTTGGGTTTGCGAATACCTTGCGTGTGTTTTGAATTCTGACATTTCAGTTCCCCTGTCATTAGAATACGATGTTCTGACAGAAAAAAACATTTTTGAAATTTTTTTTATGGATTCAATTCATGTTCATAATTTAGTGTCGCAATTTATTTCTGCCAATATTTATCATTACATCAAATACCATTTCTTACATAATTGGGTGAACTTGTGGGTTTGGGATTGATTATAACTGGTTGTGTTTGGGTTTGCGAATTCCGTGCATGTGTTTTGAATTCTGATATGTCAGTTCCTCTGTCCTTAGAATACCTACGATGTGCAGACAGAAAACGCTTTTTGAAATGTGTGCGTTTTAGATTCAGTTCATGTTCATAATTCAGTGTTGTATTCTATTTCTGTCAATGTTCGCAGCGCACGTTCCATCAAATCCCTTTTGTTGTGTGGGTGAATTTGCGGATTTGGGACTGATAATAACTGGATATATGTCTGGATATGCAAATCTCTCTGTGTGTGTGTGTGTTTGGAATTCAGGCATTTCAGTTTTTTCCAGTCTTTATAAATGTATGGTGTTGACAGAAAAACGTTTTTTGAAATGTATGTGTTTTAGATTGAGTTCATGTTCATAGGTCAGTGTCGGAACCTATTTCTGTCAATATTTTCCGATCCATCAATTGGTAATTATTAGTTAACGTCGTACTAGAGAAACACAACGGGCTATTTCTGTTCCATCAAATACCTTTTGGTTGTGTTTGGGTGAATTTGCCGGTTTGGGTTTGATTGTAACAAGCTGTGTTGGGGTTTGTGAATTCTGTGTGTGGGTTTTGAATTCTGGGATTTCAGTTTTCCCTTGTCCTTAAACATTTGAAATGTTGGCAGAAAAATCCTATTTATATATAAAATTTTTGTATGTCAGATTCAATTCAGTGTTCATATCCAGTGTCGGAATCCATATATTTCCATGTTTACTTCACACCTTTCATTCCAAATGCCTCTTTGTGCCACGAAAAGCCCGGTTGGAAGAGTAAAGGATTTGCAACCGGAAGGTTCCGAGCTCAAATCCAACCAAAAACCGTCGTGTTCAACGGAGGCTGGTGCACGTTTAATCTATCGTGGCCTAAAATCTCCTCACGTTGGCGTGGTGTGGATGTTTGGAGAGTGAGAATCCAGCTCAGGTACTGCCTCGTCATCTGACCGTGGCACAAAATTACTAGGTGTTGTCCTCGGATCTTTAACTTGGTGGATTGATCCTGGACCGTCGTCAATAGCCCGTCGTGCTGTTCCAGTATGACGTTAGTTAAAACATCTACCTACCAAATACCTTTTGTACACATAAAGTGATGGAAATGAAAGTATGCTCCGTTTAATGAAATTATTTTCAGTTGTATCAAAAATTCAGTTTTATTTTAAGGTGCTGTAATTTACACTATTTTTTAACTTTTATTGAACCAGATGAATACCGTTTAAAATTCTTCTTTTATCGCCAAATCGGATATTTTAATACTTAAACTTTTGCAATGCAACAACAAATTTATGTCAACATATTTTTAATAGAAACTATCAGACCCACCACTAAAATGTGTTTTCAAGTTTTTGAATTGATTGTGCTCATTGATGGTAATGAAGACACTTGCATTTCATACCTTATTAAAATCCTTTCCTGGTGAATATAAGTAGTACGTAAGTAGTGTGCATTTTATACCTCCTAATATATATATATATATATATATATATATATATATATATATATATATATATACTTATATCATTCAAATACGTAATTTAATGAAAGATCAAAATAAAAATAAAAATCATATGTATTAAACTCCAGAAAACGAAAGTGAAAACGAAAATTAGAAGAAAAGTTAAAACTAACCATGCAAGCGCGCTGAAAGCTGCAGACATAGCATGGCAAGGAATATATTTGTCTTAAACAAGAGGAAATTCACAAAATAAAAACCAAACGGAATTTATTGAAAACGAAAGTGTTGGTGGATCAGGGCGCCATCAGGGAGGAACCTGATCCATACAACACAAAATGATGTTTTCTACTAATATGAGCCGCGAAATGCTAAGAAATTGCTTATATACTCCCCCAAACACCATTAAAAACAAAAATACGAAAAAATTCGAATAATAAAATTTAACAATTACGCCACCGATGACTATTTCTATTTCGTCATTTCCTTTGAGTCTTTGGTGTTGGTGGTTTGTTGAACTAAGTGAATTGAGGCATTTGATGCGATCTTCTGGCTTTGTGTTGCCGGTCTCCCGACTGCTGCTGCAGGTTTGATTTAAATTTTATTATTCGAATTTTTTTGTATTTTTCATTTTTTGTAACTCGAAATCGACGTTATTTGTGTATTGTCGAATAGCAACAATCAGCGTAAATAAAAGAACCCATATTTTTTAAATTATTGCTGTTTTCAAATAGCCAAGGTCAATTTCTATGCAAAATGGAGTTTTATGTTTAAAAATGCACGAAAAAGAACTCACCGCACGAATGAAACAGTTGAGCAGTCGTTTGAACAGAGAGCTACAAGAAATGCTGAAGATAGAGATCGAATAAAACGGCTGAGCAATGTTATGAATGGCTAGATCGACGAAGCCTTAGTTATCAACTTGCTTCAAGTGAAAATCTTTCTGACGTTCAAGAACACAACTGCGGGAATTTGACAGAATTGTGCACTTTTTGCCATGCACTTTATTGGAAATATAAACTCAATACAAGTAAAAAATTTACGAATTGTTGTCACGATGGGATTAGTGTGAAATTTGAATTAACCGTTTCAAATGCATAAAAGAGAGCTAATTTCAAATTAGAAACTCTTTACATGTCTCAAGAAAGAAGGGCAAAGAATCCAAATGTAGCATTTGATATGCCTGTAATGACCATTTCAACAATTGAACATATGTGAGTTTTAGTGTATTGGTAAATATAAAATGTTTCTAAGGTCCGAAACCTTTCCTACCACTTTTAACAAAAACTGTGTAATAATTTAAAGATTTACCATGAAAATATTTATCTGTAGCCAGCTACTAATGGCTTATCTATACATCGAGTAAAAAGTAGATTTTTAGCCTTTTCATTCACGAATGAGCAAATGTGAATATTCGTGTTTCATTCAGTTTTGATAGCTATTACAAACCGCCGAGCGCTAGTCGGCTCAGCCAGGTTAGTGAAATGAAATTTGCCAAACAAAATACATTTTCTATGCTTTCTTTATGATGCTAATTTTAAATCCAATAAAATGCATGGAAAAGAGTTCACTATTCTGTCAAATTACTCCAATTGACTTCTGATCGTCCACCTATTGCTTCCCATTTACTTTGTTTGAAGTCAGTTTTGTAATTTTTTACTTCTATGACTATTTTTGTGTTTGGTGAGATTTTCTTTTATGCAATGATTTCTATCTTCCAGATTTCTCATTACCTTCTGTAATCACAAGCTGATGACAAATTGATTTAGACCAGAGAACTAATTTTAGAAAAATTATTAAGTTTCGTAGCTCAAATCAAGCATGTTTAAACCAAGCGGAATAGTTTGGGAAATAGTCAAAAGCAGTTGGTTTAATAATGTTTGTAATGTATCGTTTGTTGCCATTCGCCAATATACAAATATCGATTTCTGTGCTACGTTAGTGAAATATTATTTGAAGAAATTGAGGCGCGTATTAATGCAAAAATTTTGTAGCATCGTTACAAACGTTTCATTTGCATGTTTATACCGCTTCTACGGATTATAACGTTGATATTACTACTCTACATTCGCGTAGTTATTCTACACAAACATGTTTCATTGTTATGATTAACTATTATTTTTAAATTTCTAAATAATTTTTGTTGTTTTAGATATTTTAATGTTTTTTTCATATTTATTGCGATTGTCAGATTCTACAACTCAACCCAATACCTGGGGTTCTTTAATTCTCTCCTGTTTGTACGTAGGTAGAAGAGTCATAAGAGAGCACGATTATAAAGGCGACAGTTATTTTACTTTTACTGAGAAAAATGTATGTAAACTCATTAATAGTCATGCATTTCAAACACCTTTAATAGTCCTCAAGCAATCAAATAGTTCTAAAATTCCAAGCATTATCATTTGAAAAACTATGCATTCTCAGTTCCCATGAATACCCATGGTATTCGTGCAATTTACTTCTCTAAATAGATGAGTTTTGAATTGAAAATTAAATCTTTGAATTCCAGTGATTTTGACACGTTTCCCACTTCGTCCCCAGTCTACTAATAATAATATTTTAAAATAATATTATTTACAGACTAAAAATAATATTTCCTCCACTGTTAAAACTGCATTCTACATATCATTTACTCATTGTACACACTCATTTTCAAATATATTTTATGAGATTTTATGAGAATGATTTTTAATCCATCTGATAATGACCTACAATCTCGTAGAATGATAACGATAAACAAAAATCATCGACTTGATTACATTGACCAATAACTGACCTCTTCATTAAAATCTATAAATTCAAAAAAAAAAAATTGTACTTTACTTTTGTTAAGTGCAACAGATGTATTGAACTTCGACTATGAAAAGCAAGCTTTTCAACTATGGATGCTATTAAGATTAAGTACCATTGAAAAACTGTTTCTATTTTTGATATGCCACTCACATTTAAGAAACTACTTAATACATTTTACTATGCTTTACCTATGACTTGATGCGTTTAATTTAGTTTAAACAATTCTTAAATGCATTTTCGGTATGCTTTGTGATAAGATTGTGTTTCTGAAAGAGTTAAGTTGTGTTTTTCCAATGCGACGTTAATTCAATAACCTACCTTACCGACCTGAAGCAGTTAAGTTTCAATAGTTAACAAGAAAATCAAAACTATTGGTTAGCATGAAACAAAATTAAACTTACAAAGTAGTACTGAAAAGTAATTTTTTCCATATGCATGCACAGTGTGTCAGTGTGAACGGCTATTAATTAGAGCGATCCCATATCAGAAAAAGAAGATTTTTGATTAGTGAATGACATAAAATATAATATGAGCATATGACGAAAAAATAATTTTCATCATTGGGATTTTCCTCTCATCCAGCAATGATGACTTGTCATTCACAATTTTGTATGTAGAGAAACACACCGTTAAGTCCGAACTTGATTATAGACCCACTATCATACTTCAGAAAGATGCAAAGTTTGAAATCACTCGAATCCAATACATACAGAGAGCAAGTTCGAGGCAGGGGTTGTAATGAAAAAAGGGCAACAGGCTATATTTTTGATGGAGGGAAGGATTTTCTATTTATTTTGTATGCACATTCAATCAATCTGACATTCCAGAGATTAAGTGGAATATTGAATAAATTTTCAAATAAATAATGCATCTATGCTTATAAGAAAAGTTATAACCCAAAAAAAAGTAATTTAGTAAGTGTTCATAATGCAAGATGACCCATGACAAAGCAACTTGTCTCCTTTTGACCACCTTGTTGGTTCGGTTTTTGTAACCTACTCTTGGTTTATTTCTCTGTATCTGTGTGTATGTCCATTACTTGGTGTTTTCTGTCTTGTATTACTCGCAGCTTGACCAATATGCTCTTGCGTCGTAAATATCAAGCTTACAACCTGATCACCTAATAGTACTTCATAGATTTCTATTGAAAAACTGCAAAAAAGTTTATAAATTTTTTTGAAACCATTATCGTTTAAATAGAAAAGGTATATCGCAAACTTGCATTTTATATTATAAGTTATTATTTTGTAAAAAGTTATGGGTATTTTTTTGTATTGGTAATTTTTATTAACGTCGTACTTGAGCAACACAACGGGTTATATATTGTGAAAAGAAAGCTTGATTTATGAAATTACAGTAAAATGTTACTCTTACTTTTTTTATTTTTAATAGACCGTTGTGTTGCTCCAGTGCTACGTTAATTAAGTACCTACCTTTTCACTTTCAGTGTATAATTTTTGTTACTTGCAAAGAAACGTATGAAATATAACAAATGGGTTGTGGTTTTAGATTTTAATCTAACTTGTGATACCTTTTGCTCATCACTTCAAACTTGACTCCAATGAACTGTAAATGCTTCATTAGTAACCTTAGTTTTTTTTAGAACATTGTATTTTCAAAATACAATATTCTATTACAATTTTATTAATATAATAATAACCAATAATAATAATCAATAGAATAATTTAATACTTAAGTAGTCTTTTACTCAAACGAATGCTTCCAGTGTTTTCAAACTTTACCATAGCACTTTTAGATTTTAATTTGTGTTTATTTGTGTTCAACAGATGTACTTTAATTTTGTCGACTTCGCACTTTGCGTTTAATAAATGAATCAAAGTTAGAGAAATTATTTGCACAAACTTAAATACCAACTAGCATACAAAACCTAATAAGTAATATAAAATAACTGTATAAAGGATTTTTTGAACGATATAAATAAAAATGCTCTAGACTTTTTTGCTGTACAAATATTACACTATAAAAATATGTGGGAGAGTTTTTCAGTTAAAGGTAGGTAGGTAGTTAATTAACGTTGCTCTGGAGCAACACAACGGTCCAGAATGAAATCCTAACCGGCTAAAAAAGTATAAAGACAATATTTTTGACAGAATGATTCAGTTTTTTTAGTTTAATCCACTTACCAAATGTAAACGAAGAATTTAGTTCAAAAACAACAAATTTGGTGCAAAATTTTAATTGCTATCAGTGTTATTAGAAACCCTTCATATTGTCATATTTTTTTATTAAATTTTGATTTTTATGTAAAGTTGTTCTTATAAAAATTAAATATTACCCTTAAACATTTGTATTATGCTAATACATCTTCGATATAAATATGAAAAGGATCCAAGAAATATTAAAGGGAAAGTAATTGGGGTTGTTTACCTACCTTGACACAAAGAAGTATATAAGACTAAACCTTCTATAAGACTAAACTTTCATCAAAGTTACAAAAACTTGTGTTCACTTCAACAATATTGTCATGCTTGAATTTCTTTGCAATCTGGCATGTCTAGCATTTTTGCTTACTACACGCTCGTTTGAAATTTAATGTAAATGGTGATAGTAGAGTGGATCGGGTTTTATAACAGATGAGTCATATTTTGCTAAGCTGTGTAAACATATTCAAGTAAAAGAATACACATAGGAAGCGTTACTGATATGGAAAAGAAAAATACAATCGGAATCAAACCTGCGACACCTACAACTCACAGGTTGCCATCGCAGTGTAAAGCAAGGTAAAAAGTGAATATTAATGCTTATCATCAAAAGTATTTCTGCAGACTTTGAACATTTAGAAAGCCCAGTATTCATACATAAAAGAATGCATTCGCTAGAAACCTAATGTAACATTCAAATGTTAAGTTTTGAACATTAATGATCAAATCAAATGCGTTGTTCTAAGAGGTAAGAGCTCGGTATTTTCGCAGTAAACAATGCATTCGCTGAACAAACCGAAACAGGGATACTTATTTTTCCCCAAAACAAATTACGCTCGTTCTCCTGACAGCAACGTCTCTATTAACCACAACAGATTAGAAGCATTTTTCAAAACAAATTGGCAAAAGGAGCGTTTTTGAATGATTCAGCAGCGATTTCGGCAACCTGATGGAACCTCGGTCAATTTCTCCATCTTCTGCGATCCGTCCTGGGCTGCGGGGAATGGTACGAAAGGGCTATCATCCCTCCAATCTGGTGGGAAGCGGGCAACCTGCCGGGATTTAAAGAACTTAGTGAAACCGTTTCCGTAATCAGATATTGGGAAGGGATGTTATTTTCTAAATCACGGTGAGACCACGAGGAACCTAATTGAGCTGATGCTTTGTTGGCGGTTGGGTAGGGGGCTTTAGAAATGAAAGGAATATGCCTTTCTCTGTGTTTGTGCTTTGTTATTTACCGATGTATTTTGAATGGTACGTAAGAGTAATTTTGGATCTTGCAGAGGAACATTAAGCATTTATAATTTAAACTTATTTTTAACAATTGTTTTCTGTAGAGCATTTTTAAGTAGTAAAGATATTTATATATATACACCGGACGCCGGTGGATTTGCAATATGTCTTCGTACTTGTTTGGGGGTGTTTTTCGTGGTATGGCCTGGGACCTTTGCATGTTATTCCTGGTAAATTGAAAGCCGACGCCTACATGAAGATTTTGGAGAATCTCAGGTTCTTCCTGCGCTCTGGTAACTTTATGGAATGGACGGATGTTACTTCTAGGACGACAACGTTCCATGTCATGCTGCTGCAGTGGTATCAAGATATGGATGTAAAACGTCTTCCCTGGCTGCTTCTTTCCTGAAACCTTTTTTTTTTTTCAGTTTTAACTTAAGAATATGCTGTTCGTAAACTGGAATATTATTTTATTATTTTTAATACATTAATATAATCAGTTTTAGGTTTGTGTACAGTTTATTATGTGGAGGAATTGACATTCGAAGAATTCTCTTTTAATATACATTGATGGCCACCGTAAATGCAACACCCTGAAGTAATCAAACTAATATGAAATTTACAACATGCATTAGCGGAGGTGAGATATGCAAACTATTAGAATATCAGCGCAGACGCACAACATGCACGCCTGTGGCGCCACTTCAAAGCGCTATTTAAGGCTTGGAGATTTCGACGATTTCAAGTACGGCAATTATGTTTTTCTTGTGGTTTTTTTCAAAAAAAAAACGATCAATTATGCCTCGTAAGAAACAGATATCATCTTTTGATCAAGTATCCGAGTTCGACAGAGGAAGGATAGTGGCCTACCGAGAGTGTGGGTTATCTCTCAGAGAAATCGGTAGTCGTGTTGGACGAAACCAAACAACTGTAATGCCTACCGAGTGATCGTTGGATGCAGGAGGGTACGACTGACCGACGTGTTCGATCGCATCCTCCTCAGTGCACCACTTCACGTGATGACAGGCATATTGTGCGTATGGCAGTGACGGATCGCTCAGCCACATCACGAACCACAGCACAGCACATTCAGTCTGTAACGCATCATCCAGTGTCTGTGCGTACCATTCGACGCCGTTTACAGCAGACTGGTCTATCCGCAAGACGTACATTGCTTCGTCTACCCTTGAAGCAGAACCACAGACGTCTCCGCCGCCAAATTGCGATGAAAGAAGGATGTGGACGGCAGAATGGAATGAAATTGTCTTTACTGACGAGTCACGCTTCTGTCTGCAACACCACGATGGTCGGATTCGAGTCTGGAGACACCGTGGAGAGAGGATGCTGAACAGCTGCGTTATACACCGCCACACTGGTCCTGCACCAGGTATTATGGTAGGGGCGGTATTGGATATCACTCTCGCACTCCTCTAGAACGCATTGCCGGTACTTTAAACAGCCAGCGCTACATCTCCGAGGTGTTGGAGCTAGTTGTCCTTCCTTACCTTCAGGGCTTGCCCACAGCCATATTTCAACAGGATAATGCGCGACCACACGTGGCACGCATTGTCCAAGGGTTCTTCGTCAATCGCCAGATTGAATTGCTTCCCTGGCCAGCTCGCTCTCCGGATCTTTCGCCGATAGAAAACATGTGGTCCATGGTTGCTCAACGATTGACCCAGTTTACATCCCCAGCTGCCACACCAGATCAACTTTGGCAACGTGTGGAAGCTGCTTGGTCTGCTGTACCCCAAGAACACATCCAAAGTCTCTTTCAATCAATGCCGAGGCGTGTGGCAGCGGTGATCTCCAACAATGGCGGCTACTCTGGCTACTGATTTTGGCAGGAACCACACTTCACAGAAGTCTATAAATTTAATCATTTGATACTTGGTCCACATGTTATCTACAAAATAAATTTTGTTGTGATATCTCTTGTCTTTCTTGGTTTTGCAATTTGGGTGGCCAGCAGTGTACTAATTAATTATTGTTAGTATTATTAGTTAAATCTTGCACTTGTTTCTTTAGTTAATGTTGTGCTTTGTTAAATATGTTATATTTGTACTTTAGTTCAAAAACTGTATTGTGGTTGTAAAATGGTTTTAGAACTACGTGTGTAAGAGTGAATGGAACTTTGTATAACAAAAAGTACTTTATGGTGATGAGGTTACACTGCAATGTATACTATTGCATTGGAAGCTAATATTTGTAGTGGTTGGTTTTGTAGCTAAGTTCACCACAATAATATCTGTAATTTAGACTGTCTGAATTCGACAGACGGCATCTCAAGTTGACAGATTGTCAGTTGCGTGTAACCGCGATAGCTTTTTTTAAGATCACGGGTGTACTTCTGTGTGTGTGGTCAGGTAATAGAAGCGACCCCTGGACTGCCCTGTGTTACCTTTAGAATCTCCGAGTGTGAGTGCAGTTTGCTGAAATGAGTCTGAACAGCAATGAATACAGAAGCTATAGTAGGAATAAGATCTGTGTGTTTTAACACCGTGCTTTAAGCAGTTCTTGCAAGTTACTAGCATGTCATTGAGAATTTAACGGTTCAGCGAGGACCATCCATCGAAGTGTGAGCCAATTGAGGCGAGTGTCATATGACTTGCATTTGCAAGTAAGTTTGTTCACTTCACGTATGCTAGTCACCAATTTGGCAAGACTTGCAAGTCAGTGCGAATTCGTCTACCAAAGTGTGTTTCAATGGTGGGAAAAGGTTATACTGTTGTATATACTATTGTGTCTCGTATTAATTTTTGCAGTGATGGCCAAATTCACCATATGATTCGATCATTTTTTAATTTTTCTATTCGTGAAGAATACCTTCCTGATTGAAAAAAATATTAATTAATTCCATCAGGATGTAGTTTTATCGGTTGTATATATTTACTGAGAAACATACATGTTTTCAAATTTACATATTGCTACTCCTTTCTTTAGTTCGTTATACTTTCCTCTGGAAATATTATTTTTTTCTTTATTGCATAAACAGTTTCGTATCATGCATTGCAATATCAATTTCTCACTCATATAACTCGTAATATTTTACACTTAAATGTATGTATACTTAGTTGAATTTTATTCTGCTCTGTAGCATATTATTCAATTTTTGAAGCAAAGTTATACAGGAAATTAACTTTATTATGAGGTAGTACATCCTAACTCCCTTATAAACGGACATTTAAAAATAATTTATATTTATGTTATTAAGAAAATTCCTCATTAATTGCTGTTTTAGCACCTCTCGTTTGATTAAAAACAATTACCAGAAATTTTTTAAATACAATACTGTGTTTTTAACCACGAGAAATTTAACCTGAATACAAATATTATATTCATAAAATGTTTTTGAGTATCGTGATTGAAAAATATCTCAGAATATATACCTTAAAACTAATTTATTCAACCCAATGAAAAATATATACTAAAATTCAAGCTTTCTATTCAAATCTAATCAGTATTGTTATTCAGGATATGCAAAATACTTAAACAGTAAACAAAGAAGAAATATCCCTTGAATTTCCTAAAGTAATATGTGCTTATTTAACCATAAGAGTATCTGTGTGTGTTTAGAAGTTGAGAAAAACAAACTGGTCACTTTCCGTAGATCATCAGTTTCAAACCTTTTAGATTATATTATGTCAACACTGTCGAAAGTGACACTGGCTAAGTTATATAAAACTACCATCGTACAAAGATTACTAATTTCATTGAACTACAACTTTAGGAGGATATGAAAATATGACAAGCTCAATGAAACTCATTCGCGATATTTATCGATTTGGTCTTGTGAAAATAAAGGCACATGTCCATCTGGAATCGATCATGCTCAATTCACTAATTCTAAGTAATCTGGTGGGCGTTTCCCCACCTGCTTATCCCGATTCCTGACTCATGTCATACGGGCCATTCTAGTTTTAACTCAACGCAGAATCTGTTTCTTTAAATTTTAAAATCCTTTTGCAAAACTTGCAAAAATCGGACTTTTTCCCCTGTCATGAAACCAGTAGAATCGCGTATAACATTTACGCTTATGTCTCTTAGTTGTTTATATCTATTGATGGTAGTGTCATTAATCATATTTGATACTAGTTTAATACTCATATTTGATAGTTTAATACTAATATGAGATACTAGTTTGATACTCATATTTGATAGTTTAAAACTCATATTTGATAGTTTAATGCTTATATTTGATTCTTTAATGCTCATATTTGATAGTAAAAATACAGGTACATTTCCACCTGGAAAGGATCATGCAAAATTCACTAATTCTAAGTAATTTGGTGGGCATTTACCTGCTTATCCACTACCTCCTAGATAAGAAAGCCGTCTGGCTAGTTTATGACGTTACCAGCAGAAGGGTAAGAGTTTTCCGATTGCAAATTCAGAAAACCTTTGAAAAGGAGATTGTCTACTAAAAAAGCAGTGTGTAACGGTATATACAATTGAAGGGCTCTAAACAAAAACAGCACTTGTTAAAATTTATTAAAACTAAGAAAAATACTCCAAGAAATATCCATTTCCATGGAAAATTACTTTTATTAATGTACGAGCTCAGTATTTGGGTACATAGAAAAAGGCACTATTTTACATACACAAAATGTACATGCAAAGCATACAACAAATTTTTTATGCTTTACCTTCGAGGCAATTCTATAATTTGACTCTTGAAGCCTATTACAGTTGTTGAATAGATATATAATAGCAAATTATTAGTTAATAAAATACAAAAACGTATTTAAATATGTACACAATAGAAAGAAAAATTAAGATGCTTTCATTTTTTTTACTGATGCCTAGGTTTAAATATGAATGCTATTGTAGACAAGGAATCTAACAATATATGTAGTAGCAAATTACTGGTTAATAAAATACAAAAACGTATATAAATATGTACACAAGAGAAGAAAAATTAAGATACTTTCATTTTTGATGCCTAAGTTTAAATATGAATGTTATTGTAGACAAGGCATCCAACAAAATTCTTACTTTTATTAAGACATTTTTATGGTACATTATATAAGGGAAATGACGAACTAACCGAAGATGCATAAATAATAGGAAAGAATGTGCCTGAAGGTCTTAGAGAAGAAATTGACTACTCAATTAAAAAACCAGGAAGAGACTCGAGTGAATTGCATTAGACATCCTTAAAGGGAAAGCCGGAGAAAAAATTGAAAATGTACAACCCTGGACTAAACATAATTTTACATTTTATCTACTGTGTTAATGTTTCGAGTTTTCCCTTTATTTGGTAATTTGATCATCTTGTCATTTTTTGACCTACAATAGATTTTCAAAAGTGTATTTGTCGCTCATCGCAAAAGCAACTTCATAATTTTAGTTGATGACTGCCGCTAGCATGGTGTAATACTCATTTCCTTGGATATCAGTACTTCTTGTGTAGCACGAAAAACAAACAGGCGTTGGTTTGATACTTTAAAAAAATCACTCTCAAACTCTCTCCCAATTAATTTTTACAGAACAATAAAATTACGCTATATGATATTTACAGCATCCACACCTGGGAACTTTAATCCATCTCTGTCACAATTATGGATATGCTGAAAGCCTGAATGAATAATTAGCGTTTTTTCAATAACTAAATTGCCACTACAACTTTCACATGTAATCCTTTTTACAACTGAATGACAACAATAACGAGCTAAATATGTGATTAAAGGAATGTTATCAGAAATTGCATCTATGTAATTATCTGTGACCTCAATATGTGAAATCAATATGGCTTCATAAACGCATATAAACACTTATACACCAGTATATTTTGCAGTAGAATCCGCGTATTGTAATTACTTCGACTCCCAAAATTTGATAACAATAACCAAGTAATAATATTAACCAAAAAATCTGAAAAGTGCTGTTCTAAAGATATTTGTTGTGTACAGATTTTGATTTAACCATAAGAGCACGTTAGGCTTAGTTCAATAAAGTTATGTTTGTGATTTGTTGGATATCATTATAATACGATATATTATTAAACTTGCTGAATAATCGGCATAACCAAAGGAGAATAAAACAGGATTATCACAGATGCTGGGCCTTTGGTGATTCGAAAAGAATTTCGCAACCAAACAAATATTTCATTGGTTTTAATTACTTAAAGTATATTAAAAATGAAATCAACATACCTTTTTCTCCCTTGCTTAGCAACTGCGAGTGTAAAAATTTAAACACGATAATCCACTAATGAAATGCGTGTGCGGATGGCTTCAGCATTCAATTCAAACAAGACAAAAATCCTATACCTTTTGATCGTGACGTCATATAAGGTTTGCGTATCAGTCAGACGGCTTTATAAATCTAGGAGGTAGTTGCTTATCTCGATTCCTTACTCATGTTATACGGGCCGTTTCAGTTTTAACTCAACAAAGAATCCATTTCTTTGAATTTTGAAATCCTTTTTTGCAAAACTCCGGCAGAAATCGTATTTTTTCGCCTCTCATGAAACCAGCAGAACCGCGAATAACATTTGCGATTATGTCTTTTAGTTGTTTATATCTATTGATAGTAGTGTCTATACTCATATTTGATAGTTTATTATCAAATATGAACAACGACCTCTAGTCTTGTAGTGTATATTTATCCCTTATTTAAATTTGTATAAATTCCATTTATTATGGTATAAGTGTTGATAAGTATATTTCACACCTCAAAAAATTTATAATTATCAAATATGTGATGCAGTATCTAGTGAAGTATTAACTCCAATTTGCAATATAATGCATAGCGAAAAGTACAAGCCTTAGTTATTTTACTACAATTAACTTTGAACATTCTTTTCAATTGGATCCCATTTACTAGTTCCAGGTGATTCGATATTTTTGACGTCTATACCTATTATTATATCTATTTTAGGTCTGATTTCTATCTTCAATATTTCTCATTGCCTTGATTGCTGAAGAATTTCATTAAAACAGTGTGCTCTTCAGTAAAGTCTTAGCTGTAGCATGCAGCTTCGTAGCTCATGCTTCCAAATAGGTGAATGAATCTCGTAGCGGTTGATTTCATAGTGCTAAAATTCGTTTGTTATCATTCACAATGTATAAATAATATAGATATCTGGGCTATGTTCGTTAATAAAATATAGATCATTTACTTTTTGTTTAAAAGTAACAAGGTTTAACTACTGTAACAGTGTTATTAAAAAGACTGAATTTGCCACTTAATGGCAATTGAAAATTTAACAGTTATAACAATTTAAAAAACAGTTTTGAAGATCGGTGTAGTGTTGAGAGAAGGCCCCTGTCCTTTTTGTCTTTGGATTAAAAAGTATCTTTGATTAAAAAAAAATGCCTCTATAATACGAAATTAAAATTCGCAAGGTTTACAAAATATCGTGTTAAATTTTATTATAGACCTTGAATGGAATTTTTAATTTCATATCTTCATTCAAGTATGAGTTCTTTGTAAGTTTAAAAAGAGTAAGATGTTAAATACTATCTTATATAATAGATAAGTAAACACTCTGTCTAATTTTCTCTCACATTTCGCTTTGTGTAAATAGCTTTTAGTTAGCTAGTTGTATACATAGTTATCTATCGTTGTTTTACTACCAAACCCTCGTAAGTTCAACATTATTTTAGTTTATGAAGGGTGTTTAATATTATTTGGTTATACATATGCTTAGTAAACGTTTGAAAAGCTCTTAAGTCTTCAACAGTTAAAAAACACTCCAGAGAGAGAGAGATTAATTTTTAAACCTCGTAACTGTTCTACAATTTAGTACTTGGATTATTTTTATCATGCCTGAAGATTTTTGATTTCAAGATTTACAAGATTTCAATAGCAAAACAACAATACATATAGTTGAAAAACTATTTACAGTTTCAGTTTTTTCTTTTTATGAACTACAATTGATTGTAGGTATGGTGACATAATAATTTGTGGATAATTCCTTCCTACAATTAAATCCGTCGCATGTGTTACCACTGCCTGCTCCTAACTAACACTTAGTTGAATGTGAATCAAAATTATTTTTTTATTACATTTTGACTTTTTTTTTTAGTTTTTAAATAACAACTATTTTTTAAGTTATTGCATGAAAAGCAACACAAAATCCATTCAAATTGAAATCAAGGTGAAATAATTGATGACAAATCTTTTTTGGGTGAGACTCGATAGTAGTAGTAGCAAATTTTTATTTTAGTCTTAAGAATAGCTATGTATTAAAATATCACGTGATACTGTTATTTATATAATATTGCGTAAGATACGACGTCTCAGCTTGAAAGCAACTTTTTAGATTTAAATTAGAAATTTTATTGTAAATTCGTTTGTAACAGTTTTGACTCGATTTCATAAGTATTTTAGTTGTAGGCCAGTTCAAACAGTTTAAAATAATAATTCTGTGATAATTTTAAATGAAATTAGCAATTTTTTAGAGAAGAAAATTATTTGTCATTGTATATCTATTCTTAGCAAAACGATAAAAAAGCAGAAAACAAAAGCTCAATAAATTTTTGTCATGAGTTCTTCGAATTCTGGTCCTCTTTAATTTAAAAGTTGCCATTCAAGAGATATTGGGCCGAAAATTTGAGAATGTGTGTGACGTTTAAACAAAAATGGAATATTTTTGTCCAAAGTTCAAAGTAAATCGTGTTTACAGATATTAAAAACTTTTCTACGGGACTCAATTGTTTCTTTTAATTGCATTTATTTTTATGTTCAAAAAATATTCCTATAATCTAATACTGATAAAATATTGCATCCGTTCTGGTGGAAGTGAGATTACCCAAATTGAAGAATTTATTTCTCCATTAAGAAATGACACTACTTAGAGAAATAAATCCGAAAATATAGTATAGATTTTAATGAAGATGTGACTGAATTCTAAAAATATTAAACCGAGAAGTAAAATATACTTCATCAGCACGTGTTAAAAAACAATGTAAACAGTGCGCTTAGGTAAACTAGTGACCCGATTGTGATCATGCATTGCACAGGAGCACCAAAAAAAAACCCACTTCATTGTGGAGGTTTGTTGTCCATGTCATGTTTCATTGCTATATACACTACCCTACAATAATGGGCCGGACGCCAGCGTATTTGAATAAAACCTGACAACATTTTTGGGGTGCTTTTCATGGTATGACCTGGGACCTTTGCATGTTGTTCCTGGTCAATTGAACGCCGACGCTTACATGAACATTTTTGACAATCAGGTTCTTCCTACGCTCTGACAACTTTATAGAATGGATGGATGTTACTTCCAGGATGACAACGCTCCGTGTCATGCTACAGCCTCTGTCAAGCAATGGTAGGATATGTATGTAAAATGTCTTCCCTGGCCTGCTCAGAGTCCCGACTTAAACCCCATAAAACATTTTTGGGACGAGTTAATGCGACGCTTACGGGCCAGGGAACCACGTCCAAAATCTACATCTGGGCTGGCGACATTCTTGCAGCGGGAAGGGACGCAAATAGACATAGTTGTGTATCAAAACCTTGTTGAAAGTATTCCCAGAAGGGTTGCTAGTGTAATTGCAGCACGTGGGGTACCATCCCCCTATTAAAGCATGTATTATTTCCCTTATACCAACACAACTTGCTGTCCGTTCCATTATTGTAGGGTAGTTTACACTCATGTCGAAAAGTTAAGCATAGTTGCTGTTTATGTGAATATTTTAGATAAACTACATCGGAATGGAAGTAAATGCGATGAGCGGTTGTAATATTGTTATAGAAGAAGAAAACAATGCAAAACAAGGATAAGAATGACTTTTATTATCCGAAGAAAAGGGTTGAAAGAAAAAGTTCACAATACAAGTGTCAAATTTAGTGAAGTAGGCCAATTAAAACAATGAGATGCAAAAGTTTAATGCGGTGTGTGGGAAACTCTGGTAGCCTCCAACGATTTCCCATAATTTCAATGAAGAGATGGATTAGTTGTGTGTTCAAAGAGTTCCAAGCCTCAAGAAGAGCAGTTTTAAATTCCGGATCGAGGAATGGTGAAGGGCTACAATAATTCTCCTGAGCATATCCCACACATGCTCTATAGGATTCAGATCAGGAGAGTTGGTAGGCCACTACATGCGCTGGGTATCTTCTCTTAGATGGAAGGGGTTGACCAGGGCTGCACGGTGAGGAGCGCGTTACCATTCATGAATATGAAACCAGGGCCGGCAGCACATTGAAACAGGCCGACGGTAGGCTCAAAGACTTTGTGTATATATCTATAACCGGTAAATGGACCCGTGTCAAATACAATAAAACCCAGATTATATTATCCTAGCCCCGATTAACCAAGTTTACTCTTTAATCAAGCTATCAAATATTTCTAGGATTTTTTTTTTGTCCTACATTTTCCATTTTTAAATCTACTGAAAAGAATTCTGACCTTGATCTCACAAACATTCAGGAAAACGAAATCCAACAACACTACCCCCTTTACTTTTAAATGTATCACACACTAAAAGCTATCGAAAGTGCTATTGAATATATAGAACAACAAGAAGAAGCGACACCAGCAATCCTGTTAACAATAAAAAAAATATATCGAAACATTTTTGCTGCAGAAAACGCTAATGTAATGTAAAACAAAAAACTATTAACTACTTTTTTTAAGTAAGAACTCTTTAATTATCATTACAGTATAAATTGCATGAGGTGTATCTGTATAACTTTTGTGTTTGTTAAAATATACATTCAAGCCTACACGATTTATTTTATTTACAATTTTCGTTTTAACCGCGTTTTTCATTTATCCGAGTTAGTCTTGGTCCACATTAACTTCGATAATCGGGATTCTACTGTATGTGGAGGTCTATGCTTCCGTCCAGCATGAAGCCTGCCCAGATCATGACTCTCTTGGAGGAAAACGATAACGATGTCTTTACGTGATTTTTCCCTGGTGAAAACCCATTCTACGCTCTCTTCAGATAGTGGTACGACGAGAATCTTTTGATTAAATCGGGACTCGTCACGGAACTTGACATTCCCCCACTGTTGTCGACTCCACTTTCGATGTCTCAAACTCGCCTGTAAACGTGCACTTTCCTGTGCAGACGTCAGGGCGATTGAAACTGCTGGTCGTCTGGCATAGAAACCAACGTGTCTGAGTCTACTGTAAACAGTTGGTCTCGAAACTGTGATTCCCGAGACGGCTGTCCGGACTGAACCCAGTTGTTTGGCAGAACGGTTCCTCTGATGTCACATAGTCAACGCCAAATATCAGTCTTGCCGTACGGTTGTTAACCTTGGCCTACCAGGTACATCTCCATCGGGTAACATCTCCAGTGGTTTGAAACCTCTTCCACAGTCTGGAGATCACACATTGAGGCACATCTGGTGATCACACACAGAATTCGAGACGCTTTAGTTTGGGATCGACCGGAATCCAGCATTTCAATAATTCGTCCTTTCACAAACATGCCCATTTGGCACCTTTGTGACATCTTTCTTCCTTATTGTTTGTTAACAACGTTCCGTACCACAGCAATTGTGAAATTTCTGTCTAAACTAGCTATGACGCTCGAAGCCGTTTTATGCTCTATACTATTTATGCTTTTCTCGTGTCGACGTAGACTGAACTGTTTAGCATATACACAATGTTTTTTCAACAACACCAAATTTGGTACTTTTAGGTAGTCTTAAAAGTGCCACTCGAAGCCCCAAATTTAAAATCTAAAGTTTGTTTTCCTGAAGTAAATGAATATAGACAAGGAAACACGTTCTACAGGGTTTGCACATTGGAGTTAATACAGGGAAATGGTCGCGGTCATATTTGAGCATTACTAAATTTCATCATTATCATCTTTGTCAATATTTTTCTGTATTTTTTCAAAACGTTCTATTTCAGCTCATGAAGTCGAAACTCGACACTTTGCACATCTTTCATTTTTCAGAATTCTGCATTTTTTTTATCGGAATTTCGTTTTTGTTCGTATAAATGTCTTAATCTTTTGCATATTTCAATGTATTGTGCAACTTAAATGATTGAAGCTGAAAAGTATTTTCTGTACAGCTTAAATGATTGCATTTTTCTATGTAAGAAAATTGATTATACTAATTCATTTTTTCAATTAGCATTTAACCATTTCAACCCGAGCAATACCGAGTTATTCAGCTAGTAGAATACATAAAGGTGTAACCCAACTCCATCATGAAGTACTTTTGGTAGACAAAGTTGAACCGTCTTCCACGCGTCTTGGTAAACATGCATCCCAGCGGCCTTTTTATCCCCGCGTCCCCACCACTTTTCCATAACGGCATAATAACGCACCCGATTGATTTTATTCCAAAGAAGACAAATCCCAGCCCTTCCCGAAAACCGTTCCATTTCAATCGAAATCAGGAGTACGCCGGATAAGAGGTCCACAAGAAAACGAAACAAACAGCACGGATGAAAAAAACAGCGTTCTCTCAAAACACAAACAAGACTGGGAAAAAAAAATCCCGGAAATCTCTTACTGGTGCAGCTCAGAAAACAATAACTGTCAGAAAGAAGAGAACAACATCTCTATAAACACGAGGGGGTAGGGGTGGGAAGGGGATGGAGGAGAGAGAGCGAAGGAAAAGAGAAATATTTCCTTCCATGTAAATATCGTTTAAAAGTGCGATCTCTCTTCAATTCAATATTCTGCGGAGTCCGCGTGGGAAGTGTTCCATCTGGAAGTGAAAAGGGTGCACTTATTTAGCTACTAGAAACGCGAGCGCATCGTCAAATCGTTTGGGGTTTCCGCGGGGAAAGGGTAGCCGGGGATATTTGTTCCAACTCCGATCTCAACCCCTACCCCTATCTGTACAGGTACACTTGTAAGATTTATCTTTACGCTCGTAAGAGTGACATCTTATTCGACTGGACAGCGCTAAATGCTGTTTAACGAACGAGAGTTGAGTGTTTTCTAGACGAAGTGATTACCGGTTTAATGTCTCATCTTTCTGTTAGTGTGTTGGAGGTTGGTTATGAGATTGTCTGTATATCACATTTTCTCAAAAAGAAGCTGATTGTGAGGTAAGCTTTGAGTAGCCACGAATTAAAACAGTTGAGTGAAAATTTTAGGAAGATTAATGTTTATGCTCCTTTAAAATATTCCATTATGTTTCTCAAGTGCGATTTTCATTAAAATAACTACCTACCTTATATTCTTTAAAACCGGTATAGTGGTTAGGGCGTTAGCGTCTAGATCGGAAGGTTCCTGGTTCGAATCCGGGTCCGGGCATGGATATTTGTAAGCGTATGGTGTAAAGGCGGCTGGTGCACCTTAAATCTGTCGTGGCCGAAAGTGCTCACGTTGGGTTGGTGTGGAAGTTTAGAGAGTGGGTTGCCAGCTTAGGTGTTGCTTCGTCATCTTCCGTGGTTCAAAATTACGAGGTGTTGTCCTCGATTCTTTCCCTTAAGGCAGTGGTCCCCAACCCCCGGGCCGCGGACCGGTGCCGGTCCGTGAATCATATGGTACCGGGCCGCCCAAGGAACATTAAATTATTTCCATTTTATTTACTGTGGTGTATTTCTCTCGGGTTTGTGCGGTTCTTATCTATGAAATGTCCACTCAAATTAGGAGACGGTAAATCAGAACTTGAAATTTGTTCTGTTACTAGAGCTTCAATTATGATTTCTGAATTCTGTATGTCTCTATTTTCCAATTTTGACAAATGTGACAACTGTTTTCAAGTTGGCAGACAAAGTAGCTGCATTTAAAGCAAAACTCAAGTTGTGGGGACGGCGTGTGAACAGAGTCATTTTGGACATGTTTTAGACATTAGTGCGGATTTTAGGCGAGACTGAGCCTAAACATTGATTCTCCCAGTTGGTGCGCGATCACCTTTCTTTGCTTTTAAAAGAGTTCGAGCGCTACTTCCCAACTACAAAAGACCCATGAACTAGTAAGGAATGGATCCGCGACCCATTTGTCAACAAATCAGGTGAATCTAGCATGTCTGTGCAAGACGAAAATCAACTGCTGGAGATTGTAAATGAAGGCGGCCTTAAAACTACGTTCGATACAACAACTTTGCCGGTGTTCTGGATTAAAGTCATGGCGGAATACCCTGAGTTTGCCACTATAGCACTTAAATCTCTATTGCCATCTCCGACAACCTATCTGTGTGAATCGGGGTTTTCTGCAGTGACAGCAACCCAAACAACGGAATAAACTGGACGTAAGCAACACACTTCGGGTGTCATTGTCTAAAATTACCCCCAGAGAAAACCTTCTCGTTGCAAAGAAACAAACTCAGGGTTCTCATTGATTTAGCGTTCTAGTGAGTTAAAATGTTAAATCACTTTATATTCCTTTTTTGGTGTAACTGTATTTTATTTTGATGGCATGTTTAAATACAATTAAATTAAAATTATCAAATCAAAACAATCTAAAATATAAACAGTCAAAGTTCCCCCCCCCAGTGGGCCGCGTTAAAATTATCAAACGTTGATCCGGTCCGCGGCGATAGAAAGGTTGGGGAGCACTGCCTTAAGGGACTGATCCAGGACCGTCGTCAATAGCCCGTTGTGTTGCTCTAGTACGACGTTAACTAAAATTAACAATTATCATTATTCTTTAAAGAGGCATGTTGTTTTCTTGAGCAGCACTCTCTTGAACTCACTTGAGTCCGAACATAAGAGTTTGTGCTTCTTTGTATAGACCGTCGTCAATAGCCCGTTGTGTTGCTCTAGTATGACGTTAACTAAAATTAACAATTATCATTATATTCTTTAAAGAGGCATGTTGTTTTCTTGAGCAGCACTCTCTTGAACTCACTTGAGTCCGAACATAAGAGTTTGTGCTTCTTTGTATAGACCGTCGTCAATAGCCCGTTGTGTTGCTCTAGTACGACGTTAACTAAAATTAACAATTATCATTATATTCTTTAAAGAGGCATGTTGTTTTCTTGAGCAGCACTCTCTTGAACTCACTTGAGTCCGAACATAAGAGTTTGTGCTTCTTTGTATAGACCGTCGTCAATAGCCCGTTGTGTTGCTCTAGTACGACGTTAACTAAAATTAACAATTATCATTATATTCTTTAAAGAGGCATGTTGTTTTCTTGAGCAGCACTCTCTTGAACTCACTTGAGTCCGAACATAAGAGTTTGTGCTTCTTTGTATAGACCGTCGTCAATAGCCCGTTGTGTTGCTCTAGTACGACGTTAACTAAAATTAACAATTATCATTATATTCTTTAAAGAGGCATGTTGTTTTCTTGAGCAGCACTCTCTTGAACTCACTTGAGTCCGAACATAAGAGTTTGTGCTTCATTGTATAGATGTGTCTCTCGGTTAAGGTGCCTCAACTCTCAAGTATTGTGTTGAAGATTGGCTGGGAGGTGGTCTGCATGTCGCATTTTCTCAAAGAAGGGCCAAGTGATTGCTCAAAGCTGGCCTTGAGTAATCACGAATGCAAAATAGTTCAACGGAAAGATTAGGAAGATTAAACTCTAGTATACTCTTTAAATGGCTTGTTATTTTTTGAACAGCACTTTCTTTAATTCACTTAAATACCTGAGTTTGAACATAAAAGTTTGTGCTTTTTAGTGTAGATGTGTTTCTCAGTCAAGGTGTTTCAACTCTCAATTATTGTGTTGAAGATTAGCTGGGAGGTGGTCTGCATGTCGCATCTTCTCAAAGAAAGGTTAAGCGATTGCTCAAAGCTGGCTTTGAGTAATCACTAAGGCAACTTTTTTGTTGCAGTAAAAATGGGGAAAAATGCATTTGTCATTCCCTAAAGTTGCATTTATTTTTAATGCACTAAAATCTAAAATAAATTATTCGTAAAAAAATGAAAAAATTCAAAATATATTGACAATTTTAGTCGTGTACAACTGTATTATAATACGTCATTAAATACAGATAAACGTTGAATGGCCGATCCTTGACCAGTAATTTCTTTAACATTGAAAAACTGCGTCAGTCGCTGTCATATAATGTGCTGTATCGGATAGCAGAAGCGCAAAATCCTTTCCCTCAACATTCAGAGATTCTAAAAAGTAATCAACAAGGCGAACAACATATTGATGATCGACACTCACCTCGCAAACTCTGCAGTCGATTACGCATGTTTCCTCTGGATTATGAAGTATGCCAACAAATATGTAAAGAACTTCTTGCTATTTATTTCACTTTCGTCTGTTAGGACGAACAACTTTCCATAAACTTCTTGCTTCGGCGTTCGAAAGATCACGTTTGGCGTTCACACATGATCATAGGGTTGATTCAGAGTGTAAAAAAGTAAATAGTAATTTTATATTAATTAATTTTAAGCCTAATTTTAAAAAGTTGCATGTGATCGCATTTATGCAAGAAGTTGCATTTATGCAGAAGAATTTCGGTTTTAGTACTTTACATGCAGCACGGAACGTGAAAAAAAAGTTGCATTTGTTGCAAAAAGTTGCCCTAGTAATCATGAATGCAAAATCGCGTTCAACGGAAAAATTAGGAAAATTAAACTTCATACTCTTTAAATGGCTTGTTGTTTTTTTGAACAGCACTTTCTTTAATTCACTTAAATACTTGAATCTGAACATAAAAGTTTGTGCTTTCCAATGTAGATGTGTTTCTCAGTCAAGGTGTCTCTACTTTCAATTATTGTGTCGAAGATTTGTTACGAGATGGTCTGCAGATCATATTTTCTTAAAGAAAAGATAATTGCGAGGTAAGATTTGGGTAATCACAAATGCAAAATCGTTCAAAGATAGATTTAGGTAATGATTAATCTTTATATTCCTTAGAGAGGGATCTCATGTTCCTGAGCAGATACTAAATACTTTAGTGTGTTTAGTGTGAGCATAAAAGTTTGCATTTTTCAGCTTATATGATGTTCTTTAGTCGAGCTGTATCATATTTCAATGACTTCATAGATATTATGGCATGTCGTGTGGTTTTCTTAACGGTGTGACTTGTCACTCGAGGATTTATTTTTGCTACATGAGGTTAAAATTACATCGGGACTTACCAGGTTTTCTTAACAAAAAACGTGTTTGGTAGTGAATTTTGGGAAGTTACCAGTGCAAGATATCTTCCATGTCTACATAAGCACACATAGTGTTCAAATTCCCCTCACAATAATCATACCCGTATAATAATCATCCTTGTAGAAAAACAACTAGAAAAAGTTTTATCCAGTTTTTTATTGGACGACGTATTTCGCAGATATTTGTGTCGAAACTTTAATGACATCACTTTCGGTCCTTGAAATTTCAGCGTTAAAAACAACAAATTATCCTTTAGGAGTTCCAGAAGTTGTTGGAACCTGAAGATAAATCGATACAAACGTACGAAAACAAAGAACCCCAAATGATTATGCAAGTCCTAATGTGTATGTTGGAGAGTGGGGGCCAGCTCAAGTATTGACCTTATCATCTAACCGTGTCTCAAAACAACAAGGTGTTGTACTCAGATCTTCCTATTCCGGATGATCCCGTACCGTCGCCAAAAGCCCATTATGTTGCTCCATTGCGATATGTTCAACTACCTATTCACTGTTTAGGTTAATTTATCTCTTCTCGATATACATGCGCGTTATTAGGTACAAAAGGACTGAGAAAGAAAGCAACTTTCATTCCAGCAACTTAGCACATATTGCGTTTGTTAAACGATTTTATTTCACCTCATCACTAAGTAATACTTGTTTTGTTATAATTTGCTTTTTTTAGTTATATCTTAGAGTATAATAGTATATGTACACACACACACACACACACACACACACACACACACACTGTGATACCATACAGTGAATGTACCTCCTGTTGAGGAGAACCATGGTTCAGCATTGGAAGCAACAAGAGTATAAAGACAGCGATACCCGACTGAACACCATCCGAAACCTAAGGTCATCCGACGTCTTGACAGTCGAATTCACGAAATTGGCAGTGGCATACCCCTGTCAAACGTAGACAGTGGAAATGTACATTGTGTGAGAATGTCAGCTGTCAAGGATGCCGTACTAACTCTGATGCAGGAGGATCCAAATACCCCAGTAGCCGAGCAATTGCGTGACAACTAAACGTGAATCATAGTATATTCTTACCCATTCTGCGCAACGAGAACCAGCAAGCTTATCAGTTTACATAGGTGATGGGTCCTCAGCAGGATAACCAGCAGAAGCAAGTGTTGAGTGGCTGTTACAGCGTACTATATATCGCTGATAATAATTTCATCCCTGTATCTTGTGAACTGATTAAGAAATGTTTACACGCATCTTTTACTGCCATGTTTAGGCTTTGTAAGAATCTAAACTCTCCACTTCTGCACGCATACCAAGTCCATTAGGGTATTAATAATTGGTACGGGTCCTTATCTTCTTCCCAAACGTCCGATTACTGAAAACTAAACAATAGAGCATCGGCGCATTATTAATCTATTGTTCGTCTGTATTTGGATAGGGAATTTCCAGGTCGATGGATTGAGAGTGATGATCTAATTACATAGCCCGCTATATCACCTCATCTGAATCCGGTAGAATTCATACGGGGGCATCCCAATGCGGCACACACACTTGTTTACAGCATGCCACTTCCCTGGAAGGCACAGTGTCTACCTTGCATTGGGTAATTCCAAAAATAACATCTTACACGTTGCAACATGAACAAAGGAGTGTGATGGACCACCGTTTGTGTCTCACTTGGAGGAGCTCAGATCGATGACGTCATAACACTTTCGAACACGAATATCTTCGGAAAGTTACATCCAATCGAAAGACAGTTAATATTTTTTGGATTGATTTTCATTGATTGACTTTTTAAATAGGAAAAACGCTTGGCATAATCTGACCATTGCATAAGTAGGACAAGATTACAATCTTAAAATTTCACACCAAGTTTTCAAACTTTCGAATTACACAAGACTAATTCAAATATTATTTTGCCAATACATCATATATTTTTCTTTAGGCACAGCAAACATTTTAAGTAACAATCTTCTGTTAATAAAGTTTTCTTTCTTAAAAAATGGTAAATGTCATTTTATGTAATTTTGCTATTTTTTTTATCTACAATTGCATTTCTCTTGCAGATTATAGAAGGTTCCTCTTTGTATGTGAATATTTGTTTACCATTGTAAACACCATGCTGACGATGGCTCTAGTAGGTTGTTTACCAGACAACGTCCAGCAGGTTTGTGCTTTCATCTCCTAACTCATTGTAACTCCCTAAGAATGTTAAGTAGCACGTGAAATTCTAGTCTTAGATGGAAATAAAACTTTTCGCTCTCTTGCCTTTTTGTAAAAATTACACCATTTCATAATTTTCCACGCATTTTCTCTGTCTTTATACCCTCTACATTTGCTTATTTTTGCTTGTAAAAGTTTTGGTATAAAATTACCTTAACCTCGTGACTATTAGACGCTTAAACCTCCAGGTGGTTTTAACGAGATTTCTTGTCCATCAAGATTTGACCCAGTTTGCTATTGACGAAATACTTCGTCATCAAGATATTACCTATTTTTTATGATGACTCGAATGAGATCTAGTCAGTTTTCTTCCAATGACGAGGTATCTTCAAGATGTGGTCAGTTTTGATAATGGCAAGATACCTGGTTGAGACAGCCACCTTGAAGGTCAACAGGCATATATAAATGAAGATAGTAAATGGTTATCCACAAGAGTTTATAGAAAACGTTTTAAAATAAGAGTAACTTTTGATTCAACGCAAATTAGTTATAAAAATAAAACTTAAATAGTATAAAGTTCAAGTGCACTTTTAAATTGAATTTTATCGAAATTAAGAGCCATAAGGAAACAAAACACAATAATAAGCACAAAGAAAATAGTTTATTCACATTTAGTACTGCAATACAACATTTATTTTTATGCACGCCCGCAGAGTACTCGTAGGGATGATCTAGTGCTTTAACTAGAGTTGCTGGACTTTTTTCTTAGGCCATAAAAAGTTTCTCCATCCGTCCCGGCAAGCAACACATAACATTCGCCTTCCCCTTCATGGAGGAAACTCTTCGATCCTTCTGCGAAACAGACTGCAGGAGCGATTCAGGAACGGAACCTAGTAACAAATCCAGATCCACTCCTTCAGCCTCCTCAGTTCTTTTCTTCGATGAATGTCTGGAGGTCGTGCATGGATTTCAGACATACGTCACCATTCTACCACAGTTAAATAAGTAAGTATACACTCAAATTAGAGTTATTTGCTTTTAAATGGGTCCTTTTAGTTGCTTTTAATTAAACGAAGAGTGAAATTAAATCACTTCAATTATCAAGTCTTGATGCAGAGTTTTAGACTACTAAGAATATCAAACAGTTCAATAAGTTCATATTATTGAGTAGGATGGTGTAAGTCGCCAAAAGTTTTCTTTCTTAATCGCATCCATATGATATTCTGTCAAGCTTTCTTTACCTCTGAAGCACAGTGCAAGCTGCGAAAACAACTTCGCAAAAACTTTAATCATTATTAGATGGAAGAGACATTATAATTTTTGTTTCAAACTTTTCAAATAATTCACTATTTTCCAGAAAACTAAACAAAACCTTAGTCACAAGAGCAATATATAATAAAAACAGGATTAAATTTAACAATCTAATGAAAGTAAAAACTATTTTTATACCCTTTATAGATTTTAAATATGAACAATTTCATTTTCAAAACAATATTTAAAGAAACCTGAAGTGTTAGAAAGTTTTATTTGCTAAACTTAACGCAGCGAAAACTAAAAAAACAATAGTAGTAATGCAGTGAATGTGAGAATTGTGTTTCTTTAATAAACAGTTCTTAAAATAAATGGTGTGTTATTTTATTTCTACCATCACAAAACTAAAGTGATAAGAAAACATTATTTATTAAGAATAATGGAAGCTTATACAAATAGTAATAATGAGGCAAATGTAAAAACGCCTTTTTATAGTTATAAATTAAAAAAAAAATTGTAGTTATTTTCAAGATAAAATCGTTTTAATCGCTAGAATTTAATAATAAAAAAAATAGAAACTTAATTTTTGTTACTCCAAACAGAGAGAAAGTACTAAACATTTTCCTGAGTTGATTCTTGAGGGCCTCAAGTATCAATATAGTTGTATTAAATTCATCTGTCCCAAGTCAGAAGAAAATATCAACAACAAATATGAAACGTTTTGTCTTAAAATTCATTTAAGAATTTACAAATTTAAAGCTGCGTCAATTTAAAAGAAAGACATGATGCCTTACAGTCTGTTATTGCACATATATTGTAAAGTCTATTTTATCTCTTTTTCCTCTGCCGGCCCTGCGCCAGAAGCAGTCTCCCTGTAGTCATGCTCACCCTTTACCAGAGGGACACAACAGAAGGAATTTGCAGACACTTCCAGAGCCTCATAAGAACCCTTGTGGAACACAAAGTTACGCCAGACTTCTGGAAGCTTCCGGTATGTCTTCAAACGGTTTTCATAGATTTCTCTAAGCATTGAGGTACGTTTTCATGAGGATAGTTTACGAACCGCTAGTGCTAGTGGTAAATAAAATTGCCCTGTTACAGCAACCGAATTATCCACTTACTCGCTTATCCATATAGCGCCATCTAAAGTTCACGGCAGGACTATTTTACTGTCTTGTTACCGGCCATGTGATCCTACGAGCTGGTATAGAAAAGGAAGTGCAAGTACTAGTAACACGTACTGGTTTCGTTGTAGTTATTATTATTACTTTTACTTTTCTTACTTTTCTGCAAACTTTGGTACTAGCTTACTAGTCCCTCAATTTGACTACGGTTGGCAACGGAGATTGGTATTGCGCATTATTTGATTTCCAACTGTGAGAACGAGATAGATATCGTACTTAAACGTGATATCGTACTCGAAAAGGTTCATTTAATTTTACTTTGAATATTTCGTGACTTGGTTCGACTTACGGCCATTTCACACTAATAGGATATGGTCAATCCAAATCAATCTTAAAATGATCTGATTGAGAGATCAGATTCTGGTGCATTGAAGCAAAAAGCTCCGAATTCAGGCAGTGTGAAAGGTGACGAACAAGGCTATTTCTCATGGATGCGGCTTTCTCGAATCTTCGTTAGTCAGGTTCTATTGTATTCAGATCGATTCGGATTCATAAGGATTCTGCTCGTGTGAAACGGCCTAGCGCCTTTGCCTTAGCAATAAAAACTACTTACCAGCTCGTAAACTACATAAAAGAAATATAAAAGTAAAGTGAGAAATTGTAACTTTTTTATGTACCCAGGAACATGTGATAAAAGCTAGTAATGACGTGACCTTAAACTAATCTCTTCTACCGGGTAGAAACGTACATTCGGCATCTGAAAGGCCTACGAGACGGGAGAAAACGTCCATTAATGGATTCATCACTTGATGGGTTCGAGCGACATAGTAGTAAACTTTAGCAACTTCACCATTTTTTGTCGCCATTCAAAAGAAATGCTCATTCAAGCATTTATCCTGTGGTTATATTGCTAACGAGGCGGTAAGATGCCGGATCGATCAGTTTAATAATTTTTTTACATGATAGTCACGTGACTACTGGTCGAGATGTTGGTCACTCTTTTTGAAGCTCCTCTCAACAGTAATGCTTAGTTAACTTATATTTCACATATATGATAAACTATCTCTTTGAGAAAGTACATTTACTTTATATTGATCTCGTACCTTCATTTACACTTTAGACAATGGTTGCCGAACTTAACAGTAAATACAAGGAAATGGTACTCGACATTTGTGCAGAAACTATCAATGAAATACAGATGGAAAGTCTGATTCACTCGTTTCCTGGAAAGACACCCGAACAGATGGTTCAGTTGGTTAAGGTAAGCAAAACTTTCAGAAATATCGTTTATGTTTTTTATTGTAAGAATGCTTGCTTTAAATTCATTTCACTATTGCAAATGCTGGAATTCTTTTAACGTGCCAGTTTGGTTTGTATTTGGTGACCTGACAAGACCTGACAAATGGTGCTATTTAACGTACCGTACTCAGGGGTGTTAAATAACTAATAAACTGGTCGAACTCGTATTTGTTATTTTGAAGGGTATTTTGATCTGCTGAATGTTTTTATATCTGCATTAAAATTAGTCGACACATTTCATTCTTTTAAAAAATATTTTGCAAGATTTATAGTTAGTTTTATTTCTTAAAGTAAAATGCTTTTATTTTCTTTCTATTTATTTTTTATTTCCTTTTCAAGTTCTCAAGTAATAACTTCACACATGTCAACTACTACATACGCATTAAATATTTGAAAATATTTAGTTTATGAATTTTTTCTGATAATCGTTACATCTTTGAACTCGTATATCCAAATTCCTGATATAAGATATTATAGTTTAGCATTCCCTTATAGTTTAATCTCGACTACTACGTTCTTATATGTTATACGTTGTAGTGCTTGAGGGAAGAAATGTTTTATGCCTTTAAAAACAGTGTACTTCAAAACTTCCTGTACAAACTTCAAGGAAAGGTAAAAAATACAAAAATGAATCGTATTCACAAAGATTTATGAGACCTCCCTTCTAACTGTAACCGAAGGGTTGCAGTGGGATGAAGGGGGAAAAGATTTCTGGAAGGAGACTTCCTGTTTGTGCTCGAGGCAAGATGGACGTGTTGTCCCCTGTTCTGTCATGTTATGCGTTTTATTTCATGTAAATACTTACTGTGCTTGTAAGATAATTGCACTGCCCTCGTCTTCTTTTAAAATGAACTGGTTTGTCCTCAAAAAGCTCTCTTTTTTTATCTGCCACCATACATCATAACGAACTGTTTACATACGTCCTGTCTTCCATTTGTGCACCTTGGTGTAATATCTAATACAATCTGTCCACAAGCATCATCTGGATTTGCAAAAATTGGTTGGCTGTTCGACACTATCAACACTGTCAGATGAGCATTCTGTACGCACAATACGTACTCAATGTTGATAATTGTAACATTGAGCAACCACTGTGTTGTTTACATACTTCCAGTCTTCCATTTGTGCATTTAGTGTACTCTCTATTACAATAAGTGGGTTTGTAGATAAACATCCCCGATTTAGTTTGTGTTTTGTACGTTTTCCTCGAAGTTTGCACATGGAGTTATGGAACACCTTGGGAAAACTTCGAAATGGATTTAGAGTGATGTTATACATGTAAATTTCAATCCACAGGAGAAGATCCTGAGACCTTGCCTTTTGTCCTATCCTGAATTTCTGCGGAGGAACACGCAGGAAGTAATCCGCAATTTGACCACGACTGACCCCAGTTACTTCTTGTCACTAGTGGAACTTCTTCAGTCAACGACATGTTCCATCTTAGATTACAAGAAAGTTGACATGATGTTCAAGGTACGTAAAAAAAATGACACGATAAGCGAATGAACACCGCTATCTTCTAATATTTTGAATCATAAGAATTTCATTTTATATGTATATTGCATTGATATTTTTTTATTAATTTTATTCAAATGTTAAAATTGTTTTTGAGTGGTGCAACATATCATGTTAACAGAATCGCATGTTTAATGGTTGAGATACACTGTTTTGCGTATGTATCTATCTGATATGTTCTGTAATTATTGAACATTTTCAAACTATAGTTTCTTATCTCCTTTGCTTATATTTGTATAAACGTTTCAACCTAAGAATGCAAATAAGTACAAATACAAATTTTTGAGATAATACACTGCTCAAAAATATTAGGGGAGTGTATGAAAATAAATAATATATGAAGAAAATATGAAATTATGCAAATAATTCTACTTAAAACTAACAAAAACCAAAACACACATAGTCTAAAGTGTAGCAGAAAACAGAAGAAGAAAACTTCATATGCACATTAACGTTCAGGATGTCAAATACCCTACAATGGATATAAGTGCGGAAATAGCGATTTCACCGAAGCTTCTTTTTTTCACTGTTTCATTCGTAAAACGCAATTGTTCAATTTTTTTTTTTTGAAAAAAGGTGATTTGAAAATGTTACAACAACGTGATTGACCGGAATCCATGACTTGGCGAATTATCAGGAGACTAGAATCCGGACAAACACAAGGGAGTGTAGCGAAATCTGTTGGAGTGGCAAGGAGTGTCATTTCAAGGCTGTGGAATCGATTGCAAGAACAGGGAATGTTAGACGTCGGCCAGGGCAGGGTTGCCCACGTGCTAACACAGTAACTGATGACCGGTACTAATGTTAACAGCTCGTCAAAACTGAAGACGCAGTGCTACTCAGCTGTTAAGACAGTGGACGGAGGGTGTCAAGCCAAACAGTCCGAAATAGGTTTCATCAGGGTGTCTTCTATGCATGTAGGCCAATGGTGTGTATTCCTTTGACCTCAAGACACCATGTGGTCAGAAGAAGTTAGGCAGGAGAACATCAATATTGGTCGCAACGTGATTGGGGTCAGGTGCTGGTCAGGTGTCAGGTTTGGAGTGTGACACACTACGTGATCTGGTATAGAGAGAAAGGGGAATTTGAACTAACCCTACGTTCGTACGAGAAAGATCACAGTACAGACGAGGTGGAATGATGTTATGGGGCGGAATCAGCATAGATGCACGTATGGACCTGCATCTTATTCGGAATGGCACTTTGACTGGCCAAAGGTATGCAGAAAAGACAGTGAGACCTCATGTCGTACCTTACGCTGTAATCATTTGCGATTCCTTTCTTTTAATGCATTATAATGCCAAACCTCATGCAGTTCAAGCTATGGAGAACATGCTTAAAACGGATACAATATAACTTATAGAGTGGCCAGCATGCTCTCCTGACTTAAATCCGATCGGAAACGTCTGGGACACTCTAGGACGACGCATTGTAGCGAGACCAATGCATCCGTTGACTGTCCGGGACTTAGAGATTGCACTTCTTGAAGAGTGGGACAGAATTCTCCAAAGTCTTATCGATAACCTTATCACATCGATGGGAAAGTAGCAGTCTTAGTAGTTCGAGGGAACCACACACCATATTAAAAACCCTTTACCACCTTCAAACAACACTCATTTTGTCATTTATAGGTATTCAAATTAGAAGCGTCTCTTCGTGTTCTTGACATCATTTCATAAAATTAAAATTCCCATACATGATAATTTGGTCTCTCGTGTTTGGTACCAAGCTTTAATATAGATGTTAGATGTATTTCCCATTTTATGCCCATGAATGACTGTCTTGTATGGTTTTCTTCACATTTTTGCTTGCTCCTATAGTTTTTTTAGCAGTGCAGAATACAAGTATTATACCTAAATAGATTTTATACAACTAAAATCAAGATAACTAGTATGTTCAAAGTTTTGGACTGTACTTAATATTTTTCATCTCCCACCCCAAAATTTTTTAAGTAGATATTTAATAATAGTACTATTATTTAAAAACTAAACCAAAAATTTAGGAATAATTACCTTATTGTGATAGAAAAATTAGCCTACGTCTTTCAAAAATGTCCGTAAAGTGACAAACCAAGTAAACCTTATTGTAAGTGTTAATTGATCAGATGTTGATAGACATGATATCCAGCTGAAACCACTTGGAAATTTTTTAAGTAGATATTTAATAATAGTACTTTTATCTAAAAACTAAACCAAAAATTTAGGAATAATTACCTTATTGTGATAGAAAAATTAGCCTACGTCTTTCAAAAATGTCCGTAAAGTGACAAACCAAGTAAACCTTATTGTAAGTGTTAATTGGTCAGATGTTGATAGACATGATATCCAGCTGAAACCACTTGGAAAATTTTTAAGTAGATATTTAATAATAGTACTTTTATTTAAAAACTAAACCAAAAATTTAGGAATAATTACTTTATTGTGATAGAAAAATTAGCCTACGTCTTTCAAAAATGTCGGTAAAGTGACAAACCAAGTAAACCTTATTGTAAGTGTTAATTGGTCAGATGTTGATAGACTTGATATCCAGCTGAAACCACTTGGATGTTAAAATAAAGTATTTATTATATTAATAACTAGCAAAATACCCGACCTTACTCGGTTTGAATTGGTTTACTCTAGATTAAAGAGATAATCAAAATATATGATGACTTATGTTTTTTGTAGAATAAAATTTATTTTAACATCTTTCGCCATCTTTATATTTTCTACAACTTACTTTGGACACAAATCCTACACATGCATATCCATTCATGTAATACATTTCACATACATCGCACAATTGCTGTATGACAAAGCTACAAAATGATGAAAGGTGATACTAAGGTTACTACTATAAAAGACGATTTAAAGGAAGATTTGGAATTCCCTTTCTTAAGTTCTTTTCATGTTCAACTCAATTAATTAAAATTACGATTTACGGCGAGTGATCTCGCACTCATAGTCAACAAAACAATATTTTTTTACTTGTGGCACTCTTGCCTCCAGTATGCGACATAATGAAATTTTGCAATCTTCTCCTGTCATTATTACAACGAATTTTTTAATGTTGGAAAAAGTTCCAGTTTGGATTAATAAACATTATTATTCTTTCAATAACGGCATTATTCTTTCAATAACGGCATTATTCTTTAAATAACGGCATTATTCTTTAAATAACGGCATTATTCTTTAAATAACGGCATTATTCTTTAAATAACGGCATTATTCTTTAAATAACGGCATTATTCTTTAAATAACGGCATTATTCTTTAAATAACGGCATTATTCTTTAAATAACGGCATTATTCTTTCAATAATGGCATAACTACACTTAAAATTTACTCAACATCTGTACTGACTTACCTAACATTTTTAAGTCTAATACTTTGTGGTGCTATTGCGTGTGATGAGAAGGAAAACACATTTATCAAAATAATAAATATTTAAAACAGGAAACAGCAAAGTAAAACAAAATAAAAGATGTCGCAAAAAATTGTTCTAAAGATATTAATTTGTGATTCAATTTTATCTCTTGATCTCGCACAGTTGCCACAACTTACAACTAAAAGTGTACAAAATTTAGAAATGTGAAATTAATTCAGAGCGAAAGAACCAGAAAAAATATCACTGCTCGCACGATCTTGTTTATTCTCGTTTCATTGAAAAATATCGTCTGTCCCAAATATTCGGAAATCGTTTTCATTGCGCAAAGAATAAAAATAATACTCGAAATAAATGAAGTATCAGAGATGAAATTCCATAAAATAATAATAATTTTTTGAAGCATAATTACTTTTTCAGCAGTACTGGTAAAGCAATCGAAGTAATCGTAATATTCAATAGACATTCCAATTTTTCCAAAACTACCAAATTATGGTTGATTTAAGTATACTTACTCAGGTGTTTTAGCATGAAACTCAACTAAATATAACAATAAAGAAATATTTAATATTGCATTCACTAAACTAATAGATAATGTATAAAATAAAATACAATGCAATCAAATATCTGGATTACAATTCATGTGATGTTTACACAAACACACAAACACAAAATCGAACATAGAACAGAAAGACGGACAGACAGACTTTCGCAACCAATGCCACTCACTAAATGAAGATAAGTACTCACTGTATGCAAATTTTCATGAAAATATCTTAAACCACGTGGACGTGTATAGGGCACAACATACAGACAGACAGACAGACAGACAGACAGACAGACACCAAACGAGAAAAAGGCGGATTCGGCATCAGAAGGGTCCAAAACGGATAGAAAACTTGAAATGGGTCGAAAATATTGAATGTACAAACAAACACTCCATTCTTATTTATATAGATGAATTATTTTGTGGTATACTAATATTATATATAATTTTATAGAATATTAATATTTATTTTAAACATAAATATTTCAATGGATGTAATTAATATTAACGTAAGTCAGTCATCAGTTTTTTTAATGGGTGTATTTCCTTTTAGAGTCCGGGTACAGATCTTGCTATCCGGGACATGTGGAGGGTGTGGGGACATGAGCAAATATCTCGTAAAGTTTTCCCCGTTACCATGGCAGCAGCAACGCCTATTTCCAAGCTTGGTCCTCTGTACGGTCACTTACCCAGGGTCACAGACACTGGACCCGAGGCAGTGGTCAGCGTGGGCACACTGTCGCACGTGCCAGTCAAAGAAGGACTCCAAAGTGTCATCAAGTGTCTGAAATCACAAGATATTTCTCAAATCAGTAAGTTACTTAGCATTTTGATGTGGGTGCGGATGAATCTGCAGTGCAAAAAGCATATTATAAAAAATAAGTTTTAATTGGATTCAGTGTATTTTAGTCATACTAAAATATCTCATAATTAAAGGAGGATTATTGAAACAAGGCATCTTCTACAACTATATTCCTTGCATATGAAAGAGTAAGGTAACAAGTGCACAGTCAATATTAAATACTGCCAGGTTATTTGTCATGAGCACGATACTTCAATAGGAATGTTCATTAACTAACGAAATTAAAAAGTTACTGAAATTTTAAAGGTGATATCGATAAATACGTCCCGATCTCTCTTATTCTGTCATAACATATCGCACCCCGGCAAGAAAAGTGACACAACTCAAAAAGTAAAAATTTTGAAGCTATGTCATTAAAAAATACTATGAGGTGCCCCAGCATGTTATATTACTATTCTATAGAATATAATAGAAGTTACCACCATAAATACTTACCTGAAAATTAAAAGAAGCTTATACGATTTTAATATAAGTGTTATAGTATCCTTTAACCCTTTAACCCTTGCATGATTTTTTCTTTATTGGTGAAATAATTCATGTTCAAAATTAAAGGAAAAATGGTTAACAAAATCTTAGTATATATTTATAGTATAAATTTAGCAAAAAACAATAGGATGGTATCATGTGGTATTTTTTAAATTAAACGCAAACTTTTTCAGAAATTGCTCTAAAAATAACATAAACACATGTTACAAACCTTTCTTCCACTCATTTTCACTTTTTAGCAATAGAAACTCAAATATAATAAAACAAAATTATAAACGAAATCATACGTTTATTGCAACTACAACAAACAGCGAAATGACAACTTCAAGCTCGTTTTACTGATAATGACACTTGCTTATTTTTGACAGCTATGTTTTTTTTATGCAATGGACATTAAAAAGGTATCCAGACACGATCAACTTAAAGTGAACTTGTTCTTTTATATAATTTTTGGGCATTCAATGTTATGATGGAAATTTTCACCATTATGCAAAGAAGGGTTAAGTTGATGTTCCTCAAATAATGCAATTTTGAGTTGTGTCACTTTTCTTGCCGGGTTGCGATATGTTTTAAAGTAAGATTTTCTGATTCTCCAACAAAAGTCCTACGATTTTACTGTTTTGAATCGATATAATTTTATTAAGATACATTAAAGAAATGCAACATGACAAAGAAGTTAGATGTTTTGGGACCAACAAAGTATCACTACAAAACAGTTTGTGTTTGCACGATCATATTAGTACTGTTTTTCTCTCACTCAAAAATTGATTTTGACTGTTGGTATTTCATTAGTTATAATAGTCATAATAGGGCCTGTAAGGCAATGATGTTACAGCTCAGACAGGTTTAAAGTGCCTCATCGTTCACAAGAAAATAGGCAAACCACACACTTATACACCGACCTTCTAACGAAATAGACGGAGGATGTGGGGATGTGTGTGCGGCTTCATGTTATTTCTTCCGATCGCTCGGTTTGAAAATCTTCGTATGAAGGTCACGTAGTGTTGGACAAAAGCACAAATTTTAATGCAATACTAAATGGCAACCATGATGGAAAAAAAAATTGTGCTTCAGTAGGCAATTGGCCCAGGTCTATATGACCCATATAACCTATATTTTTGAGATTTTAATACATTGCCACCGTCCTTATATTAAAAGAACTTGAAGATTACTTCATTGGGGAGTCGATGTTTGCAACATAACATTCAAAAAGCACTTGTGAACTCATTTTCCCTTAATGTACTTGAAACGTATCCGTATGTGCAAGGGCATTTTTGCCTATTTAATGTCGCAGAATTGCTGTTGAACCAATGTGAGGCTTGCCTAAGAACTCACTACACTTAAAACAGTTTCCGTCTTAAATTTTATATTTTTAAACAACTTTCTTACAAAACATTCATAAATGTTTAGTTTAATCTCTTTTCTCAGCGTTTATCTAACACAATAAGTGGCAAAATAACTGTTCTTTTACTCTTCATTGCTCGTTACATAAAGAATACAGGTATAAGCTGGAGATATACTTGCAGGAAACGAAATTACAGAAACAGGGATGCACTCTTTATTTATACGGATGATTGATTTAATATAGAGTTAGAGCCCCTTCCCTCTTAGAATCCAGTGCAATCCGAATCAATCTGAATCCAGAAGAAACTGATGGAAGTAGATTCGTGTGCGTTGAAGCGGACCAATCCGGATTCAGGCCACGTGAATGGTTTTAAGATGAACAAGCTATTTCTTAAGAGAGCGACTTTCCCGAATCGCAACCTGTCGGTTTCTACTGGATTCCAATGGTGTGAGGAAGCCTTTAACTCTTGAGTTCATATTCCTTTGTGTGATGACTATTATTGTGTTGGTGTGAAAGGAGTCTTAAACGTTTAAGTCTCCATTCCCTTGCGAGATGATATGGAACACACTGATGAAAGCATTCAAAATTAGTCACCTCATGAGCTTCACGAAGGGCGGACAGTAAGTAATCTTGCCTACTCTGAGGTGGCCAGATTTGGCTCTTGTGTTCCAGGTAAATCTCAACCTACCTACCTGAGTACGGATGTGAAGAATTCACAGCTTACATTAAAGCGAGGGTAGATGGAAGATGAAAGTGCAAAGGTACAGATTAATTCATTATGTTACATTGCTGTTCGGCCTCAAAAACTCCATGTATGAATTTTATGTTTTAAGAGTTATCTAAATAAAACATTAATTGTAGGTACTGTCATAGATGATATAAATGACTATATAATGAATTATTATTAAATAATTTCAGAACTGAAGGGCTCAGATCATGACTCTAAATTCCACTCCTGCAATTGTAGTGTGTGTAAAATTCAACCCCAAGCCAGGAGGAATTCGAGACTAAGAATGTATGGAGATTTCACCAAACAATCCGTCAGTGAGTGTGACTAAAACCTTTTCATTCTAATATTCCAAAACACTTGTGATATATGCATACTTGTAACTGTTTATTTGTAATATGATAGCAAACTGGCTTTTCAGCAAGTGATGTGAAAGACAGTTGCCCTTTGTCTGCCAAGACGTACTTCTTGGGCAATGTCTGAATTCCATAGATGCTACCACGCATTGATAGATTGCCGAATGCGTGAGAATATGAGAGCTAAATTGATCACGGTGTATTTCCATATGTGTGGTCATACAATGGATGATTATGACAGTGTACTGTCTGATGTTATCTTTATCAGTGGAGTATGAGTTACCTTGTAAGAGTGAAGGCTGAGTGGCGATGAAGAGAGAATCGTGATAGGAATAGAAGTAGTGTCTGTTATCACAGGATTTCATATAGCTGCTGGTAGTAATTGACAACTAAGCTGTTCAACGTGGAAGAAGTGCGAGCTGATTGGGGCAAATGCATCTGGTACTACGCAGACGTGTAATACAGCCATCCGACTTGTTTTGTTTATGAGCGTACGTGTTTGTACTCAAATCCACCGGCTACCAATTTATCAAACCATGCAAAAGACTGCAGTTTTTCCTACCAGAAAGAACTTCTTCGTGGCGACAGGTTAAACTGCTATATGAGGCCATCAAAACATATTGCCTAACTCACAAAATCCCGAAAATTTTATTATTTTCTTTTCTCATGACCTTTTACTTTTATTTGAAATACGCTGGTTCAAGTCTTCTAAAATTACATTAATTAAAATTATTATTATTGATCCCTGATAAATTTATTTTCAGAATCTCAAATCATACTGTGGATAAATAAAAATATATAAAAAAGGAGGGCAAGATAATCGCATTTTTCACCATTAAGTTTGCTGGTGGAAACTCTTGGAAGCAGAAGCAATTATGGTTGATGGAGCACATGGCCCCGTAGGGGGCCTTAATCTCCAGTAATGATAGTGAGGGGCATGATTATACAAATACAAATACAAATACAAATATTGACGACCAGCTACAGGCTCAAGCCCAACAAGGCTGGTCCTTTGTTTATGAATTCCCCAATTCCCACTGACTATCCAATTGTGTCTTAAATTCGTACACTCCCTTTGAATTAACTATATTTTCTGGCAACGCGTTCCAACTGTCTATTATTATAGATGCTTTCAGGTTAAATTGAAAAATCCGGACAGATTTTGAAGTTTACGTGGTCGCTGAAGCTTTTGGGAGCACTTGAATTAAGTTACATCAGAAGCCCCTCCGACGTGGTCCTACCTTGGTGGAAATGTCCACTCAAGTGCCCCTCACTCGTGATGAGGTGGCCACTCTTGCTATGATAGACTCCTTATATACTACTGAATTGAAAGTTAATTTTTGTAGTGGTGACTAAGTTCACCCCAACTTCTGTCTGATTATTTTTATACAAACATTTCATAATCTAAACACAAAAAAAACTATGAGAATGAAATCGAGATTATTTTTGAAACCCGCAATTAATTATTTTAAAATTATTATCTTCCAGCAACTACTCCAGAATGTTCAGCCTTCCACTTCCCTCTGCAGAAAAAGCAGACACTCTCGCCTTCCGATGACTTTTGTAGCAGATCCACGGTCTCCTCCTTCCGTCTCCAATCCACGGTATCCTCCTTCTCATATCACCACCGCCATCACCATCACAGCTCCTTCCTCTCATCACATCCAGATGGCGCCACGAGATCCCAACACACGGACTATCTTCCGCCGTATGAGTTGTCCAATTCCGAGTCGCTGCAAAACAGGACTGGTTATGGAGCAACATCGTCTTCGGGCCATGTTGTCCAACCCGTACCTCACTACCTGCCTATAAACTTGAAGGCTTTCTCGCAAAGGATGCTGTATGGCTACCCCATGCTGAATAAGCCTCAGTACCCACTGACGATTCCCTCCAGACCTAGTCATTAGAATGGTGTACTCCAGAAGTGTAAAAATGATGGACATGATGTTCACTAGATTGGTGGAGATTGATACGAAAAATCCTTTTTATAAAATTTCAGAATTACTTGTGATGGTAAACCTGCGATTCCCGTTCGTTCACTGCCAGCATTGGTAATCACGCGAAGCAAATGGGCAATTCCTTATCTTTGTAGGACAAAAACGGCAAATCGTTTGCCAATTAGCTTGCCACCAGTTTTTAAAAATTGGATTTTAAGTTTATTTCTTACATACAGGCTGTAACACAAATAGTGCACTCGTAATGTATTAACAAGATCTAGATAAGGAATGACGAAACTTTTCCAGATTGATTGCCATTTAGTTTTAAGAGATTACCTCTTAAGTTTATTTCAGACGCAGACTAACACCAACTGAATTCAATCGGAAAGTGTCAACAAGCTTTAGGTCTGGGATGTCAAACTTTTCCAATTTATGTGCTATTTAGTTTTGAGATTATGCGTAAAGTTTATTTCAGACACTTGAGTTAGGCTTTAACATCAACAAAGTTCAGTCGCAAAGTACCAACAGGCTTTCAATAACCTAGGTCAGAAATGGCAAACCTTTTCCAATCAGTGTACCACCGGGTTAAGTTATATCTAAAGTTTATTTCTAACACACTGGAGGCTGTAACACCAACAGCGCACTCGTAACGTGTAAACATGCTCTAGGTCAGGGATGGCGAATCTTTTCCACTTTGTGTACCATTTATTTTGAAGAGATAAAGCTTAAAGTTTATTTCAGACACATGATAGGCTGTAACACCATCTGAGTGCAATCGCAACATGACAAGCTTTTAATGGGATGGATTAATGGGTCAGGGATGGCGAATCTTTTACAACTATACCACCAGATTTAAATTACGGCTAAAGTTTATTTCTTACATATGCAGGCTGTAACACGAACTGAGTACACTCGCTATCAGCCAATTAGCTTTAAATGTTCAAGGTCTCAGATGTCTAGCCTTTTCCAATTATTGTGCCGTTTAGAGTTTCCATTACTGCTCTCAAGTGTCACCTCTTGTGTATACTTTTTTTTAATTAACTAAATTACCATTTCGTCTTGAGTTGTTTTTGTCAATACCATAACAATGACATTAACATAATACGTAAGTGATTTATAAGACACTAAGATAATGTTAGTCAAGGTGTGATCCAACCAAAATAGCGTCGTAGCAAGTTCCATCATGCCGAAATTTTCTGTGAGAAGCTGTTCAAGTGTGGCATTCTCTCTGTCTTCTAGGTACTTGGCATCAACAACACACACTCAATTTTCTTCAATCTAATGCCAAGTTTGAAAATTTTGTTCAACAACGTGGAGTATCTATCAACTCTATTTTCATATTGTCAATATGATAATGTCCCTAAAAAATTAAATTATGGTAACCAATTTTGCAACATTTTTGAGGCATTGTGATAAAGTGCAATATTTGTTCCAAGATCACACAGCAGGCACTTTGCGGAAACATTATTGTTTTCAAAACATAAATTTATATTATTTAATGTCAAAACTTAAATGAATTTTTAGTGTTGGTGTGCTATCCAAATTGTCTTCGGTCTGATTGCCGAGTGAGGAGCTCTCTGTTCGTGCACTCGTCTTGAAATGGTTCTTTGCAGTGGTTAAGAATCCACTTTAAATTGTAAGTTCCAGACTAATTAGATCTCGTGTTTCAAAAAATGATCCTAGGTTGACTAATCTAAACTAAACAAATTTCATTTATGTGCCATCCAGATACATGTGTGTCAAAAGAAGTTCGTTATCCCTGTTTTAGAACATCAACAACCTTACACTCATATTAGTTGGAGGAAGATCTTTACAGATATTAAGAATCCACTTTAAATTGTAAGTCCCAGACTAATTAGATCTCGTGTATCAAAAAATGATATTAGGTTGACTAATCTAAACTAACCACATTTCATTTATGTGCCTTCCAGATACATGTGTGTCAAAAGTTCGTTTTCCCTGTTTCAGAACATCAACAACCTTATACTCATATTAGTTGGAGGAAGATCTTTATAGAGGTTAAGAATCCACTTTAAATTGTATGTCCCAGACTAATTAGATCTCGTGTGTCAAAAAATAATCTTTGGTTGACTAATCTAAACCAACCAAATTTCATTTGCCATCCAGATACATGTGTATTAAAAGTTCGTTTTCCCTGTTTTGGAACATCAACAGCCTTATACTCATATTAGTTGGAGGAAGATCTGACTGTTTAAAAGGTATATGAATTGGACTCCCGAAGTTTATTTTCTTAATATCCTTTTCATACCTTGCGTCAAGAGTCCGTTCACCAATAGTGGAATGGAAAAGGAACTTCATTTCATTGTAAAATTAAATTTATGCATACAGTGGATAACAGCTGTAGGGATAATTTAAATAATCAATTTCACTCGTGTTTGTTGAAAATAGTTTCATTTACTGACTGAGAAATATTGGCCCATTCAGGTAAAACTTTATTTTAGTTCCAATTATTTTGCTACTGGTAAAAGTAAAACAATGAACTTAAATTAAGACATGTGACACCTGAAATTCAAACATTTCTAATACGAAAGGTATTTTAAGTAACACAGAGGACGCTGCTATTTTCACCTGCTCTACTCAACTCGTAGACGGCGTCACAATAACAGCAGCTGTCGCCAAAATACAGCCAATCGCAATATATTCGGCATTCCGAAATTCGGATGATTGTTTTCTTTTTCCGGTCGGAGTATCTCACGATGTCACAATGCAATACATGAAGATAATTTCAACTTGCACATGCTATGTAGCTTTAATTTGTTAATTTGAAAGGGACATTTTATGTTTCACGAGAGCGAAGAAGATTAGGCTTGAAATGTTTACTGGAAAATGTGTCAGCATATGACTTAAAAGATGCTTATGATGTCATGAAGAAGTAAAAGTTTCTGATAGAATCCACATTATTCAATTTTATTCCAAGAAGTATCACCGTTAGGTATTTTCATCTTGCTAAGCTGCCTATCGTATTGAACGAACCATAAGTGATTTTCGATTAAAAAGTACGCGATCTTAACAACATCTTGAATAGTATTCAGTTTTAAACATAGTAATTTGAATCTTTTTCATTTAATTACGAACTGATCAAAATTAATTCGTATGTTGGGGAAACTGAAATCTCTAGTAAGTTCGATACCCGAATCTTTAAAAGTGGAACCTTCACATTGTAAAAATTACAAGTATCTGTATGTATATTTTGTGAATATTGTCTTAGATTTATGAGAGAAAATACGTTTCTGGAAAATCTGCAGGCAGATTTAAAAGCAGTTTTTAATTCCACATAAATAATAACATTAATTTCCACATTCACGGCTTCCTATTTCTCTAACACAGGATGCAAAAACATTTGTTTAATGAACGTCTCACTTGTGAATTCCTTTTTACATGCTCATGTTAAGGAATTTCAACACGTCAGAAGGCACTTGTAATATAAGAAATTCTTGTAATAAATAAACTTTTGTTTTAATCCAGTCTCATTTTTATTTCCAATTTTATTCTTGTTCTTTTTGTCCCAAGTGCATAAGGATACTACCAATAACTATGATTGACTAAAACTTAGCCGCGCGAGCATTTAGTATTAGTTTTATACATATTCCATATAAATTAATTACATAAAATAATATTTTATCAATAGTTAATGAAATATATATTAAACTTTATATGCCCTGAAGCATTTAATGTATTTTGCAAGTAATATTTGGTTTTGCATGTAATATTTTTGGTAATTCCAAATATAAGTGTCGTAAGACAAAATGTTCTTTTCGCAGCTATTGAAATTCTCGACACTGAACACATTTTTAAAAGCAGAATTTATTTTAATACAAATGAAAAAAACTTAACAGTTAGAATATGTTTAAAAATAATTAATTTTTGTATTCGAACTGTTAAGTTTTTTTCATTTGTATTAAAATAAATTCTGCTTTTAAAAATGTGTTCAGTGTCGAGAATTTCAATAGCTGCGAAAAGAACATTTTGTCTTACAACACTTATATTTGGAATTATCAAATATTACATGCAAAAACAAATACTACATGAAAAATACATTAAACTACTTCAGGTATATAAAGTTGAATTTATATTTCATTAACTAATGATAAAATATTATTTTACATAATTTATTTACATAGAATATGTTTGAAATTAATTCTTTTTTGTATTCGATGTAAATACATTATGTAAAATAATATTTTATCATTAGTTAATGAAATATAAATTCAACTGTATATGCCTGAAGTAGTTTAATGTATTTTTCATGTAGTATTTGTTTTTGCATGTAATATTTGATAATTCCAAATATAAGTGTTGTAAGACAAAATGTTCTTTTCGCAGCTATTGAAATGCTCGACATTGAACTCTGAACACATTTTTAAAAGCAGAATTTATTTTAATACAAATGAAAAAAACTTAACAGTTCGAATACAAAAATGTATTAGTTAGAACGTATTCTATATAAATAAATTTTGTAAAATAATATTTTATCATTAGTTATTGAAATATAAATTCAACTTTATATGCCTGAAGTAGTTTAATGTATTTTGCATGTAATATTTGGTTTTGCATGTAGTATTTTTTTGATAATTCCAAATATAAGTGTTGTAAGACAAAATTTTCTTTTCGCAGCTTTTGAAATGCTCGACATTGAATTCTGAACACATTTTTAAAAGCAGAATTTATTTTAATACAAATGAAGAAAAAAAAACTTTACAGTTCGATGCAAAAATGCGAACTAATTAACAAACAATACATCAAACCACCAAATATCATTTGAAGTTAAGTGATTATTGATACTTAAATGTACTAAAATTTACATTTTCTCCAAACTAGCTTATCTTGGAATATGTTGGTTACTCAAATACTCACAAGACTTGGGTTGTGTCAGTGCAGTCATTCCAGGCGATGTCATTTTTAAATGTTTGCGAACTTTCTGCATTTTGAAGTCCGGTATCTAAAGAAATATCAAAAATATAAGTTTCATTTCTATTGTCATTTATAAACCGCAAAGAAAGACGAAACAAATGATACCTCAAACGTCGTGTTCACACAAAGGAGGCAGGTGATAGACTAAATTAATGTGAGCGCTAGTGCGCATTTAAGCGACAAATCTTTGATCCGATATTGCATCAGCCGATGACGTCAGCGTAAGATCAATGTGCATTTACAACATTCTTTGTTTAATGCTCTTTTGAACTCAATATCGTTAATTTATGTATCAATTATATTTTTCGAGTTATTAAAATTTGTCGCTCTTTCGCTTTTTTTTTTACACTCAAAAATGAAACGTGTTACCCTGGTTTCGAAAGGTAAGACGAATTCTACGTCAAAATAAATTTCATATTCGCAGTAATATTCTAAAAATACAGTATTTAAATTTCATATATGCAAAATTATGTCCCAAAATAGAACATACGCCTAGAATATTTCGTCATAAACAAAATAAAAACATTAAATAAAATTTTATTCCATAGGTTTTATTTGCCTGTATATCTTTTCTGTATGAAGAGAGAAAGGCATGGAATTAACAAGACCTGGTGTTGTTTTTCTAGAAATTTCTGCCCAATTTCTTTTGCAGAATTATTCTTAAAGTTACTTTATATGAAAATATTATAATATAGATAGATCCTCTTCTCACCAACAGAATCGGAGTCAATCTGAATCCACTAGAAACCCATTAACGAGAGGATCTTGAAATCTCTTACTATTTATCAACTGAAATGAAGTTCGTCAATGCTAGTAGGGGGATAATAGGCATCCTGGACCATGTGGATTGTGGATTATAGATTATGGTGAGAGAATTGTTGAATGCACTATCTTGTGGGTGGTGGAGGGGGTAGTAAATTTCTTGGAATTTACAATACCCACTTACTTTGTTTGCGTAATATGACAGGTAGCGCCATCTAGTGAGGGGATGAACAATTAAACGAACTTTAGTGAATAAATATATAATATAAAATTAAGGAAACTACGGTATTTTCTTAAATTAAAGACTAAATGACTGGTACCGCCACCTAGGGGTGTAAAAAGTAACAATTAGTTTTAAAAGATTTATTTTCTTGCTGATACTTTAGAATTAAATGGAGAATTATTTGAAAGAAAAATAATAATACGTGGATTCGAACCCAGCAAAAGGTAATCGCGGCCAACCGTTTTCTTACAAGCTCTTAAGCCGTTCGGCCACGACTACCTAAATGATCGTGTTATATTTAAAATAGTCTATCATTCTGTTAATGCGTATAGTACATACTACCAAAGATTGAAAAAGTCTAGAAGCTTCTGGAACGGGTGACTAAGAAATAGTAGTGCCTAATACATGAGTAATGTTGTACCCATAAGGCAGTAAGATAACAGAGTTAAACACTGACTAGACAAAAATACGTAGTATCAAAGATTGAAAAGTCTAGAAGTCTCTGGAACATGTGAGAATATGACAAAGGATAATATTTTTGCACGTGTAGGTTAAAGAGAAGGAACGGAATTATACAAGGAATCATCGATAAAAGTGACTCAAAAGAAAATTAAAGATTAGCTTAAACTACCGAAGTACACGTGTTGTGGTATCTGAAAATGTTAGGAACCAAACAAAAGAAGGTGATTATACTGTTTGATAACTAAGAGGCTTTTAAAAGCGTAGTTGAACTTGTTTCTTGGGTCTTTGAATAACTTTGCTTCTCTGGATTTTTGCCCTTCTACTGTTTTTAGATACATCATGGATTCTAGTGATATTAGACCTACAAAGAAAATGCGTACAGACAAAGAACAGTGTTTCCAGAAATACTGTAAAGATTCTTTATGCTATGAATATGGTAAATTGTTTACAGATTGTGATGGTTGGTCATATTTCCGTCGATTGGAAAACGAATTAACGTATTTAAAGAAAGAGGAAACTACTATAGAAATTTCCGGTAAAAAACATACTGTGCTTCGACAACTTGTAGCATACGGAGACGAATTTATAAGCTATACCTTTAGTGGATCTTGTATTGCAGCCAAGCCCTGGTCTCCTTTACTGTTGGAAATAAAGGGTGAAGTGGAACGAATAATTGATGCAAGATTTAATTTTGTGTTGGTGAACCGTTAAAAAGATGGTAAGGACTATATAGGTGCACATAAAGACAACGAGAAGGACTTGGATCTTAATGCATCCATAGCGTCTGTTTCATTTGGACAAAAAAGACAGTTTGTGTTTTCTAGAAAGAACTACAACTCTTTAAAAATTGTTCTGGAAAATGGAAGCTTACTTGTAATGATATATATATCAAACAAATTTTGGTTGCACAGCTTGCCCCGCGGAAATGCATTATGCCCTAGAATTAACTTAACGTTTCGAAAAATTATTGTATAAATTAGTGATAATCCCCATATGTACCCCCTGAACTGGAACACAGTGTAAATAGGGATGTACACTAAACGATATTTGGAAAACGTTACAATTAATATTTATGCCTTTGTGAATATTGTTTTTTATCATCTTATTGTTATTTTAAGGAAACTTTTATGCGTGTCTTACCACATACACTGTATTTTGAATTTTTTTTTAATTAAATACTAATTTTAAAAATTGTGTTTTTTACAATACAAGATCTGAGATGAAATTTTATTTGCTATAAATATTTATGTTTATAATTTAGATTCGTTCACTTAAACACTAATTATACATTAGATGCTATAGCACATATTTTATTGCATAATTTATTTTCAAATACTGTACACTTAAATAAAAGTACAATTTTTTTTTTTGAAAACTTTGCATGACTCATACTATGAACATGTTTTCTTGTAAAATTTTCTTTTAATTGAACAAGAGAGAAAACTCATCCATATTATTTTTTTATTTAAAAAAATCTGTCAGAAATGTAGTGATTTTATTGTTTAGATTTGCAAACTTTTTAAAATGAAATTTTCTTTGATTTATTGTAAAATGTTAAGATGCTTTTACACACAAAAATTAGATACTATTACACATATTTTAATAATGATTTTGAAAAAATATGATTGAAACATATAAATTAGCTATTATTACAAATTTTTAAATGCAGATTACAAAAAAAAATATTTTCGATTTACAATAAAGACATTTAGCAGTTTGATTTCTTAAATCGTGTTTTTATGTAAGAAAAAAAAATAAGAAGAAACCTGTAAAAGTAAAATATTTTTTACCTCTAGTTTGAAACTTTTCAAGACCCATACTATGAAGATGCTTACTTGTACATTTGAAGTAGTGAAAATGAATATTAATAAACTTTTAGTCTTTGAAGTTCTAAATTAAATGTTCTTTTTTCTAATGCTCTTGCCAACAATACATTTTACTAAATATATTAACTTCTTTTTATTTACTTCAAAACATTGTGTATTATATTATACACAGTTTAAATTGCGGAGCCAAATGCCAATTTTGCACAAGTATTTTACAAGATACTTTGTATAGGTCTTTATAATTTTAGATATACTACATTGCTACGTTATCGGTAAAACAGTTAATATAATTGTTGTAACATATCTTACAGGTCTTTTACATACATTTCTCTAACAGTATTAAAAATATCTGTTGTAATCAAATTCTCAAAAAAGTTATACTCTAATATTATGTCACAAAAGTTTAACAATTTATTGCTCTCTCTTACAAAATGAATAGCAAACTCTTTCCAGTTAACTACACATAAAGCAAGGGTGAAAAATTCGCAAAAGCGTTCGTCAACACTCATCTTCATACATGCAGGTACAGATTGATTGACAATTTCATTCTTACAGCCTAAGCAATCAAAATGAATAGTAATATTTTTTACCACAATTTCCTTTAGGCACTTGCAGAGAGAAGCTATAACTTCTCTCCAACAATCAGATTTATCAGTATCACTGCAGTAAAGTTTGTAACTTTCACCAGGAAAACCATTTTTAGATTTCCAGTTTCACATAGTATGGCAGCAAATACGTCAAATTTGATATTTTCAATATATCTGACACATTAGATAAGCATTCGCACAATTTAAAATACTGATCAGAAGTCAGAAACACACAATGGGGCGAGAACTGAAAAAATGGACTTGGTTTTACAACGTGTATTTCATAAAAAAGACCATTGTTTTCAGTTCTCACCCCATTGTGTGTTTATGACTTCTGATCAGTATTTTAAATTGTGCGAATGCTTATCTAATGTGTCAGATATATTGAAAATATCAAATTTGACGTATTTGCTGCCATACTATGTGAAACTGGAAATCTAAAAATGGTTTTCCTGGTGAAAGTTACAAACTTTACTGCAGTGATACTGATAAATCTGATTGTTTAGAGAAGTTATAGCTTCTCTCTGCAAGTGCCTAAAGGAAATTGTGGTAAAAAATATTACTATTCATTTTGATTGCTTAGGCTGTAAGAATGAAATTGTCAATCAATCTGTACCTGCATGTATGAAGATGAGTGTTGACGAACGCTTTTGCGAATTTTTCACCCTTGCTTTATGTGTAGTTAACTGGAAAGAGTTTGCTATTCATTTTGTAAGAGAGAGCAATAAATTGTTAAACTTTTGTGACATAATATTAGAGTATAACTTTTTTGAGAATTTGATTACAACAGATATTTTTAATACTGTTAGAGAAATGTATGTAAAAGACCTGTAAGATATGTTACAACAATTATATTAACTGTTTTACCGATAACGTAGCAATGTAGTATATCTAAAATTATAAAGACCTATACAAAGTATCTTGTAAAATACTTGTGCAAAATTGGCATTTGGCTCCGCAATTTAAACTGTGTATAATATAATACACAATGTTTTGAAGTAAATAAAAAGAAGTTAATATATTTAGTAAAATGTATTGTTGGCAAGAGCATTAGAAAAAAGAACATTTAATTTAGAACTTCAAAGACTAAAAGTTTATTAATATTCATTTTCACTACTTCAAATGTACAAGTAAGCATCTTCATAGTATGGGTCTTGAAAAGTTTCAAACTAGAGGTAAAAAATATTTTACTTTTACAGGTTTCTTCTTATTTTTTTTTCTTACATAAAAACACGATTTAAGAAATCAAACTGCTAAATGTCTTTATTGTAAATCGAAAATATTTTTTTTTTTGTAATCTGCATTTAAAAATTTGTAATAATAGCTAATTTATATGTTTCAATCATATTTTTTCAAAATCATTATTAAAATATGTGTAATAGTATCTAATTTTTGTGTGTAAAAGCATCTTAACATTTTACAATAAATCAAAGAAAATTTCATTTTAAAAAGTTTGCAAATCTAAACAATAAAATCACTACATTTCTGACAGATTTTTTTAAATAAAAAAATAATATGGATGAGTTTTCTCTCTTGTTCAATTAAAAGAAAATTTTACAAGAAAACATGTTCATAGTATGAGTCATGCAAAGTTTTCAAAAAAAAAAATTGTACTTTTATTTAAGTGTACAGTATTTGAAAATAAATTATGCAATAAAATATGTGCTATAGCATCTAATGTATAATTAGTGTTTAAGTGAACGAATCTAAATTATAAACATAAATATTTATAGCAAATAAAATTTCATCTCAGATCTTGTATTGTAAAAAACACAATTTTTAAAATTAGTATTTAATTAAAAAAAAATTCAAAATACAGTGTATGTGGTAAGACACGCATAAAAGTTTCCTTAAAATAACAATAAGATGATAAAAAACAATATTCACAAAGGCATAAATATTAATTGTAACGTTTTCCAAATATCGTTTAGTGTACATCCCTATTTACACTGTGTTCCAGTTCAGGGGGTACATATGGGGATTATCACTAATTTATACAATAATTTTTCGAAACGTTAAGTTAATTCTAGGGCATAATGCATTTCCGCGGGGCAAGCTGTGCAACCAAAATTTGTTTGATATATATATCATTACAAGTAAGCTTCCATTTTCCAGAACAATTTTTAAAGAGTTGTAGTTCTTTCTAGAAAACACAAACTGTCTTTTTTGTCCAAATGAAACAGACGCTATGGATGCATTAAGATCCAAGTCCTTCTCGTTGTCTTTATGTGCACCTATATAGTCCTTACCATCTTTTTAACGGTTCACCAACACAAAATTAAATCTTGCATCAATTATTCGTTCCACTTCACCCTTTATTTCCAACAGTAAAGGAGACCAGGGCTTGGCTGCAATACAAGATCCACTAAAGGTATAGCTTATAAATTCGTCTCCGTATGCTACAAGTTGTCGAAGCACAGTATGTTTTTTACCGGAAATTTCTATAGTAGTTTCCTCTTTCTTTAAATACGTTAATTCGTTTTCCAATCGACGGAAATATGACCAACCATCACAATCTGTAAACAATTTACCATATTCATAGCATAAAGAATCTTTACAGTATTTCTGGAAACACTGTTCTTTGTCTGTACGCATTTTCTTTGTAGGTCTAATATCACTAGAATCCATGATGTATCTAAAAACAGTAGAAGGGCAAAAATCCAGAGAAGCAAAGTTATTCAAAGACCCAAGAAACAAGTTCAACTACGCTTTTAAAAGCCTCTTAGTTATCAAACAGTATAATCACCTTCTTTTGTTTGGTTCCTAACATTTTCAGATACCACAACACGTGTACTTCGGTAGTTTAAGCTAATCTTTAATTTTCTTTTGAGTCACTTTTATCGATGATTCCTTGTATAATTCCGTTCCTTCTCTTTAACCTACACGTGCAAAAATATTATCCTTTGTCATATTCTCACATGTTCCAGAGACTTCTAGACTTTTCAATCTTTGATACTACGTATTTTTGTCTAGTCAGTGTTTAACTCTGTTATCTTACTGCCTTATGGGTACAACATTACTCATGTATTAGGCACTACTATTTCTTAGTCACCCGTTCCAGAAGCTTCTAGACTTTTTCAATCTTTGGTAGTATGTACTATACGCATTAACAGAATGATAGACTATTTTAAATATAACACGATCATTTAGGTAGTCGTGGCCGAACGGCTTAAGAGCTTGTAAGAAAACGGTTGGCCGCGATTACCTTTTGCTGGGTTCGAATCCACGTATTATTATTTTTCTTTCAAATAATTCTCCATTTAATTCTAAAGTATCAGCAAGAAAATAAATCTTTTAAAACTAATTGTTACTTTTTACACCCCTAGGTGGCGGTACCAGTCATTTAGTCTTTAATTTAAGAAAATACCGTAGTTTCCTTAATTTTATATTATATATTTATTCACTAAAGTTCGTTTAATTGTTCATCCCCTCACTAGATGGCGCTACCTGTCATATTACGCAAACAAAGTAAGTGGGTATTGTAAATTCCAAGAAATTTACTACCCCCTCCACCACCCACAAGATAGTGCATTCAACAATTCTCTCACCATAATCTATAATCCACAATCCACATGGTCCAGGATGCCTATTATCCCCCTACTAAAACAAGTCCATTTTTTCAGTTCTCGCCCCATTGTGTGTTTCTGACTTCTGATCAGTATTTTAAATTGTGCGAATGCTTATCTAATGTGTCAGATATATTGAAAATATCAAATTTGACGTATTTGCTGCCATACTATGTGAAACTGGAAATCTAAAAATGGTTTTCCTGGTGAAAGTTACAAACTTTACTGCAGTGATACTGATAAATCTGATTGTTGGAGAGAAGTTATAGCTTCTCTCTGCAAGTGCCTAAAGGAAATTGTGGTAAAAAATATTACTATTCATTTTGATTGCTTAGGCTGTAAGAATGAAATTGTCAATCAATCTGTACCTGCATGTATGAAGATGAGTGTTGACGAACGCTTTTGCGAATTTTTCACCCTTGCTTTATGTGTAGTTAACTGGAAAGAGTTTGCTATTCATTTTGTAAGAGAGAGCAATAAATTGTTAAACTTTTGTGACATAATATTAGAGTATAACTTTTTTGAGAATTTGATTACAACAGATATTTTTAATACTGTTAGAGAAATGTATGTAAAAGACCTGTAAGATATGTTACAACAATTATATTAACTGTTTTACCGATTTCTATGTTTTCAAAAAATACTTAATCTTCAATCATGTGTTGTCGAAAAAAATATTCTACACAACAATTATAGTATTTTTTTTTAATATTGTAAAAAAAAAAGTTAAGTATAACAAAACAAAGTAACAAAAAGTTTTACAGTAAAAAAAAAAAAAGTTTAACGGGAAAAGAAATTAAACAGTTAAAAAAAAGTAATACTAATAAAATAAAAAAAGTTAAGTAGTAACAAAACAAAGCAACAAAATTTTTTACAGGAAAAAAAAAAGTTTAACAGTAAAAGAAATTAAACAGTAAAAAAAAAAAATTAAGTAGTAAGTAACGAAACAAAGTAACAAAAAGTTTTACAGTAAAAAATAAAATAAAAAGTTAAGAAACAAAAGTTAAGCAGCAACAAAAAAAAAATTACGGTATTTAAAAAAAAAAAAAAAATTTAAAATGGGAGAGGCAAAAGCAAAATAAAGTTTATTAAGAAGAATAAAAAAAAGAAAAAGTTATGCAGTAAAAAATCAGTTAGAAAATAAAAAAGGAAAAAATCTCAAAATATGAATATTTATTTCCAGATTTCTTGCATTAACATAGTAATTTTACACACATCTTTCTTAAAGCAATTTGTAACTACTTTTTAAGGCATTTTAAAATTCATCTATCCAAAATAGGTTTAGCGTGTAATGAACAAACAACAAATAAGTAAAATAGTTATTATATTTAATATATTTAGAAGAGGTTTTAGTCTTTCCTACACAATTTTAACACGTGTTCGTGTCTCACTACATCCTCTTCTTGCCAATTTTCAAGCCCTTCGCCACACCAGTAACACCCTGACCCTGTCCAATACACCCGTATAAAACAATCCGTTTTCGGCCAGGTCCCAAATGTCAAAGTTTGTTCGTGGCCAATCTCTAAACGTAGTCAGGCGTTTATTGAGCATAGACATACTTGGAAATTTTGGCTTCAAATTTACATAATGATTATTCATTTTCCTAAAAACTATACTGCTCTGTTACTCTTAAGTGTAAAATTATAGGGCCTATTGAGTTAAATCCCTCATAAAGGTTATATTCGTCAATTTTTAAAAAATCTGATACTAGTCAAAGATACTAATTTCTGTTCAACAAAAGGCAAAGATTTGTGCCCATAAATAAATAATTCAATTTGCTGAAGTAAATTTAGAAAAATAAAACAGCATGATCAAAAGAAATCAGTATATTTTAAAGAAAAGTAAAAAACAAGTTCCTCGATTATAAATTATATTTGGTTACATACTTTTTTTCTTGCTCAAGTTGAGATACATCGAATTGAACTGTACTCAGCTCATCTACGTGATAGAGCAAAAAAAAAAAAGAAGAACAAATTACATGCACATTTAAGCATACCCCCCCTTTTAGTTAAAATCCTGTTTTACAACATAAAACTTTACTTGTCGCATTATCACAAGCACGTGTTTTCTTAGTACATTCTTCACTTACGAGTTCATTGTTACTCATAAAAGATAAAAGACTAAAATAAGATTAACTTTACTGATTAGTAAGTGTATAGTGTTATATAGATCAGTTCTTTGTGTCTCCAGTTTACAATTATTTATTCACAAACAGAGAACGCTTTTCAATAGCAATGTTTAACATTTGCGCAATTGTGGATTTTGATGGATTTCAGACTAAGGAAGGTTTCTTAGTACGTGAATACGGATACATCGCTATAAAATCGCAAGTAGCTTCAAGTATTCGTTTTAACCTATCGCCTTATAAGTATAAAGTTAGTGCCAAATATCGTAAAACTGTGCGATATGTTGAAAATTACGTGTGTGGACTTCCTTTCTGTCCCATAGCAGGGCAAAACGTGCATCCCTTAGAAAGTCTATACTCTAAACTTTTGGAATCATACAAGCAGACAAAGAGTGCCTCTCAGTACCTAGTTGCTTACAAAGGTGGTTGTGTTGAGAAACAACGCTTAGATGCCTTGTATATTCCGAACATCAACTTGGAACACTTTGGTCCAAAATTCCAAGTCCAAGGGTGTCCAAAATTCGATGCACTATGTGCTCTAAGCAGCAACAAAGAGATCCAAAAAGTATCACGCGGTAATCAAAAAAATAATTTGCATTGCCCTAAAGCTGAGGTGACGGCATTTAATAACTGGCTCATAGGAAATATATGTCTCTTAAAAAATACAGGCATATATAAAATAAGTTCTTTTGTTTTTATTATAATGCATTATTTTGTGTAAAATATATGAATACAGGTTATTTTTCAATTAAAAAGTGTTATATAGTTTACTTTGTTTCAGTATTTCTTTCAATTTGTTTTAGAATTATTTTTTAATATGTTTTAGAACAATTTCTTTCTTGCAGAGATTGTTTGAAGAACACATAGAAGTTATACTTAAACATTATTTCAACGATATTTGTTCATTTAAAAATTAATTAGTATTTAAAATTTTCTGTTGTTTTTTAATTTTACTCATGTGTGAAACTATCAGTGGTGTGAGTAAATCTTTAGAATTAACTATCAAGAAAGGGTAAAAAGAATTATTTTGTTTAGCAGCCTAGAAGTGTACACATTATTTTAAAAATCACGAAACCCACTTACTATCCATTTAACGTAGCAATGTAGTATATCTAAAATTATAAAGACCTATACAAAGTATCTTGTAAAATACTTGTGCAAAATTGGCATTTGGCTCCGCAATTTAAACTGTGTATAATATAATACACAATGTTTTGAAGTAAATAAAAAGAAGTTAATATATTTAGTAAAATGTATTGTTGGCAAGAGCATTAGAAAAAAGAACATTTAATTTAGAACTTCAAAGACTAAAAGTTTATTAATATTCATTTTCACTACTTCAAATGTACAAGTAAGCATCTTCATAGTATGGGTCTTGAAAAGTTTCAAACTAGAGGTAAAAAATATTTTACTTTTACAGGTTTCTTCTTTTTTTTTTTTCTTACATAAAAACACGATTTAAGAAATCAAACTGCTAAATGTCTTTATTGTAAATCGAAAATATTTTTTTTTGTAATCTGCATTTAAAAATTTGTAATAATAGCTAATTTATATGTTTCAATCATATTTTTTCAAAATCATTATTAAAATATGTGTAATAGTATCTAATTTTTGTGTGTAAAAGCATCTTAACATTTTACAATAAATCAAAGAAAATTTCATTTTAAAAAGTTTGCAAATCTAAACAATAAAATCACTACATTTCTGACAGATTTTTTTAAATAAAAAAATAATATGGATGAGTTTTCTCTCTTGTTCAATTAAAAGAAAATTTTACAAGAAAACATGTTCATAGTATGAGTCATGCAAAGTTTTCAAAAAAAAAATTGTACTTTTATTTAAGTGTACAGTATTTGAAAATAAATTATGCAATAAAATATGTGCTATAGCATCTAATGTATAATTAGTGTTTAAGTGAACGAATCTAAATTATAAACATAAATATTTATAGCAAATAAAATTTCATCTCAGATCTTGTATTGTAAAAAACACAATTTTTAAAATTAGTATTTAATTAAAAAAAAATTCAAAATACAGTGTATGTGGTAAGACACGCATAAAAGTTTCCTTAAAATAACAATAAGATGATAAAAAACAATATTCACAAAGGCATAAATATTAATTGTAACGTTTTCCAAATATCGTTTAGTGTACATCCCTATTTACACTGTGTTCCAGTTCAGGGGGTACATATGGGGATTATCACTAATTTATACAATAATTTTTCGAAACGTTAAGTTAATTCTAGGGCATAATGCATTTCCGCGGGGCAAGCTGTGCAACCAAAATTTGTTTGATATATATATCATTACAAGTAAGCTTCCATTTTCCAGAACAATTTTTAAAGAGTTGTAGTTCTTTCTAGAAAACACAAACTGTCTTTTTTGTCCAAATGAAACAGACGCTATGGATGCATTAAGATCCAAGTCCTTCTCGTTGTCTTTATGTGCACCTATATAGTCCTTACCATCTTTTTAACGGTTCACCAACACAAAATTAAATCTTGCATCAATTATTCGTTCCACTTCACCCTTTATTTCCAACAGTAAAGGAGACCAGGGCTTGGCTGCAATACAAGATCCACTAAAGGTATAGCTTATAAATTCGTCTCCGTATGCTACAAGTTGTCGAAGCACAGTATGTTTTTTACCGGAAATTTCTATAGTAGTTTCCTCTTTCTTTAAATACGTTAATTCGTTTTCCAATCGACGGAAATATGACCAACCATCACAATCTGTAAACAATTTACCATATTCATAGCATAAAGAATCTTTACAGTATTTCTGGAAACACTGTTCTTTGTCTGTACGCATTTTCTTTGTAGGTCTAATATCACTAGAATCCATGATGTATCTAAAAACAGTAGAAGGGCAAAAATCCAGAGAAGCAAAGTTATTCAAAGACCCAAGAAACAAGTTCAACTACGCTTTTAAAAGCCTCTTAGTTATCAAACAGTATAATCACCTTCTTTTGTTTGGTTCCTAACATTTTCAGATACCACAACACGTGTACTTCGGTAGTTTAAGCTAATCTTTAATTTTCTTTTGAGTCACTTTTATCGATGATTCCTTGTATAATTCCGTTCCTTCTCTTTAACCTACACGTGCAAAAATATTATCCTTTGTCATATTCTCACATGTTCCAGAGACTTCTAGACTTTTCAATCTTTGATACTACGTATTTTTGTCTAGTCAGTGTTTAACTCTGTTATCTTACTGCCTTATGGGTACAACATTACTCATGTATTAGGCACTACTATTTCTTAGTCACCCGTTCCAGAAGCTTCTAGACTTTTTCAATCTTTGGTAGTATGTACTATACGCATTAACAGAATGATAGACTATTTTAAATATAACACGATCATTTAGGTAGTCGTGGCCGAACGGCTTAAGAGCTTGTAAGAAAACGGTTGGCCGCGATTACCTTTTGCTGGGTTCGAATCCACGTATTATTATTTTTCTTTCAAATAATTCTCCATTTAATTCTAAAGTATCAGCAAGAAAATAAATCTTTTAAAACTAATTGTTACTTTTTACACCCCTAGGTGGCGGTACCAGTCATTTAGTCTTTAATTTAAGAAAATACCGTAGTTTCCTTAATTTTATATTATATATTTATTCACTAAAGTTCGTTTAATTGTTCATCCCCTCACTAGATGGCGCTACCTGTCATATTACGCAAACAAAGTAAGTGGGTATTGTAAATTCCAAGAAATTTACTACCCCCTCCACCACCCACAAGATAGTGCATTCAACAATTCTCTCACCATAATCTATAATCCACAATCCACATGGTCCAGGATGCCTATTATCCCCCTACTAATGCTCATGAATTCTCTTATTCAATGAATTCTGATTGGGGGAAACTGTTCTTAGGGTTGTACTAAACATAGAATTGAAAGTCTCAATCATCTCAAAAGACAATGAGTAATTTTTAGAAAATAAAGGGAATTCAATGAAGGAATTGAGGTTTGCTCAGATGATTCAATAAAATTAAAACAAATCGTGGACGTATTCAATAAAGTTAAAACAAACGATTTAAAAAGTGAAAAATATATTTTTTTTAAAGTTGATGAATCATTTCAATTTTTATCGTTTACAGGAAACAAGCAAAAACAATTTGTCCTTTCTCTATCATCCATCAATGTCACCTTACGGAAATTCTAGTAGTTTCATTTTTTTTTCTTACTTTTAATGAATCTATTTCTACTTTAAGCGAAATGTTGATTTTCTCTGGGAAATAAGTCGGAAAGTTCTTGATGTTTAAATTAACGTTACGTAATCAACTCACCCAAATTCAGGGTATGTCAACTGTTTTGGAACAAATGTATCAGCACTTCGATATGGCTATACTTGATTGGAAAGGACATACAGTTTATCCACTATTTAAGAGGTCATGCTACCTTAAACTTTCCAACTATTATGTAGCATCACCTAATGCAATCTTGCTACCAAAAATCATTTTGATCCTCTTGAATATTCATTTTTTTTCTCATTGGGGTTGTTTTGGGGTTTTATAGCGCAAGGGCTATATTTGGCCATGCTGCGCCTGAAACAAGACATACAACATCAAGTAATAGATGTACACACATATGAAAGTTTTACTGACACCGAAGAGAGGGAGAACACAATATAGAGATGCACCTGATGCGGCAACTTAGCCACAGATCTTGTGATAATCCCTATGAAAGGGAATTTGAAACGCGCATCTTCCCTACCCGATGGGGAACTCGCCAGATTGATTTGGAACGTGGTCGAAGGAAGGCTACGTTGGAATGGACCTATCCATTCTCTTTGTTTCATTGTCATTGTGTTAGTCTCCTGTCTTTGTTAATAAAGAGATGTTAAAATAGAACTGGAATTGGACTTAAATTTGATTTGAACATGCAACTTTATGATGTGCGAACTTTGGACTCGATGTAATAGTAATTACATCAAACCTGACATTAATCGAACTTGCGCCGTCTACAACTTGAAGTCAGCTAGCGCAGTGGAGATACACATGACGGTCACTTTTCATTACTGAATACGTTTCTGTGGCTTATCACTCTATTACCCAAGCCCTTCAATTGCTCGTTCCGCAATATAATACTCGTTTTTAAAAATTTAGTGAAAATCAGTAAAATAATTAGAAACAACCGGTATCTTGTGTCAACGACGCAAACCGTAGTTTAGAAGCAAATACTCGGGCTTGTTGGATTATGGAAAGGATGAAGCTGACGCAGGAAGCATGAATGATTGCTATTATATGAATAATTGGCAATCAAGTCACAGTTTGAACGATTAAAGGGCAACTTGATATTTATTGTTGTTGGGAGATTGTTGTAGTCCAGAATTATGTAGCGTAGTTCGATAGCTTTCGAATGACATCACTTTTACACAGTCCTCACTACACCCAATCCAAAGTTACACTGGCCCAAAAGCTAGCCCAGCACGGTAGAATTTGCTGACCCTTTCTCCGCTCTCAGTGCTTCTACGCACTTTTTCCGAAGGTCATGTCAAAGTTATGAAGAAAACTTTTTTGGCTCAAACTCATAACTAAAGTTGATTGATATTAATGAGCCGACCACGTCCACTCTCTGTCTCGCTCATCCCGGGCAGATGAGGGCATTTTCGGACGGCGAGTCCAAGGGCCCCTTCCTTCTAAAGTTTCTACTTAGAGGCTCTCCCTTGCCATTGGCTAACCCGCTGTGGGTTTTCAATAACTCGGTACTGAGGGGTCTACTTCCACTCGAAGAAGAAGAAGAAGAATATCTTGTCAGATACTAATCTCTGTCTACACGAAACTATATTTATCTTCTGGGTGTTTTTTCTAGTTCTGAGATCATAAGACCGAACAACTGTAAAGCTGTTTTGTTATGTTAAAGCTGCTTTCATGCATGCTCCCCAGTACTGTTTCAATTTTAAAGGCGTATTCACGTTAAGAAGAAATGCAATCTAATAAATCTATTGGAAAGTTTAAATTTTTCTGAAACTAAAATGCTTGTTATTCATTCCTATTTTAAGCTGTATATCGAAGTAAAATAAGATTTCAAGTTAAGATAAATCTCGAAGCATTTTTATTTCTTTTTTTTTTTTAGCGGGTGGACAGTTCATTTGAAAATTTTTTTAAAAATAATAATGGGGTAAATGTTAATAATTACTTATTACAAATGTTAATGTAACATTAAATTGAGGAAAACTAAAGTGCTACAAACAGTGTAACAACCAAATTACACCTCTATTATCATAAACCTGATGCACGCTCTAATAGATTTGGACTAGATATTAGTGTGATGAACACGGAGAGGGAAGTAATCTTGCAATAAATAATTTATTTCCATACATACATGGCAGTGCATTATTTACACATATTGGATTTACATCGCACTCTACTGCGATCCTCTCTTTTAAAATCCTTTATTTGAGGATAAAGATAGTAGACTAGCCATCATAGTAGAATTTTGATTAGGTGCTTTATATTTTTGTCTGCGAAGTTATTTATTGACCAAGTAGACATATTCACATAGAATCCCCTCCGTACAACTTGAACACCTGTTTTTTTAAGCCTTTGAGTCTCCAGTCATTTCCAAATACTGTATGTTTTGTTGTTTCTTCCTCTCTTCTCATCTCCAAGGAGCCCTGTTGTGGTCGAGTCCTCTAGACCAAAGGAATGACACTCTAAAGTCTAAACCCTTGTGAGGAAAAGTGATGTGAACCCTAACACACACACACACAAGTTTTTCTCTACTGGTGTTTTATTGTAATTACTTAATATTGACAAGTTGAAAAATTGTTCCCTTTTTTCCTCATCGTTTCACAGCTTTGAGAAAATTCCAATGCAACGTCCACAATTTCAAATGTTTTAGAGAAAGAAAGGGGATAATTATATAGAGACATTTCATAAAAAGTTTTCATTTTTGATTGATAGATTTTTAAGCAATTCAATTATATTGTAAGAATTGAACAAGAAAAAAAGGTCCTCTTCCCCCCCCCCCCGTATGTATGTTCCTTTAAAAATATATTTCAAAATATATTGCTCATAAGAAAAATTAAGCTGTGTCGTGGCGCCATCTTTCAACACGTTTCTCAAACGAAACATCAGAAAATTTAGGATTTTTCCATTCCAATAGATGGCACCACCACTGTTAGTCTGGGCTGGCAACTTCAATGCACACCATCAGTTCTGGAACTGCAGCTATAATTCTAGAGAAGAAGACATTTTTAAACTTGCTACATAAATAGGTGTCACCATTGAAGAAACACCGAACAAACCATAATCGACTCTAAATCTGCTATTGCCATTGATTTTGTCCCACTAAAAGATTTTAATTACGAGTACTAAATTGATTATATACCTGATGTTCCCTCTTACCATAATACTATCCTCCTTAATTTTGAATTCCGCATCCATCCTACTCTCTTCACATTATCAACAGAGCTACAAACTAGAACCTTTTCAAACAAATTCTTAATGCAACTGCAAAAACCCAGATGAAATTGATAAAAAAAACTACAAAAATCACTAATAAAATTCTCGTAGCCCATAATATCTCTTCAAAATGTATTCCTCTCCAATAACCAAAGTTAATTCTACGATGAAATCAAACAACTTATAAAAAAATTGAATTAAAAACATCCTGGTTCGAAAGCAAAACACTAGATACCTTGTTCTTAAATCCTTGCTCATGGAACTCTAAAATAACTTCATAAAAACATCTCTTTCCATTCTTAGGACACTTGAAAAGTAACTTGTCTCCTAGAATATGGAACATCACAAAAAATTTTACCAGAAAAGGAAAAATATTCCCCCTTACCACTCACCAACAATCTACAGATTCAGGTACTGAGAAAACCAATCTGATTGCACATAACCTTTCAAAACAAGTCAATAAAATTTATATTAATGATCTAACATCCACGAACACAGATCTTAAAATAACTGAATAATTCTATCCAAAAATCCAAACTAAACTATTATCATCCAAAATCATTACCCATATTCTAAAACCGGATGAACTTCCTCAAACGAAACTATCTACAGAACAATCCCTCTTCTTCCCACATGGAGAAAATCACTGGACTTAGTTTGGCTTATTATAACAAATGCTTGCCCAATTAGGGGGCGTCTCGTGAAACCCAAACTTAAAAAAGCGAACATATTCAAAGTATTTTCCTCAGCCAAATTGCAATATCCATATGGTTCTGCCGTAATACCGATATTAGAAAAGTTCTCAACTAAACACTCTTCATTAAGAAAATCTAACTCATATTTTTCTCTGCAATTGAAAAAAATTCAAACCCAGCAGCAAAAGAAATTGAAATTTATGATCCAGCGCTTTCCCAAAATGAATAAGACTCCGCAAAACTCTTCTTGGACCGTGAAATCACGCCACTCGAGTCAACCTCCTACCTTTTGTCGTACCACCAATGATAACTTTGTATTTCATTTTGTGCAGCCAATGATAACTGTATTTGATTTTGTCTCCTTGATTTCAACTCCATGGCTATACCTTGGTAAAGCACATAGCAAGATTCCAGTCAAAATATCATCCACTATAACGAAAGAACATTTTTGGATGAAATAATCCTACAGCTCATAGCCATTTCATTTTTCCACCTCGCAGCATATCGAATGACTCTACCTTATGCCATTTTGATCACATTTCTCCTTCATTATTCTTAAAAAGTTCAACTCACACTCATGAATCACACTCACAAACAAATAAATGTTATTCATCACTCCAGATAGCATATATAAATTATTTCCTCCTTATAGACCTTTGAATTTTAGACATTGTAAGTTTTTGAGATGCTTTTTGAATATGGGAAGTGGAATAGCAAAAAACGATAATAGTGTTTTCTGGCCACTTTTTAAGTCTAGAAAAGTTTAACATATATTCTTTAATGTGAATGAAATGTACGAATTGTTCACGTTTAAAGACTCAAAATTTATAAAAGAATTCTTAAATTTTGTATTTTTTCATTTAAAAATAACCTTTTTTGGGAAAATTTATGTTCAGACGACACTTAAAACTCACAGAGTAAAAGAACAAAATGAAACAATGGATTTTGATTTTGCCTTGAAACTCAATTAGAATAAAGACACAAAAAAACTTTGCCATCTGAGAGCATGTTGATAACATTTCCTAAGCTTTTGATCTTCCTATAGCAAACTTTTAAAAACAAGTATATAAAGAACAGCAAAAATAAAATTTTATAATTCTATTAAGTACGTAATATGTTCTAAAATAAAATATGTATCCTGCAATCAATACGTGAAGACAATTCATTGCAACGAAATAGCAGTTTCATTATTTAATCTTATGGAACGTTGCTATATGTTTGTTCAACATTTTAAATCCCTTGAAAATCAGTCAGCTTTTCACAATTCAATAGTTTATCATTTATTTTGCCTAGCTCGAATCATTTGAAGGAGTTGGTAGTTGGTACGTCTGTAGCTCAACCCCCATTCATCTTCTCTCTCTATAAGAGCTGAAAAACGAAGGACTAGTAGAACAGTTATTTCAATTTTAACTATTTTGTTTATCAAATTGAGCATTTTCTGTTTTCTTCTGTCATGAGAATAAGAATAAGAAGCTGGGGCTCCACACTTCTGACTCTGATGCAGGTCTGGAAGATGTTTCAGCCCCATCTCTCTGAGGTTTCTGATTTTGAATTTGTATCACAATTTTCAGTTCAGCAGTCACCGCGAAGGAATTGAAAGAGAAATCGCTCAACTAAGAGGTGCTGCCATCTATCGAAGCTCCGAGTGTAAATTTCAACCGGCCTCCTTTATGGCTCCACGCGCGAGTGTAATGACCTTTCGCAGGCGTCATGTGGCTGTGCCATCAAAGAAGACCGCCTAAGTGCGAAGACATAAAAAAGCGTCATCCAACCGCTCCCCTGGGGGCATCTCAAACGCCATAAAACCGCGTGGGGTGGACAGCGGGCAATCCGTGCGTGGTCGCAGGGGTGCGTGAAATTAACGACTCCGCTCCCTACTTGAGCAAAAAACAGCCTTTCAAGGAATTCGTTAAGAAGGTGAACACTGTCTCCCTTCTTACTTGGATGTTTCATCAGAAATGAATCATTCCTTATACCTGATTATGCATAATTTCGTCTGCTTAAAAGAGAAACACATGAGTCGAAATTTGTGAGGTACGATTTTAATAGCTTTTCTCTCTACACCAGAATGTGGAAGGTGAAGTGTGTCCACTTTTTATCTTTGCATGAAACTTAGATTTCTCCTTGAGTGACATACTTAGCGAGTATAGCATAGTTGAGTAAAATTCTTACCCTCACTTTTTTTTTCAAAAGATGTTTTTTGATTTAGTGTTTTGCCTTATAAGTAAGGTTGCCAGAACATCTATTTAAAAGAGAACATGTTCTATTTTGTCTGCATGGATTTTTTTTTTACTCTTTTTTTAAGTCAGATTATTTTTGTCCTCTTTTTTTTCGGTTGTTCACTTTTGTCCTCTTTGTTCATCATTTCGGATTGTGTTAAAAAATGTATATTTCACGTATCAAACTTTACGCGCTAATATATTCACATTGCCAACTACTTCGTTATGTACATTAAACCACAGATATACAATACGTATAATTGGAAGTTCAACCTCCAATGTATATTGAGCTCTATGTTAAACTGTCTCATTATGAGATGAAATAGAAAACCAATGAGAATTTAGATTCGTGTTAGAACAATAAGAAAGATGGATCTTAATTACATTATTACATCACTTATTTACACTATTACACATTTATTTATTACATCAGAAAGAATAGCTAGACGGACAATTCACAGTCTTTTTTAGTTTGGAAGGAACTCGCATTGCTAACCTAGCCACCTTTTTTGTTAGCATTAAATCGAAGTCGATAACTCAACTATGATTGCTGCGCATAAACAAATAAAAAAAGTAAAATATTTAATTTCCATTAATTAGATATGTATCTAATGTTATTTTGTTGTTATATATTTGTTGTATAAAAATTGGATTCTCATTTTTTGCAACGTTTTAAAAAGACTTAAATAAATTCGTTCTCGCATTTACTAAATCTTCTCAAAATACGCAAGTAATATGTTCAGTAGATTTTCTTTCAGTTAGTAGTTAATACACCAATATTCGTCAAAGATTATTCTTTTTATTAGATGCCTAGCAATTATACACTAATAATGCGTGATTTTCGTGTCCTCTTTTTTTTAAATAATTTTTCCAAATGTTCTCTATTCTGATATTTATCTTCTGCCAACCCTACCTATAAGCCGTGAGTTTGCAATAGCTCATTGGGTTTGCCCACTGTTTTAGCACGCTACAAAATGTATTTAAATGCATGTTAGAATCTTCCCTGAGTGTATTTTGCTTCTCTGTGTCCTGGATTAATTTCGGACCGCTTCGGCCCGTTGTTTTACTTCAGTACAATGTAAATTCTTACCTCTTCTGTGTCGTTATAAATTTCCTTGTGTGTGTATGTTCATTTATTTGACACTCTACATTGTTTGGAGCAGCTTAGCCAAATATGGCCTTTGGGCTTTGAGACATTCAAGCAACCAATCACTCAAGTCACCGATTTTCGTCTTCTCTTCCAATTCATATAAGACTTTTCGCTTTCTTTTACCAATATTTTATCGCCTTAAGGTCACATCTTTTTTGGGTGTGCATCAGAACCCCGAGTGATTTGTCCTCTCATCAACTGCATCTTTGTCTACCCTTCTGCTCCCCCTCCAAATTCTTCTCTTTAGTTTGGCTCAGCTTGACCAAATATGGCCCTTGCGAAGTGAATACGACAGCTCAGTTGTACTCAAAAACTCGACTTCAAAAAGGAAACACGTATTCCTCAGAGGAGGTAATTTGCTCTGTAATTAATTGACTCTAATAAAATCTCTTGAATACACTTGTACACATTAAGAACTTCTCGCCGAATCAGCGGCTCTCAGATAGCTCTTATCTATTTCACTTCTTTTGTTACACTGAGCGTAAATTGTTATACCACCGCCAGAAGGCGCTGTTAGAACAGAAGGCGTGCTAGCGGAAACACTCAGTAAAATCTTAAGACCAACAATCAACCAATATTTTATTCAAAACAAATCGGTTAATTTCCTTTTCAGTAAACACTTGTTAAACATGGTACCCTTAAAGTTTATTTGTTTTTTTACCCGTCTCACTTGGCATAAACAAACTACACCATATACTATCCTTTGATAATTCAAGCCCTAATGAATCAGCTAAGGATAGTGAATAAACTAGCCTGAGAATCAGCCGAGAGAACAGTCGATGATGTTCTCGGTCGAAACCTGGTATGAATTTCATTTAGAACACAAAGGGAAATGCTTACAGCACAATTCGATCGTTGTTGACTTCAAATCTCCACTGCAAAGCCTAGAGACAGAGCAGGCACACCTTTTCTGCTGCCTATTTTAGGCAGGGAGGAATCGGACGGTCTGAAGATGTTCCACTCATGAGTCGGAGTCTTCCAAACTCTGTTTATAGTCCGTGCGTATCTCTGACTGATGTTGGCGCCACTCTTTAATTGGCGTAACTTTTCATGTACCTGGCAAGCGACAAGACCGTAGCCAGTTTGTCATGTCCGATCTCTTGAAGCGATAAGATATTGCCAGCGTTCCTTTCCAGGAACCACTCTTTGTGTACTTGAAGTAAAACAGCAATCTTGAATCGATGTCAATAAATATGATTACAGTCCAATGAAGTTTCTACTTTTGTGAGCCATGATACACACTCTACATTGTGACGCGATTTCTTCATACACAAGTATGACATAAGAGTCTACACTAAGCTATTCAACTCAGGTACCTAGTACCAGGTGAAATGACTCGTACAGGTTGACTGGCGAGACGGGTACCTGAAATTCCAATATGTATTTCAAGTACTCATTTTTTAATTTGAGCAAATGTATTACTTCTCTGTTCTTTGGCCATTTAGTTGTATCTGTTGTGCTTTAAACATTTATAATCATACCAGTATTGTATTATTATAAATACTAACATTCAAGTTCTTGAAGTTATAAAATTAATTACGTATAGGATAGCAGTTCAAATATTTTCAACATTTTCCGTTCCTTTCGGGGTATGGTTCCATGTTACAGGAGCCTCCCTCATCCTATGTGGTGCTTTGTCTGTACTACCGTCATCAACCACCTTATCTGCATTTGTATGAAACTCCCTGTTCATGACATTTCATGCCATTTGCAATTCATTAAATGCATACATTCTACTGAATTCGATATTTGTGTTACTGACATAGTATAAATATATAAAAATCATGATTGATACGGAATGCGAACGATATAGTAAAATAATTTATAGGAATAATATGGCAACACGAATAATTCAAACTAATATTACATTTCAACTAAACTAACTGCTTATGACACTTCAAATGTCATCTGTAATACATTTTTAGCCACGGCGGTGCGGTTGCTTAGTTATAATTTAGACTGAAAACAATTAAACTTAACATTTATTAAATCTTAACAAGTTAAATACATTAACAAAGTATAATCTATCAGCGCGCTAACAAAGATGGTTACGAGACTATGAAACTGAAATCTCAAGAACAGCTTGAGGTATTTAAAGCGTGAACGCATGACGCAGCATGCGCAGGTCAGAAGTTTCTTGAAGTTGAAGTGAAAGTAGTCTCTAATTTGCATAACACCACAGCACTCCCCCGCCAGTCGATGAGACGATACGATGTTGGAAACTTATGTCTGATAGGGCACAACGAATCGTACTTTCCTACCGGACCGGGTCTTCACATCAGGCTTTGACGTCTCAGGCAAAATCGACTGTTGGCTGGTCGTAGGAGGTGATGTCGACATGAAAAAAGCTGGCTTCAAACGATTAATGGTGACAATGGTCTTCTTGCAGTTGATTTGAAGCGTAAAAAATTTGCATAACACCACACATTCAAATACATTAGACATTTGCGTCACTCTGATATGTATAGATGTATAAAAATCATCATTGATAGGAATATGAACAGTGTAGTAACACGGTTATAAAATATGGCTAAGCGTTTATTCCAAATAATATTGCATTTAAATGAAACTCAGTTTACGCAGTTTCACAAACAATTTACGATTTATTGAATACGTATAGTCTAATGTTTTTGAGACATAGTGCATCATCTAACATATCACTAATATCCACACATCGCTTAACGACCGGGTTCCGTTATTACTACGTGGTGTTAAAGCAAGGGTTATCGTTTTTATTTGTTCTAAATAAAGAAACGGTTTTCACGTACACCAGGTATCGACGTTGTCGATAACTTTTGTGGGAGACTCACCAGATTTTTGTAATCACAACAGGAAATGACAGGGGTAAGTAAGTACTGCCGATCTCCAACTGAACATGAAATGAAAACATTCCGTCATCCGATTGGCCGAGTTGTGTTCTCTGGCAAATTTGCCCGACTGGGCTATGTGTGAAATCCTCCATTTAATTACACTGTATTCGGGACTGGTGTTGGAAGAAGTTCTTCTGTTGTGTGTAAAACGCCCTGAGAATAAGAATTGGGATTACTATTAAGTATTGACGACCTCCAACTGAACATGAAATAAAAACATTCCGCTATCCGATTGGTCGAGTTGTGTTCTCTGGCAAATTTGCCCGACTGGGCTATGTGTGAAATCCTCCATTTAATTACATTGTATTCGGGACTGGTGTTGGAAGAAGTTTTTCCGTTGTGTGTAAAACGCCTTAAGAATAAGAATTGGGATTACTATTAACTATTGACGTATATAAGTAAGTATTGACGATCTCCAACTGAACATGAAATGAAAACATTCCGCCATACTATTGGTCGAGTTGTGTTCTCTGACAAATTTGCCCGACCGGGCTATGAGTGAAATCCTCCATTTAATTACATTGTATTCGGGACTGGTGTTGGAAGAAGTTTTTCCGTTGTGTGTAAAACGCCTTAAGAATAAGAATTGGGATTACTATTAACTATTGACGTATATAAGTAAGTATTGACGATCTCCAACTGAACATGAAATGAAAACATTCCGCCATACTATTGGTCGAGTTGTGTTCTCTGACAAATTTGCCCGACCGGGCTATGAGTGAAATCCTCCATTTAATTACATTGTATTCGGGACTGGTGTTGGAAGAAGTTTTTCCGTTGTGTGTAAAACGCCTTAAGAATAAGAATTGGGATTACTATTAACTATTGACGTATATAAGTAAGTATTGACGATCTCCAACTGAACATGAAATGAAAACATTCCGCCATACTATTGGTCGAGTTGTGTTCTCTGACAAATTTGCCCGACCGGGCTATGAGTGAAATCCTCCATTTAATTACATTGTATTCGGGACTGGTGTTGGAAGAAGTTTTTCCGTTGTGTGTAAAACGCCTTAAGAATAAGAATTGGGATTACTATTAACTATTGACGTATATAAGTAAGTATTAACGATCTCCAACTGAACATGAAATGAAAACATTCCGCCATACTATTGGTCGAGTTGTGTTCTCTGACAAATTTGCCCGACCGGGCTATGAGTGAAATCCTCCATTTAATTACATTGTATTCGGGACTGGTGTTGGAAGAAGTTTTTCCGTTGTGTGTAAAACGCCTTAAGAATAAGAATTGGGATTACTATTAACTATTGACGTATATAAGTAAGTATTGACGATCTCCAACTGAACATGAAATGAAAACATTCCGCCATACTATTGGTCGAGTTGTGTTCTCTGACAAATTTGCCCGACCGGGCTATGAGTGAAATCCTCCATTTAATTACATTGTATTCGGGACTGGTGTTGGAAGAAGTTTTTCCTCTGCGTGTGAAACACCCTAAGATTAAGAAATGGGATTTCTCTTACTAGGGAACTGGTCGTAAATCCCAGCGGTCGTCAAAAGAGTAGGTTTTTGAATGAGGGGTACTTATAGCACAAAAGAAATCATGATTAATTGAATTAACATGGTTTTGTGATAATTTTTTTGACGAAAAGAAATTCATTGTGTGCTATTTAGTGGCCGAAAATTTCCTTGTTGGAAGCTGTAGTTTTCAAAGACGATACTGGTTAGCCCGGTTGGAAGACTAACAGACTAGCAAAAGGAGGGTAGCGAGCTTGCCTGCAACGAAAGACCGCCGTGTACAAAGGGGGAGAGTGCCAAGTTAAATCTGTCGGAGGTCATAAATATCCTCACGTTGACATGATGTGGAAGTTTGTAGAGTGAAGTCCCAGTTCAGGTGTGACCTCGTCCTCTGACCGTGGCTCAAAACTACGTGTTGCCCTCGGATATTTACATTCAGGATTGACCCCGGACCGTCACCATTAGCCAGTTATGTTGCTCCAGTGTGACGTTATTTCAACTGCCTACCTACAAAGATTAAGTTAGAAAAGTCATTACCATCATTTATCCAATGATAATGAATTCCCCCCTTTTTTTAAGGAAGCGAAACATTTCACAAACGACACTCATCATTTTCTAATGTTGCTCATGATTCTTCGAATAGGGGCATTCATTAACTTCACGAAAAAGGCGATAAGGATAGCAACTCCAGCATTTTGTATCAAAGCCAAAAAAAGTTATCACCTGCAGGAAATATAAGCTCATTTAAGTGTACCACAATGTATCCGTCCCTATCTCTATAGCCATGGGTGCTGTTCCCCTGGTACCGCTTTTCGTTACCTGCTACAAAGGGCTCATGCCTGACCCTCATCACGTCCCAGTTCTTTATCGTTTTAGATTTCCGGAAAATCAAAAGCTTCGGTCGCATCATTTCTACCCCCAGCCCATTAAAGAGATAAGGAGGAGAAATTTATTACGGGCCCGATGAAATAAAAAAGTCTTCACTCCCTCCTCATCTCGTTCCCCCGGGGCCTCTTTGAATAGTGAGTGTCTTCATCCGCACAGTTGTCAGGCGCTAGGGTCAATAGCATCGTCCCATTTCTACAGTCCGATTCACGAACTCGGAATACACTCGGTGGCCTCTTTTCAGTTTTCTGTATACTTTTCTATTACTTAGAAAATAGATAGATGGGCTGTTATTCCGATAGCAATTTAATTAAAATTAATATTGCAAAATAACGTTTAGTAACTGTTATCGAAAGTCTTAACAGATATAGACAAATGTGTTTGGGAAAGCAAGGAAGTAGCTTTTGAATATTCTCTAATATTATAAAAGGAAGTGCTTGTTACTTGCACCCAAGTCCTGACGAATCTGTGGCACTTACAGTAATGGGATTTGGCACATAGTTAGTCCACATTTTTTTGCAATTTCAGGGTCGCGGCGAATTTTCAAATTCAATCTCGAACATTTTTAAATGAATTTACTAGTTTTTTTCACCGTTCTTTCTGCTTTCGGAAATGAAGAAGTATCAAAATATAGACTTTTCACCCTTACGTCACTATTGACGTCAGCCTTTGCAACCATGGCACGCTTTTTTTTATCTGTCGTCTCGAATGGGAGCGAACAGATTCGAATTAGGGGTTTAGTAAGACCACATCTAGCTGTACAATTCTGGGCTCCATATATGAGATAGGACATAGAATCAATTCAAAGGGTTCAGCACAGAGCTACAAAAATAATAAAGGGGCTTGCAAATTTCGACTATAATGAACGTTTAAGTAAGCTAAACATGTATACACTGGAAAGAAGAAGAAGGAGGGGGGATTTGATTCAGCTTTTCAAGTTTGTAAAACAAGGGGACACAGAGGGCTTAAATTTCAATAGGGATAACAGAACAAGGGGTCATGGGTATAAATTGAATAAGACACATTTTAATCGAGATTTAAGGAAAAACTACTACTTTAATAGGGTAATAGACAGTTGGAACGCGTTGCTAGAAAATATAGTTCATTCAAAGGGAGTGTACGAATTTAAGACACAATTGGATAGTCAGTGGGACTTGGAGAATTCATAAACAAAGGACCAGCCTTGTTGGGCTTGAGCCTGTAGCTGGTCGTCAATATTTGTATTTGTATTTGTATTTGAATGACCTTCGTTTGATTCGAGATTCATTCATTTTGATTTCCTGCGAAACGGATTCGAATGTCAAACAAAAAAAAATTATTAAAGTTATCACTGGCGTTCTTAAGTAATTTTGCTATCTCGGCGATTATTAAAAATTGAATAAAAATTTTAACGGATTTGAAATCTGCGGAAAATTTTACACCAGATATCCTAGATCGATAAATTTTTGTTTTATTTTCTTTTAATAAATAATTTATCAACCAATACCACGGGCAACTCCGCTATGGCTGTTATCCAATAGGCTACGAATTCCCATTTGGTTTGCCAAGCAAACTAATAACCACACAAAAGCAATTGACATGGGCAGCGCCGGGCTAGTTGAAAATTTGGTAAAGTATTAAAAAGTTGGTAAAGCTTAAGACTTGTCAAAATTAAGTGTGAATTCTAACGTTTAATAGTAACCGTTAAATTTTGCAAAATGTTACTATTTCTTGTTGCTGACTGATAACAAAACTACTTGAATTAATGTTTAATAATAGCTGTTATCACGAAATAGCAATAGTGTGAATGACACTGTTATAGTTAGATAATAGTTTTGATAATTTCTATCAAGTTGACGGTGTGAGCTGTTATTCAGATAGAGTTTAAAAGCAATGTTATTACAAAATAAGTTAGAAACTGATATCAAAAATATTAAATCTTCAATAAATGCCATTGGAATCGGAAGCAATTTAATTTTTAATCAAATTTTAAATTGATAATTTCAAATTTATAGTCATTCAATCAAATAAAAAAAGGTGAAGTTACTAATTTTTTTTTAAATTATGTTAATTTAAACAGGTCATGCATTAGCAGAATAGCTCTTCTAAAGCGATTTTACACGTATTCAAAATCGACTGACCCAAGGTCAACAGCTGTCTTGTCGGAGTCGCTCTATAGGACTAATTTACAAGCTCGATGAAAAACAGTAGTTTGCGCTTCTTCGTTAGACAATCTACCCAAGTCGATTCTCAAGCCCATGACACCTCTGAAATCTAACGACAGTGGCCGCACTCATATGTTTACTCTTTCATTCGAAGATCGATACTCAAACCACGGACTCTCACCGGATTACTGCGCATTAGTGAACAGTTCTTCCACATCCATCATGATCCCATTGTTCGACTTTTAAATATACCCCAAAAGCGACAACCAGTCAAATCGATGCGAGCGTTACAAGGTTGTTCGTGAGACTTGTTAGATAGGGTAATTTTTTTGGTAATTTTTTTTAGTTAACGTCGTACTAGAGCAACACAACGGGCTACTTGTTAGATAGGGCTCCACAGAAGCTGATGCGATTATTTTACATAATGGATTTTAGACTAAATCTGAACATCACTAGGAATTCGAGAGTCACATTATTGCGTTTACCCAAAACACATTTGATGACTAAATAACCACCAGCCACATTGGCTGAAGGAATAGAATACATCGTGTAGTCAAGATTGTGGAGTGAAATAATACGGCCGATCAACCAGTGTTGTGGTAAGGTGTTAGCCTCTAGATGTGAAGGTTCATGGTTCGAATCCGAGTCGGGGCATGAATGTTTTTAAGCGTATGGTGTACAGGCGGCTGGTGTACCTTAACTCTGCTGTGACCGAAAGTCCTCACGTTGGATTGGTGTGGAAGTTTTGAGAGTGGGGTGCCAGCTCAGATGTTACCTCGTCATCTGTGGTTCAAAATTACGTGGCGATACACCGAATGGCTTAGACTGGGACGGTGGTAACTAGTTGAATGTGAAATAATACGGTCAAGATTCTCAGAAGTTTAAGAATCTATTAGTGGTGGGGACGTATTGTGGTGGGGAAGTGTTTTTCCATACAACATATTGGATTACTAAATAACCACCAGCCACATTAACTGAAAGAATCCTGTTGGTCAAAATGTTAAAATTGGTTAAAAGGTAGGAGGTAAAAAAATTACGTTGTGTTGACCTCGGATCTTTTCCTTAGGGGATTGATCCCGGACCATCGTCAATCCCGTTCTGTTGCTCTATACTACGTAAAATAAAAATTACCATTACATAATTAACATGTCACTAGAGCAACACAACGGGCGATTCAGCTCAGCGATCCAGGGTCAATTCAGCTCAGGTGTTGCCTCGTCATCTGACCGTGGTTCAATAATACGTGTGGTTGTCCTCGAATCTTTCGAGTGGGGTGCCAGCTCAGGTGTTGCTTCGTCATCTGACCGTGGTTCAAAATTACGAGGTGTTGTCCTCGGATCTTTCCCTTAAGGGACTGATCCCGGACCGTCGTCAATAGCCCGTTGTGTAGCTCTAGTACGACGTTAACTAAAAAAATTACCAAAAATTACCTCGAATCTTTCCCTTAAAAGGATTGATCCCGGACAGTTGTCAATAGCCGTTATCAATACATTAATTAAAATTACTTCGCCTTACCAGGATCAATAATGAAGGGAAAGTTTCTAGGTCACCACCACGTAAATTTGATCCGCGGTCACACCTGAGCTGACACCTCTCAAAGACACGGTCAATGTGATGACATCTGAGGCCACGACAGCCCGTGTAAACGACGTCTTGTCCGTGTAAACGACGGCCTTTGGTTGGATTCGAACTCGCACCCTCCGGTTTCTAATTCGTTACTCTTCCAACAGGTCTACTCCGACCCAATTGGTCATAAGCTAGGAAGGGAAAAACAATGTTTTGTTGTATATACTAATACGGTCAATAATTCTTCAAAGGTTTAAAAATCTGTTCTGGAATCTCTGTCTTTTATCAGATTGATATGGGGAAGGGTCAGAGTGTCATCGGATCCCTTCTGTTTTCTGGAAATTATAAGTTTTTTATCAAAGCAATTTCATGATGCTTTCATACAATTGCATTTTACTACAGACATTTCTGATGTCAAGTAAACATGTCATTTCGAAAATGTGTCCTTGTAAACTTCTTTTTAATCACTTCATCTTCAACTCTGTTCTGAAAATTAATCTGCATCTGTGTATTTCTAGATTTTCAGAGAGTGGAGTGCCAGCTTAGGTGTGACTTCGTCATCTGACCGTGGTTCAAAATTACATGGTTTCCTCGTGTCTTTCGCTTTCGTTTGATCCCAGACCTTTGCAAATAGACCGTTGTCCTGCTTAATTGCGACGATAATTAAATACCTAGTTACCTACTTTCTAGATTTTCGTTGTTGGTTTTCCGTCCGTCTTTCCACAATTCTAATTACTCTTTTTAGCATTATAAAAGTGTATCAAAGATTTGATTTGAGATTTATTTTAAAGTTTTTGGACTTTAACTTTTGTTTGTTTTGCAACAAACATTGGTAACATATGGGAATCAAACTTGTAACATTGAGTTCTATATATAAGGGACTCTACAGAAACAAGCAGACTGCCACCTGCTTGTTTCAGTAGAGGAGGGTTTATTGGTAGATGGCCGTCGAATTTAGGACGCTCTGCAGCAAAACACCAGGCTGTTGGTGAAAATGGGATCAATCCTAAAGGGAAAGATCGAGGACAACATCTCATTTTGAACCACTGTTACGGCGAGGTATCCTAGGATAGCACCTCATTCTCTAAACTTTCACAACACGTCAAAATGAGGACTTTTGAGGCCACGATAGATGTACATGCACCATCCTCCACATACTTGACGATCTTTGGTTGGATCGAGTTTCGAACGGGAAACTCTCCGGTTGCTATGCCGCGACTCTACTAACTGGGCTACAACGAAGAATAACCTAATAACTACTGCAGCTTCAGGTTTGATACCCGAAAATATTGAAGTCGCCTGACGTGTGTCGCCTGTTATTGATTCATAACAATTTACCCTCCCCAAGGTCGCCAATAGCCCGTTGCGTTGCTTCAGTACGACGTTAATTAAAATACATACCAACCATCCCAACATCGCCACAACGACGAGATTTAAAATTAGTTCAAAACCATAAGGAGTTTTTTAATGTCCTGTTTAGGTTTACACTGTAAAACCCTTTCATATCGAACCAAACCGCAGGATAGGATAGGTGCCCATACAAAAAAAATCTGAACATGCAGCATTTCCGCACACCCCACATCCACGAATTTCTCCTCCACCCGAAAATATCCGAGCCACCAACATGTCCTCCACAAGCCCAGAATGCATAGTATCATCCTGCTATAAAGTACCCAACTCCCCCGACCTCCTTTTAAATTATGATACCTCCTTCCCACCCCCGAGGTGTTCCCCAAATATCGCCGCGTGGAGTTGATTCTATTTTATTTTTTAAGAAGAGGCAGCCTAGGAAATCGTAAAGCTTATCAGTGGCTAGAGCCATGTTTTACAAGCAATAAGGGAAACGGCCCTAACACCATAAAGTAGGTCCTATCCTTATCTTGCCCCAGTCGTATACTACAGAAACATGACTCTTTCCCTACTCGTAAAGGCTGGGTTGCAATATTTAGCAAGAGATCCTCCTGGACGGGCAGAGTTGCTGGAAACAGGGTTTCACTGAGAGGACTAGGTTTTCAGGAAGTCTCTGAAGTGCTTGTCGGCAGATTTTTTTCGTTAAATTCCCAGTCGAAAAACTCTAGTTACAGAAGCTAGCAACAGTCATATCCTGTGGGATAATGTGTATTCCTTTATATGTTAGACAAAAAATGACTGGTTATCTTATAGGGTTGGTTATTTAGGGGTTTTATGGTGAGAGGACCATATTTGGCCATCCTGCGCTAGACACAATACATACAATATCATGTGAAAGACATATACTCTTACAGTGAAAGTTTTGACACAGAGAAGAGAAACATACCCAGGGAGGAATCAAACATGCCCCGCCTATAACTCGAAGGTTCTAGGTGGGTAGGTTCGATTCATGTCAGGCACTCCTTCAATTGTGCTTGTTCCGTCAGCTAAAACACGTTAAAAAAATTTTGTAGTGATATTTAATTAACGTCGTACTAGAGCAACACAACGGGCAGTTGACGACGGTCCGGGATCCTCCTAATAGAAAGATCTATGAACAGCACCGCGTAATTTTGAGCCACTGTCAGATGACTAGGCAACATCTGAGCTGACACCCCATTCTATGCGAAATATGTAGTGAAAATACATAAAAAAAATTAGGTGGATAGGTAGGTATTTTAACTAACGTCGTGCTGAAGCAACACACTAGGCTATTGACGACGGTCCGGGATCAATCCCCGAAAGGAAAGAACCGAGGACAACACCACGTAATTTTGAACCATGGTCAGATGACGTGTAAAATAATTAGAAAAGTTTAGTTGGCTGTGTCGAGGATATAAAATGTAGTTTCGAAGTTAATACTTGTGCCTGTTGGATTGTGGAATAAATGAAACAGACACAGGAAGATTGAACAGTTGTTAATTGTATAAGTATTTAATAATTAATTTGCAGTTTGAACGATTAAAGTGGAGTTTGATATAAAAGAAGGTTGTACCTTACTTAGGGTACTTGGTGTTTTATAATTAACGTCGCAATTGGAGCAACACAACGGACTGTTGGAAACGGCCTGGTATCGACACTCGAAGGGAAAGACCTTACTTAGGGATATTCAACATGGGTCAAAGGTGATGTGACTGAAATGTTAAACAGTCAAACATCATCGACGAATATGAATTACTGATAATACTAACTGAATTATGATCTCCATCAAAGTGTTTATTCCAATAATGTTAATCATTTCTTTAAAAACAATTTAGGTTACAATAAAATCGCCTGTTAAGAACAAATCTTCGAAACTTAGGGGCAAGCTGATTTTTTGCAATTTTACTGTCAGAAACGTTGTTAAGTGACACGGAAATTGTAGATTTATTTGTGGAAGAGGAGTGAAGAAAAAAGTATTAATGAAGATTTCGAAGTCTATGGAATAAGCATACCTTCCTCAAAAGAAGCTGCAGCCTTAAGTTATTCATCTCTTTTTATAAGTCAGTAAAAATACTTCTGCTTAATTAAACAAGCCGCATCAAGGAATTTCTTAAAGATTGTCAGGGGCAAAAAATCGATAACACAACTGTATTTTAAGACAAAATTTGCATAATCAAAAACTATGTAAGATCGTGTATTCGGTGCAATCAAGAAACATCTGTGTAATTAAGAATTACCTAAAAATAAAGAATTATGTATAATCTTTGCGATGGAGAATATCATTATCTGGATCAAGACTTTCACAGTAAGTAATGCAAATGCATTGATATTTCATTTTTTTGTTAAAATAACGTCTTTTTCTGAATTTGGATAGCACGAATTATGGTGAGTACGACTTTTTTACGGTCCCGTCAAATTTGTCTTAAGGAAGTTTGGCTGTATTTACACTTTCAAAATGGTATATGCATTTAAATTCATCCTTTTTCTCAACAAAAAAAAAGTTCATACCTGATTAACTTCAGTTAGCTTCTTCAGTCCTTTGAAGGGTTCTGTTTAAAAATTATTTTTTAAACAATCTGTACTGTGGAGACCTGTTACCTTACATGAATGCATTTTGCAGATAACATTTAGTTCTTTTAATTTTTTTAAGGAGAGTTGAAGCCAGAGGAAAGATCTCACCGCTCAGTTAGATCATTCATCAACTTTAGGATATTAAATCAAAGAATATTTACGAATTTTATTCCTCAGCAACATGTACATACAATATTTATAGATCCAGCCGTAACCATTTAAGGTAGGTAGGTAGTTGCATTTACGTCGCCCTGGAGACCTGTTACCTCATACGAATGCACTTTGCAAATAATATTTAGTTCTTTTAATTTCTTTAAGGAGAGAGTTGAAGCCAGAGGAAAGATCTCACCGCTCAGTTAGATCATTCATCAACTTTAGGATATTAAATCAAAGAATATTTACGAATTTTATTCCTCAGTAACATGTACATAGAATATTTATAGATCCAGCCGTAACCATTTAAGGTAGGTAGGTAGTTGAATTTACGTCGCCCTGGAGACCTGTTACCTCATACGAATGCACTTTGCAAATAATATTTAGTTCTTTTAATTTCTTTAAGGAGAGTTGAAGCCAGAGGAAAGATCTCACCGCTCAGTTAGATCATTCATCAACTTTAGGATATTAAATCAAAGAATATTTACGAATTTTATTCCTCAGTAACATGTACATAGAATATTTATAGATCCAGCCGTAACCATTTAAGGTAGGTAGGAAGTTGAATTTACGTCGCAATGGAGTAAAACAGCGGATTGTTAGGGAACCCATTTGAAGGAGGTGACCCCGGCATCTGAAAGTAAAAAAGAACAACTTTCCCCACTGTACTAATTCAAAAATCTTTTTTGTATTTAATTTAGTCTTTTTATTTCAACCAAGATGAGAAATGAATAGAAAAGTTCGAAGAAAGGTGTTGCAAGCGACAGAGAGGGTCGTCTGACTTTCCCCTTAATCCGCCACTCACTTTCAACAAAAGTACACATGCTTGAATAGTCGGCGTAGATAGTCAATGCAGCTTAAGACGTAGTCCTGAATAATCGTGCCGCTGAGTATCATTGCTTCTTTTCAGGGATTAAACGCTTTGAAGCGCGATTGAAATGGAAAAAATAATCCTCTATACCAGTGGTTCCTAAAGTGGGGGTCGAAGGACCACCAAGGTTCCGCGACGAAATTTCGGAAGGCCTACGGACCACCAAGGATTTACAACAAGGTTTCAGGGGGTCCACGGAAAACATGGAATATTTCACTAGCAAAAGAGAGTACGGTTCCAAAAAAAATTAAATATTCCATCCTTCTTCGTTTCTTTTATGCTCTAAAATGTAGAATTTAGAAACTAAAAAAATTAATAGGAGGTATTAGAATTTATTGAATTGAAATAGACTTGAAGTTGTAAAGGACTTAATATTGAGATTATCAATAGTATATTATATATTATATAACATTATATATTATATTATATATTATATTATATTATATATTATATTATACATTATATTATACATTATATTATATATTATATTATATATTATATTATATATTATATTATATATTATATTATATATTATATTATATATTATATTATATTTTATATTATATATTGTATTATATATGATATTATATATTATATTATATATTATATTATATATTATATTATATATTGCATAATAAAATTATATTATAGAATAAAACCAAACATTGCTGCGATAATTGCTAAAAAGCAGCTTCATTGTTCACATTTAGATTAAAGTTGTTTTTTGTTATTAATATCAATTTTGCAAGTTCAAATGCTTTTGAATGTAGTAATACGCTTAAATTTACAAATAAAAGTAGAATTTTTATCGTTTTTTTTATACGCGAACTCTAGTTTTTCTGTTTCGGGTCTCTCTCTCACGATATTAAAGTGAAACTCACATCTTACTCACGATATTAAAGTGAAAAAAAAGATGAGACTATATAATCTGGAGCAAATCTCATGTTGCCCCATTTAATTTTACAGTCACCAAGGAGTCCGCGGAAGTTTTAAATTTTCAAAGGGTCCTTGGACTGAAAATAGGTTTCCTAGGGCAGTGATTCTCTGGGTTCCAGTCAAATGAATCACAGCCCTAGACACAACCTATAAGATTATACTAGATGCAAACTATCAATAGCTCATCGGTTACGAAATCTTAAGACTCATTCTTACAATTTGCTTTCAATGAATCACATTGGCATCGTGTTAACATCACGTCTTTCTGCACGACCTTATCAGGAAAGTGATAAACGCCACAATTCTCGGAGTTTCAGCTATGCATATTCAAACTGATTAAAAATAAATATAACCTTTGCTATAACAAAAAAGTAGGGGGAAAAATTATTGTGCATAGTTCTCTAAATCTGTTTGTATGAATTGCCAATGAAATATCTATTTCTATGAATTCCCAATCAAAGACTGGCCGCTAGTTGGTAGAGTCAGTGACTAGCAAACGAAGGGGTGCTAGTTGAAAAACTAGATTAAACAAAAGACTGTCAACGTACGTGAGGAGCTGGTCTAAATCTGTCGTGATCTTAACTGTCCTGGCGTTGGCGAGGAGATTTGGAAAGCGTGGTTGTCAGCTAAGGCGTTAACCTTGCCATCTGGAAGTTACGAGGTGATGTCCTCGGATCTTTGCCTTCTGGACTATTTCCTGTGTTGCTCAGTGTGACATAAATTCCATTATCTATCCATTGCTATGTCAACACTGTGTCCGCTTATTTGTTCAACTGGTTCTGGACTACGCAGTGCTTATACCGATTTAGAATCTACTTTAAGCCGTAGATGCATTTTAAGCAGTTGATCAAATTTCCCCTAAAATGGCAGATATAACCGTCTTCTATTGTAAGGCCTGTGATGCCATGCTTTAGTTTATTTACCTCGTGAACCAAATATTCAAAATATCCATTCACAGTAAAGTGAAAGAATATACACATTTTGAGGTGCTTTCTGCATAGTATTATATGAAAGGATTACTTAACAGAAACACTTCTACAGATTACAGTACAGATAGATATAGTAGATACGTAACCGAATAATCTGTATGCTGCCAAGAAAGTTCGTCAAAGATACAACTAACTAAAAATAACTTTTAAACGTTTCGTTGGGTGAGAAATATAACGCCTCCTTCTCAATATATTTTTTTGGATATTTTCCTCACATAGGCAATGGCAATCTGTAATATCTGTTTAGGATTATCTCACTTACTTGTTTCAAAATAATGTCATCAACAGATCGTAAATCAGTTCAAGTTAGAGATCTGGAATCGGAAATGTCACCACCAAACGAGATTTCATGAAACATACCAGAAAAAAATGTTTTTACTAGAAGACCTGCTCAAAGCCATCTGCGCTGGAATTTCTACTCGTATCTATTGATGCTAGAATCATCACTCACTCTTAATGCCTTATTTAAATCCAGTTATGCATTCCGCGGGTATAAGCAGTGATATACTCATTTCCTTCCTCCAAATGGAATAAAATTAGTTTTAAAATAGAAAACAGCATTTCATCTCTTTCTAACTGGTGTTAATTTTCATTTCAAATGCAGTGCTTGACAAAAAAATTCATACCGCAGTCATGTTACCATAATTAACTTCTGACCACTAAGCTTCAAACGAATGAAGATTTTGTTCTTTTGAGCTACAAGCTCTACCGAGCACTTTTTATAAACAGTATTTATCACCACAGTTCAAATCGCGCATATTTAAATGAAACGGCATATTAGTAATGCTTGATTTTCTTTTGTATGTAGCCCTTTGCAAACATACATGCAATTAATGTCGATTTCTGTGTCAAGTACGATAGTTCATATTAAGATACAGATAATGACTTTTTTAAAGTTGGTCTTAAAATTAGATTTGTTGTGCCATTGACGAAGAATTATTTAGACCCGGTGTACACATCCGTTTTTTCAACGTGCGGCGCCTCTGCGGCACCGAAGCCCAACTATGCACACATAACCGTGAAATCACGCAAGTACTAATTCCGCGCCATTTGCGATGAATATTCTATCGAGGAAAACGTGTTTATTTCGTTTACTTGGTGTAAAAAAAAGTATATTTTGAAACACAAAATAGACTTTACTGGATATAACCATTTCTTAATAAATATTTACGTTCCATTTATTTATGAAAACAAAGTACTTCAGAACGGAGACTCGTGTACGGCGACCGTGCGGCACCGTGGGGAACTGCGGTACAAATTGCGCAAGTTGGACGTGCATTGCCGGAGGCATGTGCGCACTGCCTCATTGGATCGCACTTTTATCTCAGACCGCACTTGCGTTGCCGCAGCGACGTCGCACGTTGAAAAACCGGATGCGTGCATCGGAGCTAAAAGTGCATTCTATAGTGGTATTTTACTCCATAAGCGTTGATGAATTTGGGAGTAATTATTTTTATATGTGCATGGGTAAGCATCAAGTAAAAGAATTTCTACCAATTTAACTAAACAAAAAATGTATTAAAATTCACGGCGCATTTGCTGAGAGCCCGGAAAGAAGGGAAGTATACTTAAAAAATCTGATGTACTTTTTTGTGACCAATCGGAAAGTGGCCGGGATTTTGATGACATAAAAATTGCTAGAAATGCCTAGTAAAATAAGGATATATTGGACAAAAAAATTACATAAATGATCGTGAATTATTACTGACAAAAATATTTAATTGAATCTTTTTCGTTTGCCATAGTGCCCAGCAAGCGAGTAAACATACGACATGCACATGTATACTCTTGTTTCCCTACAGAAAACATGTTGGTACGCATGCGTATTTCAGCCATTTTAGTGTCACAGGACTGGTCTTGGACCAATGTGTGACTTGCCTACAAAGCAGAATAAAATCCACTTGCAAATTTTCAAACGTGAATGATTTTGATGGTCTCTAAACAGTTTTAATCTTTGAAATGCTTCGAGCGCTTCAAAGTAGGTTAAATGTAAAGTACATTAGAAATAAACTACATCAGTTCATTCCCTGAAATTTCACAAAGGGAAAAAATTTCCGCGGCAGAGGTAAAAAATGAGGTTCTGGGAAAATTCTTCCAAAAATACCCTTTTTCTGGAAAACGCTAAAATTTGAAGAATGACTCACAAATAGCCAAAGAGAATGGGTTAAAATGAGAAAAAAAATTAACGCATGTCCTTTTGCATAAAAATCAAGAAAAATACAAGAAAATGCCCTAATAACACTCCAACCTTTCCAAAAATAGATGTAAAATAATCGAAATCCTAATCATACTAATTATTGATGCTCCTTCACTAGAAGTAGATACAATACCAAGACCGACTATTTGCGAAAATTCATACTTATTAGTATGAGTAAAATTAATTCAAGAATATGTTCAAGATTGAAACATCTTTTCAAGCAAATTACAGATGGGCTTATTAATCAGTCATCAGTTCAAAAAACAGTGTTGTTTCAAAATAACTGACAACTGTTACCAAAAATATAAATAATTACCCATAAATATTATTGGAAAATCACTGAAGTATTGAAATCACAAATATAAAAACAGAAACGATTAAATACTTTAATGGCAATCGACTATTAAAAAATTAAACGTCAATGTCAATTTCCAGCAGTTAATATAATGTTAAATTTAAGTTTAAAGTTCAAGTTAAGTTAAGTTTAAATTTAACTGTTTTTGTAGTCGCTAACTGATAACAATATTGCTAATATTAACAGTTATTAATAATTGTTTCAACCAATTAATAATTACAGTTAGTAGGTACTGTTATAATGAAAAATAAGGTTTGCCTTTGTCAAAATTATAAATAATCTATAGATATTTCTTTTAAAGAACTTAAAATGTTAACTTATTGCTATAGGCTTACTAAAAAATATTTTTCGCACACTACCGCGTAAATAAGCAGAGCAAAAAATTAGTTTTATGGCTCAAATTTGTTACTTTAAAAAATGATAATAATATTTTGCGATTTTATTCTATTGATGTACAAATATCCCCCTAAGAGAAAACAGTTCTTCCAATTTACCAAGATGTAAAAACTGTACTTCAATAACCATATTTTTTTATTAATCTACGAACTATCCCTGAAGAATAAATTACATACTGTGAAAACGTTGCTGAAATTGGAAGCACAGTGTTATCATTCATGCGTATTCCACGTTTGTATTTGCATTTTACAAAATAAACAAAACCAAACTCTTCTTTATCGACTGAATTGAAAAATTATCAATACATTCAAAATTAAAAAAAAAAAACATTTAAATATTGCTTAAGAAAGAACTTATCCCATTTGCGGTTCAATTCCTTGCTATGCATGAGAAACTCCACGGAATTGAGGGATCCAAATGTAAACACTACCGAAATATTTATTTGGCTTTGTTTTGGCGAGTTTCCCGGCTCGTGACATTGGCAGTCCTAAGCTCGTAACACTAAATTGTGCGCCGTAGGGCAAGCGTTGGCACTGTGACGGCTATTCACTGAGACCGTTTGGGAAAATCTGTAGCTCAATTTCCATAACCAGCCTTTATTTTATTTTATAAATTCCCTGCTGTCACATAAGTTCTTAGTTTGCGATCCAGGAAGAGATGACAGTTGTCCTCTTATCCGCGTTTGGCGACAAATTTTGTTGGAGAGTAACAATAGACTGAATCTCATTCGCGAGTGATGAATAAATTTATTCAACTTACCCACATTAAAGCTACATGCTGCTATAAAGTAGTACATTCAAGCAAATATTGTTTTTACTAACATCGTTAAATCTGGTCAAAGAAAATGACATATTTTCAGATCCAGTTTGGTTTGTAAAATGAACTAATTTTCTTTCATGAGAAGGGAAAAAAACATTGAAAATTTTCAGTTTATTTTACATTCCTTGTAAAAACTAGAAACTAGGGGAAAAACATTAAACATTTCCAATTTATTTTGCATTCCTTGTACATTAAAATGTGGCTTATAAAAAGAGCATTTAAAATGTAACAATGTTTGAACTGCGGATAGCTGAAACTTTTCAATACTTTAATTTTTGAGTAAACTTTCAAAACACTAAATTAATGAAAATTTTGGAGGAATTTCTATATTTAAATTTTTGTGTATTCTTAGCTAAAAAAATCTTATTTATCGATCCGTGTTTGTGATAAAATAAATTAATTTTCTTACACTAGAGTAGACAAGAAGAAAAATCAGAAACAAATTATTATACATTATTTACGCATTTAAAAATATAGTTTATAAAAACGCATTTTAAAGTGTTTGAAATTTGGATACTTAAAATTTCAATCGATTAATTTTTGAGTAAATTTTCAAAACTCTAGTTTAACCAAAATTTTGTAAGAGAATTTCGGTTTACAAATTTTTGTATTTTCTTTTCAAAAATGTCTTCTTTTAGGTCCGTGTTTGTAAAATAAACTCATTTTGATTCATGAGATACTAGAAATCCTTGTAAAATTTCAGTTTATTTTACATTCTTTACGCGTTTGAAATATGGTTTGCAGAAACTCATTTTAAAGTGTTTGAAATATGAATATTCATACATTTCAATATTCTAATTTTTGAGTGAACTTTTAAACCACTAATTCAGTGAAAATTTTGATGAAATTAAGGTTCTGAATTTTTTGTGTATTCTAATCTAAAAAATAGCGCGTTTTGGTTTGTCTATAGACATCAAACAAGTAAATGTTACAGGAAACAAGCCTTGCGGGTGAGAAATTAGCCTTCGACTGAGAGTTTTTGCTGCCTCAGAGTATGGATTTGACATCGATGTCAATGTTTTCAAAACATCGATGTTTTATAAAAACATCGATGTATTGGAGCCGAATTTTTTTATCGGTGCTTATACTTGTCGATGTTTAATTTTTAAATGAAAAAAGTAACATTATAAAAAGTAAAAAAAATAACCTGTAGCATAATTTTGATAATCAGAAAATTGAACATACTTTGAGACCAAAGTGTTCAAGGGTGAAGGGTCTGAAAAGTAGGGATGCGTAATCGATGTCGATGTTTTATAAAAACATTGATGTATTTAACATGGTTTTAATGGAGACGATGTTTGTTTAACATCGATGTTTTATTCTTGAATGAAAAAAGCACCATTGTAAAAATTAAGAAAAATAACCGTGCAACTAAGAATTTGTCAGTGATGGCGACATCCGTCCAATCAAAAAGAGTTTTCCTAGAGTTTTTCAGAAAGAGAGTAACTGGTGGGATAGTTAGTGAAAAAAGAAGTCTGCTTAAGATGGAGAAAGTTTAATAAACTTCTTTTTTTACAAACTGTAAATAACAAATATTGGGGTATATAATAATTATAGGCCCCAATATTTTTTATTTACAGTAAATAAAAAATTAGTTTGTTGTGTTCCCCTCACTCCCCATTGGTTGATAAATAATTGATAATAACTTTGAAAAATTATTGTTATAAAAACATTGATGATTAAAAACATCGATGGTTTTTGGGCGATGTATTATCAACATCGATGTTTTAATTTTGAACATCGATGTTTTGCTTTCGATGTCGCATCCCTACCTCAGAGTCCAAGTTAGTGTTTACAATTTTGGAACGTTTCCAGATTTAAAGTACTATTCAGTCAGGGTCACCATTTTAGGAACATGTTTCGCTTTTTATGAGCTACTGCGGCATCGAATGATATTAGTTATCGTAACGAGATTCTGAACAAACATGAGCGTCCCTTAAATACAGTTAAGGCGACGCATGGAAACAAAAAGTCGATTCATTGATAGAGTCAAATCACCTTAATTTTGCATTCGCAGTTTCGTGAGGCATATCGCGGTTGCCACTACAGGTACAAAATATTTTGAAGACCTGCCTTCTATGAAGTTTAAATTTAAAGCATGTAAAATATCAGGAAATGAAGATAAATAATGTAAAGAAAAATCAAGGGTTTAAAACAAGACTGAAAGACTGTTATAATTAGCGTTATTAATTTTGTTAGAGCTACAATTAACATAGATTTTTCTTGTCTTTTATTTTTATTTACTCCTGATTTGTTATTCTAAATTTGAAATTCAGTGAAATAGAGATTATTCGCAATTAATATCAGCAACTAACTGTTCACATTTGAGGTGGGGTTACATTTTAAAACTTAGCAAAATTGTTACTTTTTCAATATTTGGAAGTCAAAGGACAAAAAATTATTTTAAAAAGAGGCTCAGACCACACACACATCCGATACCAGTAACTATCTCCTTCCATTTGAGGTAAAGTTAAATTTTAAAACTGAGCAAAACTGTTACTTTTTCAACTTCTAAAAGTCCATGAACGAAAAATAATGAAAAAAAAAGGGGCTCAGACCATTCAATGCCACCAACTATTTCCTTCCATGTAAGGTAAGGTTAAGTAAAACTTCAAAACTGAACAAAAATGTAACTTTTTCAACTTTTGAAAGTGCATGGACTACAGAATGTAAAAAAGAGTATCCTACTATCCGATACCATCTTCTACGCTGTTATCTACAGGCGCTCTCGGCTATAAAAGTCAAGGAGCTATTTTTCTATCTGTCTGCAACCATGTTTATTTGCTCTCTTATCTATTGTTGCCAAAATGCTCTTCCAAACATTAAATCAGATTTTTTTTCCCTTTAGGTCCGGCGAAGTCATGCTGTGAATTCGAAATGTCTAGATAAGAGAATAGCACGGCTATGCAGTAACTCATCGCTTAGATTTTCTTTTTGAATCCGTCAATTCATGCAGTTTCAAGAAGAAATTAAATATTCTCTTCCGTAAGCAGAATTTTGGACCATTACTCTCACGGACTCCTTGCACTTTGGGAAGGGGGGGGGAGAGAATACCGATGCGATATCGCGTGAGGATTCCATTAGGAAAACTCCTGGTCAGGTTTTAGTGTATTGGTGGTTTTGTCTTCCTGGAACGGATTAATTTGCAACTAAACTATTATGAATATGTTTTCGATGTTTTTAATCATCCATGTTTTTCATATAACAGTGATCGACAAGAAACCAAATACAAACTGAGAATTGAGACGTTATTGTAGCGTATATGTAATTTTTTAAATTGTTTTAGCAACATTTTTACTATTTACATTTATTCTAGGATCACATAACACAGCAAAAAAAATATATACTATGGTTTGAAAAAAGTTAGTTAAAGACATTGCATTTTTTAATGTTAAATTCATATAAATGCTGCACATTTGGAAGCAAAGATTAGTAATTCCTGTTTCAAAATTGTTGCTAGGAATTGCTTAGCTCTGAAGACAAACTTTTTTAAATACTTATCACCTGGCATATTGGATTTTAATTATATCTAATATGTATAATTAATGAAGAAAAGAATATGAAAGAAATCATGAAATATGCATTAATTCTTCCTAAATAAAAGAAATTGAAAAATCAGTGGTGAATATATAGAGCAGAAAAATATTAGATGCATATTTCAGAGGAATACGACACAAGTACTTTAGATAAAGATAGATTTTTAAAATCAATGAAAATGAAACATTTTTAATAAGGGTTCGGCCTCTTCTGGCTACACTACTTGGTGATGGTATATGTATCGATTACATATGACATGCAACATGATGGAGAATATCGACAATATAACCCGTCAGTTTTTTTTTCCCCATTTCAAAATGCATGCTTAAAATAGTTCTGTGATTTTTCTTAAGACCATTTTCTTATTGATGCGCAGTTTTAATAAAAATAATTAATGTTGCTGCTTTCGCAATAATATTTATTAGAAATATCAATGATATCATGTTGATTTAATTAATTTCATCATGTGAAATTAATAAGAAAGAGGCGTATCGATAATCTTCAAGATGATAAGGAATATACGTAACCTTAGGTTCTGACTCCCGATTTGTTCTATCCTGAACAAGTTGGTCTTGGTATATTCAACCTAAATTTTGGTTAAATATTAGTTTCCTGTCGTTTCAAATAAAAAACAATAAGAATATTTATGAGTTTAGTAACGAATTACCGTTATTCTTCTATATTCGACTAAGAAATTTAACGAATTGCATTACTATAACGCGTAAACGACATTTCATAGCACACAAAATTTACCCAGTAAATATTTTTCAAGATAAGTTTTATAAAAGCGTCTTAAGAGTATAAAATTTCACTATTGATAAATGAAAAATCTAAAACATCAAATGAAAGAAATTTTGGTTATTTTAATGTTTCGGAGATTAAGATTAAAATGATTGAGGAACGTTGCTGAATTATGTTGTCTACACTGTAGACAGCAATGCCTGCAGACAACTCCGTAAACTACACTCTTATCGAATCGATGACATCCGTAAAAGATCCCTCGTAAGATACATCAATTCTTCAAAAGTTTCGAGCCACGTCCCAAAGGGGATCCAATAAAACAAATCACTTTATTGAATGGCTTCAACTGTGGCACCACCTGCCCTCCTCGAATCAGAACCCACAATCTCACACCGCCAGACTAACCCTTGATTTTATTAGCACATTCATTTCAGGCTTGTGTTATGCTAATGCTTTGTCTTTTTAACGAGGCCGTCGTCAAGACCTCCCACTGCCAAGGAGACAGCAAGGCATCAACCAGAACATCTGCCCTTCAGAGAGGACAGTGTCCATTCATGTGTGTTTTCGCCTTTTCACTAGAAACCACGTGACGACAGTTGCGGTGGAGAGAAATTTACGATTCCCCACCACAAATTTAATCCTCCATTTCTGTCAACATTTTGAGTACTTCCACTTTGTCCGAGGCTTATTTCCTCGGGTTCATCCATTGTTTGAGCGTGGTATGGTTCCTGCCAAATGTCAATAGTGTGTCGTCGGCCTCCTTTCATCTTTCAGGCCCTGTTATCATTCAAAAGTTTCTGTGGGGGAACACTTTGGGAGGCATTTTGCCGTATTATCTTGTACGTACTTCCAGGGACCGTGTATAATCCGTACTGCAGTAAGAGTAGATCGCTCTTCGAAGTAGATCGCTCATTTGCCCCAACCGGATCTCACCAAAAGTTGGGCCTCTCCGATCGCGGTCAGTACTTGGGAGGGTGACCAACTGAGCTGCTGTCAAGACTCGATGGTTGGACAAACGTTTGAACAGACAATAAATTGTTTGTTAGCCAGCCCTTAATTCATTAGAATTTTAAATTGAGCACTTAAATTTAAGACACTTATTATGATGGGGATATAGGTTGTTTCGCAGCGGATGCTCCGTAAGTGATATGCCCAGCACAGTTCAAACTGTCATTTGCAAAGCACGTTGAGCTAAAAGCTATGCTATTTTATAAATAGTATCGTACAAAATATAATTGTAACTAATTAGTACTGCGTACTCTAAAAAATTAGCTACACTTTTTTACTGTAGTATATCCAATCTAAACATTTTTGAATGAAAAAAAATGAAACGGAGGTATTCCACAAACCATTAGAAAAATTTACAGACTGGATACTGGAGGAACGTAGTTGCTTTAAGCAACACTCCTGGTAACTCGAGTCTTCGTTTTAATATCTTTAACATACACCACAAAAGATTGTGGCGAATGTTAAAGATATTAAAACGAAGGTCTGAGTAACAAGGAGGGATGCTTAAAATAACTGAATTAAAATATATGTTTGAATAACCTTTAAACAGGGCATCTTTTTCATTGGTTCTACAGCCCAATAAGGACTTGGCCTAGATAATTTTGTTCCATCTTGTCATATTATCATGTTCATTCCATCTTGACTTATTACTGGCAATAGTTCTCCGGTTCTTAGTTTCACAAATGCCAAAGTCCTTGTCTACACTGTCTTCAAAGGTTTGGTCTTTATCTAGGCCTAAACTCAATTCGCCTGGACAGATATGTTTTTACTCTCATTTCATCGGGCAATGGTATTCTCAGTTCCTCTCATTCCCCGTATTTAGACATATTTAAAAATATCTGATTTTGGTGTTGACGGTATAACTCGAAATTGAACATTTTTCGTCAGATTCCATTTGTCTATATGACACCAAATCTGCTTTTAAAACGTTTCTCTTAAAGGTCTGTGGTGCATTTTCGACCCTGGAAGTCCAACTCCAAGGCATGTAAGACCACAGATATAATTAGAATTTTTTTAGTAACATGGCGGGGATCTGATGATCTTAAACTTCCTTTGAAAGGTAAATAAACAAAATAACATTACAGAGTCAGCAATATTTAAAAAACTTCCTTTGATTGTTTCATCGATAGTATAATTTTTATCGTGATTATGACCGCATTCAACAAGATCGTAAAAGTGAAACATGCAAGACGATTAATTTCTATTTCATTGCTTTCTTTTTACGAACAAAAACGCTGTGACGGTACCTGATGGAGCAATTAATTAATGAGGCACTTAATTTATCACAAGCTTATTCCAGCTACCTTCGGAATTAGGCTCTATGGAAGTAATTGAAATAAACAGTCACTTATATATTTTTACCGCTTTTATATTTTTTAAATAATGAATAGCTCATTTTTGATTTTGATAAGGCAATAAGAATTTGAAAGCTATGGCTTTTATTTTTGTTGGAATATTTTTTTTTTATTAGAATTGATTATTTGACTATTGATTGTTCGTATTTTTCTTCACAAAGATTTTCTTTAGAATTATTTTTAAACTTGATTTGAATAAATGAACACTCTTAATATTCTACCGAACTTTGATTTGATCAGCGAAGTTTGTTAAAATGTTTAGAGCTTTTTCATCAGTGGACTCTGATTTTTTGAAGTATTAGAGTTATCTGCAGAAGAATCTTGTATAACGACTCATATATCGTAGGCTTATAATGAAATACACAGAGTAAAAAACAACTGTGTTGAGAAAACAAAGGATTAAATTTCCAAAAAATGCGAAAATTGTAATATTTTTAGTAATTATTTATAACACGTTGTATTTACCGAGTTTTTGAACTATTCAGAGAAGAATACTTCATTCTGATTATAATTAATTAAGCCCTTAATTATCTTAAATATATTTAATATAGTTAAGACTATATTTAACTAGCCACTGCGTGGCTAGCGCGGCGTTGCCCGTACCCGTGCAAACCAAAAAAACGGGCAACCCCGTGATGTAAGGTATTAATCTGGTGTAAAATTTACCGCAGATTTCAAATCCGTTGAAGATATATTGCATTAAAAAATTATTTATTTAAAGAAAATCATATTTTTAGGTAACAATACAAACTGAAACTGATTTCAAATCCATTGAAATTTTTACTCTATCTTTAACGGTCTTGGAGATAGAAAAAAGAACCGACTTCAGTTAAAAGATTTATTGGCTGACTGGATATTTATTCGTCCCTGCAAAATCAAACGTTCTACGGAAGAAAAATACTTGCCATGGTTCCAAACCCTGACTGTAAGGTCACACGGGTGGAAAAAGTTCTCCGCGTTTGAAAAAGCGACGGAGAATAAAACTATTAAATTCATTTAAAAATCTTCTGGATTGAATTTTAAAATTCGCCGCGTCTCAAAATTTGCAAATAATTCGGACCACTTGTGTGGCAAATCTCATTGCTGTAAGTGCCATAGAATCGTCAGGATTTTGCGACCCCAAACAGACAAACAAACAAACACTTCCTTTTATAATAATAGAGAAGATGATGACAGAGTGTAGTTAATCACATTTCTTGTTTCAATTCGTTTTATGAACATAACACATAAATGGATGTAATACCTAAGAATGAAATAAATTTATCCACAAAAAAAAGAAAAAAAGTAGCATATCGCTTACTTTTACGGACGTGAATTCTTATTTACAATACAAAGCCTGGCAAAAACTCACCTTGGTCCAGTTACCACTGTTTGATTCAGAAAGTCTACTTTAACTACTCTCCATTCTCTTGTTCAAATGAGATATGGTATTTTTTGACGATGTTAACCCATTTTCGCTGATATTATTTTTTATTTTGCCGATATACACTAACTATAGAGACAAAAATATTTGGACACCAGAAATTCGAAGATTCATCTTGGTGTGAGGTTGTTTTTCCTTGTTAGGACTCGGTCCATTGCTTTATGTACCTGGTTCCATGCACGCTGTCGTGTACCTCGACGTTCTGTATATTTCGGCCTAGCCTACACTATAGCAATACTACGACGATGATGGTTGTTTCTTCCTATAGGATGGAACTCCATGTCATACTGCAAAACGTGTGCTTGACTGGTTTCCTGAAAATGAGGTGGATTTGCTTGACTGGCCTGTTCAGAGACCCCAATCCTATAGAGCAATTGTGGGACGAACTGGAGGGACGAGTAAGAAACCGCCATGCACGCTCATCTTCACAACAGTCTCTTCTCACAGCCTTGCAAGAGGCATGGCGAACTATTCCTGCCCAGATTTACAGAGAACGTGTGGAAAGTATGCCTCGACATGTTGCAGCTGTGATACAAGCAAAATAATTGTATACTTCTCTTTGTAACTTTTTTTTCAATAGATCGCATTCACGTTTATAAGTGTCATATTGGTGTACTTAGTACCCAATCGATTAATTCTCGCTGGAAACGCTTTCTATTATAATTCTTATTAAGGGGACTGTCCTATTTCCGTGATGTTAAAACGGACCAAATTTTAATGAACATTTTTTCAGAATCTTTTATGTGTAATGATTGGAATTTTTTTATACAGGTTATGAAGACATTTTTAAGCACTTTACCACAAGATTTTTAAAAACTTAAAATTTGAAGTTTTGAGATTTTATATTCCTATTTTTTTGTTTTGAAAAATGACCAATTTTCATCCTTTTCAACAGTTAAAATGAACTTTTCTGGGCAAATAGGGAAAAAATGCCCGTGTTAAAATATGTTATAGGGTATGTTACACTTGTAAACCAGTTATTTTTACATTTGCTTGAATAGACTTTGAAAAATGTTTCTTTTATGGAAGAAATACGCATTTTGAGATATTGAAGTTTAAAGAATAAATTGACCTTATTTTAGGTACGTACAGGCATTTTCAAAAAAGTATTTAAAATACTTCTACTTAACGTATCTTTATAAATAATATATTATTTTAAACAGAATTGTATAAACAGTTATTTAAATTTATAAAAAAAAGAATCGTAATTTTGTGCACTGGTTCCCTTAATGATTCCAAGTGTCCATTAGGGGACCATACATACACAACCCTAAACCAAATAATTTTCGCAGGAAACGCATCTTTAAATATTCATATCCATGACTTGGATGTCTATTGATTTACATTGTACCTCCCCTCGACATTTTTGTTTCCTTTTATGTAAAATTTTAATCCATGCATTCCAAGTGGTCATAGCTGTTTCTCTTGCAAAGCGGTGGATCAGCAAACTAATTCTAGATACAGCATAACCCCTAGTTGATTGGAATATGTTATACGGCCCACCGTCAGCACTGACCAATCCATGCAGAAATAGATGATCGACCTGAACGACCCTAATTTTCACAGCTAACCCCCGTGGCTGCTTAGTGTGAAATGTTTCTGTCGGCGCAATAAGAGGTGCTTTGATCGGGCCGACCTATTGTGCCCCTGTCAGCATAGAGACGTCAGTCAGGCGGGCCCGAGTGTGGCGGGCCCCCCCAAGAGCAACTGTAATGGGGTTACGGTTTTCATCTTTGCCGCTCCTGCCATTTGTTTTCGACCACAAGACAAATCTCATTCTCTCAACTTTCTCCTCTTTTTTATGGCTGGGGTGAAAACTTCAGGGGTGAACACATTAGCGATGGGTTGCTGGATTTCGAGAACTATCGCCAAGTCACTCTCACGAATGTCACCCCATCGCTTTGTTCACATCCGCAACGGCACACGCACAAATTGGATTGATTTTTTTGAATGGTGCATTGACTTCAGAGTAGTGATGGACAACTGTTATTTTAGGATAACAGTGTTAACTGTTATTGCTAATTTGCTGTTAAGTTACTTATACCGCTAATAATAAGAACTGGGAGGCTCGCCAACCCCCGGAGCGGAAGGGATTGTTTACAAAATATGATACTTCCAAAAAGTATTTTTCTAATATGAATTTGTTGTGCTGCAGAAAAATTATACAGTACCTCTGGAATCAGAACTCGAACAATTTGGAATTCACATGAAAACTTTGAGCAAATTTTGACTCGAAATGCGAGATCGAATACCCAGCATGTTGTTTGAAAGCTGCAACAGCTCGACTAATATTTATTTTTTTCAATTCAATTTCATCCGATAACGCTATAAATTCAATTGAGGCGCAAGGCTTCGTGGTAAACAAACAATCGTACAGTGTTGCCAAAAAAAGCGATGAAAAATAACATTTCTTTTGCGTGCCATTTAAGAGAATTATATATATACTAGCCGGGCTGCGCCGGCTAGCGCTCGGCGGTGTGTAATAGTGCTTTTTTAAAACTTTGTTTACACACCGTAATTAAATATGTATTGATTTGTATATATTTTTTATTTTTATGAAACAATTCTTCAAATCATTGCGTATTCAATCAAATATTTAAGTAAAATTGGTCCAAAAATACATATACCGCTGCAAAAGTATCCATGTCTAGTGTTATTTTGCAGGAAATATACATATCATTAAAATATAACTCCTAAATAATATTTCTGCAATAGGTAATATACCGGAACACATAATGCAAACAAAAATAAAATTCCAATCCTTGAAGAAATGAAAAATTCTGAAAAAAAAAAAAAAACACGTACGTATCTATTCAAACGTGTTGAATTTCGACTTCCTGAATATATTGTGAAATAGACTAATGCGACAAAAGACTTTTCAACGATATTGACAAAGACAAAAATGATTTATTAACAAAAAGAACACATATTTGAATAATACTTGGGAATCTTCAAATACGTCGGCAACATCTATCAAATACCCAAACACGGAATTCTAAATCAAATTAAAAAGTAAACTTTAATTCTGACTTGGCCAGATAGCGGGTAGCAAAATTACGTTTAAATTACTTTTACATCAGAGGAAAAAATAAAAAGTCAGTTCAGACATAAATATTACAATTTAATTCCTTATTTTCCATAGAAATTGACCTAGGCTATTTGAAAACAGCAAGAATTCAAAATATCTGGGTTATTTTATTTACGTTGATTGTTGCCATTCGACGATACACAAATAACGTCGATTTCGGGTCCACGTACGTTAGTGTTTTATATATATAGATACATCAGTTGGCAGCTAACACAGACAGAAAAAAAATTGAAGGATTTTCATCAACTCTTTTAAACTGGAATCAACGGTTGGTATGAACAGAAACATTAATAATTTTTTAAATTAGAAAGTTAATTTTTTAATTTTTCTTTAATTTTTTAAAAATAATTTTCTATTTTTATTCAATAAAAAACGTTTGATTAAAAAATAAAATAGCCGTTCCTAAGTACTTTACGACAACAGTGTCAAATGTCATTTTTTGCCTATAACCTATAAATATATTTATTTATTATAACCTGTTAAATATACATTTTTTGTAATAAAAAGATGTCTCACTAAAGGATGCATTAAGGATACTAACCGTGCAGACACTCCGTAAGTACACCCTTGTCCTCGATGCGTTTTCAGTAGTATAATATAAATTGAGGGTAAAATATACAGATAAATATAAGCAACTTTAATAAAAATCGTAAAACGAGCTCGCAACCAACGAATAAGTATAAAATTAATAATATGGTAACACTCATTGCGAGGCCTGTTTATTTTAAGTTCGAGGCATACTGTTCGTCTTTCTATCGCCTCTATTTTTCTCATTACGTGAAAGTGCACACCATTCAGGAATGGCCCAACTTTGACTTGTTAAACGTTGGAGCTTCAATAAAAACTACGATTGGTCCTACAAGTTGAAATGACATTCACCATTGAGACTCATTTCGTAAAACAACAGTTTGACCATCGCTAACGTTTGAATAGTGATGACCTGTCATTTCAATAGCAGTTGAAATAACAGTTATATATATATATACCAACTGTTATAAAAATATTAACATTTACCTATAAGTGTTATTGAGATAGCAGTGGATCAAATTAAAACGAATGAAATTAATAGTTTAAGAAATTGAAATTTCTAAAAACGTTTTGATGAAAAATAAAGTTTTATAAACTTATTTTTTACAAAAAATTATCGGTCAATTTTGAAAATTAATACTTGTCTATTTTAAAAATTAATATCTGTCGATTTAAAAAATTAATATATCTCAATTTAAAAAATTAATATATCTCAATTTAAAAAATTAATATATCTCAATTTAAGAAATTGATATCGGTCAATTTAAAAAATTAATATCTGTCAATTTAAAAATTAATATTTGTTAAAAACAACCATTAATATCAATTTCTAAAAGCAGCTAACTGAAACAAAACTGAAATATGAGCCACTAATTATAATTTTTATCGTTAAACAGCAATACCATTTAACACTGTATTCGTAAAATAACAGTTTTGCCCATCTCTAGTAATCGTAACATAACACATTTGACAATGGCTAATGTTTTGAATATTTTAAATCTCGCCAAGCGGCCGAAAACCTTCATCGGCACCTCTCAGTAACCCTGCACGATGTGGGGGCCGACGAACAAGCTGAAGGGGTGTATTTAGGGGCGTGTGCCCTTGTCTGGAACTTATTAGTTGTTGTCTATCAGGCGCCACGCTGGCCTGCCACTCACGGCTCTCCAAATTACATCTTCAACACAAGCAAAACTAGCACTTGAGCATAAAACCTGACAGAAGGTAAAAGCGCCGGGACTGTTCAGAAATTACAACAAAGAACGCGCCATTTCCACCCCGCACAACAATGGGAACAAGTTTGCTGACATGGGGTACTTAGTTCTCGGGCATCAGACATGACGTGTGTGCTAGTCTGGCGTCACTATGCAATGTGAACGTCAAATTTTTCTTCTTAGTTCTGATACTGTGAATCGATGGAGACATCTTCCACCGAAATGAAATAACAACAGGGGGGGGGGAAGCTAAACTTATTCTTGTTTCAGTCGTGAATTAGGTCTCGTCGAATTTCCTTGCAAGACAAATGAAAAATGCCCTTCTTCCAAATCTAAAATTTTCATATGACTGCCTATTAACAATTAAAAAAATTTATTTTATTCCACTTGGAGGTGTGAAATGGTACATATCAATGCTTATGTCATGCACCAAGACTTATGATAGCTGCTGTGTTTTGCTACTACTGTTGTTATAAGCTAGTCTTAGTTTACCGAAAGAACATGGAACAAATCCTGGATACGTCGAATACATCCTAGTCGACTGCACTGAAGGCTCTATTGTTGGGGTATCCATTGACCTTTTAATGAAATGAACTATACATGTGCGCGCGGCTTTGTATTATTTCTCCCGATACCCCGGTTATATCTCAGGGTGAAAGTCACAAGATATTGAAAGAAAGCACGAATCCTCATGTAGGATGATTTAACAAGCGTGATGAAAGACACTAGTTTTTTATTCGATGGGCAATTAGTCAAGTCGACTTAAAAGTCTGCGTGATCTACTCATCTGGGATCCAGCGATTTCGCCAACAACCCTTCTATTCCATTAGAAGGGGTCGATGATTGGTGACAGTATTGTTAGGCACATCCCAATTCTTTTACATCAGTTAGTTTCGGATTTAGTTGACCAGCAATACAAATCAAATTATGATGAATGACTGTAATCGAAATCTTTTTGTTCTTGTTATATTAGTAAAACTACTTTGAAAAAGAATTTTCATGATTAATGAAATTTAAGTTATGAAAGAATTTTTCGTAATTCTGAGGTAAAATACTGACAAGCTATAATTGATTATTTTGAAAGTATTACGAAAACGACGAATCGTAAGTAAGAATAATAGGTGAAGTAAGCATTAAAATAAAGTTTTAAATCTTTACATGTGTGAGAGATTTTTCTGTAAGGCTAAATATAGACGGCGCTAGTGGTTTCGTGGCAGAACGCATTTTTTGTACAGATTCTGTATTGAGTAAGTAAATTCCTTGTCTTCTGTGGTTTGTTTGTTTATATTGAAAATCTCACACGTGGAAAAATTTTAACAACTGATCACCTAACCATTTATAATGGATTCAAGCACTTGCAATTTTTCATTTAATTTGCTTGCATTTTTTCCAATGAAATAAAACTGATCAAAAATAGTAAAAAATATCATCTTAAGTCGTATTACATTCAAGTTTTTTACTGAGTATGACAAAATGGGCACAAATCAGTCACATTTCGACAACTATGTTCCAAAATGCCAGCTTTTATTGCATCACTATTGCTGTTGAAGAGAAAAAACTTCAATAATTTTCAACGTCTTGAAATTCAGCCAATCTCTTCACTTAAATCTTCTGTTTCTCTACTTTTTGTATTTTTAAAAATATTATGTCTGCCCTTATTTTTAAAATTCAGTGTACTTAAATTTTTTTCCCATTTCTTAAAACTGGTTTAGCAACTATTGATGCGACATCGACAGCAAAAAAAACGATGTTCAAAATTAAAACATCGATGTTGATAATACATCTCCCCCAAACCATCGATGTTTTTAAAATTCTATGTATTTAAACTTTTTCCCCATTTCTTAAAACTGGTTTAGCAACTAGTGATGCGACATCGGCTCCAATACATCGATGTTTTTTATAAAATATCAATGTTTTGAAAACATCGACATCGATGTCGCATCCCTTCTTTCAATTCCTTCACACTTGGCCACTTTGTTCTAAAAGCATGTTCAATTTGCTGATTATAAAAATTATGCTACTTGGTTATTTTTAATTTTTGTAACGGTACTTTTTTTTATTTAAAAATAAAACATTGACAACGTAAAAACATCGACAAGTATAAACATAGATGTTACTAAAACATCGACTCCAATACATCTATGTTTTTAAAAGAACATCGATGTTTTGAAAACATCGACATCGATATCGCATCCCTACTGGAAACCCACTGTCCACGTTTCAAATAAAAATGGCGCATTGAACTATCACGAAAAAGACAGCAGTTTCTGTGGAAAAGGACATTTATATTGTAGGAAGGATCAAATCCCATCGATTTTCTAATAAAATGGTCATAGTATGTGGGTGGATCGCTGTCGTAAGATCTCTGTAGGGCAGTCGAAACCCATACTATTGTTTTTGGCCACTGTGAATAATCACTTTAACCAATCAATATGTTTTTGGCCACTGTGAATAATCACTTTAACCAATCAATAATATAGGATTTATATTTTTACCCTCAACCAGGTTACATTTCTTCAAGCCGAGCAATTGGAAGATAAACATGAAGCTGCGGCAATATGCTTCGTCTATCCCATTTTAAGGTCGATGGGTTATCCCAAGGTCCAAAAGTGTTTTGACTTGTTATTTGTTGTAACCAAGTTACCACGAGCTACTATGACATTGGTCACAACAATTGAACTTTCATTTCAGACCGATGTTTTGTGTGTATGCGGACTGAACTACGAACCTACTGAACTTGAAAAAAAAGAAGACCTGAAGACTAAATCAACAAACCATCCCTTTTTAGAGGAATCCTTTGAACGAAAATCAATCATATATTCTTCATGTATATATAGGGGTTGAACCATGAACCTCTTGATGAACTAAGACTGGAAAGAGACTTGAGGACTGAATCGAGAACCCTCGCTATCGTACACGATATGCTTTTAATGAGAATGGACGGAAGAAAATTCTTAATTAACTCAGGAAATTAATATAATCAATGTGGGGGAAATTCCGTTCTCCTACGGGATGAATCTCTTTTGTGTGAGCACAAAGACACCCCTCCTGTCGACTTGAGTCCCTACTAGAGCCTTCCCTACACAGTACGTTCATCGTAATTGCCAATTCAAATCTCTTTCTTTGAATAACACTTGAACGCTCAAGTTGAATGCCAATTCGTCCTTCTTCCAAAGCGATGATCTCATCAGTTAATAAGCCAGATTCGCTGCAAAGCAGTCCTGGAGCAAGGGCTGTAAGAAAGAAATAAAGGAAGCCAGCCAAAGAACAAAAGGGGATCAGGTAATGAAATCCCCCGGGGGTGCCTCGTGTAAAGTATCCATTCAACCACCGGGCCACCCTGCTCGAACCGATAAAGGAAGTTGTCCGTGGGCTGTCATGACCAATCGCTTATCAAGGGGGACACGCTGGCGGCACCTGTGTTCTTTTCAAAATGTGCATTTGACTCGAAGGGAATGGAAGGCGACAAGCGGAGAGTGCGTGGAAGGTTAATCAGCAGTGTGGGGAATTGTCAGCTGGTGTAGCGTCGAATGTCGCCCTGACCGCGATATCCAGAAACAGCGGTCAGGCTGACAGTGTCTGGATTTTTTTTAAAGGTTAGAACTAGGATTAACTGTTTTTGTTGTTTTTATGTGACGGTTTGATTTAGTTTCACGCTGTCGAACTGAATTAGTATGTTTTCAATAGACAGCTTTGGCTATATTTGCAATGTGATTCCTTAACTGAACAGTTTTTTGCGTCTCGACGAGTTTTTAAAGGCTGATTGAAATCGGAATATTTTTAATAGGTAGTTTTTTGGCTACATTTGCAACTTGATGCGTTAACTGAATAGTTTTTGGAGCAGACTAGACGAGTTTCTAAACACAGATGCATATTATAATTTCAACATTCTATATACCATTATATGTGTGCCGACTAACCGGTATAGTGGTTAAGGTGTTAGCTTCTAGATCGTAAGGTTCCTGGTTCGAATAAGGGTCAGGGCGTGGATGTTTGTAAACGCATGGTGTAGAGGCGGCTGGTGCTCCGTAAATCTGTCTTGGTCGAAAGTCCTCATGTTGGGTTGGTGTGGTACTTCGGAGAGTGGGGTGCCAGCTCAAATGATGCCTCGTCATCTAACCGTGGCTCAAAATTACGTGTCTATACAACTAATGGCTTGGATGGGGCGGTGGTAACTAGTTGAATAGGATTATTTGTGTACCTTGGAGCTAAAAGGACCAATGCTCAAATGTTAAAATTGTGGGAAAACTCCAAAATAATAGAACATAACCATGTTAAACTATCAGTAAACAACATTACACTAAAAAATAAAATATGAAGAAAACAAATTATGTACAAATTTACGGAGGGTTTAAGAAATTTAAAAAAATAATTTGGAATTTTTCACAATTTGAACATTTGGACATAGACCTTTTTAGCACATAGGTACAGATATAGCTCTTCTTTTCTGTGAAGAAGATAGTTTCATGAAGACATGTTATTATAACGGCTTAAGAGACATAGTTATATTAACATATGTATTTGCTCTGTAGAAAAGAGTTTCACTAATAAAGGTTGTAATATTGGCATTAAATGTCATTGCATAGGATATGGCTTTGCTTTGAAGAGAGCTCATGAATGCAGGTTATATAATATTGGTATAAAGCGCCATTATATGGCATATTGCTTTATTTATTGAAATAGTTTTGTAGTAAAATTTCTAAATCGTCTATTACTGAAGGTACGCCGCTATTATAGTGTTTGGTAAGATGGATTTAACTGTTATTTTATCATTAGTGTAAACTGTTACAGCCAGAATTTGCAATAACAGTTATCACAAACATTTTTGAAATAGATATTCGCTATCACTAACAGTGAGCAAACACTTTAATATGTTATAGCAGTGTAAATTGACTGTTTAGCGTTATTAAAAAATGTAATTTTAACTTATTAGTTATACTTTTTATAAATTGCATTTAATCAATGCAATTTATTATTTTTGTAACAAGTTTAGACCTTTTAAAAGGATTATTCTTAACCCTGTTCTATACGATTTGAAGTTTCATGGCGCGAGGTCTGAAAACGAACAAACTGTGCCGTACTTTTAGCCAACTGGAATGGCAATTTAATGAAGAAATTACTATTTTTAGCTTTATGCGACTGTTTTTCACTTCCGATTTTGCTTCATTTTTTTTAAGATAAACACTCACAGGGTAGAGGTTCTAAACATCTTGAAAATTCAGTTCCTATATTATGAATGATGAAGATCGTCGAATTACTCATCATATACCTCCCACTTCCTTGAACGTATTGTATTTATAACTTGAAACAGCAAAGCATTGAAATCAAAACGCACGATATTACTTCAAATTATAGTAAAACCCGAATTCCATGGGTTATATATACTATATATAAAATTTCAAAAACCAAAGAAAATTCAAAATAAAATCCAAAAGGAAATTTTTGAAAAGCAAGGTGTTGGTGGATCAGGGCGTCATTAGTGAGGAGACCTGGTCCAGATAACATAAAATGGTGTGTTCTACATATCATCAGCAAAGCGCTAAAAAACACCATTGAAAAGCAAACATACAAAGTAAAACATTATAAAAAGGGTAGGAAGAAAACAAATCAAACCCGCAACAAGAGTCAGGAGAACGGCAACACCATGGCCGAGGATCGATCTTTATACATTAAAAAGTACGTGTTTCAAAATTTCCAGAACCAAATATGTATTCTACAAATACATTTTAAAGTCAGCTCAGACAAGAAAAAATTGCTGACAGTATCGCTAATATTTTTTGGTTAGTTTGCTAGTGAAAGCAAATATTCCTTAGAAGAATATAAATACGCTTAACCCCCGTAGTCATTTCAAAAAAGATATATCGTCCATCAAGGTCTGATCAATTTTGCTAATGACGAGATATCTCGCCATGAATATACTGCCGATTTTTTTATGACGACGTGTTCAAGATCTAGTCAGTTTCGATACCTCATCCCTCAAGATCTAATCAGTTTTACCTCAATGCATCAGATACAACCATCAGGAGAGTGAATCGTCAACGAAATCTGAAATTCTCGGATTTGACGAAGTAAAGATTTCGCAAGAATCTCGCGATAAGGTTTTTTACCTTACGAAATTACACTTTTTAACGGTTGTTCAACACAACTAAAATCTATTGCGGTACGAAGGTTTGGAGTTAGCTGGTGTGGGCCATAATAGCAGAACCCGGTGAGGCCCGAGTAGGGCAGCATGCTGTCAAGTTCCACCAACACCTGGAGCAAGGGCTAATAGACTGCGACACGCATGCAATCAGGGGACAATCGGCTCTCTAGCACAAATTGTACATTTCGTCTCGGTTTCACTCTCATTGTGTGGCCTCTTTTGACCCTCTATGACGTGCCGCAACATCAAAAGGATGGATTGAAATGCGCGAGACGCCTCTTCATTAGGCTGTTCTGCACGTCTGTCAGGTGACTTGAACACCGGCAGGGGAGCCAAGATGTAGAGGCACGAATCCCAGTGCCCCGAATATTTTCATTGTTGGATCCCTTCCCTGTCAAACGGGATGGATAAATATTATAAATGTACGGGTAATATAGGTAGATTTGTAAATGGGGGCTGAAACCACAAATGGCAGAAGAGGGTGGTGCTTAGATGGTATGGCTGTGAGTTGTAGGCGGGGCAGGTTCAATTCCTGTGACATACCATGGATGAATAACTCTTCTGTGATGGCGAAACTTTTCTTGTGTGTGAAGCGAACCAGCCTACCATTAAAAAGGCTTAAGGTTGGTCAAGGGATAGCCAGGAGGGTTGACATACACATAAATAAGAATGGAGTGTTTGTACTTTTGATATTTTCGCCCAGTTTCGATATATTTATCCGTTTTAGGTCATTCTGATGCAAAACGGTTTTACGTTTGATGCTGTATGTACACTACCCAACAATAATGGACCGGACAGTAAGATGTGATGGTATAAGGGAAATAATCTATATATATAATTCTCTTACGTCGACCGAAAATAGAATACTAATAAAAAAGAAAGCGATAGCTTTTAGATGATTACCAAGCGACAGTTCAACGGCTTGTGCCATGTACTCGTAATTTGATCGTAATGTTTTGTGTTTAGTTTTAATTCCAGTATAGATTCTACACGCATAACTAAAAAATAATCCATTTTCGAACTTTAAAGGACACTTGGAACCTTGAACAGACTAGAAGGCGGAAACAGGGGAGTTTTTCGTTATTACTGGGGATATGTTGTATCGATTTGTTATTTATGTTGCAGAGGTCTTGCCACCGGCTTTCAGTTCAAGTAGAAACTACCGAGTAATGACAGAGTCCACGTGAAGCATAGCCATTAATGATGATGTCACGTAGTGACGTCATAGTCGACAGTTTGAAACCAACGAATCAGTGGGCTTAAAATTTCCAATGTCTTCTATTCCAGGTAAAGGTTGTTAATATGCAACCGGACTACCGTGGCCACTTTTTCTTATGGAAACGGCTTTTCCGAATCTTCATTGCTCAGGTGTGACCTCGTCATCCGACAGTGGTTCAGAATTACGTGTTGTCCTTCTCGGATTTCTCCCTTGGAATTTGATCCAAGACCGTCGCCAATAGTCAGTAGCGTTGCTCCAGTCGACGTACTGACGAAGATACCTACCAACCTAAATCTTCGAAAAGGCCGTTTCTACTGGATTCAGATGGAATCGGATTCCGTTCGTGCAGAGTCCCTTACAGGACAGACGTTATTTGTTAACGCGTTTTGGCAACATTGTACGATTGTTTGTTTACCACAAGGCCTCGCGCATCAATTTAATTTTTAAGCGTTATCGAATGAAATTTTATTGAAAAAAAAAAAAAGAATATTCCATACAATTACCAGAGCGTAGGAAGAACCTGACTGTCCAAAATGTTCATGTCGGCGTCGACGTTGAATTTACCAGGAGCAACATGAAAAGGTCCCAGGCCATACCACTTAAAAACACCCTCAAACAAGTAATCCTATTTGGTACAGCTACACTCTACGTTTATGAGCGATGGCAACGGCCTTGGCGATTTTTTTTTGGCGCATTTCTAAAGTTGCCAAGAAAGAATTATTTCTTAACTCTTTTTCTGTCGCAAATTTTTTTCTTTTTAAAACACACTTTTTAAATATCGAATGAACGTAATTTCAGAACGTTTTAAAAAGTATATTTTTTAAAAACTTTCACAAAAAGTAGTAAGTTTGAGCACATTAAAACATATTTGTGAACCAGCAGAGAAACTAAGCTACAAATGTTGGGTAAGAATACCGTGAAAATTATCAATTACACTAAATACAGTGGGCATGTTGAAAAAGAAAAAGATTTACAAAAGAAAACAAAAGCAAGAAATAATACAACCTGATAACGTCAGAATTCTTTCGTAAAAAAATAATGAATACGAAAATGGTAAAAAAAAAAAACTCTTAATCCTTTCAAGAAAAAAAAAACTATTATAATAAAATAAAAATTCCACAACAGTCAAAATACAAATAAATGGACCAATGGTATCACCGAAAACGATTTAAAAAGACCAATGCAATCAAAGGAAAATTTTAAAAACAAAATAACCAATGGGAGGAAAGAAAAAATTTCAAACGAATCAATGAAATCAAACGACTTTAACGGATTTTGGAAGAACTTTCTAGAATATTCAAAATGAAAATTGAAAGTTTCCGTTTGCCGAGGTTGCCATGACAAACGTAACGAAAGATGGGTTGCCTTAATTTATCGTAACTCGCTACTAGAAGCGCGCCAAAAAAAAATCGCCAAGCCGTTGCCATCACTCATAAACGTAGAGTGTAGCTGTACCTCCTATTTTATGCAAATCCGCTGGCGTCTGGTCCATTGTTTAAGGGTAGTGTATGAATGCGTGTGACTGCACTACGCCCAAGCGGCTGTGTGTATTTTCATGAAACTTTGCATACTATGAATGTTATTTGGTGACTAAACTTAGCTGAACGTCAGTCAGTCATCCTGCGTTATTTGTATTTGTGTATATTTGTGTAAGTATCGCTTAATGTGTTTCCACTTTATTTCCATAAAACATCTTATAATTTATGAAACATTTTCTTTACTTGCATATTTAGTTGTGTTTCATGCTCTAAAACAGCTGTATAACTACTTAACCAACCTTTACTTTTTTTTCGATTTTTGAGGAACTGGGATGTATATTCAGCACTGCTATTACTCAGATTGTTTTACTAGAACTGCTGAAAAGCAATTATGTTTCAGAAAATTATTTTTATGGAATCTAAATCCTGATACTTATTTTGAACTTTTGAAACATAAATAAATGCCGAATATTTGGGTCAGATGATACAAAACGAATACAACATTTAGTACGAGAGCTTGGTAGAAATTAGTTATTCTGTGTCCAATATTGCATAAAACGGGTGTTGATTTTCTGGACGTCATGTCTGCATTTCGACCAACTTTCCACAAAGTTCTTGGTTTCGCGTTTTCTCGGAGTTAGGGCCATTTTTATTCCTTAGTACAAATTTCAAATCTACTTTTTACTAGTAGTTTTATACACCAGATTATTCCAAAAATGATTTTTTTAATAAATAAATTTTCAGTTGTACCCTATGGTCGTACCTTTAATATTTTCGCAATGCGTATTTCACGAAGATATTCATCGTGAAGTGTAATTTTACTTCTGAGGTAAAGCATACCGTCGGTGACGTCTTTAAACTAAACGTCTTTAATAAACGTTTTAAACTATAGCTAAAATTAAACTTTCAATCTAAAAGCTAAACTTTCAAGTAATTATAAGTAATTTTTCAGCTGTCCTCAATGTGAAATGTGTAAGGATAGGTACCACCAATTTTCATTCTTTTTTCACATCCACATGTAAAATTGAACACGATATGTACTCAATTTACTAAGCTAATTTTTCATAGAATATAAGTTAATCTTACAGTTAGCGATAAAACCTACAAAAATAACATAACGGACAAAGAAAGATTTTTTGCATGTAATATTTGTATAGTACTTCATAGACAATGCCCGTAAAGAAATTCCGTTTCAAATTTCTTGATTCTAGAAATGTAGTTTTTTTTTTTTTTGGGGGGGGGGGGCGATACTTTTTTATTTTTATACTGTCAATTTAAGATTTTTAGGAAATTGTATGGTCATTTTCCAGTTTTTAGCATAAATCTAGTTTTATTTGATCAAAGTTTTTGTTAACCAAAGTTAGAAATATTCCAATTTTTCGTATGGAGTTTCGCTTTTACGTGCGCCTCTAATAAAACACTTTTCACATAAAATATACATATTAAATTACTCATACTACTAGCTTCTTCGCTGTGAAATCAGAATCACATAAAAATCAGATCTAGGTTGGGAAATAAGCATTTTCATCCTATTTTTAATGGCTGTAAAATTAAGAGACGATAGGGGCGACGAAATATCTTATTAAAAACAACATTTCCTTTAAAAAGCGAGGTAATCATCCCGCTTATGTTTAATATTTTAGTATAAAAACAATATCTGCCAAAATATTAGTTACGACTGTTGAAAATAAATTTTTTTAAGGAAAATCATGTCTTTAATATCGATCTGGCGTAAACTTTTACGTCGATTTGAAATCCGTTGAAATTTCCACTCTATTCTTGACCATCACACAGATAGAATTTTGGACCAGAGAAATGAAAAACAGAATTTAATGAACAACGGAAACTGGCATTGAAATCCACCGGAGACATGCAGAGCTTGAAAATCTCTTTTCCACCGCTCGTTAAAAAAACTTCCTATGAGCAGGGCCGTAGAGCTGTAATGAAAAGGAAACGAAAGATGACAAGAAGTTGAACGATTGATACCATAACTGAAATACAGGAATCGTACTTCGATGCATCTTTAGCATCAGCCGTATTGGACCTTATTCCTGATACAAATCCAAACAAAGTGATTGATCCTGGTTTAGGATAAGTGTCAAGATCAGGAGATATAAAGGTAGAAAGAGGGGGATAGAGTTGCAAATTAAGAGAACTTGAAGGCCGACAGCTTGAACCTAAGGAATGTTTTCTGTGGTATTTTCTATACAGGCTGCTGTAGATGGAAGAGCTAAGAATCTCTAGAAATGGTGACATTCATGTGAATACAACCACCTCTTGCTGTGAAGCAAAAGCCCCCTGCCAATTCGTTATTACTGCTATCGCTTTTTACAAAAAGTGGTTATCTTGGGAACTAGAATTTGTGTACGTACAAAGCAAGACTTTGTGTACGTTTCACCTAATTTAAAGAAACGACTCATTCAAAACCACGTAGCTCAGAACTAGGTGGAGCCTTGACGGCTTATAACGCGGTACCACAATTCCGATAGAAACAGGATCTGAAGACCGATGACCGATGAGGAATGAATGGCATTACAGAATTTGTTTTACTGTATTCAACTATTCTCTGCGACCCTCTTCACCCCCACTAGTTTTGACTGAAACCTGAACAGTAATCCTGGTGCAGACCCAATTGTATCCTGGATTGCATTTGTGAATATGCCTACAGAACTTCACGCCATCGACATCTTTGTAAAGAATCGCCTATTGAACTGAGTTTGAAGTTAAAGGTCTGGTTATCTGCTTATCTTGAGACAAGAATTCCTTGTAGACTCTTCTGTCAGCATCTCTGAAATTTCCCTGACCATTCATCGGAATAGATAAGATCCAGGCATATAGCATCAGTGCTAATCTTTCTGAATAGCTTATATCCATTGATGGTAAAGTCACTTTTCAAATCCTACTGTATTCAATTCCCATATGACCATTCTTTCTCTAGTTTTGAGCAGACTGTACTCCTGTCCAGATCCAATTGTATTCTGGATTGCATGCGTGAATGGGTAAATAGATGCCTATAGGTCTTTACACTATTAACATTTTTGCTGTGAATCATCTATTGAACCGAATTTCAAGTTAAAGGTCTGTTTATCTAGAGACAGAAATTCCTTGTAGGCACTTCTGACACTATCTCTGGCATTTCCCTGGCTATTCATCTGAATAGATAAGATTAAAATGTGACCACCCACTATGTATCTTAGCTATGGAATTACAACATGTAGGTAAGTGTATTAATGCCACACTGTAGTAACACAACGGGCTATTGGCGACAATCTGGGATAAATCCGGCAGGGAAAGGTTTGAAATTTTAAAACTTGTAATATCAATATATTTTTATGAAATTTGGAAACCCAGATAAATACAGAAAAGTGTTTATAAAAGATGCTTCACTCATGCAATATATCTTCAAGTATGGCTGAGTATAATGTTTCTTGTAAAATTTTTCTTAAGGGTATGCGGCTTTTAAAATGCTGCTTTAAACTAGCAGTTCCTCACATAGCATATATGCTAAACTTTCTGATTAGCTTATATCTATTGATAGAAATTGTAGTTACTCACTCTTCAGATCTTATTTCTATCCATTTACGTATAATAAATACAGCATCCATATTCACCTTAGCGGATTAATCCACATGAAAGAAAATTATGTATTGTAAAATATACATTTCGCTTGCATTTTACTGTAATTCTTAATTAATTCTCCTCCCGTTTATTGGAAGTATTTTTAAATATTTTTTTAAGTAGATGCACTATTATCGCGACGTACGTCCTTATGAAGTTTAAAGCATATTTCTCAGAACATACTTTCTTCATGTTTGGTGGAACATTATTCAAAAACTACTTGAGGTACATTCTTACAACTTTTTGTGCTTGTTTATGAAGCACTTTTAAACACCTTTACACAAGGAATAAGATATAAATGCATACTTTTTGAAACATATTTCATCTAAAATATTTAATTTTTTTAGTAATTTTAAAAAATCTATAGTTTTGAGAATTTTTATTAAATTAAAAAGATTGTGTTCAAGTCTTTAAAAGTATTCAAATATTACACTATAAAAATTTCAGATTAAAACAGTAAATTCTGAATAAATTAGATGCCACCAAAGTTTGTGAATTTAACATGGGTGCCTATGAAGGTGTCGGACCACTACTTTCTAGATTATAAAGCCGTCGGACTGATATGCAAACCTTATATGACGTCACGATCAAAAGGTATACGATTCTTGACTTGTTTGAATTGAATGCTGAAGCCATCCGCGCGAGCGTTTCATCAGTGGATTTGTTAAAAGTAGTTCGAATTATATATATATATAGTTTGCACATTAGTTATTGTTATACTTCCGTATTAGCGTTTACACATTAATTACTGTTACATTTTCGTACTATCGTTTGAACACTAGTTACTATTATATTTTCGTGTAATTCCAAAAAAGAATGCCTGATAAGGCGGCCGTGTAAATATTTCTATGTATGGAATCAGATAGAATAAAGTGTATTTTGTAGAGAACGAATGAAGAAGTTTATTCAAGGAGAGTCTCGTAACAGGATTATCGTGATTAAATTTTACACTCGCAGTTGCTAAGAAAGGGAGAAAAAGGCATGTTGATTTCACTTTTAATATACTTTAAGTAATTAAAACCAATGAAATAATTGTTAGGTTACGAAATTCTTTTCGAATCACCAAAGGCCGAGCATCTGTGACCATCCTGTTTTATTCTCCTTTGGTTATGTCAATTATTCAGCAAGTTTAATAATATATCGTATTACAATGATATCCAACAATTCACAAATATATTATTGAACTAAGCCTAACATGCTTTTTTGGTTAAATCAAAATCTGTACACTACAAATATCTATAGAACAGCACTTTTCAGATTTTTTGGTTAATATTATAACTCGGTTATTGTTATGAAACTCTGGGAGTCGAAGTAATTACAATAAGCGAATTCTATTGTAAAATATGTTGGTGTATAAAAGGTGTTTATATGCCGAATTATAATCTCAATCAATGAAATACTTTTTATTGCTGGCCTGATGCCTTTTGGTTGTAGTGTGACAGGCTGTCGTGGGAAATACAAAGGTGGAGAAAAGGTTCCTATGTTCTTATTTCCGAAAGATGAATAGATTAAAGAATTGTTCTGCAAAAATTAATTGGGAGAGAATTTGAGAGTGATTTTTTTTAAAGTATCAAACCAACGCCTTTTTGTTTTGCGTGCTACTCAGGAAGTACTGATACCCAAGGAAATAAGTATTACACAATGCGAACGGCATTCATCAACTCAAATTATGAAGGTGATTTTGCCATCAGCTATAAATACACTTTTGAAAAATTATTATGGGTCCGAAACTGACAAGATGATTAAATTACCAAATGAAAGAAAACTCGAAACATTAACACAGGATAAAAGGTAATATTGTATTTAATCCAGGGTTGTACACTTTCATTTTTTTCCGGCTTTCCCTTTAAGGATGTCTAATGTAATTCACCCGAGTCTCTTCCTGGTTTTTTAATTGCCTAGTCAACTTTTTCTCTAAGATCTTAGGGCACATTCATTCCTATTATTTATACATTTTCGATTAGTTCGTAAATTCCCTTATACAATATACCATAAAAATGTTTAAAAAAAAGTTAGAATTTTGTTAGATGCCTTGACTACATTGCATTCATATTTAAACTTAGTTGTCAGTAAAAAAAATAAAAGCATCTTAATTTTTCTTTCAATTGTGTACATTTTTATATACGTTTTTGTATATTACTAACCAATAATTTGCTAATATATCTATTCAACAACTGTAATAGGCTTCAAGAGTCTAATTATAGAATTGCCTAGAATGTAAAGCATAAAAATTTGTTGTATGCTTTGTATGTACATTTTGTAAATGTAAATTTTTGCTTTTTCTATGTATCCAAATACTAAGTTTGTACATTAATAAAAGTAATTTTCCATGGAAATGGATATTTCTTGGAGAATTTTCTTAGTTTTTATAACTTTTAACAAGAGCTGTTTTTGTTTAGAACCCTTCAATTGGTTACCCCGATACACACTGCTTTTTTAGCAGATAATCTCGTTTTCAAAGGTTTTCTGAATATGAGAACGGAAGACTTTTGCCCTTCTGCTGGTGACGTCATAAACTAGACAGACGGTTTTATTAAATAGGAGGTAGTGTCCGGACCCCCTTAAACGAAAAAAAAAATATCGAAAAATATAGCAACACTTGTTTTACTTTTTATTGCTGTTAAATTCTTATTTTCAATAAAATGGATGGCAGAATGCACACCTCAATAATGTCTAAACTTCAATTTCAGCCCATTTCCTTAAATAAAAAAAAATATGTATAAGTGTAACGATAACCTAATTAATTGGATTCTGAACGTCTACATCCATTTCAGCCCATTCTCTTGTTTAAAAATGATTCGGCATTTTTTTTTCACTCTAAATCTGATTACTTTTTTCTTATTCTGCTCTAATTTCTAACTTCCAGATTTCTCATTACTTTCTGTCATCAGATAACTGAAGAATTTCATTAAAGTGACAAGCTCTTCCGTATAGTTAGAAAAATTATGCTGTTCCATATATGAATTCAAGCATATTTAAACTAAAGAGCCAAAACTGGCGAATGAATACATTAACGGTCGATTTTATCCTGTCTGTATTCCTCGTTGCCATTCTACAATAAATAAATGAAGTCAGTAGTGGTGTTTTTGATCCCTTCTGAAATAATACTTAAGATTGCATAACCTTAATGAAAGCTTAAACTTAATGAAAGTATAAGTTGTACTTCATAGCATGTGTCAGTTAAAATTCTATTTGTTTCTTCAACTAAACTAACGCGAATTGTTATTACCAGATTGGGAATGAAGCACTTGGGTTACCTGAAATGACTGAGGACACCGCTTTATTTTGAATAAAAACGTATTCAAAATGCCTTTAAAGAGAATATAACTGGAAAAAGGCATTTATAGGTTCCAAAAGTGGTTTTAGAATTTATTGTCTGCTTTTAAACGTTCCTGAGCATTGTCCCACGTGTTTTCATAATAGCGTTTTCCCCCTAAAGAAAGATGTATCTGAAGGGTAAATGATCTGAACCTTCAAGTTAGGGGTGGACAGCAGACCATTGAAGAAGTGATGTTGGAGTGAAACTGTCACAGATTGGAGTCAAGTTTTTAGGATCTTGATCAAGAGTTGATCTTGATTGAGTTTTCAGTACGAAGATGCATCAAAAGGGTTAAGTTAATACAACAAAAATTATTTAGCTGATATACTTGTCACATGCTCTGAAATACTACTTCCAGAAAGGGTTTACTTTCATTGAGGTAGTAAAATCATTAAAATTATTACACAAGTAATCAAACACCAGCTTGGTTTGAAATGAGACCCTGAAAAATATACTTTTTGGTTGGTAAATAGATTTTAGATCATTTGCTTCCACATACTGTAGAACCTCATTATAATGGACTAATAGGGGCTGAAGATTGTCCGTTTCAATGCCATCTGGTTTCTCTCTATGTTAAAAATTCTCGGGAAATCGTTTAAGAATCGAGCTAAACAACACAGTTTTCAATCCTGCGGCATTGCCGGTAACTTTTTTTTAATATAGAGAGAAAAGTTACCGCCGCCGACGCCGCAGGATTGAAAACTGTGTTGTTTAGCTCGATTCTTAAACGATTTCCCGAGAAAGTACTGATCGGAAAAAAACGAAATTAACATGATTTGTTCTTCATCGTATTCCCTGGACAATTATTAAGATTTTTTTCCAATGCGGCTATTAGTTTAGGGTTTATTAAGTGTCAAAATTGAAGAAGCGAAATTTCTTCCGCGAGTGAGCAAAACACATACAAATTTTCAGTCTTCAGCCGTGAGTTTTTTTAAAAGAGTACCTCTCAACGTAAATTTTTGCAGCTCGTCGAGTTTTTTTTTTGAAATTTCAATTTGGTTCTTGATAATATTTTTTTTAAATTCGGGAAAAATCAGGACATTTTTGTTACTTTTTTTTTTTAATTGCCGTATCTATATTTTATTACTATTAGTTTTTAATTTTTAAAATATCGCAGTATACCTCAGAATGTACTCTTTCTTAGGGTACTATTATGTTTGAAATCGGTTAATAATTAAATTGGATGCGATCAAAAGTTGGTCATACAAAATTCGGAATCTTTGGATATTTTCGCTACTTTTTGTTACAACCGTTAACTCTAAAACTGTCATATCTATATCGTATTACTATTAGTTTTTTATTTTGAAAATAGCGCAGTATACCTCAGACTATGCTCTTTCTTACGGTACCATTATTTTTAAAATTGGTTCATAAATAAATTCGATGCAATCAAAAGTTGGTGACACAAATTTCGTATTTTTTATTTCGCGGAGCAAATTTGTGGAGCATTGCATTCGCGGAGGGTTGTATTTTTGACTATCGGGTTTGCCAGATATCAAATTTATCGTAGCAACAATTGCCATAAAAACGATTTCTTTTTATTTGGCGAGGAAAAAGGCTCGCTTTTTTCCCTCTATTCTCAGACGGTTTACCGAGAAAGCACAAAGTACACATCGTAAAGTTTGGAGTTTAACAGGGTTTACTTAAAATTGTACAGGGAACAAGATGCAGAAGATTTTTTTACTGATGCGGCTATTAGTTTAGGGTGCATTAAGTGTTAAAGTAAAAAAGAGTGAAATCACTTGCGTAAGAGGTATTGGTTTGGGAAGCAAACCAAACGGAATTGCGTAGCAATCCCCGGAGGCAGGCCAAGATTTACCATTAGGCCCGTGAGGCACGGGCCTAATGGTAAATCCTAACGGGCCTAATTTATAACGGGCCTAAATTATGGGGGCCCTAGCGCGGGCCTAAATTATGTATGGTAACGGGCCTAAATTATGGGGGCCCTAGGCCCGTGAGGCACGGGCCTAGGGCCCCCATAATTTAGAGGGCTCCCTGTGGCTGACACATCACCAAAGTATCTAAAAATTTAAAAAGTTTTTAAGTAGTTACATAAATTATTGGGTATTTACGTAAATGTCCGTCGACCGTTTCCCCCACTATCACATTCTTGTAATTACATTAATTATCTAACTATTATGTTTTTGATTTTCATCTGCTTTATTTTGTTTTGCCAAGAGTTATAAGTGATATCACGATTTTCTCAAACTGTTTGGTGACATCTGTGAAACGGTCAACAGTCAAATACGTAAGTACCAATTATTGTTATAAAATTAGTTTTTGTGTTGAACAAATAACATGGGGGGGGGGCCTTCCTGCATATTGTGCCTACTATACAAAATTTTCTAAATCGGGCCCTGCGGCCGGAGGTCGGCGAGCGTAAGCGAGCAGGGGGCGAAGCCCTCGCTGTGACGTTCTGGACCGTAAAGTGAAATCAGGATAATAAAAATTATTCAGATAGTTTCACTCTGCGAAAGGAATGTTGGTTTGCGAAGCAAACCAAATGGGATTGCGTAGCAATCCCCGTGGGTTGGCGAGCGTAAGCGAGCATGAGGCGGAGCCCCCTAGTATAACAAATAATTGAGAGGTATAATGAAACAGAGTGTACATCAATGAAAGTACATAAAGTTAAACATAAAAAATGTTTATTATGTATGAAATAAAAAACACCCTTCAACATTGGTTGAAATGAAAAAGATGTGTAGGTATACACTGTAATTAATCTTTAGAATAAGAAGGTTGTTGTTTGCTGATCATGTTGATCGCTTACATTCATTGGTTTGAAAAAACAATTTATTTTCTACTGGGTTTGTTTGCTTATTTCTTCAGTGAATAACTGACGGAGGTGCCGTAAGTGTTCATAATATGCAAACACATTTTCATTTGCCAATTGTTCAACATATTAAATAACAAAATTTAAATGGTCTTTCAAATCGCTCTGTCCGTTATAATAGTGTCAGTTATAATGAGGTTCTACTGCATATATTTAATACAACCTTTGATGATAGTTCACATTGTAGTGTAAAATGCATGTTCTTTTAGGTTTGCTTATGGAAACTTTGGTTCCCCTGAGTCAACTTCTTGTAAGTGTTATCCAATGGAATGTACGTTTCAATGTTCTATTTCTCTTTTTGTACCTATATTTTTTGCTTTCGTGTGTGTTATGGTTTGAAATGCATGTTTTCTGCAAGAGTGAATGTTCAGCTTTAAAACAATTCCCTTTAGCCATTTTTGTTACATTGATGTAAGCTGAGTGTATCTGCTGAATATGAACTTTTCATGCAAGGATTAAATTTAGATATTTAAGGATATAAATCTATGTAAGCAACAACATTTGTATCCACTTTCATTAATGTAAGTAATTTCTCTATTCCTACTTCAATTTTATCAAATGGTTCATTGTGTTGAGTAAGCTTTGCCTTTGATCGCTTCCCAACAGAATTGTACTTTTTGGTTTGCAAAAAGATTTTAGATCAATTTCACCTATTACGGTTTAATTAAATTAATGATTTGCTACTTTCCTGTCAGAATGTTTACCTGTAATATGACCTATTGCAAGCAGCCCTGAACAGTTCAGGACACCAGGGTAAGTAGACACACCAGTATTTCCATTAATTTTGGTGTAAAAGTGTTGTTACCTTCCTTTATTTTATCAAGTGGTAGAGTTTGTTCAGTGAAGGTTTTTTTAATGCTATACTAAAGAATTTATTTCTTGGTTTAGAAAAATATTTTTGATATTTCTTTCTTTCCTTTACAGCTAAAATATTATTCATGATCAGCTGCATTCCGGTTTGAATTTTATCTACTGAATCTGATTTATTGTAAGCAATTAGTACATTTCAACACATTAGTCAAGGTGAGTGTCGTGTAGGTTGTCCTTTCCGCGACAATTCCTGTATGGTCATCTGCTCATGTAAAACCTCTTCTTCCTTCGTTAGCGCAAGGCTGGAGATCTCCTTTTCACCTCAAGTTATGCCAATCTAGCGGATATTCTTGTCATCCTATCATGATTCAAAATTACGTGGTTTTGTCTTCAAATATTTCCCTTGGGAATTAATCCCGGAACTTTACCAATAGCCTGTTGTGTTGCTCCAGAAAGAACAACGTTAATAAGCAACCTTACCCAGCGGACATCTTCAAGTTTTACTCGCATGTAGGAGCGAAACCTTCACAGAATACACCATGGAAGTGACCACTGTCGATCATAAGTAAACAATATTTCATCCAAGCAATATTTATCAGGATATAAATCGCAGTACGTGATAATAGTTGCATACATTTTAATTAAAAACATCAAGTGATTTCTTAAATATTTCGATTTATATCTGTATTTTCTTTTATTCTTTTATCAAATGGTGGATTATGTTGAGTGAACACTGCCCAATGGAATTTACTTGTTGATTGGTAAACAAAGATTTTTCATCACATACCTCTATTTGCATTTTCAATATTATTTATGACATTTAACATCATAGTTTGTTACGCAAGTTGATTCACCTGCTGAGTCTCAAGAATTGCAATCGATAACAGTATAGCTCAGGATATAAATCTAGGAAGAAAACGATATCTGTATCCATTTACCTGTTTAATGCATATTTTCTTGTATTTGTTTATTAAAATAGTAAATTACGTTGAGTCAGCTTGTTCTTTTAATGCTACCCAACAGCAATATTCTGGCTGGTGAATAAATATTTTAAACCATGTGCTACCATTTACTTTTAAAATATTATTCAAGACTAGGGGGCCTGCCCCCGGCTCGCTAACGCTCGCCAACCCCCGGAGGATTGCTTCGCAATCCTTATTGGTTCGCAGCGCGAACCTATGCTCGCTTCGCTCGCCTCAATGAAGACATGTGTCCTAGCAGAAGGGATTGTTTACAAAATATGTTACCAAAAAAATGTTTTTCAAATCTAAATTTGCTGTGTATTACAGAAAAAATATATACAGTATCTCTAAAATCAGAGTTCAAATGAAAACTTTGTGCAAATTTTGACGCGAAATGTGAGCGTTGCTTTGGAAATTGAATACCCAGCATGTTTTTGTGTTTACATTTTCCCAGCACTCAAACGACCCACACTTTTTCATTGAGTTTGTTGCCGAAAGTTGTAGTGCAAGCGTCTTGTTGAACTATAATTGTTGGCCCTGAAAAGGACCGTTTTTTAAATGGCCCTGAAAAGATCCTCCGCTTTCTTTGATTTCTATTATAAACTAACTGCAACAACTCATTAAAATTTCCTTTTTTTTTTCAATAAAATTTCATCTGATAACGCTATAAATTCAATCGATGCCCGAGACTTCGCGATAAACAAACAATCGTACAGTGCTGCCAAAACGCGACTACCAATAACGTCTTTTTTGCGTGCCACGTAAGAGAATTATATATATAGATCTTTCATATTGCGTGTGAAATGCATGTTTTCTTACAACTTGTTAAGCCTTATCCAAAAATATTAACACCGTGTGAAATGAAGATGTTTGATCTATTGCTTTTCTAAATTTTATGTATTTATGTTTTTGAATACTAATTTGAGGTTCATATTGCACGTTTACTGATCTTCTTTAAAATTATGGTTTTTGTGTTGGGCTGCACGATAGAGTTCCTAACAGTTACCGACTTTATCCCATGGTATTGGGTAAAAGTGTGTAAAGAACAACTTAAAGGTTTTCCGCTGGAATGGCATGTGTCGAGGTGAAAAAGAGGTCTACAAATCTGAACGAAGATAGGAGAGACAGAGAACCACTCCGGATTGTCACGGGAAAGGACGAGCTTCACGACGCAAGCTAACATCCATGCAGATACCTATCCTCTAATCAGACGTCAATAGATTCAAAGTAAGACATCAAAGAATCCAGTTCCAGCCGTCCTTCACTCTACTAAGACTCCAGCCTTTTATCTAAAATCCGTAAATCCTCAAGTTAAGCTCATGGTATACCTTTTGTATGGGCACAGTCGACTTTTGGACTGATGCAAATCTCAGAGGCCACCACAATACTGTTAAAATTCTTTCATCCATCAACATGAGAATAAATAGTAAATGGTATAAACTGTGGTGATTGTATATTTCTTTACAGTAAGTTTAATGTAAGGAAAGCTGACGTACAATTATCACAAAAGAAAAGTAAATACAACTATCACAAAAGTAAAGTAAATACAATCAACCCAAAAGGAAAGTAAATACAACTATCGCAAAAGTAAAGTAAATACAATCAACCCAAAAGGAAATACAATATGATAAGTAAATGCAACCAAACGCCACCTACCATCTGCCTACATTAATGAGCTGAACTGTACTTATTGCTTACAAGAAATCAGATTCAGCAGGTAAAATAAAGACCGGAATGTGCCAGATTATGAATATTAATTTAACTATAAGTGAAAGCAAAACAACTAAAACTTTTTTGGAAACGAAGAAGCAAATTCCATAGGATAGCATTAAAAAACACTCCCTCAATAGAATCCACCTTTTGATAATAGAAAATAAAACAATTTTACAAGAAAACGGATGAAATTACTGGTGTCTGTGTGTCTACCTATACTGGTGTCCTGAACTGAACAGGGACTGCTTGCAATTAGTCAGATTCTACAGGTAAACATTCTGACTGGAAAGTGGCAGGTCATGAATTTAATCAAACGATATAAATATTTTAAATTGATCCTAAACATGTGCAAACCAAAAAGTACAATTCTGTAGGGTAGCAATCAAAGGCAAGCGGACTCAACAGAATGCACAATTTGATAAAATAATTGAAAATAAAATAATTTTACAAGAAAATGGATGCATTTACTGGTGTGTGTGTGTCTACCTACACTGGTGTCCTGAACTGAACAGGGACTGCTTGCAATTAGTCAGATTCTACAGGTAAACATTCTGACTGGAAAGTGGCAGGTCATGAATTTAATCAAACGATATAAATATTTTAAATTGATCCTAAACATGTGCAAACCAAAAAGTACAATTCTGTAGGGTAGCAATCAAAGGCAAGCGGACTCAACAGAATGCACCATCTGATAAAATAATTGAAAATAAAAATAATTTTACAAGAAAATGGATGCATTTACTGGTGTGTGTGTGTCTACCTACACTGGTGTCCTGAACTGAACAGGGACTGCTTACAATTATTCAGATTCTACAGGTAAACATTCTGACTGGAAAGTGGCAGGTCATGAATTTAATCAAACGATATAAATATTTTAAATTGATCCTAAACATGTGCAAACCAAAAAGTACAATTCTGTAGGGTAGCAATCAAAGGCAAGCGGACTCAACAGAATGCACCATCTGATAAAATAATTGAAAATAAAAATAATTTTACAAGAAAATGGATGCATTTACTGGTGTGTGTGTGTCTACCTACACTGGTGTCCTGAACTGAACAGGGACTGCTTACAATTATTCAGATTCTACAGGTAAACATTCTGACTGGAAAGTGGCAGGTCATGAATTTAATCAAACGATATAAATATTTTAAATTGATCCTAAACATGTGCAAACCAAAAAGTACAATTCTGTAGGGTAGCAATCAAAGGCAAGCGGACTCAACAGAATGCACCATTTGATAAAATAATTGAAAATAAAAATAATTTTACAAGAAAATGGATGCATTTACTGGTGTGTGTGTGTCTACCTACACTGGTGTCCTGAACTGAACAGGGACTGCTTGCAATTAGTCAGATTCTACAGGTAAACATTCTGACTGGAAAGTGGCAGGTCATGAATTTAATCAAACGATATAAATATTTTAAATTGATCCTAAACATGTGCAAACCAAAAAGTACAATTCTGTAGGGTAGCAATCAAAGGCAAGCGGACTCAACAGAATGCACCATTTGATAAAATAATTGAAAATAAAAATAATTTTACAAGAAAATGGATGCATTTACTGGTGTGTGTGTGTCTACCTACACTGGTGTCCTGAACTGAACAGGGACTGCTTGCAATTAGTCAGATTCTACAGGTAAACATTCTGACTGGAAAGTGGCAGGTCATGAATTTAATCAAACGATATAAATATTTTAAATTGATCCTAAATATTTGCAATGCAAAAAGTGCAATTCTGTTGTCTAAAAAACAAAGGCTCAACCAATATAATATAAATGTAGATTAGTGTTATGTACACAATATTGGCAAAGTTATATCGTCTGAATAAAATATTCTTCGGATTTAGGTAATTGTCGCCATGCAGAATTATCAGATCGGTTAACAACAGCAAATATCACTTTAAGATATTACTTTTCGTTTAAGAATCCGTCATTAAACTTAAAAATTGTTTTAGAAAATTTTGTACCAATGTGGTATGTGATAAAATTTCAGCCTTCCAGGGAAAATGTAGCTTTGTATTTTTTTTACGCAATACTTGCACATCCTCTTTACTTAAGTGACGAATTCTAAAAGCCGTTATTCACCCATTCGCATAAATGTCATTTGACCAGAAGCACGTGATACCTTCAACCGAGCTTAGCTAAAATTTCAGAATTTTCAGCTTTCAAACTGAATTGGAAAAATACTGTATAGACACGACAAATTTTTAGTACATTCACTGAGTTGTTTATGTGTCGATTTTAAAGGATTTTCAAACTGTCGACCTAATTTAAGACTTGTAAAATTTTTTTTTTAATGGAAGGACGGTTTTTTAGCTAAAATATTAAACTATAACGCTTGGTAGACGGCTCAAGACGTCGAATAAAAAAATATTGACTTTACTTGAAGGTAAGAAGTACTGTTCATTTCTATTGTGCAAATTTACATTCGAGAGGGGAATCATTTTTATATATCTGAATCGCAAACCCTATTGTTTAAGCATTTAATTTTCTAACATAGTGCGGTTGACAACATGGATTGACAAATTTAGTACTACTGAAATAAATTAAGATGGAAAACGAATTAAGATACAAAATAAAATAGAATAGAATATGTAAAAAAAGAAAAGCTGGTATCGTTTGATTCTAGGGTGAATGAAAACTTAGTCTGTGTTTTCAACTTTCGAGATTGGATCATGACGGAATTTTCCGTTTTCGAATTTTAGGCACTCAAGTCATATCAGATGTTCAAAGTAATTGTAATTTTAGAAAGGGATGATTGCTTAAAAATTAAATGAAAAGGAAAAACTCGTGTATGGTTGCGTATTTTAAACTAATACATAATAGAGTTATTTTAAAATGCATATGCAAAATTAGATCTTTTAGAACAAATGGAGACTCAAAAAGAAAGTATCCTTCGTGACAGTTTAAAAAACATTTGAAAAGAACATTTTATATTTCGTGGTACTTTTATATAAATCTATTAAAAAAGCCTTTAATTCACACAACTGTAAAGAAATGAATTATTATTTTTTATTACTTTTAGAAGTAGAATATTACAATGTAAAAATATTTAGTTGCTCGTTCTATTTGAGTAGAAGATCCTATTCATTTTTATGGAACTGAAGATGTCACGCACATATATATATATATATTATGGGATCAAATAGATAACTGCTAGTTAAGACGGACACTTTATTATGTAAAAGGGACATGGGACAAAACAGTTAACAGTTAAAACAATGAGGAAGAAACATCGGCAATTAACATCGTCACATAACATTCAATAGAGCTCGTCATAGCTCAATAACTTAAAGCGCGAAGCTCTTGCTTCCGCGGCTTACATTCAGCGTCTGCTTAGGTACTATGTGATGCGGCGCGTCACCGCTAATGTATACATACGCGTAGAATGGGAACCGACGGGACTATTTTCCCACAATCGGCCATCCGACAACGCATGCGACCTCGCATGAAAGCAATATAACACAGGGAAATAAAGCACTTCATGGGGAAAATATAACATCAAATAGAAAAATTAAACAAAAATAGAATATGGCACTATTAAACATATTTGACACATTTGACTCACTAACATATTTGAATAATTAGCAATAAATTCAAAACAGAACATAATAGTTTTGAAGGTCAAATTATAATGCACAAAACCGTAATGTAAATGAAAAGTAGCAATTATGGGATCAAATAGATAACTGCTAGTTAAGACGGACACTTTATTATGTAAAAGGGACATGGGACAAAACAGTTAACAGTTAAAACAATGAGGAAGAAACATCGGCAATTAACATCGTCACATAACATTCAATAGAGCTCGTCATAGCTCAATAACTTAAAGCGCGAAGCTCTTGCTTCCGCGGCTTACATTCAGCGTCTGCTTAGGTACTATGTGATGCGGCGCGTCACCGCTAATGTATACATACGCGTAGAATGGGAACCGACGGGACTATTTTCCCACAATATATTTCTCTTACGTGGCAAGCAAAAAAGACGTTATTTGTTACCGCGTTTTGGCAACATTGTGCGATTGTTTGTTTGCTAGGAGCCTCGCGAGTCATTTGAATCTATAGCGTTATCGGATGAAATTTTATTGAAAAAAAAAATGAATTTTAGACGAGCTGTTGCGGTTTGTAATAGAAATCTAAGAAAGCGGAGGATCTTTTCAGGGCTATTTAAAAAACGGTCCTTTTCAAGGCTAACAATTATAGTACAACAAGACGCGTGCACTACAAATTTCGACAACAAACTCAGTCAAAAAGTGTATGGGTGGCTCGAGTTCTGGGGAAATGTACACACAAACAACATGCTGGGTATTCAATTTCCAAAGCAGCGCTTACGTTGCGAGTAAAAATTTGCTCAAAGTTTTCATTTAAATTCTGAATCCAGAGGTACTGTATATATCTTTTATGTAATACAACAAATTTAGATTTGAAAAATATTTTTTTGGAATATATTTTGTAATCAATCCCTTCTGCTAGGACACGTGTCTTCATTGATGCGAGCGAAGCGAGCATAGGTTCGCGCAGCGAACCAATGAGAATTGCGAAGCAATCCTCCGGGGGTTGGCGAGCGTTAGCGAGCAGGGGGCAGGCCCCCTAGTATATATTATAGTATAATACATTATTAATATTGAAAACGATTTCTACTCACACTATCCCATTGTATTCAAAAGGCTGTTCATAATATAAACTTTATTTTTGATTTTGAGTGTAATATATATATATATATATATATATATATATATTACTCTATTTAAAAATTCATATTTTTTCAAAAGTTTGAGAAAACTCCCTGAAGCAGCAGACTGCCAGGGGACTGAGACAAACAAGTGACTGATACCACTCTGTTCAAAACTAAATTTACTTATTTCAAATTATATTTTCATTAAAGTTTCTTTCAATTTATAAAATTATTATTATTCAGCAATAGATGATGGCTTATATCGCTACCATCATTCAGAACTCGCAAAGACGCTGGTCAGACTTCTCCAACGGTCAGCAACGGATAAGGCCAGGGAAGATGCTAACGGACGATCGGCTTTCCATGTATAAAGTTCTCAGCATTTCTCTCCGAGTCAAAAGGCAATGTAACTGACAATAAATCTTAATGCTTCGTTAGAACAGTCTTCTCTTATGTTAAAAGAAAATTCAACTGTTGATGTTACAAGAATTTCTAGTGATTGTGTTCGAACATTATCTTCCATTATTTAGTGCAATGACTACTGTATCGGCTTTAAATGATGTATCACTTTCTTTTTCTTCAATATCGGTTAATTCATCAACTTTAACAAGTGAGTTAAATAACTGGACGTTTAAAATCTGGCCATCATCACCTATGTCGTCAGTTATGGCTCTTGGGAATTTATCGCATGAAGGAGTTTATTGTAGACTGTATTTGAAGTCGATGGGTAGAGAGGTAATTTTTTAATGTTTTAATGTTTTTGTAAAATTTTCTTAAGAATAGATTTTCTAATAGATTATTCTTAATATTACTAATAATACTTAATATTACTATTCTAATAGATATTTCTTAGATTACTTAATAGATTTTCTAAATAATCTATGTTTTTACCACAGGTTAAAATATATCTCAGTTAAGCCTGTTGAATAAACTTCAGAAGTCCGATTAAAGATGAAATGGAGACCCTTTCGAAAAAGCACATTTGACTTACCTATAACTCTCATCTCTTCAATACAATATTTTATTTTGTGCAGAACATCCATCTGAGATTCTAGTGTGAGCCCAAACTAGCACTTTAAAGTTTTTTCACTCATCGTAGTCTTGAAATTGAAAATGTCAAGTTAACCATCAATAGTAGATATAAAATTCGTTGTTTCGTACTCATTCGAAACATAATAGTCCAATGCCTTTGCCAACGTGATCCGATAAAATTTGATTCCTTCTCACACTTTGCCTTTTATCGCTTTTAACTTGAATGTGACCCCGATTGGGAAATGAATAAAAAATATTCAGTCCGGATATGCGAATTCAAAATATGCCCCAAGATAATTTGGGGCATTTTTCCAATTAGCCGGAATCGGCTTCATATTTCATATATTCAATCGCGATATGCAAATTGAAATATATAACCCAAACTAATTTGGAGTGAATTGAAAATATGTCCGAAGATAATTAAATAGGTCATATTTTCAATTCGCCCAAATCGGTTACCAATAAATTTTCAAATACTTATTTTTGAATCACTTTATCTTATATTCTACAAACTCCAACGCGCTATAAGCGGTCCCCAACTTGGTCTGTACCGAGAAAAAAAACGTAATTTAATTTTATTTACCCTAATTGGATCCAGCACGTTTTAAAATTGTTAACTGAAAATCCCATGTTCTTTCATAAGCTACAGCAATCAGACACTAAACTCAACTCAAATTCTAAACTGTCTCACTTCTCCATTAAATGTCTAACTTTGAAATTCCGCCTTTTCACCCAAAACACCCTTAATTCTTAGCTCAAATTCTGAATTGCCCCACTTCTCCTTTAAATGTCCTTTGAAACTCCAACTTTTTACCCAAAATTCCATTAGTTCTTAACTCAAATTCTAAATTGCCCCACTTCTCCGTTAAATGTCCAACTTTGAAATTCCACCTTTTCACCCAAAACTCCATTAGTTCTTAGTTTAAATTTTAAATTTCCCCACTTCTCCATTAAATGTCTAATTTTGAAACTACACCTTTTCACCCAAAACTCCATTAATTCATAACTCAAATTCTAAATTGCCACACTTCTCCATTGCATGTCTAACTTTGAAATTCCACCTTTTCACCCAAAACTCCATTAGTTCTTAACTCAAATTCTAAATTGCCACACTTCTCCATTGCATGTCTAACTTTGAAATTCCACCTTTTCACCCAAAACTCCATTAGTTCTTAACTCAAATTCTAAATTGCCACTCTTCTCCATTGCATGTCTAACTTTGAAATTCCACCTTTTCACCCAAAACTCCATTAGTTCTTAACTCAAATTCTAAATTGCCCCACTTCTCCGTTAAATGTCCAACTTTGAAATTCCACCTTTTCACCCAAAACTCCATTAGTTCTTAGTTCAAATTTTAAATTTCCCCACTTCTCCATTAAATGTCTAATTTTGAAACTACACCTTTTCACCCAAAACTCCATTAATTCTTAACTCAAATTCTAAATTGCCACACTTCTCCATTGCATGTCTAACTTTGAAATTCCACCTTTTCACCCAAAACTCCATTAATTCTTAACTCAAATTCTAAATTGCCACACTTCTACATTGCATGTCTAACTTTGAAATTCCACCTTTTCACCCAAAACTCCATTAGTTCTTAATTCAAATTTTAAATTACCCCACTTCTACGTTAAATGTCTAACTTCTATTAGTTCTTAACTCAAATTTTAAATTACCCCACTTCTCCATTAAATGTCTAACTTTGAAACTACACCTTTTCACCCAAAACTCCATTAGTACTTAATTAAAATTTTAAATTGCCACACTTCTCCATTAAATGTCTAACTTTGAAATTCCACCTTTTCACCCAAAACTCTATTAGTTCTTAATTCAAATTTTAAATTTCCCCACTTCTCCATTAAATGTCTAACTTTGAAACTACACATTTTCACCCAAAACTCCATTAGTACTTAATTAAAATTTTAAATTGCCACACTTCTCCATTAAATGTCTAACTTTGAAATTCCACCTTTTCACCCAAAACTCCATTAGTTCTTAATTCAAATTTTAAATTTCCCCACTTCTCCATTAAATGTCTAACTTTGACACTACACCTTTTCACCCAAAACTCCATTAGTTCTTAACTCAAACTCTAAATTGCCACACTTCTTCATTGCATGTTTAACTTTGAAATTACACCTTTTCACCCAAAACTCCATTAGTTCTTAATTAAAATTTTAAATTGCCACACTTCTCCATTAAATGTCTAACTTTGAAACTACACCTTTTCACCCAAAACTCCATTAGTTCTTAACTCAAACTCTAAATTGCCACACTTCTTCATTGCATGTTTAACTTTGAAATTACACCTTTTCACCCAAAATTCCATTAGTTCTTAATTAAAATTTTAAAGTACCCCACTTCTACGTTAAATGTCCAACTTCTATTAGTTCTTAACTCAAATTTTAAATTACCCACTTTTCCGTTAATCGTCTAATTTTGAAATTCCACCATTTTACCCAAAACTCCATTAGTTCTTAACACAAATTTCAAATTACCCCACATCTCCTTTAAGCGTCTAACTTTGAAATTCCACGTTTTCATCCAAAACTCCATTAGTTCTTTAATTCAAATTTTAAATTGTCCCACTTCTCCGTTAAACATCTAACTCTCAAATTCCACCTTTTCACCCAAAACTCCATTAGTTCTTAGTTCAAATTTTAAAATGCCCCACTTCTACGTTAAATGTCCAACTTTGAAATTTCCCCTTTTCACACCAAACTCTCTTCATTCTTAACTCATATTCTAAATTGCCATACTACAACGCATCTTTCACCTTTCACTTGACGTTGTCTAGTGTCCTGACCAAATACGTTCCTGTGCACCATAAAGCGGCAAAACAACCAACCGATCTTGTTGCTCCGACAGTGCTCACCGCCACACGACATCCAACAATGATCACCTTTTGTTAATAATTTCAACAATTTAACATTGTTTATATCTGTCTGTTGCCATTTTGCCATCATACTAAGGACGCCGATTTCTGTGCCATGTACGTTTGTGAATATAAATGGATATATAGATTTGCTTTGATTTTGAAAGTAATAATTTTTCAACCACCGAACATTACAGAGGTCGATTCCAAAGTCATATTATACCCGATAGATGGCAGCACAACACTTAAATTACGAACTTTAGTCCCAAGAAACCTAAAAACTTATACTAAACTAATGTAGTAGATGCATGTGCCAGACAACATATGCATACAAAAAAACTTTTTTTCCCCCTTCTTTCTCCATTTCTCGCTCTCTTTTTTTTTAAAGTTTCAAGAAGCACAAACGGTTGAAATTCGTTTTTCCTACAATTTAATTTTTTTACAATTCCTTCACAAAGAAAATGTGAACGGTACAAACTTTGAAAATGTTCAGCATCTTAACTACATGCAGTATTTCTCAAAAAAAAGTTAACGAAAGCTATGAAATAAATGACTCATGCGTAAATATTATTTACCCCTATTTTTCAAAACGGCACTTTTCTTTTTTGAAATTCCAACAGCGCGCAGAAAATTGCACTTTCCAGTCATTTTTTCTGGAAGCATAATTTCAAGTCAAATTCTCTTTTCCAAATCGGAAGCGCCCCGTTTCTTTACCGTCCGGCGAACAGAATCTCTGAAATCACTTTATTGGCGGATCTCAATTTGCGACCATTCCCCGGCACGCCCTTGACAGCGAAAGCTGACATAAATCAAATGTGATTGGCAGCTGTGACAGCCGCTTGATGGATGGCGATGTAAAGCTTGACGGCTGGCGGCTTGCCAAGTCATTAGTCGACGCCCCCATTCTATTGGCCGCCTTTCAAATTAATGACCATCGCGTCACGACCCAATCGCCGACCCAGTAACGTTTACGAAGCCCTCCCATTGGCGGAATTGACAGGAGGCATACTATGGTCTCGGAGTTTTTCCAAGGATTGCCTGCCAGAAAATGAAAGTTATCGCTTATTTCGAATCCAAAAGCTCGTGTTCAATTTCGAAACCATAAACAACACTGGGCAAATATTTTGATGAGCGCAGAAGTGAATATGCATTTCTAGAAATTTAAATTTTACATCATCGATTAGATATGTGCGATAAATTTATACAACCGTCAACTTCTCTCACGGCTTTATCGAATTTTTTGATAGAAATTAGAGTAGCTTCATTTTCAAAATTTGGAACTATTCAACTTCAATATCACCATATTTAAGAGAGATCAGCAAATTTTATCAAAAAAATCATTACGGAATGCTTAGTGTCTCATAAAACTTTAAAACCATTTTTTTTTTTCATCTATCATTCCATTCTACAAATTTACATAAGCATCAAAAGGGACAATAAAGCCGTCCTTTCCAATTTGATTAAAAAATTTGTCTTTCTGTATGAAATAGACTAAAGTTTGTTTAATAATTCCGACATGTGCTTAACATTTCTCAAGTAAGTGTTCTTTTAGGTAAAATAGATGAATTGATTGATAAGCGAACAAGACAAAAGAAAAGTGCAGATACAAACCCACGTTTTTGAACAACAAAAAAAGTTGATGCTCAAAACGAATATTTCAAACATAGATGTGAAACAAGCTCACCTAGTACGGAAAACAAATCTCACAATGCGTCATCAACACCCGAAACCGGAGAATCCTCCGCCTCCTCAGCCGTATGTACTCGCCATAAGCGATTTGGCGACTTACCGACCGAGAAAACAAAGCAACCCTGGTTTTGATGTTGCTGTGACGGAAGAGAGCGGCAAGTCAGCACTCACTTTCAGCCTTTTGCAAAAGAGTGGTGCGATGTACGTCGATGCTGCCGTTTTGACTATTGTGGTTTTGACAAATTGCGGTATGAATTGGAATCGTGGATAATTTCGCAATCCCACTGAATACAATCGTGGTTCCTCCTTGTCAGTTGACTGTTTTGAAACGTGACAAAGCTGGACAGTGCGTGGAAAATCATGTTGACATCCGGCAATCAGTACTTGAGGCCGGATTACTTATCACCTCTTCCGACAACGGTAATTATTTTAAATATTTTTTTTCTCTCCAATTTTTGGCTTTCGTATTAGGAATTTTAGCGGCTCTTGTTTTTGCAATATTAGATTTCACTTCTGTTTGCTTACAAAAAAGTATCTGTATTGCTCATGATTCACTTGCTCTTTTGGTGTCTGAATTATTTATCGCATTGAATATTTAATGTCTCCAAATTTGTTATCTGTGTGATCTACTATAAGGTGTGGAATAAATTTTCAAATGCTGAAACCATGTTTACAAAAGGACAACACAAGTAGTTTATGATTGGATTTTAAATAACGATATCAGGATTGAACAAGTTTGGCACTATTTTTAATAATTTCTTGCACAGTCTCCCAGAAATTCTCATTTCGCGTGTTTTAATTTTCTCGCTTATCTCATACGCTAAAGTGACGAAATTGTCTTCATTTAACCCTCAGAGCGGTTCTCACGCATATATCCGTTCGTAACGCTTAGTTTTCTCTGCCGACTTTTAATCTTCTTGGCCAGTGTAATCATTCCCAGGATCTCATCCAATGGACGTGGTTATTTAGTCATGTGTATTGCGATGTAAAAGCAACACCACACTACGCGGAAATCTCGTGACACTCATCTCTAGAGATTGAAGATGGATACTGTGTCTAAACTTATCCATGACTTACTTATTTTTTGTAATCATTCCCAGGATCTTTTCAATCCAATAAACGTGTTTATTTAGTCATGTGAATATTGCGAGGTAAAAGCAACACCACACTACTCTATAATCTCGTGACACACATTTCTAGAGAATGAAGATAGATACTGTATCTAAACTTATCCATGACGTGTACTTATTTTTTGTAATCATTCCCAGGATCTTTTCAATCCAATAGACGTGTTTATTTAATCATGTGAATATTGCGAGGTAAACGCAACACCACACTACTCGATAATCTCGTGACACTCGTCTCTAGAGAATGAAGATAGATACCGTATCTAAACTTATCTATGACCTGTACTCCTTATCTTTTGTGTGGGCAAAAAAGTGAAAGATATTTTGGTCTTATGAATTCAGGGATCCTGATATAGTAGAAAATGTGCTGAATTTGGATTGTACAGCATTCTATGATTTTTTATCTCTCTATATAATATTCATATATTCCTATCTTTTCTTAGCTAATTACTATCTTAATAACTTCACAGGCATTTTTATTTCACTATGAAATTTGTACAATTCTCTTCAATTTTACAAACTCTAGCTGAGTGTTGGAATTCTGAATGCAAAGAGACAAAGAGTTTGTTAATGATAAATATTTGGAGAGTTCATAAAAAACTTTTGGAGTTTGCTTATTCTAAAATATAGTCTCAAGAAGTTCTTGAGGTTCTATGAAAAAATTGACTTTTAAATGTCTTGTGTTTCAAGTTGGAATGCCATAGAACACTAACTTTATCGACACTACCTAGACCCCGAGGTATTGTGACCTCGGCATCATGTACGACACCATTTAGTTAGATCCGAGTGATCTGTCCTTTTTGTTTCAAACTGCCCTACCCTTCTCTTTCCTACCTCGTTCTCGTCTTGTGTTTGGGCGCAGTTTGGCCAAATAACGTACGTCATAAAATTCCAAAACAACCAACAACTTGGGATGTAAAGAAAAACAATTGTAAAGTAATAAATATTGGGTTTAACCAAATGTGGTCTGAGACAAAAAAAAAAGTTTAATTGTTCGCTGTACCAAGTACTACCAATTCACGTTTAAAAAGAGATTAAAGCGATAAGTTTATTTGAATGACCAGTAACGTAATCTTTTAATAATATCCATTAACTGTTGGTGGGTGAACAAGCAGTACCATGTTTTTAGTCATCGAATGATACAATGCAAAACTTTCACCGTACAATCGAAGTGTCTCCATTGAAACTTTACATGAAATCAACTCTTCTGGTTTCATTTTTTTGCATTTGTCAAGTTTTCGTTATTCTGGACTATACTAAGAATTCGTTTTCTGTCTACGAAACTAGATTGTGACATTTTTTTTATTCGAGGGTTGATTCTATTTCGAACTGCAAAGCTTAATACTTTAACAGGCGTAGCTTCTAAATGTTTTTAGCTCAACTCCCCCTTTCCAAGGATAATTTTTTCCGACACCCCTTGGAAAACTATCAAATTAATTATGAATTGTAAGTGTAACTTGCAAAATTTTTTAATTTCATCCACATGTTATATGCACCGAACATTGCCACACAATTCAAGGAAACAGTCTCAACAGGTGGTGTTTTTGTCTTCTCACCTATTTATAGTATCGTATAATAAACTTGAAAGTAATATTCATAGATTACTGTTGTTGCATTTACAAAACCCAGCGTAAGTCGGAAGTGTGCGCAAATACATATACGCTAACACAAGCTTCTTAAGACTTGTTTTATTTTTAGACTGATCTGCTGTAATATTTGCTTTTGAGAACGTATAGTTCTTTCTAATTGTAGTGAGTGGGTATATATATGACCAAATGGCACACATTTGCTCCTCTTATTTTACCCTGGGGCCAGTATCTCCATCCAAGATTCGTTCAGCGCTCACAGGGAAACTCACTTTGGGAAATTGTTAGATCGAATCCTACCCATGAAGTCATAACTAGTAATGTTTGTTTAATTGAAATCAGATTTGTCGAGAATCTCTTTCATGTGGAATTGAACTGTTGTTCTTTCTTAACACCAATCTGTCTTTATGAAGGTTCATTCTATGGTCCTTTAAAGCTTGGCCCTATATATGGCTCTTGTTCAATGAAAAGGCTATTAACACTCACTTCCTTTACAATTTTTTTCAAACGTAAACTAGTAATAATCTCATAAAATTCCTACGTTGTAACATATCTTTCTCTTTTATTAATAGATGATACCTTCTAAGTTAAGATTCCAAACCATTTAAACTATTTATTTTTCTGGGGGAAAGATGTGAAAAATTAAGTCTAACATAAGTGCAATAGTTGAAGGCATTTCGATCCAACCTATGACGACTTTTGGGCTTTAAAATTTTTCGATAATTATTTTCCTTGAATGTAAACAATGACAATTTTGTTCGTTTCCTAGATTTTTAGAAGTTTCTGTTACTTTTACACTTTATATATGATAGTAAACTTTTTTCAATTTTGAACATAGTTTAAATTTAATTACAAAATATATATATATATATATTTTTTATGAATCTATCAAACTTTGAATTCAGACAAAATTCTATGCTTTTTTCTTTTTATGCAAATCCACGCTGTTGTGTTGGTTTTCAGAAAAGTCATGGGAAGACGCAAATATTCCTAACGTGTGTGCATAAAAGCGAATTCCTTTATGCTTCAAACTTTGAAAGGAATTTTCCATAGCGCTGTTGTTGATAAACGAGTCGTTGGAAGCAGTGAAGCGTCCTATTTATGACATAAATCGCTTATGTCGTATTTTTGAAAACAAACCATTTATCACATGTACTCAGTAAATTTCTATGGAACATTTTTCTGGGAGGGAACTTTCTACGCGAGCTCTTTTATTTTTAGGAAAAAGGAATTCTTCATCGTTTATGCATGATGCATTGTAGCAATTCATTAGGGATCGAGTTATTCATACTTTTAGACTATCATGTGCCAGGTCGAATATGTTTGGAGGTTTAGTGTTCGTCGTTCAATTATGGTTCAAAATCCATCATACAGTTTTTTCCCAGTTGAAAGCTCATCATAACAGCTTTAAATCCAATTTTTTTAAAAAGGCGAGTCAATTCAGTCTTACTTTAATTGATGTACTTATTTTTTGGCATCGTTTCGCGATTCACGCGTATATTTGCCATTTGATATAGGTTATTCATTTAATGTGTTACCTCATTTAATTCATGCTGTGGCACTTGACATGAACTGTAATAAATTCCTTTTAATTCATTGTAGAACAGTTCAAAGTTGTTAAAAAAAAATTCGAGTTTTGTATATACTTTATTGAAACAAATTTTTAGAATCGTTTATCTCCGCGATCTTTTCGATCTAAGGCTGTTAATATATTTTTTAAAAAGCTATTCGTTTTTGTGTATGATTTTCTTTAATACACGTTTTGCCGCTCCTTCGGATTCAATTACCAATGTCAACAACTCGGCATGAAAAAAAATCATTAATAAATCAATTTGGTATTTCCTTATTAAATCTTTTTATGTTTGATATTCTTCAAGAAAACACAAGCTAGTAAGGCCCTTTGTGTTTCACTAAATATAAAAATTTTGTGCTCTTGAATGCAAAACTCACTTGTTCAGAACCCTATGAGCTGTTTTTCCCTGTTTACTGGAATTCAGATCAAAACATAGCCTCGTCAACAGGCGTTTCAATCTATTTGTAAAGCGCCCTCTAACGAGGATTATAGGTTCGAGAGTACTGTAGCACAATATCGTCATTGCAAATCATTTTGGTGAAAGTAAATAAATATGTGGATCATCGACAACTCAAGGGTCAAAAGTCGAATTCGTTTGTTTTGCAATGCCCTTCAATGAGAAACGTGGACGATTGGATTATTCTTACATTGCATTATATATACTTTGAACTTATCTGCCAAACGCCCTAACGACGCCTCTTTCTACTTTAGGATTAAATTTGGAAGAGCAAAGGTTCTATCGCTGTGTGAAATTTTATTTTTGAGAAAAACCTGCTTGTAACAAGAATGGAATGTGAGCCAAATGTTGAAATTGATTCTGACGATTCCGATGATTTACCGGATATTTTTGAAAACGATTCTCGTATGTCGGAAACCCAAGCCAATATATCTGCTGGGGATGTCATTTGGGCTGAATTTCGTAAATTATACTGGCCGGCATTGGTTAGAAAAGTCTACAAGAAAGCACGAAAACTGTCAATATGGTATTTGGATTCTCCTCGCAAATGTTTCAAAATACCCTTTAAGAAAATTCTTAGTTTTAAAGATCCAGAAGTAAGCAAAAGGATTCGAAACGAAGTTAACGAAAGCCCGTTGAAAGAGCATCATGACAACGTTTTACGCTCAACTTTAACTTACATTAGAAGGCGTGCCAGTGGCTACAATGACGATCCAGGTGAGTTTTTCGATCCCAACATACCTTATTTATCTTTTAAAAACTCAACGACAGAAGGCATTGGTGACATCCATTTAACACCCAATGCTGAGGCATTGGCATTAGAGTTAAATGCAAATTGTTCAGAAAACTCGGATGATGAAAGTATTGTTGATAGCGACAGTGATGAAAACACTTTATCTCGGGTTTTTTCTGACGCTCAAGATGATTTTGAGGACATTCCTTGTGATGTGAAAAAGATTGATGCCATTGTCAACTGTATAACAGCAGGTCGAACTGAGAAACATTTGTTGGCTGTACAATCAGGCAAAACACCCAGTAAATTTCAGAATATTTTCGAAAATGCGATGCAGTCAGATCGAAAAAAATTGTGGCAGGTTAACATTTGTAGAGGTGTAAACGATCTTGATAAGCTCAGAGAAATTTCTATTTATCTTCTGAATCTATATGAGAAAGTTGTTAAAGGGGGAAAGTGTGAAATATATCGCTATGTCATCTCGGTCTGGCTTCCAGAATCGATTGAAAAAGCTACTTCCATTCTGGATGAGGAATCAAAATCACTCAATGGTGCCTGTACTTCTATATCATCACATACTGCTAAAAAAAATTTAATTAGTTCCTTCAATCAATGCGAAGTCAGTTCGAACATTAACTCATTGCAGGATGCGTGTTTAGCTGAAAAAGTTTATCCAGAGGCTATTCATAAACTTAAGGAAGTAGACAAGGCAAACAGCTCATTTCCTGAAAGCAGTTTGGCAGAAGCAGTCCCAAAACAGAAGAAATTAAAAAAAAGAAAACAATGTGCTCAAGCAACAAAATCTTCTTCTTGTATAACTCAAAAGAACTTTATTGAAACTAGTGACTCTGCATCAAAATTGCTTAAAGATGGCCATTCTCCTTTATTTTCCTTGACAGGAAATTTGAATAAAGATTTAATACCTCATGAAGAGACAGTTGGGTCTGAAATTCAACCTATGGATTCACCAAATGAAAACTCATTACTACCCGAAAACAATTTTGATGAAACTGTCCCAAAACGAGAGAAATTGAAAATAGACAAAATATGGGCTCAAGCAACAAGATCGTCGCCACGTAAAACTCAAAAGAACTTTATTGAAACAAGTGACTCTGAATCAAAATTGCTTGAAAATGGTCATTCTCCTGTGATTTCCTCAAAGGAAAATTTGAATGAAGATTTAATATCTCCTAGAGAGACAGTGGGGTCCGACCATTCTATATTTTCCTCGACAGGAAATTTGAACGAAGATTTAATACCTTATGAGGAGACAGTTGGGTCTGAACTTCAACCTATGGATGATTTACTGAATAAAAGCTCATTATCTAAAAACAATTTGAATGAAACAGTTCCAAAACAAAAAGAATTGAAAAAAGGCAAACGACGTGCCCCTTCAAAAAGATGGTCACCACGTAAAACTCGAAAGAAAATCATCAAAACAAGTGACTCTGCATCAAAATTGCTTGAAGATGGCCATTCTCCTTTACTTTCCTTGACAGGAAATTTCAATAAAGATTTAATACCTCATGAAGAGACGGTTGTTTCTAAACAACCCATGGATTCACCCAGTGAAAGCTCATTGCTACCCAAAAACAATTTTGATGAAACTGTCCCAAAACAAGGGAAATTGAAAAGAGACGCAAAATGTGGTCAAGCTACAAGATCCTCGCCTCGTAAATCTCTAAAGAACTATAATAAAACTACAATGTCCTCCAAAATTGCTTGAAAATGGTCATTCATCTGTATTTGTCTCGACAGGAAAATTTGATTGATGTTTTAGCATCTCGTGAGAGCAGTGAGCTCTCAACTTTGACCTTTGAATTCACCAATTGAAAGCTCATCACTTGAAAATAATTTTGATAAAACAGTCGCAAAAGAAATTGAAAAAAATATGCTCAAGAAAGAAGATTGCTGTAAATAATTTTTTGGAAACAACCTCTACATCAAAAGTGCTTGAAGGCCATTTTCCTGATTATCATTTATAGGAAATTTAAATGAAGGTTTAATACATCATACCGATACAGTTGAGTCAGAACTTCGATCTATGGATGATTTACAGAATGAAGGCTTATTTCCTGGAAACGACTTGAATGAGACAAGGAATCGAAACAACTAACAGCATCAAAATTGCTTGAAGATACGTATACTTTGATAAAATTTTAAAATCTCATGACGAGACATTTGAGTTTGAACTTCAATCCAAAAATTATTTGGAGTTTACATTTGCAAGGTGAGATAAGTTTTGAAATCAGATAAAAACATGAGGCACACACTGGAAGTTTAAGGTACTTACCAGAGAATTGGGAACAATCAACTGGAAATCAAGCTCTGGTGCCTTGTGAACTTTTCTGTTGCCAAGAGCTTTGAAGCAATGAATACCAGTATCCCAAGTTTTGGTAATGATGTTAACACATAAACGGTTACAGGTGCTTAGAATTCATCTACCAATGGAAGGTAATGCCTATTTCTGTGATAGTAAAATAATAATTAGTGGTTTTGCTCTTAATAACTAAAGTTGTTTAAATGGAAATATTTTAGTTTTGCTAAGTTTTGTTTGTTTGCTAGTTTGTCTAATGAGAATGCATTGAAATTAATTTGGTAAATAGACCTTTATTTATGCTGGATTGTGTTTTTCAACAAAGGAAGTAATCTTTCTTGATTTAGTTGCAGGAAATTCTTTGAAAACATAGTATCAACTTGTATTTTAACTAAGAACTAGAAAAAAAATAACATTTTGGTAGTTTGTAAACAATGTGCTCTTTTATAAAGTACTCAAAGAGTAACTATTGTGGCATTATGCAAGTATGGTAATTATTTTGTATTCAGATTGGTACACATAAAATTTGTGAAGGAATAACATTTTTAACTGATTATGTGCATTTTTTTTATGCATGTTGCTTAAAAATCTGTATTTGGTTATATGTTTGAATTCCTTTTTTTCTAATGAGTTCAAATTTTAGGATAATGGAATGAATTATTTGAAGAGAATAAACTAGTAATTTAGCAAGGGATTTGGTGCTGATAACAGGGCTTAAGACTAGTTATTTTGCACCACTAAATTTTGTTTCAGCGAGAAAAATTTTAGACCCTGTCATATGATTGTTTTCTGAAATTTCAATCAATCAATAGTTTATTCTCTTCTAGTAACAGGATATCCTGTTGTGTTGCTTCAGTGTGGCGTTAATTAATTACCATTACCTTCAAATAACCAGAGTCCAAAAGATGCAAATGCAACAATCTGAATTGCACTACAATTTGTTTATATTAAAATACTTATTGCTTCTATTGCAGGGCACGACAAATCCCGATCGGCATGGCAACTAAAAAATTTGGTCTAGCGCCTAAATTTTTTATTGCTGTAAAAAACATTTATTTTTCATGAAAGAAAAAAATTTGATTTTTTTTTTGCCATAACAGGTTAAAAATGGAGCAAAATGTCTGATGTAGATTTAAAAAGTTTTTTAATTGCCTCAGTTGCACTATAAATACCATGTTATTTACTGTGCGCAATGAGTTCTGTGATATACTCGGCGTTAATAATAGTATTAAAATATATTAATTGTAAAATATATAAATAGTAAAAAAAATATTAGCACATATATGTGTTACAAGGATCTTTTCTCCTAAAAAATTGGGCTGGCTCCTGAATTTTTTTTGTCATCTGTGTCGATTGTATATATATTTATATATCATTAGTTGTATATCTTCATCAATTATCTTTGTAATCTTTGACTTTTTTCATAAATTTATTTTTACATTACCTTGAGTTCAGAAATTTTTTCTTGTAGAGACAATGGGTTTAAAAATCAGTGTAAATTAACATATGAACAAAAAAGCAGAATATAAATTTATTTTTATTGCAGTAATATATTTCAGAAGGTCATTAGATGGTTTTCGATTTTTAGAAAGGTTTCTATTCTTTATATGTTGTCAGTTTCTGATTGTATTGAAGCATGTGTAAAATATTTGAGCTGCGTTCTATGGTAAATAATATTTTACAGGTATAGTGTCCAGTAATCTTCCATTAAGTTATGTATTTCACTTCCATATGTGGTACAGAAATTGACAGTATAGTTTCAAATAGTTCAAACAGATATAGCTAAATAATATAAAATCGATTGCTGCAGGATTCATTTGTCAGCTTTGCTGCTTTTTAACCAGGGAAAGACTGAATTAATTTTTCTTTTTGAATTTGAATTTCTATTTAGTATATTATTTTTATGATGCTATTAATGCAGTTAAAGCAATTTTTGTTGCAAATTTTAAATAATGTTGCCAAAAATGCATGGTGCTGCAGTACTGCTGGGCTAAATCTGCAGTTTCTTTCCTACAGCCTATATGAATGATAATATGTATTTACTGTTCTGTAAAATGTTACAAATTATGATTCAATGGTTTGGATTATATACATATAGACACCAAATTTAAGAATTTTTTAGATGTATGTACATGAATGTTTTATTCTACTACAGAAAGAAATTTAGTGTACAGTTAAAAAGTACTTGTAACAGTGTTGCTGTCTACTCTTTCAATTCACTTACTACTAGTTTTCTACCTTGCAATTCTCAAGTAATTATTGTATTTCGCATATATATTAGATGAAGCAACATGTACATTTTGTCGTTAGTATCTTCATTTTAGCATTGTCATTACAGATGATATATCTCATAATTTGAATAAATCTGTCTGCACATTGCATTGAATAATAATCATTTGGAAAATCAATTGTATTTTCCCCAAAAGTGTTTGGTGGTGGATTTAACTAAATACAGTACCAAATGTGAAACAACATTAACCTGTACTTTGTAAAAAAAAAGCCTTATCCATTTTGCATGTTTTTAGTAACATTATTTAGCAATTTTTAATTTTATTCCAATGTTTTGATACTTTTTTACTGTATTGATTGAACACAGGCACACACACACATTTTTGTAAGTTACAGTTTTAGTATAAAGACTTTTTTGTAGAAACACCTGTCACATTTTTCATGTTGCCATGGAACCGTAAAAGTTTAGTTAGTTCTTAGGAAAACCACTGTTTTTAATTTTGTGGAAAATAATGAAAGGAAATTTCGTAACAGAAAAAAAAATCCACACAGCTGATTATCATTTTTTAACAATCTCTTTTTTTTTCCTCACAATTTCCAACATTACATTTCTACGCTAAAAAAATCTGATATTTTGTTTCCAATTCCTTAAGGAAATCTTAGAAAGCTGCTTATCCTGACATAACTGGGTACAAAATTAAACTTCAAATTTTGTGAAATGACACCTTGAAACTTATCTACAATGCAAAATACAGAAAGCTAAAAAAATATAATTGTTTACAAAAATTAATAAAATATATTCAGAAAAGCAAGAAACGATACCTGAATGACAACGACCTGATCCGATTTGCTAATGAACAAATTTATTTAAATAACATTTTAAATACCATATGTCATTCTTTCCAGTTAGAATTTTTTGGGCATTTCTTGGACTGTTTTCATATATCTTTGTTTTCCTAATTGCAATTTGGTCTAGCTCAATTTTCTGCCTTAAATTATATCACAATTTGTAGTTGAGTTAATAACTATGTTATTTTTTTGTTCTAAAAACATGTTAATCTTTACGCTGCAGCAGGTATACAGTTGTAACCACTACAATTTTGTTTACACCAGCGGCATGGTATAAATTTGTGAACGCTGAATGATGTCCCCATTTTAAGTGATACTGGCATCCATCAACATTTACAAGCTGTCAGCTACTGACCTTCTAGAGGATCCCTCCTTTAGTTCGATACCCTACCTTGTCAACCATAATGTGTAAACGCTTTGGGGAAAAGGCAGTAAATACCACTCAAGACTCTATCACTCTTCAAGTTAGGTAGGGGGGGGGGTTAGACATGCAGGCAAAAGTGCCGTTCCTTGAGACAGTTGGAAAAAATCTAAGCCCTGCAGCATAAGGGTTAATCTAAAGTATCTTAGTTTTAAAAAAGTTTTCAGAATGCTTTATAAAGTATTATATCCTTGTAAACTAATATTCAAAGTTTAGATTTGAAATAACTATTTTAACAAAACTAAACATGTGCACAATTTTTTGTAAGTATAATGTTTTGTTCATTTTTTATGTATTTTCTTATAATTATTATTTTTATTTTCAGTTAGATGCAAAGAAAAGTCCATTGGCTTTGCTTGCTCAAACCTGCAGCAATATTGGTGCTGATAATCCCAACAACAAGCCCATAATACCTGGTTTGGAAAAATGTAAAGACAACAGTAATGATTCTAAAAAGGATAAATCTCCTGTTATCATAAGTGATGACCACAGTAACAGCAAACCATCTTTTAAACCATATGAATCTGTTATAAAAAAAGATGACAATGCTAGTTCAGAATTTGGTGGCAAGAAGACTCCGAACTCAAAGACAAGCTCACCATCTGTGATTAGTCATGTTTCCCCCACTGTCAGCTCTGGCTCTTGTGGTAAAAGCTCACCTGCAACGTCTGAGAATGGAAGAAATAGTTCTCACAATCACACCAAATCAGAATCATCCCTAGCATCACCACATACAACTGAAGCAACCTCATCAACTCTATGTTCAACTCAGAACACACTAAGTGGACTTGGTTACGGATCATCAGCGAGCTTAGGCTTAGATCTAGCACGTACTGACACATCCAAAGAAGGTCTATCCCACTTAGGATTAAGTGCCTATAAAGCATTAAGTGGCCTTAATCCCCTTTCCAACTGTACAGGTTGTGGGCCAGTTCAAGGACATCCCTTGGATGTCCATGCCTTTCAGGGAGCAGCTCAAAGTGGATTACTGAAAAGCTCAAATTATCCATTAGGTGCTGCTATGTCTCCATACCTAGGATATGCCAGGGTGAAATCTGCAAATGGTGGTACAACTTTAGTTCCAGTTTGTAGAGACCCTTACTGTACAAATTGTCAGTTCAGCATGCATAATGCACAACTATCTTCTTGTCCTAGTGGTTGCACTCAATGTAATCATGATAGGTTAGGCTCATCCATACATGGCTTAGGACATGGACTTGTTCCAGGTTTATCAGGCTCTGCAGCAGCAATGGCTGCTGTTGCAGCTGCTGGTGGAATGCCTGGTTTTGCATATCATCCTCATTCTGTTTTAAGCAGGCCAAATGTGTGTAGCTGGGTGGCAGGTGACACGTTTTGTGGCAAGAGGTTTAATACCTCTGAAGAACTATTACAACATGTAAAGAATCACACTAGTTTGGCTACTTCTGAAGCATCTTTGTCACTTATGTCTCCAGCATATAGCTTGGCATCTTCAAGTCTAAGTGCAGCTTGTCACATGCATTATAGCAATGCAACTTTAACTTCTCAAGCTGGACTGAGAAGAACATATCCAACTAGTTTGAGTCCTGTGAGTTCACTATCTGTTGCAAATCGTTACCATCCTTACAAGCCAGTTTTATCTAGTTTGCCTGGCACTCCTATACCCCAACTTAGTCATCCAGGTTTAGGAATGTATTATCCATATGGCCTGTATGGACAGAGACTTGGCCCACCTGTACATCCATAATGATATGACTTCATGTATTGTATGACGATTATTGCTTACAAACAGCTAAAACTAACAAATTCATTAATTTTGCAAATTGGTTGAATTTTTATTGTTAATTCTGAAAAGGGGGGGGGTCTTGTAGTTTATGGTTATAAGACTCTTTAAGTTTTGAAATTTTTCAGTGCATATTTATTTCTTATAAAGAAATAATTTTATGTTTTTTACAGATTAAACCAAAGCTGAAATTTTAATCTAAACATCAATGTATTGAAGTGAAACAGCTATTGAAATTCAAAGGCTGTTCTTTTTACTGTGATATTTAAAAACATGTCACTTCTGATGTAGCTAAAATGTTTCATTGGTTTAACTTTATTTAGTGAAGTTGACATTATCTTAAAATTAAATGCATTGCTATCAATATGAATGAATGGTGATACATGAACCTTTAAAAAATGTACTCGTATTTGAGCCTGTGTATAGCAGGATAACTGCTACTAGACTACAAAGTCAATTAACTAATAGAGATTGGTTATGCTTTATTGAATTTACTAAGAATGCCAAACTTGAGTAGTTGAATAAGCTCATCCTTGCACTTAACAAGTATGTTTTCACTTCAGAATCTTACTGTTAATGTGATGAAATAAAGTGATATTGTATTATAATTTTAATTCAGACTGAAGTGTAACCATCGAAACCTTTTGTATATAAATAGCTTAAAGAGGATTCAATGCTGATTTTAATCTGAATTTGCAAATGAAATTGAAGTGGTATAAAAACAAATTGTTAATTTAATTAATATTTTGACTTGCAATTTTTCCAATTTAGAACTGTGAGAGAAGTTATTGGTATATTGTGATAAGTAATTTATATGCATTAGTTTTTAAATGAAATTGTTATTTGTATCCCAGCTGATTTTTATTAAATTATTTTAAATCTACTCACTTGCTCAAAGATGCTGCTGATTTGTATACGAATTCAAGTCTTGATTGTGCTATAAGTTTATGTTAATGTGTTGTACATAGCGTTTTAATATATGTTACTCTGTACAAATGTATATTTCACATTGACTTCTGTTGTCAGACTAAGCTTAGCTTCATTCTCTATTGGTCTTTGTGTTATTAAAAATTATATTTTGGCCAATTGTTTTGAAAGGCTAGGGGGGGTCCGCCCCCTGCTCGCTTTCACTCGCCAACAAGCTCGCTACGATGAAGAACAAATCGTGTTCATTTCGTTTTTTTCCGATCAGTACTTTCTCGGGAAATCATTTAAGAATCGAGCTAAACAACGCAGTTTTCAATCCTGCGGCGGCGGTAACTTTTTTTAATATAGAGATATAACAATGAGTCCTCACTGGCCTATTTAATGTTGTAGACTCTACTTAATGAAATCATAGTGCTGTGGAAATCATGACTGCCACATAATTTACTTACCATTGACTTGAATATTCTGTTTTGTACTTTTATTTCATTTCCTTCTTGCTGGCTAAAAATTAAATGTGTGAACCTAATAACGCTGTCAGCACAATATCATTAAACAGGGTTACCATACTTAAATGTTAAATTTGTTATATAAATTAATTTCATTTGTTTGAATTTTTATTAAAACTATTGAATTATTATTGTAGCAAAAAATATTCTTGCATACTAGCCATTCATCACTCTTAATTGAGTGTCACCAAAAGAACTCATTCTTTAGATATTAGACTTTTATCTTTTTAATTATGAATATCATAAAAAAGGTATTTTTTCCAAAGCAATTCATGAATATGCTCTCAATTGTTTATAGAATTTCAATCTTCAGGAAAATGAAATGAGCTCACAGTAACTATTGGTCAGAAAGACTTGTAAACCGGTAACACAATCTAAAAGTGTTATTTAGCAGCAGTAAAACAATATTTGATAATAAAAATATTCAATTGCTAATAATTGGCAGACTCATAATTTATGTCAAGATTTTTTAAGTTACTTCATGATTAATAGTTTTCCTTCAATAAAGATAAGTCAAATTACCGTACATTGCTTTCTGAGATTGATTGATCAATGGTATGTATAGCAAGTTTGGCATCTGTCTGTACTCTACAAATCTACACTGCTTAACCAATCCACTTTGAATTTGGCACTCATTCTTTAGAATCCTGCAGGAATCTACATATTAATCCCTGTTCGATTGGTCGTGGGTATAGAAAGGATGCTAAAACCAATTTTAAACACCTGTAGAAATAACATTGAGTATTATTATGATCATTGTTTGATCTGTTCACTCTAAATTTGATAAGCATGCTCTAACAGTGGCATATTTATTCTTCTGCTGTCCCGTCCCACTCCCTGCTATCAGCCAGTGAAATTCCATCTGCACCTCTCCTCCCCCTTAAAGAGCCAACTCCTTTTACGCCTTTTCCCCATAGGATTATCAATAACACAAAATCATTAGTACTGCCCTATTTTTTTGTACTACAGTGGTTTTATATAAATTAAGAACCAGATCGAATATAACATTGCTTATTTTAACATATGAGAACAACTTAGAAAAAATTTGAAGTGAACTTTTGTATGCATCTAAATGTTATTTAGACATAGGCCAGCAAAACAACTTGCCTATCTAAGTTCAATAATAGATATTGAGAAAGTACTGTATAGTTGACTTTAAAGGAGCTGTAGTTAAAATAAAAAACACTGTCTCAAATAAATTAAGAAATGTTCTGATAATAAAACATACTAATGCTAAATGTTTTTTTAAATGATTCCTTCCTGCATGCTTTTTAGTTGTTTCTTGTAATTTCATACAATGTCATTCAAACATTTTATTTTTAAATTGGTTAACATTTTAATTTTTGCTGCCCTGGGCTATAGACGTCCCTAAATCCACCACTGCTAATGTTTTGTGGGAAACAGGCTCTTTAACTCTTGTTTAATTTGTCCTTTGTCTGTACACTGCTAAAATCAAATCGCAATCCCCACAGAAACAATATTGAGTACATATTATTACGATCAATTACAACTGAAGCAACACTGGGTAATTCTGTTGGCCATATGGTAACCCTAACTTTAAATATTTTTCTTGAGTTGACAGTGTTATTTGCTTGTGCAATATTGTTACACAGAAGACAATCATGATTAAAGGTAAAGAAACAGTCAAATATTTTCATTGTCTTTCATTTCTTGTTTTCTTTGTCTTTAATTTCTTGTTTTCTTGCATCATTTTTATCTAAATTATGAACGTATACTCGCTCACTTTAATAAATGTTCTATTTCAAATTCATATTTGGTTTGTTTTTTTAGCACCTTCGTTAATGTATTGTACATCGATTCCTTGGACTTTATAAAGTTGGTTTTAAAATGTATGTTCAATGGAAGGGGGAGAAATGCGTTTGAAAAAAAAAATCATCTAGTTGTTTAAATTATTTTAAACTAAATTTTGATTGAAACCAACATGAAGAAATAATGTGATAGAAAAAAAAAAGATGTATGGAAAAAACTACATCTAATGATTAAAAAATAAGTATCACATTCTATAACTGAACTAAAATGAACGAACTTTTATCTCATGATCTTATTAATTAAATGAAAAAATTCAATAAAAATGTGCAGAATATTTTGCATTAAATAGAATTTTTGATAGAACTCACTATCATGAAAGGAATCTTATCCGTGTGGAGCCAAACTCTAAAACGGCGGCATTTCAGAAACATTAAAAGGTTTTGTGGATTTTTTTTAAGGTAAGTGATTTTATTTTAGCACAATTTTTTTTTTCCTCCAGTGGCAGACGGAAAAACTAAATACTTCCTTTCTGGTGAACTATTAATAAGCCATTAACAAAAATTAGTTGTAGGCAAGCAAGCGAGATCAGAATTTATTCAAAAATTAAAATGGTACAGTATATCGCCGAACAATTCTATCTTCACTTTTAAATACATAATTTAACAGCACATTGATTCTATAAACATGATCTAAAACATCTCAATATAGTGAATATCCATATTTGCATCTTGATGTAGAATTTTATGACGATTGACAATTATTCACTTTTCTTATTACTATCTTTCCACAAATTGTGTTCTAATCCTTTCATACATTTACAGGCATATTTGTTCGGCAACATACATGACTTCAAACTAGCTTCGACCTTGACCGATAGAATCCTTCCCTATTCTCTAAAGCAATCGATGTGTTTATTTAAGGATGTGTGTTCTAGGATAAGTAAAAACGATGCTTTGAAATCTCGTGAAGGTTGGAGGGTTCAAGTTGGGCTATACACTTAATATGTCATGTCGTTTTTATCATGACGGATGGTATCAAACGACAACAAAAACCACTATGAATATTGGAATAGAATCATTCACCACTAAAAAGAATTCTTATGAAAAGCACGTTTGATTATTTAAATCTTAATTTCTGTGAAATCGAGGACAAAATTTCAATAGTACCATCGCGATTATGATAAATGTTAAATTTTGGAGAACTCGAAAGAATGGTTAATAGCTGGTCAAGGAGAATAACTGGACAAGTCGAACTTAGACTTATAGTCCAGTTATTCCTTTGACCACAGATGTAGACTTTCAACTTACAAGGCCTTTTTTTAAGCTTTAAAGAAAAACAATTGTTTACAAATTTATCTCCATTTTATGTATTACTTAAAAATTACTCAACCTCACTTGGGTTTAATTGGTTAACTATAGATTGAAAGTGATCAGAAAATAATCATTTTCCTCTTTGATAGAAAAAAGGCAAATCATAAAATTGTGAGTAAAATAACTTTTAACACTTTTCGGCCTTTTTATAATTTCTGCAACCTAACTTTGGACACAAATTCTTTGCATTATACTGACATGCTCAAAACTTTAATCACACTAAAAGCAGCCCAAGGACTACTCCCTTTTTCTGGTTTAACCATTTTTAATAATGTCACAGTACAGGCATGACACAACCCAAAAAATGGTAGAATATTTCAAGGTTGACGCATTTCAATTTTGATCATCATTCTTTTTTTCCAAAACCATATCTTTCGTCTATCCAACTCCGCATTCGGGCAACTGCAGTAAAAATTGGAAAAGTTGCATTCATCATTCTCTAAAGTTGCATTTATTTTTGATACACTAAAATCTAAAGTAAATTATTCATAAAAAATGAAAAAATTCAGAAATATCGGCAATTTTAGTAGTGTACAACAGTATTATACTACATCATTAAATCAGAAGAACGTTGAATGGCCGATCTTTGGCCAGTAATTTCTTTAACCTTGAAAAACTGCTCCAGCTGCAGTCATATAATGTGCTGTATCGGATAGCAGAAGCACAAAATCCTTTCGCTCAATATTCAGAGATTTTAAATCGTCATTTTCAAGGCGAACTACATATTGATGATCGACACTCACCTCACAAACTCTGCAGTCGATTACACAAGTTTCCTCAGGACTATCAAGAGTGCCAACCAATGTGTTACGGTACTTGCGATTTATTTCACTTTCTTTTGATAGGGTGTGTCTTTCCATGAATTTCTTATTTGATCCGCAATACTTCGGCGTTTGCAAGATCAGACACACGTGATCGAAGAGTTGATTGAGAGGGCAAAAAATGAAATAGTAATGTCATATTAATTAATTTTAAGCTAAATTTTAAAAAGTTGCGGGTGTTTGCATTTATGCAAAAAGTTGCATTTATCTTGCGGTTATCTCACTTATAATACACCCTATGTAGGATTAGTTTTAGCACTTTACATGCAGCGTAGAACGTGTGAAAAAAAGTTGCATTTGTTGCAAAAAGTTGCCCTACTCATTACAAAAAAGCATGTAGAACTCATACTGGCTATGCGTAGAGGAGCGCTATCTATCTGTGTCGGCAAAAGTCTTTGGAACTCGCTAACCTCCGCTTGCTACTTTACTCTACCAACTGGGTTACATCGGCCCCTAAAGGTCAATGTGAAATACACGAAGAAAAGTGAATTCTTCATTTTCTTTGATTTATCAAAAGTCTTGCATCAGCTGATCCGCGATTGTCGATTTAAGTTCTAGTTGCTTCTTAACTTGTCAAGATTTATGTTTTTTAACACTGTGGCATACGGTCGGATTCATAAGCAAAATTGCATCTTGTTTCCACTAGTTTCTCTGCTGTCTCTTGGTGGACTCGTAATCCATAAACTCTGGCAACTAATACGTTTTAGAAGCGTGAGAAACAGAGTTTCTGTACCTACGTTATCACCACTCCACTCTAAAACATCACAATATACGTATAAAAAAGCCCTACGATAAATTGATATTTTTTTGTGTACCCTAAACACAATGTTTTTATTCCTTTCAAGGACATTTCTAACACTAATCTTGAGACATAAGTTCCTGCTTCCCCATTGAAATATTAAAATAAAAGTTAATTCAAGTGGTGTTTTTTTCCCATATCAATTTTGGGTCGCCGTGACTCAGTGGGTATGCCTACTGCTCTTGCAACCATCGAGTTGTAGGTGGCGCAGGTCGATTCCTGGCAGGTGTATTTGTCCCTGGGCGTATTTCTCTCTTCTGTGTCTAAAACTTTCACTGGGTGTGTCTGTCTATTACTTGATATTGTATGTCTTGTGTCTGGCGCAGCATGGCCAAATATGGCCCTTGCGCCATAAAATCCCGAACAACTTAAACTTAATTCCCATTTCTATTAACTATTCTATTAAAGAAAAACATTTTTTCTGCGATAATTTATCATTCTGTGGATAAAAATCGATTGTCTTTACACAAAGTCCATTTCCAATAACAAATGTTTTGAACACTATCTCCTAATATTGTCTCGAGAATCTCCTGTGAATTAATTCATGAAACTAGAATTTCTCGGAACTAGGTCCCTCACACCTACATCTCGAACCCCCTCCACTAAGTTAGATGAGTCCAGTGTCAGGTTACTAGACAGATTCCAGACACAAGTTAAATGATGGTCTCCAGTAGCAGGTTATCAGAGAAGCCTCTTATAAAATATGAATAATGTATTCCAAGTTCAATTTCCGCAACTATATGAAGTTTGTTCGTACCTTGTAATAAATACGCACAATTAAATATTTGCAATTTTGGAAATAGGGGAACAGAATACACATATCAGTACAATTTGTTTCACATTTCCTGGTTCTACACAGGTCATGGTAAGGGACGCTTCCCACCAGCAGAATTCTGGTCAATCTGAATCCAATAGAAACTATCGTAGATCTGTGTATAGAAGAGGAAGTCTCAGGATTCAGGTAGTGTGAAAGGTTTAAAGACGAACAAACTATTTCGTATAAAAGCTCCCCTCCCGAATCTGCTTCAATCAGTTTCTACTGGAATCAGATTCAAGCGATCTGATCCGGATTCAGTTGGTATGAAGGAAGCCTAATACAGAACTAACTAACACCAACACACACACTCCTGTGCCTAAAAGTCGTAAGACACAGTACCAGTTTAAATAAGTGTGGTTGGATGAGCAGAGCATGCCACAAAGGTGACATGTCTACCCAGAATGTTAGAGCAGATTACATATATGCACATCCTTACATCTATACAGTATATACATTAAATCATTATACTAAACTACATGCCTAATACAGAATCGCCACGAAGCCTCTGAGAGGAAGTACCGAAAGAGTCAATTGGCTCTACTCTCATATTCTAAGAGGGCCTAAATTTACATTTTGGCGTTAACTTAGAATTTGGTTAGTTACATTTGTTTTCAGGAATGACTCAAAAACGGAGAATAGCTTGAATCTCTTTGATTGTCTACATGAGAGCCTTTGAGAAACGCTGCAAGAGACATTAGTTTAGGTGCATTGACGAACTTCATTTCAGTTGATAAATAAGAGAGATTTCAAGATTTCACTCTGTAATCTCAACAGCTTATTTTCTTTCCCAAACACCGTAGGCACCTTAAAATACGGAGAAGGGAGCACATAGCCCAGTTTTGGCAAGCTACCTCTCAAACAATCCTCGCCTCATTTCCCATGAAACAGAAACGAAGTGTTGCCAGGTGAGGCATCAGTCATTAGGTAAAAGATACTGTCTCTGTTCCCTGAATAACCACGTCGCCATCAGTTACTTCAACTTTCAAAACACTCTTCTTTTTTTTTCTTTTGCTCGACTTCTGTTTGGAGCGCGAGCTTTCGTTACTCTTCCCTCAAGCTGACTAAGCATTTGTTTCTGTCCTTCTCCACCCTGCCTCTCCTTCCTTGATCTCGAAGTGCTATCTGGTGCTCCATCTCAATACCAGATGACAGAGGAGTGGCGACGATCGGTTTTGTTGAGCACGTTGGAATTGCGATGCGTTCCATCTCCTGAGCAAGGGTCTTTGTAAGAAGCTTTGGTTTGAAGAGGGTTTTATCTTCAAAACTTCCCTGACCCTCAAAGACATATCTTGATTAGGTGTACGGGCTTCACGGACCCGAGGTACACAAGTGTTCTTTTTTCTGATCCCCTTTAGTAAACACGGTGGTCGAGCTCCCGGGATACCAAAGCGATTTTTTTTTCCTGCTTTCATCTTACCACTCTATTCTTAAATGTCTTTTATTCCCCCTTTCACGATGTTTTTGCTTGACGTTATCATGTGTTTGGTGCAGCTTGGCCAATATGGCCCTTGACCCATACAACCTAAAAACAACCAACCAACTTTAAATTTACCTACTTTTCTCTGTTTTAGTTGAGGAAGAAATTGAAGATTACTGAATCTCAGAGAAGTAGGTGTCTGGGCTGTAGCTGAGGAAAATTTCAAAGATCCATCTTTGTCATAGACTTCTGAAACCCCTAAGGATTCAATAAATTAGCTTTGAATTCATGTCCCTATAAAGAACAAAGGTGCAGCATGGCCAAATATGTCCCTTGCGCCATACAACCTAAAAACAACCAACCAACCTTAAATTTACCCACTTTTCTCTGTCTTAGTCGAGGAAGAAATTGAAGATTTACTGAATCTCAGAGAAGTAGGTATCTGGGCTGTAACTGAGGAAAATTTGAGAGATCCATCTTCGTCATAGACTTTAGAAACCCCTGTTTCAATAAATTAGCTTTGAAATCATGTCCTTATAAAGAACTAACTTTAAATTCATCTGCACTTCGAGAATCCCAGAACTAAGTTGATAATAGTTGCGGATCGTGACCTGAGGGACCTTTTTCGAATGCAAAAGAGAACTGTTTTAGCGTTTCATAAACAGACATGGACCTGATAAAGATGAATGGCGTTCATTTTATAGAATGTTCATATAAACAGCTTCATTAAGATAAATACGCTGAGCAATTAATACATTATGCGATTAAATTATTAGAAACTAGTTACGCACTCAGAATGTTTATTTGGGAGACCGAGAAAGTGATTATCCTCATGAGTGGTAAAAAATTCTGGGGTTGATAAAAAATATGTTATGGGTTATTTGATAAAATAGTTCAGGCATTTTATTTATTTCTGCGATAATATTTCTTCCATTTTAGACAAAAATATGAGGATTAGAAATATTAGGACCATTGCTCAAAACAGACACAAAGAGAAACAAGTTTCACAAAAGTGGCACTTAAATGCAAAGGGGGAAGGTGCACTTAATAACTGTCCTGACCTCAAATGTCCTCACGTTGGCTTAGTATGGAAGTTTAGAGATGTGGGGTGTCAGCTCAAATGCTACCTCGTCATCTGACCGTAATTAAAAATTACTTGGTGTTGTCTCGGACCTTTCCCTTCCGAGGTTGAACCCGGACCGTCACAAATAGCCCTTTGTGTTGTTCCAATATGCTATGTTAACAAAATACCTACCTACCTTTTTGTTATGAAAAAGGGGAGAGAGCTGAGAATACAATTGTGAGAACCAGAGAAGGGTAAGGCACATCGCACACACAGAATTGTTATTTATTTACTTTTTGTTTGATATTTTTTAACGTTTTAAAACGAATATCATTGTTTCGCTGCATATTAGAATCATTCCCATGCGCATCTTTTTCATAATACGGGACATTGTTAGAATATTTAAATATCTGTAAGTTAGGAAACATTTCGGAGCAACTAAAACTGTTATGTGAGCATCGAATGGTTTGGATATGCATAAAAGATGTAGGTTGGTGACTTTTGGCGCCCCCCGCTAATGTCAACCAATGTTTCGAGATTTTGTGTAAGGCAGTAGGGTCGGGTTTATAAGAAGCTAATGTAGGCAGTTTCTTGACATTGTAGTTGCTTTTCTTGATTATAATTAATATATTTTAAGCTAGTGTAATAATAAGGATAGCTGTTTCTCTACTATTATGTGTTTGTGTGTGTCTCTGTCTGTGTCTGAGGTGTCCAGACGAATCTATAGCACTTACAGCCATAAAATTTGACACGCAGGTATTCCTAAGGGTGATTAAATGCACCTCGAAGCCTGAATTTTTAAATTTAATTTAGAACACTTAAAAATTAATTTATTAACTTTTCCCCCGTATGTTCTTCTTTTGGACGCGTGCCATGTTTCCAATCTCTTCCATGGTGCATGAATGACGTCACTGGTCTATGGTATTCAAGCGCGCTTTTCTTCTTTTTTCCCCGTGCAGAATTTTCCTTTGATTTCATTGGTACTTTCAATTCTTTCCTTTCATTTTTTTAATGGATTTTCTTTACACTATATGTTAATCTGGCAGAAGTAACGTTATGTTTGATTAAAGTCACGGTCCAGTGCATTCGCATCAGGTTGTATTGTTTCTTGCTTTTTTCTTTAGCTTCAAGACTTTTTAAAAGTATAGCAATATTTAATTTTCAATATTTTTGCAATTTTTTGTTTATTACTTTAATTTGGCTTAGTCGAAATCTGTGAGGGAATGACTTTTTAAATGCATAACTTTGTCACAGGCAACGCTATGCAGAGTACTGCTAGTCAAATTATAAAAAATATTAAATGTAAAAAAAATGGATTATTTGTTTTAAATAAAACAAAGGGTTTATATTCGCTCAAATCAAGTTGTGACTTATTTGTATACAAATTAAACTTTACAAATTAGCTTTTAAAAATATTTTTGGCTTTACTTAAATAATTGTAAAAACACGTATTTTTTATATTTTTAAATCAGTTATAAAATATTGAAATTTATGCTGTAATAATACCAATCATATTTATGAAAATGCCCAATTTTCGAAAGTCGCACAGGTAGCAGAAATAAATTTCTTAGAGCTTCAAAACTAAAAGTTTTACTTACTTACAACATTACATAGAGGAGGGCCGAAGGTTGGACAAAACTATGTAGGTGAATAAAACCGGGACCCGGCAGTTTTGGCTAGATTAGAATTACTATCTGTCGGATAACGCATGAAACTATTTGCAGACAGCCGCCATGTTATTTGGAGTTGAATGAAATAAAGTTTAGATTATGTGCTTGTCGAAGACGATGTTTTGAAGTATTCGAGTAGAAAAGGTACAATTTTTACTCCACCGATTTTACTCTATAGTTTCTAATTGCTTGAAGATTTATATTAGGTAAGTATAACATCTGATAATACCTCCTTTCAACAATTATTTAAAATTATTAAACAACATTTAGCATCATGTTTGAAATAGGCTAAGCCTTCTTTTCTGATTATTGGCGTAGTCGGATAAAACCGGGACTTTGGCAGTCGAACTTGACAGGGTAGTACCCGGTTTTTTAACTACTCTTTTTTCACAATATGAAATAGAAATAGTTTGTTTAATTTGTTTTTATACCTACTTAAAGAGCAAGAATCACTTTATAATTTGTACAAAAATGCATCTTTATTACTTTTTAGAAAGGACTTTGTATAAATATAGTTTACTATATTGTAGTACTCTACTTTGTACAAATATAAAATTAATAATTATTAATATTTAAAAAAAATATTAAAAAAAATTAAATCGTGTTTGTCAGTTTATTCAAAAAATGTTTTTTGTCCAAAGTAGGGCAGGCTAGAATTAATAAATTCAAACTTTAACAAATTTATTATCTTGTTGGAATAAAAATTACACGCGTAAAAAATTAAGTTTCGCACAATAACTCACTTGGTGAATCCCCTTAACTTTTTCCAGATGACACAATGGCTAGAAAAGCAAAGTATGAAAGGACAACAAACAGACAAAACTGGTCAGAGGATAGTATGGCTGGAGCTATTCATGAAGTGTTGAGTGGCAGAATGGGATACAATAGAAAGCATCAGCTTCATTCAATGTACCTCAAAGTACCCTTGAAGACAGAGGAAGAAAAGCCCGGCAGAATGGGTTGTCGTTGGGGGGATAATCCTTTGCCTAAACAACATCGAGTTCAAGTGTGTTCAGAAACTGAGATTTCTTCGCAGACCAATGATCGTAAAAAGGCTGAGATATTCAATGTCGATGATCAGCAACCTTCAACTTCTACACAGGATCTAGGTCAGATTATCGTGTCTCCTTTCTCAATATCCCCAAGAGAAATAAGGCCTTCTCTGTGTAAAAAGGCCCAAGGATTGTTAAGAAGCAAGACAAGAGGCGAGGGAAGACAGTAATTCTTACTTCCTCACCTAAAAGTTAGATTTGGAGCTTGGAGAACAAGAAAAAACTAAAAGAATAGAAAAGAGAAACTTAAAGCAGAAACTGTTTAAGGCCCCTGAGCAAAAAACTGTCAAAACACGGAAGGTAAAGAAGTTCAACATTAAAACAGACTCCTCGGCATCAGATGAAGACGACGTGGAATGTGACGAAGCTTGTGTCTTTTGTAATGAATTGTGCGCCAGATCAAAATCTCTGGAAGGTTGGTTACAGTGGTCTCAACTGTAAAGGATGGGCACATGAAGCCTGTAGCAATGCAGAGGACCATGATCAAATTTTTATTTGTGATTTCTGTTCTTAAAACTTCGTACAAATACTGTATGATCAAGTAACTTAATTTACTATACATTCGAAACACATTGAATTCAAAATTACTTATATTCGTGATTTTTAAGCCCACGTATGTTCCTCAGCATAGGAAGGCCATTGTACTAATTTATCTTTCTATTTATGAAAGAAAAATTTTCGGTCTTTTTTAGGTTTATTCGCTTTGTGATTGGTATATAGCGAGTCTTGTGGTTCAACGGGCTAATGAATTTGGACGATAATGGTTGACGAGCCATAGTGAGCAGAGGGCGGAGCCCTCTAGTTGTTATAAATAAATATTTCAGCAGTAAAACAACAACGTTTTTAATTATTCCTATATATACCCGATTTTATCCGACTTGGTTGGATAAAACCGGGTACTTGTATACAACCAAAAAATAATTTACTTACCCTCCAAAATATAGTTATTTCACATTGAAAAATATTTCTTTTTGGAACTAAAGAAATAATTTATCATTCAAATAGAAATTGAAGCAATTTTATCCACGTAGGTGCTTGGAAAAAAAACACATTTTGGGACCCGGTTTTGTCCAACTTTCCCCTATTATATAGTAAATGATGATTTAGTGAAAGAGGAACAATGGTGAAGCTGAAGAATTCAGTTATACTTTTACAAATTCAAATTTAAAAGTGTAGTCGTAACTGTTTTAAAATGTATATATGTATCACATAAGGGAGGTAGAACAGTATAGTTTTTATGATATCTAAAATGTTCTTTCAGGCGGCTTTCAAACGGGCTTATGACAGGAATCGTAAATTTTGATTATCTAACATTTTCAATTTAACTATACTCACGAAACAAGAGAGCAAAAATTATTCAACCCTAACCTGGATTTTCTGCTGAGCATTTGGGTTCCTTTCTGTTTTTGATTAATACTGTGTGTGTGTAGCTTTGAGAAGAAATGAAGAATAACTCGGGAATGACCATTTGAAAGGGGACGCCTCTCTCTACTATCTGTGCAGCATACACAAAAAGTGAGCAGCTTGCATAAGAATCACGTAATAACGTAAAGTTACATTTAAAAGTTTATATGGTGTTTAAGGGGTTAAGTATCTCGGGTTAATGATGGTTCTGGGCCGTTTACAATATCTCCGACGAAAGTCATATCTGGGGATTTGCTGTGTTGCGGTATTATCGATTTTTCGATCTTGAGGAAAAATTTTAGGGCAATTTTAGTGAAGAATTTACAAAGTTCTAACACATTCAGGTCTTTACAAATTGTGTGTTCCTATAGAACCAAGGGTCATTAAGTCCTGATTGTGGTATTTTGAAGGGTTTCAAGTGATCGAATATGGGTTTTAGCTGCATATCCCCAGACATGACTGGCATAGCTGTGTACTGGCTTGAGCATGGTTTTGTAGATGAGCAATTTGTCTTTATCGGTAAGTTCGATCTACTAGCAATTAGAGGATAAAGGGTTTGTCTAGCAGCAAGAAATTAATTTTTTAGCTATTTGATATGAATTTTCCAAGTTAAACGCGAGTCCATCGTGACTCCAAGGTAGATACAATTTGGAGACCATGGAATATTATTTCCATATGATTGAAGGGTGGGTGGTTGATAACTGTCTTCTGAAACCGAATTGCTGATCAATGAGGATGTTAGCTTGAGAATAGAAATTATCAAGTCTTACTTCCATATAATTGAAGGGTGGGAGGAAACTCCTTAGTTTTGTAAATAGTATGGCTTGACATTTGTCCACATTAATTATAATTTTTTTTAATGTTGTGTTAAAGAGGCAGGGAAGCCCAATGTAATGAGTTCATGGATTAATCCAATGATCCAGACCCTATCGAAAGCTTTAGCTATGTTCAGGAATACCGCTCCAGTACTTTGTTTACATTCAAAGCTATCAAGAACGTGCTCTGTACCTCAGGTAATTGATGAGTGGTTGATAACTGTCTACTGAAACCGAATTGCTGATCAATGAGGATGTCAGCTTGAGAACAGAAATTCACAAGTCTTGTATCCATATAATTGAAGGGTGGGAGGAAAACTCCTTTGTTTTGTAAATAGTATGTGGCTTGACATTTGTCCACATTAATTTTAATTTTCCAGGCAATAAGCCAGGACTCAAGTGCGTGGAGGTAATATGTAAGTGATCGAGCAATTTCGACGATGTCTTTATCTCTTGCTAGTACAGCCGTGTCGTCTGCAAACATGCAGAGCATAGAGTTGGAGCTCTGAGGAATGTCCTTCACGTATATGTTAAATAAGTTGGGTTCACGAATTGAACCCTGTGGGGTGCCTGCCTGAATGGCACGTGTGGTGGAAAGTTTGTTGTTGGCCCGAACGACAAAGTGCCTATCTGTTAGATAGGAAAGAATGTTGTGTTAAAGAGGCAGGAAAGCCCATTGTAATGAGTTTATGGATTAATCCATTGATTCAGACCCTATCGAAAGCTTTAGCTATATCCAGGAATAACCGCTCCAGTGCTCCAAAGCTCAGAGTAATTGATGAGTGGTTGATAACTGTCTTCTGAAACCGAATTGCTTAACGATGAGAATGTTAGCTTGAGAACAGAAATTCTCAAGTCTGGTATTAGTGATTTTTCAGGAATTTTATTGATAATGGTAAGCTAATCGAGCGCTGATTAGAGATTCTTCAACAACCGTAAGAACGACCGTATCCAGGCAAGAGATTTATCGGTGGCTATATGAGATCGGTATATATGCAAGGAGGCCCAAAATATGCTTTGTCTTAACTATTCGGCACATGCAGACCCATAAAACTTAGAATTATACAAAAAAGATAAAAACCCCATCATTCCTACAACTTGAATGTTGGGTTTTTATCTTTTTTGAAATTCTAGGTTACATATTTTTACTCCACGAGGATTTCCATCTTTACTGGTACCTGACCTACAATCCAGCTTGGTACTGAGTCTAAGAGGGCATAAGTGTGGACGCTGAGAGTACTGTCATCTGAAGCTCTGCTTTGTTAAAAAAAAAAACAGGCATTCGTTCAACTTTAAATATTGAGTGGTTGTGATACATATTTTTATTTCACGGGAATCTCCATCTAAACTGGTACCTGATCAACCATCCAGCTTGATACCGTGTCCCGGAGTTCATATGTGTGTAGCCTGTCTGTACTGTTCTGTCGTTACAAACCTTGAAAACACCTAACATTGTACCTGTTAGGGGATCATCTGATTTACCATTGGATCCCTTAACGTGACTCGCATTCATCAACTTTTTTCGAACCTCGAAATTCCTGCGCATCTTTTTATTTCACGGGAATCTCCATCTAAACTGGTACCTGATCTACCATCCAGCTTGATACTGTGTCCCGGAGTTCATATGTGTATAGCCTGGCAGTACTGTTCTGTCGTTACAAACCTTGAAAACACCTAACATTGTACCCGTTAGGTGATCATCTGATTTACCATTGGATCCCTTAACGTGACTCGCATTCATCAACTTTTTTCGAACCTCGAAATTCCTGCGCATCTTTTTATTTCACGGGAATCTCCATCTAAACTGGTACCTGATCTACCATCCAGCTTGATACTGTGTCCCGGAGTTCATATGTGTGTAGCCTGGCTGTACTGTTCTGTCGTTACAAACCTTGAAAACACCTAACATTGTACATGTTAGGGGATCATCTGATTTACCATTGGATCCCTTAACGTGACTCGCATTCATCATCTTTTTTCGAACCTCGAAATTCCTGCGCATCTTTTTATTTCACGGGAATCTCCATCTAAACTGGTACCTGATCTACCATCCAGCTTGATACTGTGTCCCGGAGTTCATATGTGTGTAGCCTGGAAGTACTGTTCTGTCGTTACAAACCTTGAAAACACCTAACATTGTACATGTTAGGTGATCATCTGATTTACCATTGGATCCCTTAACGTGACTCGCATTCATCAACTTTTTTCGAACCTCGAAATTCCTGCGCATCTTTTTATTTCACGGGAATCTCCTTCTAAACTGATACCTGATCTACCATCCAGCTTGATACTGTGTCCCGGAGTTCATATGTGTGTAGCCTGGCAGTACTGTTCTGTCGTTACAAACCTTGAAAACACCTAACATTGTACATGTTAGGTGATCATCTGATTTACCATTGGATCCCTTAACGTGACTCGCATTCATCAACTTTTTTCGAACCTCGAAATTCCTGCGCATCTTTTTATTTCACGGGAATCTCCATCTAAACTGGTACCTGATCTACCATCCAGCTTGATACTGTGTCCCGGAGTTCATATGTGTGTAGCCTGGCTGTACTGTTCTGTCGTTACAAACCTTGAAAACACCTAACATTGTACATGTTAGGTGATCATCTGATTTACCATTGGATCCCTTAACGTGACTCGCATTCATCAACTTTTTTCGAACCTCGAAATTCCTGCGCATCTTTTTATTTCACGGGAATCTCCATCTAAACTGGTACCTGATCTACCATCCAGCTTGATACTGTGTCCCGGAGTTCATATGTGTGTAGCCTGGCTGTACTGTTCTGTCGTTACAAACCTTGAAAACACCTAACATTGTACCTGTTAGGGGATCATCTGATTTACCATTGGATCCCTTAACGTGACTCGCATTCATCAACTTTTTTCGAACCTCGAAATTCCTGCGCATCTTTTTATTTCACGGGAATCTCCATCTAAACTGGTACCTGATCTACCATCCAGCTTGATACTGTGTCCCGGAGTTCATATGTGTGTAGCCTGGCAGTACTGTTCTGTCGTTACAAACCTTGAAAACACCTAACATTGTACCTGTTAGGGGATCATCTGATTTACCATTGGATCCCTTAACGTGACTCACATTCATCAACTTTTTTCGAACCTCGAAATTCCTGCGCATCTTTTTATTTCACGGGAATCTCCATCTAAACTGATACCTGATCTACCATCCAGCTTGATACTGTGTCCCGGAGTTCATATGTGTGTAGCCTGGCTGTACTGTTCTGTCGTTACAAACCTTGAAATCACCTAACATTGTACCTGTTAGGGGATCATCTGATTTACCATTGGATCCCTTAACGTGACTCGCATTCATCAACTTTTTTCGAACCTCGAAATTCCTGCGCATCTTTTTATTTCACGGGAATCTCCATCTAAACTGGTACCTGATCTACCATCCAGCTTGATACTGTGTCCCGGAGTTCATATGTGTGTAGCCTGACAGTACTGTTCTGTCGTTACAAACCTTGAAAACACCTAACATTGTACCTGTTAGGTGATCATCTGATTTACCATTGGATCCCTTAACGTGACTCGCATTCATCAACTTTTTTCGAACCTCGATATTCCTGCGCATCCGATGCGCAGGGGCGGTTCACTCGTCGATTCGATTCGCCGAACAAACATCCCTGATCCCGCAACCTCGCAGCAGCAAAAAAAAAAAAACTGTCATTTTACAAATTAGAAAAGCTCCGGAGTTTTTCCAACTCCTTTTTGTCACCGTCGTGGTAAGTGACGTCTGTCATTGTCACCCGCGATTTGTCAACGGCGCTCGTTTCGTCGCCGAACTCGAAACCGGAGCGTTGGTGGCAAATCGTCTGTTTAGACACGCGAAGTCGGGCTAAAGAAAGGCAGATTGCTCGAAGGTGAGACGCTAGCACCGTGTCCAGACAGAAATAGCTCCACTCGGCGTGGACACGCCCGTTTGCGCATATCCAGCGGATAATTCCGAGGCGAAATGATCGAAGAGCTCTTTGGATGAGGAGCCGAGATTCTACTTTTTTGTTGCGAGGAAGTTAATCTTTCTGTTTAGCTCCGTTTGTGAACCTGTGTGCTCAGATTGGAGTGCTTGTTGCCAAGGACACTCATTCCAAGCTTTGTCAAGCCTAACATCAATGCACGCCGCGGTTCCTGGTCTGTAATGGGATTTGACTCGTTTGAATGAGTGTGGCTTGAACCTGTATAGTCAAATTGGTGTTCTTGATATCAAGAACACTAATGTTGAGCGTCGTGAGGTACGGTAAACCTAATATTCAATACCAACACGAGGCTATATTCAATACTAACAACAATCCTGGTCGCTATTGCGATTTTAGCCGTTCAAATCAAAATGGTGAATAAAATGCTCTAAATCTAACCCTCAACCCTCAGATCAACCCCTTAAATTGATATTAACTCAATCCAATTAGTTTCAAGGGCTGAATTAGGCTCGAAGAATTTTCTATTCGAAGTGGTTGGGCTTGTTTTTATAGCGCAAGGGCCATATTAGAACAAACTTCGCCAGTCACATGATTGGACTAGATTGGATTGGGCGTCGTAGATTGACATTGTTTCACCTGTGCGGCTTTGAGCTGCATAGTCCGCTTTATGGAGGAGATCCGGGGATAAGGGAGAGTCGAGCAATGCACAATACATATAAAACATTTAAGTACACAGAAAGAGGAAAGGCAAGTGAAGGGCAAAACATGTAAGCACAAAATACATACTGACGAAAGAAAAGGATCACATAATTTGAAAATTGACAAAGAAAATGAAAAACAACGTACCAAAACCAAAAAGGATAGATAAGAAACAAGAAATCGTATTCAGAAGGGAAAAAAACTAAAGAAAATTCGAAAATAAAAACGTTTAAAGACAACCAAAGACAAATACCAGTTTCGAAAGAAAAGCCAAGTTATTTTGAGAACTTCCGACTTCACAGTTCTCGCAGATGTAAGCAATGAGCTGAGAAATTTCATGACTTTAAAGATTTTTTGGTATCAGTGTCTATTTTAGGCAGTACTTTGGCACCTATGAGAATAGTTTTGGAGAGAAGGTTTCACCAAATGCCACAGACTTGTGAAATCACAGTCAAAAAGGCTGTGGATGGGATCACCTTCTCGATCGCAGATACACAGCGCACTTGTTCTAAGATGGAAACGTTCAAGATATGCCGGGAATGGACCATGACCTGTGAAAAATTGTACAAGTTTTGAGTTCTGGTAAACTAGGTAGGTTGAAATCTTTGGAAAGAATTGATGAGTGTATCTCCCTTTGGTAGATCCCATTCTGGGCATCCCATTCTGCTTGCCATTGGTTCAAGATCAATGTATCATCAATAGAACTTCATAATTTGCACCTAAGTTACTTTAAACTGCTTGTTTGGTGAGAAATCCCACTGCCTACTTCGATAGTAAGAAAAATAAGCTGACAACGAAAATTTTTTACAGCTACAATATAGGCAGGTAACACAGGCAACAATATAACTTACTACGTAACTTGGCAAACTTCCTATAAGGAAAGGGTATCTCCAATACCATGGTACTAGGACAAGGTATTGGAGGGGGATGACTAATTTTAGCGTCAAATAAGTTCATTAACAAAGAAACTCATTTGAAGCGTTGTCAAGTGATGTAGACAACGAAATGTTTCACTGGTACTGGAGAGAGAAATAAGTTTGACACAGCAGATGTTATGTAACAGATAATAATCAAATACTATATCACGTGAGTTAATCAGCTTCCTACCTGGAATGATCTTTGGTAACATGGTACTAAGACCGGAGACTGAAGAATCATGTAAACGTCAGAGAAGTTTATTAACGAAGAAACAGATTTTAAGTGTTGTTAAGTGAGGCAGCCTGCGAAAAGTATTACAGGTACAAGAGAGAGAAATAGGTTTAACATTACATAGGTAGCAGAAAATAACTGAACTTAACCACATGGCTTAAAAAGCTTTCTATATTAAAAGCATATTTGAGGTGTCACGGTACATGCTAGAGAGAGAGTTAATGATAACTTATGCATCAGGTAAGCATTAAAAATGAAATTCATTTTAAGCGTGAAATAAATTAAATAGGTAACGAACATTTTTACATGTGCATGAAAGAAAAATAATGCAGGGATTATAAAAATATTTTTTTTTTTGGTGAAAATCTAGGACGTTAAAATTTGAACGTTACATCTCAAGCAGGTTTACGTTAAAAAATCATCGATTTTTACCCCATCTAATTCAAAATATTTTTTTACTAGGGCATACCGTGCTTCCTTGGACGCTACGCCACTGTTTATTTCCTATTCCCGAAAAGAACAATTATAAATATACCTATTTGTGTTAAATAGATCTATGTGCAGAACTACAACTACCATTCTGTTGGTAGACTTTTGATTTAGGAAAAGTTGATAATTTTTCTAAGCAGGCACTTTCTTATGTGTGATACTTATTGGCAAATAGTCAGTTAATACTTTTAGTCTTTGTAAGCGAATGTATTTTATTGTAACAGCTCATTTGTTCTTCAGCAAAAGAGTACTCAATTAAAACATTGTAAAATATGCTCGTATACTAAATGGTTTCTTACGAACTCAGAACAGTCAAGGAAACTAAAGAAATAACTGAGCCTGAAGTCCCGATTTCATCCAGTTGATGACATAATCTACCATCGATTTGCTCATAAACAGATTAAATGTGATTTGATTCTTTTTTCTTACCTTCATTGGTGAAAGATTGATAATCTTTAAAAAAACAATTGTTTAAGTTTACTTTAAATCCCTTTTCTACAAAGTGAAATGACAAATAAGGTATACAAAATGCAGGGCATTTATTTTCAGACGTGAATTCATAAATATTCACTTGGATTTTTACTTATCATTATATTGTAGATATACGATGGAAAATGAATTAAGACACTTTTCAACTATTTCTTAAGTGGTTTAAAAATTCACTTGATTCTTATAAAACGCGAACGTCGAAACTTTCGCAAGAATGAAATATATAATATTCTATATTAAATTTCTTGCATGGATGGTTCTCTTTTTTATCATTGAAAATACCTATCCAATATCATTTTTCATTTTGGTATCATGAAATATTACGTATCCACACACGGATGCATAGTAAATACGTGATGTGGAAATCCATCAAATCCTAAATAGTGGTGTCATGAAATAATAAAATATTTATGGAACCGTTTGTTGCAATATTTAGTTAGATCTGAATATTAATGATTCCTCTATAAGAATTATTGAGCAGACACACATGTGCAAAGTCTGCTTTTATATTTACGATTCTTGCGACAGAATATCATCGTTTATAAACGACTAATATAACCGCTACTTCCTGTGTTTATTTCCGTATTCGAGAAATTCCTTCGTTTAGGACAATCTACTTAACATATATTAGGAGAGTTAGTCAGGATAGTTATTTATAATTTAAGTATACTTTAGTTGACAGTTCATGTATCAGACGCGCGATATGCCTAAATGTACGCCATCTGTCAAGACACTAATTAATTTTAATCATTTCATGTAGAAACTATGAAACATCAAAACAGCTAGAGGCTTTTGCAACCTTTAGGTATCTATATTTCTGTATCTGCATTTGACAAACAGACCCTGCATGCGATGATATTTTTTGTGCACTTTATTTTTGTATAAGTTATGCTTTTGATGCATGTTATTTTTTGCTGCCCAACAAGCTACATATAACACCACAAAAGATATAAAGTAGATAGAAACAAATAGAAAATACAATGAAATCTGTTAAGAACAACTCTATCAAACCAACTACCATAACAGACTTGCAAAACCCAAAATATGTAAATTAAACTTAAGCAATTTTTATTATTAAAGTTATTTATATATTTACCTCGGTGATAGCAAGGAAAAAATATTAGTAATCAGGAGTAGTAGTTATACTTGAAAGCAGTAGCTATTTACAAACAGCCATATTTCGAAAGTTAGTGCATATGTACTTTTTGAAATGAAATTAAAATAAAAAAGAAATTTTAAGTTCAAAATGTGTCTCTTTCTGTTGCAAAACTTTGTTTTAGGTTTTGGCAATTTTTACTTTAAAAACGAATTAACAGGAAAGTTTATGAGAAAACAAACAACTCTCCGTGGGGTTATTGAAGCAATCCGAAAATTTTTGTCTCAAAGAAAATCAAGAATATTGTGCAAAATGTATGTAAGAAGAGTAAATGAAGTGAACTACATAAATTTTAGTTCCGTTTACTTAACTAAGAATTTTATGAGATAGAAAAAGTGTATGTTGAATTGGTTTGAATAACTAGTATCTGGGTGGATGTTTTGCGAAGCACATGAGTCGAAGGTTCTCCTTTAGAAAGCACGCTCTTGTGCCCAACCTGGGCTGTTTTTGAGTTCGCAAAAATTTGACACGGGTTTAAAAAGGAATTGTAGTCTGAACTTGTACTAAGCTCTATTCTGAGATTTTACAATGGAAATAATAAATAAAATCTTTGGATATTATTTGCTGCATTTGCGAATTTTTTCCAAGTACAATTATAGTTTCCCTGAAAAAAGAACATATAACAATACATACATTATAAATATACAATAATGCATTATAGTTGCAGCTATATTTCAAATTCTTTTGAGAGCTGATTTATAAGTGTTCATTTCGTCATCAGCTATTAAGATAAAAAAAATTAAGTTGAACATCGTGTTTTTCTCCACATTTGGCACACACTTATAGTAATAATTTAAGCCTAAAAGTCAAGTACAAAATCTTTTATGACATAAAAACTTTGACAAATAGTAATTCTTTAATGCAGTGAAACATTATACTCATATTTCAAACAAGTAGGTAGTGATATTTCAGACTTTAGCGCTCTGTAAATACTTTTATACGCGCATTCATATATCTATTTGCGCTTTGTTGAATATTCTTTATTAAAATATAAGTCAAATATTACTTTGATTCCTTGCACAGCATTTGTTCTCTGAATAAAGTGAAGAAGCGCCCACAACAGTTGCAGCGCGATAGCACATTTTAACGATAAAAATAAAGCTACTCTGCATTGGAAAAAAAGAAATGATTATAAATAAAAACAAAATGGGAAAAAAAGTGCCTCCTTCACTTAAATTTATGTACCGAGCTCTTTGTGTTCATAGCATCTCGGCTCCTTTATATGTCACAGAGGTGTGTCAGTGTTCTTAATAGCTGACAGCTGTTTAGAATTAATAGCCGCCATTTATAACGTCTGTCTGCATCTGCGCATTCCCGACGCGCAGTTGCCAGGTTCCGCTGAAATGATATGCTGTTTTCGCTCGTCTCCTCTCGTTTTGTTGTGTGGCTGTTCCTTACTTTAGACGCAGTTTCCAAGGCGTGCGATTTATATTAATGAAACATCAGTGGGAAAGCAGCGGTCGTACAATGAGATTCTTTCATTTCGAATAATTTGTTTCCGGAAATGTGCCAAGGACTGTGCTGAGCTTTCGTAAACTTTTGTTTCATCTTCATCTTAACTCGTGTGTTGTTGAAAGATGGGCAGAGATTAAAATTTATTAATTTTCGCTGATAATTCCGAACTTGAGAGTTTCCAAAGCAGTAGGCTATAATTATACATAGTCCTGGCTAAAGGGGTTGGTTAAGTCTGACTTTTGATAGGAACAATGGACTCGAATGCATCATTGTAATTTAAACACATTACATGCTTAAAATTAAAACTAAATTAAACTTCGAATCTAAATTACGATTATTTGTGTCATGGCATGCTTCTCTTCCTGAATATTTGAGAGAAAGGGAAATATTTAGCTTAAGGTTCAGAGAAGTAGCAATTTTGACTTAATCTCTTTTGCCCTGACAAGGGAGTTAAAAAATGATAAACAAGGAGAGAACAATTCCTCAGAAAAAGTTGAAGAATACAAATTAGATTGATTTTATTGACAAATTCCAATTGGATAAGACAGTTAAGTGGATATCCTCACTGGATAGTTTTTAGTTTAGTACTCACCCACAAGAGTAGAAAGAAATATTTTTACAAGCGGCTTTTTATTATGAAATAAATAATTGATGGTAAAATTAATTATTTTGATTCTAAATGTTTACGTAGCTCAGTTGATAGTCACAGTTTTGCAGTCACATGGTTACGAGTTGGAAACACGATCCAACAAAAGACCGTCGTGTACGTGGGAGCTGGTGCACGTTAAATCTATAGTGGCCACAAATATCCTTAGGATGATGTAGCGTGGAAGTGTGTACAGTGGGGTTCCAGTTCAGGTGCTATCCTCGTCATCTGACTGTGATTCTACATTACGAGGTGTCATCCTCGGAACCTTTCTTTCCCTTAGTGATTGATCACTGACAGTCGTTAATAGTCCGCTTTGTTACTCCAGTGCGACGTAATTTAAACTACCTAACTGTTTAGGGACATTAAAACTTATTTTTCGCATGTCTTAAAAATAACTGAAAGGTGGAACTAGATAAATATTTGATGTTCTGCTAAACGAGAGATTTTAAAATGAATGCAAGTTGTGAATGAGAAAAAATTAGAGGAAATATGATTCATGTCCAAAGCTATAAAAACTTGAAAACAAGTTGAGTCAGTTCATAGCATTGAAGCGTTAGGACGCCTTTATTGGAAAAGGATTGTGTGACTGACACCAATTTCTCTTAGTATACAAATCAATAATAAACAATATTGTAATAATTGCAAAACTTATGAACAATGTTGGAATGTAACAATTATTATGTACTAGTGTTTGAACAACAAAGACAAATCATCTAAATGCTGCCCACTTTGCTGTGTTGGCTAGTGATTGTTTCGAAAAGTTTTACTTCATAAGCACGAGACAGTAACTAAAATAGGAAGTTGTAAAATCTCTAAACTTTTGTTCAAGTTCTTAGATAGCGATATACAATACAGCGGCTTAAGCACTATATTCATTGTGAAACTTTTTTTTTTCGCAATGATTGCGGCAATCTTTGATACCAATGAAATCATTGTCTCTTCCGAAACGCTGTCGAGAAATAATAAAATAAGTATCGGACGTCTGTTACAAGTTGGAACACTCCGTGGCTCTTGTCTTCTAAACGTCATTTATCTATTTTTGAACAATGAGCCGAAAACTGCTGGCTCTGATATCTCATTTCCAGAGATACAGCATGGCTTTTGTTCTGACCGACAGACGGCATCACGCCACATAGCCATCCATCTCTTCCCGCAGTTACAACCGCGCGCGGTGGGTAAGTTCCATGTTTCTTCAAAAGCGGAGGCTAAGTTTCTTAAAGAAAAACTAAACCCCAATGTCACGAGTCCCTTCTTGCGAGGAAAACAACGAAATCCCTCTTTGAATATCGGGAGTAAACTGCAAGAAAAGTGGCTGATCGCATGTTTGAACATCATCCGTTTGGAATAAGAATGAAAGAAGAATTAAATCAAATAAAAACTCCTTCCAAGAAGAGACGTCACAAATAACAAGTCCTCGTACCGTGAAAACTGGTAAGTGCTTCGGATACGGATTTGCCGTTGTCGTATAATATGAAATCTTGGTATCCGAAGTATAAATCTCCGAGAATTAGTCTAATTCACGTCGTCTGACTGATATACACACACGCAAACTATAAATTATGAGCCTTTAATCCTCCGCGAGCAGGCCGTAATGGGTTATATTTCTTGCAGGGCTTTTGACTTTTCATGTAGGGTTACTGCCCTCCAAGTTTGAAAAGGACGGCGGCCGCCAACTTGAGACTTGGCGCGTTTTTCATTTTTAAATATTTTTTATTCAGTATTGAGTGTACAAAGAATTTTTTTCTCTTCTACCGGTTCCTTGAGTGTCAACGCTGAAATTCTGTATGGGAAAGTGCTACTGTTTAAAAACATGTAAAAATGCCCCATCACCAGAAACACCTAATCCAGTTCAATGTATTCAAAGTATTTGTTCGGAACTTAACTATACAGAAAACCCGAACAGTCGCCAATAGCCCGTTGTAATGTTCCAGTGGGACGTGAATTCGATTGCCTACTTACCACAAGCAGAAAAATTCAACACAGTTCTAATATTCAAATTATGCAAAATTTTTAATTGAAGAATCGATAAAAAATCTGAACATTTTTTGACAATGTACATAGACTGGTTGGATTGGGATTTATGGTGCAAGGGCCATATTTGACTATTGCACCAAACAACGTCAAGTAAATGAACGTACACACTAAAGGGAAGCTTCTTTACTGACAAGATAGTGTTACACCAGGAAGGAAACAAACCTGCGGCACCAAGAACTCGCAGGTGAATGGATAAGAACCTAAATGTAACAAAGCAAACGAATGGACAAACTTTTAAACTCAACCATTTTCATGGGCAGTTTTACTGCTACTAATAATATGATCAACGGATGGCAATTAAAACAAACTTATAACAATGCTACAAACTTGCTTAAATGATCGATTCGCTAAACGAATTAAGGAACTCTTAACAATCCGAGAAAAGTCTGGAAACTGAAATTCAGACTGTTCACAAACTTTGCAAAATTTTAAACAAATTACGGAAGAGGTTACAAAATTGCACCTTGACACACATTGCAATGACAATGAATGTCTTCACGTAAAAAATTTCATCTTCACCCACGTTACTATTTCGAAATACCATCTAAATCATCCCTATTTTTTTTACCACAGCTCACATTCAGTTTGCCTTGAAATTATAAAATATTTGTGAACATTGACATGGCTCTCTTTTGACAGCAGTAAAAGTATGCAATGATAACAAAATGGATTTCGTTTGCGTTATATTATGATACATATAAAAAGAAAATAGTTTACACATTTGATGCCAAATATACTGGAAGAATTAGTGGCAATTGACAAAATATGTAAAACATACTAAACATATTAATATTAGATTAAAAGGAGTTGTCTCACTATAAAGTATGAGAACAATTTTGTGAGTTTCAATACACGAAATTGGATCCTGATTCATCAATTACTCAGTCGTATTTTCTTTGGGAACTTAAACGACGCACTTTTAAGCCATAATAATTCACAAGAAAAATTCGTTATTTATTTTTCTTATGAGGAATGTTATCCAACACACATTCGATCATATAATGCATTTTATACATTCGAATGTTTGATTTGGTCAGGATGTATATGGTTTGTGGATTGCGTGGATCGCTGTCTATTTGTGAAATGAGGAACTATAACTTTCTAAATTTAGAATTCTAATAGATTCTTAAGATTCTAACAGGTCGACGGCATGGAAACCAAACTCTACAACACATCACCAGTACTTTTATACCATCCCTTCCAACAAGTTCTTCATAGCCTAGTTGGTGGAGTCCTGTTTTTCATGCCGTTGACCTCGGTTCGAATTCCCTTTAATTCTTAGTTTAGATAAATATGGTTCTCTTTTCGCCACTTGATGCCGTTCCAAAACATTAGTTCCAAAATGAACCCTCAAAAATATTTCTCCAAATGTAAACAATTTTCCATGTGTAAACAAATTTCCATGTGTAAACAAATTTCCATATGTAAACAAATTTTCATGTATAAACAAATTTCCATACGAAAACAAATTTCCAAATTGTAAACAAATCGCCACCATATGAAAAAAACTTACCAAGAGAGAGACCGTCATATAAATGATCTAATTTGATCAAAATCGTAAATGAAATGTTGATAGGCACACAGTTCTGGATGTGAAAAACTTCAAAAACGACGATAATTCTATACTTTATTTTGCAAATGGAATACATGGAAGGAACAGGTTTAAATGGAAACTGGAGAAACAAAATTTTAGTGCGAGAGCTTTCGAATCTAAAATCTGAGGATATTAAGAAAGTCTGAAGAACCACGATATCTCATTTCATTTCACTTTTGCCAAGTGCCAGCCGTAATTTTAAGTGTTACCCTTGTCAAAGAAATAACGTCCGAGACTCATAAAATCCATTTTTGCGCACGACTCGGAAACTGTTCAGGAATTTTGAAAATACGACACAAACTCGGAGAGCAGCTGAACTTCCAACGTGTGATAAGACTCAACAAAACGACATCGACGTGCGGAACACTTCAAACGACGTCATCTTCCTCCCAGCTTGACTTTGCTAGCACACAAATGCTTGACAACAGATTATCTTATTTATGTCCCCTTTTTTAATCACGTTGGAACCCTTCGATAAGTTATGTCTTCCTGCTCCATGTAAAAGCTTCCAAAGATACGACGGATGCTGCTGGGAGACAGTTATCCGCCTTTTGGCGAGATTATAAAGATATTTATCGAGTACTCCATATTACTGTTCCATTCATTTGAAGGTTCTTTTCCAACGTACGACAATAAAGTATCGTTAAAAAAGTAACAGACACGAATATATCATTCGTGTTAAGTTTTCTTAATTGCTTCTATTTATTAATGGCAAAGTGTCGGCACTCACATTTCATGTCTTATTTCAATCTATTTGTTATGAATATATAGCTACCTAGCATTATAGCTAGCATTTATAATGAATAGCATCCGTATTCAGATTAAAGGATTTTATACCTCTCTGGCGGTTTGTTTCTACCAAAGGCCAGTTTTGCGTGAGTAATGAAATCTTGTAGACATGACATCAGAATGGATAAAACTTGCTTTACTATAACATATTTACAATTCCAGAAATTAGCTTATTTAAATCAACAAGAATTTAACGTAATTCTACAGTCAGCGCGTCCGAAGACTATGATGCGGAAAGCTAGAATGAATCTAGAATTCAAAGCAAACTTTCCTTCTTATTGTTCTTAATTTTTGCATGAGTTCGTAGCTCACTAGAACTTTCGAAGCTCCGTCAGAACACAAAGAACAGTTGGCCATGGTGGTAAATTTGGACGCCATTCCGAAGAATCAAGCATCTAACGTCATCTAACATCACATGTTTTTTACTTTGCAATCTGTTACCTGGATGTAGTCTTGTCTCCCCATCTCTAGAATAAATTGAGTCCATCCTGAAATATAAAACTGCATTTGTTTACTTTTACTAGTGTTCCTATTTCTTTTAAAATGCATAGGAAAAAACACACCCGAGTCATGTTGCCACGATTAGATTCCTAACGTCTGCTTCAATTTCTTCCCATTCCCTTATTTATAGGCGATTCTGCATATTTTGACGCTATTTCTATCTTCCAGATTTCTCATTGCTTTTTAGGGCCGTGGTAACCCAATTTGAAACGCAACGGATAAGCAACCGGAAGGTTGTGAGTTCAAGGCTCGATCCATCCAAAGACTCTCGTGTACAAGTGGGCTGGTTCACCCTAAATCTTTCATGGCCTCAAATGTCCTCACGTTGGCGTGGTGTAGAAGTTTGGAGAATGGGGCACCCATTCAGGTGTCACCTCGTCATCAGAGCACTGTTCAAAATTACATGGTACTCGAATCTTTATCTTGGGGATTGATCCCGGACCGTCACCAATAGCCCATTGTGTCGTTCCAGTGTGACGTCAGTTACCTACCTACCTCATTGCTTTCTATAATCAAACCGCCGAAGAATTTCATAAGAGAGGCGAGCACTCCCGAATAGTTTTAGTAGCTGTATATAGTTCCATAGCTAAAATAAAACATAGTTCAACTTCAAAAGTGGCAAATGAATCTCGTAACGTTCAATTTTATACTGTTTATATCCGTTGCTGTTATTCGACAGCAAAAATAAAGTCGATTTCGATGCCATGTACCTTAGTAAAGATTATATAAAGTCAATTTAAAAAATCTTTCCTGCTAAGTATGACGAAGACAAAATAATACAGTTTAAAAATTTTATTGTAAAAATAAGTTAATTTAAAAATTGGAAAAACACAAATACTTGTTTTTTTCATATTGCATCTTTTTTAGTATAAGGGGTGCTACAATTTTAAGCACAATAAGATCCTATATTAGAGTTCCCTGCTCTTAAAAGTTTGAAATACTAATGTTGTAGACTACAGATCTTCAACCGGTGTGCTTTCTGGGTGGTGAAACATTTTAGATTGTATACGATCTATGTAATTTCAACAGTTTAGACCCAAACTTTAGAGGAATGCGTTCACAAATAATTTTAAGCGATGCCCTTATATATGATATTTAATATTATTTATCATAAAGTATCAGATAAATAAATTGTTTCAATTTTTTTTTAATTCTGCATTGCAGCAAACAGGTAGGTAATTAATTATTATTATTTTTATCTGTTAAAACTATACCTATTTTTTTTGTCAGATCATCAAAAAATATGTTTATGCTGTGCCGTAGAACTTAGGTAAAGCTTTCATGTTCTGTGAAATGAAGTTTTGAAATCACTTTTGTAGACCTGGCCATATATTTCTTACTCATGTTATTAATTTCATTAACACCTCTTCAGTGTGTCCATAAAGGTATGTCTGTTTCCACACCTTGAAAATACTTGTTTTTCGGAAATGTTTTATCATTATCAATTCTTGTGTCTGTGAAAAGAAAAGAAAAGGTATTACAAATCTTACATGTCTTAATTTCGGAGTTTCTTCCATTGATCTTAACAGCATTTATGTTTGACGAATGCTTTTATCAAAAATAAATAAATTTTTTGACATTTGCCAACATTTTTTATATTCTCAGATCACCACAATCTAAAGCACCTAGTATTGGAATCAGGACAACTCAATTCCTTTTGAATTAAAAACGAAAAGCTCTTAAAAAAATCCAAAATGCGTTTCTTTTCAATTTACATTTATCCTTTAGCGCTAATTACTACTCTGGTATGATGTACCATTCAATTAATTTTGTTTGTTTTCTCCAGACATTTCACGAAACAAAGGAGATGCTTCCAACTCAAAGCCCAAGGTTTTTGTAACATCTAACATGCTGGACAAAGCAGCACGGCAGAAACACAAATCCTGAATTTTAAATTGAAGTTGTTCTCGGAAAGTTTTTGTCTGCTTCAGATGAAAAAAAATGTATCCGGTTCTCGAAATTCTCGCTTCTTGTTCTCCTAAAATAAATCCTCCCCATCCCCCCTAGCTCTAGATAGCGTAGACACGAGGCTGTGGCAGCTGGCGGGACAATTTGCGGTACAGTATCTGCCGATTGCTGCGGATACAGACACTCCATTTAGCCCTAACAACCCATCGCTAGAGGAATGAAAAAATGCTCGTCCTGACACCTCCTCCTCATCATCCGATACTGCAGGGTTACCAAGCATCCCTTTCTCGCCAACGACTGTCACCACTGAGGATTTGGAAGCCATTGACGAAATTACATTTTGAAGACGTATATGTATAGCAGTTTCGTCGATCTCCAATGTGTGAACCCCAAAAGACAGGCATCTCTTAACAATAGAAATTAAAATTCGGCTGCAAAGTTAAATAAGGAAAAATCGATAAAATCTGAAGCAAAAGCTTGGATTTTCTTAATCCAACTGAGTTGTTACTTTCTATTTTAACAACCTTTTCACCTCACGAAGGCAACCAGTTGAAATGAGTCTAAATCCATTTTCTAACGAATCCCTGCAATTAATCTAAATAAACCGGCGAGTAGCAAAAATCGAAGTGAATGTTTATAAATCCATGCCTGAAACTAAATGTCCTGCATTTGTATGTGTCTCATTGAGCATTTCAACAAGTATAAAAGGGTTTCAAAGTAAGCTTAAACAATCGTATTTTATTGTTTCGTAATCTTTCACCGCGACGAAGATGTCAAAAAACAATCGTCATATTAAAGTTGCATGATATGGCATAATCTACGACGATCAAAACAATCATCAAAAAATTCCAAAATTATCATCAGCGAATCTAACTAGTTAAGTAGGTTTTTAAAGCTAAGCATTAGATTTCAGTTGAGTATTAGATTATCTGTAATAGTTAGTTCTATAGATTTCGCGTTTAAATTAGTATATTATGTACCACTTCTTTTCTGCATATTACTTTTTCTCGTTTGGTCTACTAAGTGTATTGATGGGATATGTTTTGTTACACTGAAATTAACCTTCACGTTCAACTTTTCCCACATTGAACTTTAAAAGAAGTAATTTAACGGGAAGTTTAATGAATCTAGCTGACGAATCAAAGAACTTCCCAAAGGAGTCTCAACTTTTTGGTCACTAATTAGTTTGAGTTTCAAAGGGTTAAAGCTTACCGGAGCCATTAATATGATAAATAGCAATCAAGAAGATAGATTTTATTCAAAACAAACATGAAAAAATGTGACTGATTAACTGATTATTTTTAGATTTGTATATTTACAGCCAGAAATTCGAAACTATAGAGTTCCTGTGAAACCCCTATGGTTCAATCAGAATTTATTACCCTGGCAAAATTAGTATATGGCTAAGTTAATTTATTGAAAATATAAATTTCGCGATACGTTGCCATGTTTGATGTTTGAGCGTTTTATCGGATTTGGAAATCTGGTCTTACAGACCTTATTAACAGGTTTATCCTCTGTTAAGAATTATGTGTACGGTGTAGATAAGTTCTCATTGCTTCGATAATGGTATTTCTTTTTAATTGAGAATAAGCATCAAGACTGAAGTCCCTATTAGCCCTCTGATGAGTTCAAACGTTTATATCCGTTCTGCAACCTGCATTCTACCCTGCAATTCTTCTAACTAGTTTTAACTTTCTTGGTCAATTTAATGTAACCAACCTTCAGCCAATGTACGAACCAACCTTCAGCCAATGTACTAACCAACCTTCTATCAATGCAATCAACATTCAAGCCCTCAAATCAAGATATGTCTTGATTTGAGGGTTGAAGGTTATCACATATGGAGGAGACAGACAGACAGAGACAGGACCATCTAAAGTATCAGATGCTGAGGGAAATCTAGCGTCTTCCGCAACTTTTCTTGGATTCTTAAGACTCTTTCAACAAATTGGTATGGATATTTTTTTTCCAATGGCAAGGCAGTACAATTGCGAAGACAAATACAAATACAATACAATACAATACAAAGTGCAGAGTTGACCGTGGTCATTTTAGCCTTATACAAGGCCAGAAGTGATGGTCACTTGTGAAGGGGCACCCAGTGGGTGGACCATCATTGTCCCTAACAAAGGACAGCACAATTTACATCCATGCCCTAACCCCGGATTCGAACCAGGAATCTTCCGATCCAGAGGCCAACACCTTGACCACTAGACCGGTTGGTCGGCTTTGATATGGATATTAATTTCGTGTGTTTTTTTTATCCTACGCTAGACTTTAACCATTTCGTCATAGTTTCTGTCTGGCAGCCTAATATGGTATTGAAACAGAACTAAAATATGAAACCATATCAACCGTGTTATTCAATGCAATTTCGGTAGGATCGAGTGGGTTCCTGTCATGTCAGAGAGGCCACACAGAGGGCAGGTTGAAGAGTCTGACGAGCCAATTCGTTAGAGATGATTTCGCAGGTAGTCGTGTTCAGTGAGAGCATGAAAACAGAGACTCCTGTAACTTGGCAGATACTGTGTTTCAATTGCGACCTTAGCAAGGAGTTCTCCGTTCTGAAACCTAAACTCTTCCCTCTATGACTTCTAAACTAGTTTTGACTTTCTTGGCCAGTATGGCATTTTCTGACCTTCTTTGAACCAATATATGGGATTAGTCATTATGTGTTTTTTATATTCTTCAGGTTTCAACTTTTTCACCATAAGTTTCTGCCTGGCAGCCCAATATAGTCTTAGAACAGAAATAAAATATGAAACTCTATCAACAGTGTTATTCAATGCGATGTTAGTAAGATATGGTGGAGTCATGCCAGAAAGGCCACACAGAGGGCAAGTTGGAGAGTCTGACAAGTTCCTGTGTCAATTGAAAGGAGATCGTTCTGCAACATAAACTCTTCGCTGTGTGACTTCTAACTAGTTTTGACCTTCGTGACCAATAGAGTCTTTCCTGGAATTAATTCAACTGATAGATGTGGTTATTTAGTCATTATGTGTATAGGTATAGATGGGTAAGTAAATGTACTACAATTCTCGGAAATCTAGTGACGTTCATGGGGTTTCAGTTATGGCTGTACACGTAAAACTTGAAGACATTAATTATGAGAAATGATATAAACAAATCTAAAAGAAACCTTGAAATTAGGATCGGTGTGAATTATTCATCAGAAATCAGAATAAATCATTCATTACCGAAAAAAAAAAGAGATTTTACGTGAAAAATATGTTTGCATTTGAAAGCCTTTCAAATAAGATTTAACCTTTCTTTGCATAGTGGTGGAAATTTCCATCATAACATTGAATGCCCAAAAATTATATAAAAGAACAAGTTCACTTTAACTTGATCGTGTCTGGATACCTTTTTGATGTCCATTGCATAAAAAAAACATAGCTGTCAAAAATAAGCAAGTGCCACTATCAGTAAAACGAGCTTGAAGTTGTCATTCCGCTGTTTGTTGTAGTTGCAATAAACGTATGATTTCGTTTTTAATTTTGTTTTATTATAGTTGAGTTCCTATTGCTAAAAAAGTGAAAATGAGAGGAAGAAAGGTTTGTAACATGTGTTTCTGTTATTTTTAGAGCAATTTCTGAAAAAGTTTGCGTTTAATTTAAAAAATACCACATGATACCATCCTATTGTTTTTTGCTAAATTTATACTATAAATATATACTAAGATTTTTTTTTAACCATTTTTCCTTTAATTTTGAACATGAATTATATCACCTTGATTTATTTCACCAATAAAGAAAAAATCATGCAAAGAAGGGTTAATAATCCAAATTTTCGAAAATATGTCAGTCATGTGAGAATTAACATAATATGCCCCACTAAAATTCATTTAATAATTCAAATTGATATAGTTTTGATGGTTTATGTAGAAAATCGTTCGTTGAAGGTAAATTACTCATGGGATCTCACTCATGCTATAAGAGCATATTAGCTTTAAGGTAATATGCCCCATTAAAATCCACTTAATAGTCCAAATTTATAGTTTTGTCGATTTAGAAAATATTTGTCACGATTGCAAATTTGTATTAGATGGATCCCAGTTGTTAAACACGCGTAAATCTTAAAGTTCTAAAGCGCCAGCGCCATCTATGTAGAACTGTTGCAATGTACCATCTGGCACCAAGCCAGTTGAGCTTGAGTTCTTGAGTTTGTACCGCGAGAAGGTGTTTGAGCGCATCTCCCACAAAATGGAGTCATGAGAAATGACTATACAGTCCACAAGAGTATTTGAGTTGAATATGAGCTACCTATAGCACCAACACCAGTCATATGAGTACTCAATAAAATCAACGCTTGTATCGTTCAAATTGTTTTCCAGTGAATTAAGACATTTATGTAGGAATACTAGACAACGGTAGTTGTCTACTAGTCTGGAAAGAACTCATTATAAGAGCAACGAGACTGGTAGGAGTCAGTTGCATTGTAGTAGGAATGCAAGGCAAGACTGTCAGGAGCCATTCACATTCCGGTATTCAGTTACGAGAAAATTAATAGAACAGACACTTTTTCCCCTGGACGCCATTGAGAGCTGACGTATTTTTTCCGAGCAGAGACGACTGCTGCAGATAATGACGGAACTGTTTTAAAATATAACTCAACTGTACATAATAACTGTGGATATTAATTCATTAAATGTCAATGTGCTGTAAGATTCGAAGTCTTTAATATAGACCTTACCAAACAGAACAACACGAATCTTACATTTATATCTTTCAAAGAAACCAGTCGATTAACTTTCTTTTCCGCACTCATTTTAAAACAAACCTTAACCTTTTTTTTTCTATCCGAGTAGAAATGGATCCTACAAATCCTTCAAATCCAAACGCCGAACCAAAAGAACGTGACAACAACAAATCAGCCGAGTCGCCAAATGCTCTATCCCTGCGGCATTTTTTCTCTTCTGAGCAGCCTAGCTGTCTCTTTGGCACTTAGAGTTAACCACCAGGTCGTCACTTAATGAAATATGCATGAAGGCTCGTACCCATACGGATAGAAACGACACAGTCGTAAGTTATGCAGTGAGCGAGGCCATAAGAGGACGACATCTGTTGTGGAAAGCAGAGGCGAGCACATCAGGAAGTGTCATGTGATCATCACTCCTTTCTCACTGACAGATATTTTATGATATCAGTCAGGTGTTCTACAACACTCTTTTTTGCTGTTTCTCTCGTGGAGTGAAAAAGACGAGTCCCTCACACCGAGTAGGGGATTGTGCTAATGGGCACTGGAACGAAATATCATTGGCCGGAGGAGGGGATTTTTAGTGGTGGATCGTTAGGTTGTGTAGAGGGGTGCGGAAAGTTTTAAAATATACCACAACTGCGATGTGGCCTGTTCGGATCTTCCATCGTTTAACACTTAACCTCAATGTGTCGAGATGTTGAATTATGAGAGTGGTTGGATAGTTTTAATCATTTTTGTCTGTACAGAAGTGGAGAGGTGACAATAGGGTTTGAAACTTACTGTCATTCTCAACACTGGAAAATTGTGAACAAAAATTATCAAAATCTATTTTTACCTGTTTTGGTTTTAATTTCTACTCGTTTACTTATGGGAGACACTGACGTAGTCAGGGGACTACTTTAATGAGGTACGGGTTCCGTTCCTAATTGGCCACGTCCAAGCAATGAAATGTAGGATAGGAGAAAAAAACACTCAAACTGTCAGGGTAACAGTTTGGCTAATCCTGATTACGTAGTGCAGTGTTTGGAGGTGTCATGAAAGGACATTCATGATGATCCTAGAAATGCTTCACGGGAGCGACATCATGGAACTGATCTAATTTTGATCTTAGATAAGAAGAAATAAGTTCCGTATTCAATGATAAAATTTCAATTTGTGTAAGGAAATTGATTAAAATCCAGAAGTTATCACCACTGTCACTGTGTGCAAAAACAAAACACATTTCTTTTAAAATTAAATTTAGAAGGTGGATTTAGATCGGACATAGACTAAGAATGCCCTCTACGGAACAACCAAGAATAGTACTTAGGCCCCAGAAGGAAATCAACTAGTTAGTTACCACCGTCCCAGCCTAAGACATTCAGTGTATCGCCACGTAATTTTGAACCACGGTCAAATGACGGGGCAGTATCTGATCTGGCACCCCACTCTTCAAACTTCCACACCAACCCAACGCGAGGACTTTCGGCCACGACAGATGTAAGGTGCACCAGCCGCCTCTACGCCATACGCTTACAAATATCCCTGCCCTGACCCGGATTCGAACTAGGCCCCAGAAGGAAAGAGATCGAGAAACAAACTAAAATAAACGTAGATTAGATTGGTCGTGTAAGAGAAGAATAAAGTAATGGTGGAAGCTTCGACATCTGCAATTGTCACATACCTCTAAATCCAGCTTCAACCAGTATTTCGTAACTAGATTTTAACCCTCCTTGTGGTTGCCTTGACGAGGTATCTTGCCATTAGTAAAATTAACCAGGCCTTGACGGACGAGATATCTCGTCATAAGAAGAAAACTAACCAGATCTCGATTTCGTCACTTAGAATAAACGGTAATGCTTGATTACGAGATATCTTGTCATTAACAAAATTGGTCAGATATCAATGGACGAGTTATCGGGTTGAAACTACTTAGAGAGTTAAGCCCTAGGTATAATCAGGTTCCTGCTAGGTGGAGATCAAGTCATGTGGTTTTGAACGTATTCTATTCCTTAAATTAGGTGACAGACTGGAGCCTTAATTAACGAACTGGTGTCTTCAGCTCGGATTCTGGTTTGACGTTTATCGTTCGTTGTCTAAAGCTTCTACAGTGAGGGTGAGTTGGAGTGAGAAACCCTCCACGGCGATCATTCTTCATGCTTTTGAGTGTGGTGGCCTTCTAATGATCGTTAGAAGGCCACCATGCGCCACTACTTTCACGCCTTTTCAAAAATCTACCGATTCAAGTGATATTGTTTCTCGTCAATGTCCCACAATAGCAGATCAAATCTGTTGAGACCTGTTCTCTGAGACACATTAGCAAGCATTCTATGTGCAAAGTTGAGGAAATATGCACGTCGAAGTATTGGTCAGGACAGTCTCCAGAATCAGGGACGTATACGTCCTGGTGAGGTGACTTTTACAACCATACACCTAATCATAAAGCACAATCAATCCACCTTGCTTTCAAAAGCTGCCTTCTTTGTGTGCTTGTCGCGAATCCTCAACGGTGTTTTGTCAGAGGTTTGGGAATTTGCAAACCTCTTGGTACCGAACGGTGAGACCATCGTTACGGTGAGATCGGCCATGATAGGGACGTCTGCACTGCATCACCCCGTTAAGTAAAGTGCAAGGGGCACGACAGATGTACTCAAGATCTTGTTTGAAGTGGGCCTTCGAGAAAGAAGTGCAGGAAGTGAGGATAACTCAAAACATTTGTTTTCCTGAAGTCCTCAAACTTGCTGTAAACCGGACTACCAAAACCGGAATTTCATATGCTGCCACTTCAACAAAAAAATCTATTCAATCTGTGGTTATTCAAATTGACCCCTTTTTCGAATTTAATTTGAGCCTCCAAAAATTTTGACACCCTTAAAAACTTCAGAGCTTAATGTGAAACAAGCATCAAAAATTGCTTCAACCTGAACATCCAGCTCATTTTTAAAAGAACAGAAGCCAAACCTCCAACGTTTAGGCATAATTAAAGCCCAAGATGAACCTCTATGGCAGGTTAAATCTACCAACCCTACTAGGTTCATTCATACCTTTGAACTGTCGTAGATTCCGAAGTAAGTTGGATGACCTTAAAATCCTTATTTCAGACAATCATCCTGCATGTGGAGAACTTCAAAAGATATACCTGAAGTCAGCTGACAAGTCGAATATCCATCGTTATGATGGAATCACTAGGAGTGATTGCAAATAATGATGGAAGAGCTTCGGGTAGTATAGCTCTCTTCAGCTTTCATGTTTACTCATATCTTGTTGTTTTGTTGAGAATTTCCTTACAAGCAGATCTCTACTTATCACTTATGAATGCCCTCTAATAGGTCCCTGAGAATTTGGTGGATCGATCGCCAGTGTCTTTTGTATACTCAGTGACTGAACTCACTGGATAATTATGGATACAGATTCCCTTGGGTAACAAAAAGAGCAGTTTATAGCTATGTCCTTATTAGATCGATGTCTCTGTCTGCTCAGTAATGTTGATGTAACGAACTTTCATAAACCTTTTCGCACTTTTTATGTAATCGATCTCGCCATCTGCTCTCCTCTTTCAATCTTTTTTTGATCGTTTGTGACCTGCACAACAATGATTATTTCTTTCATTATTCATATCTGTGTAATGATCCTGTTAGCCGACCGTTACAATATATCTATGAGACAGCAGAATGGTTTATTTTTACACTACAGGTCATAACATCAAAGAAGATTGAAGAAGGCAGCCTACATGAGGAAGTTGAAACTGTCACCGAAGCTATAACTAATAATGCTATCCCAAGAAGTCTCTCCTGTCAGATAAATTACAAGCCTTGGTAAAATAAGGAATAAACTGCAGCGATTAAGTTCCTACGGAAGGTGTGGGGTATTTTCCGTAGATACCTAACAACAGAAAATCATTTGGCCTTCAAAGGAACGAAAACTAATGCTCATCAAAGCCAAAGGGAGCCTGGAAAGAAATATAACTCTAACATGACATGTGCCACTCCCTTAAAACAGTTATGGGAGTGAGTTCGGAGAGCGATGGGGTTTTATTCTGAACAATCAATATAGCTCATAGAGAAGAATGGCCAACATGCCTTGAAAGCTGTGGATGTAGCAAACGCCAAAGCACAATTTTTTCTACATCTTCCAGTTCTAACACAAGTTTGGAGGCATTTAAACACGTAAATACAACGCGGATTCCCATCACATCAATTCCTATTCACGATCCAAACTGGCCTATAACTGTCGATTTACAAAATAGTTGATTTATGCCTTCAGAAGACCAGGAGGACTACATGTGAGCTGTATTATGCTTCAACATACAGGTATATACCGTCACTCCCTTCGTAACATAATGCTCGTTTTTAATCGTATACGGTAGGAACATAATTTACAATCGGCTAAAAGACGTGTTTGTGGCACAGGTATAACTCTACCCAAGACCTAGAAAAGATACCACCAATCCATAAAACTAGTATCGGCCAATCGCTCCTGCAAACTGCATGTACAAGCTATATGAAAGGAGGGCGAATTCTCGCTTTGTTTACATCTTAGAGACAGCTGAGGCCCTGTCACTAATTTAAAGGGGTTTCATGGTTGCCCGCTCAACTGTACAAATCAACCTGTCTCTCGAAACTCAAGTTAGCCATGCGTTCTGAATTTTATACTTATATGTGGCCTTGAAAAATGCTTCACACATAAGAAACGACATTTCATTATTAACACATACTTGAAAAGTGTCGTAAAATGTTTGTCATCCGTTTGCCATCAGCATCCCTAGCCGTGTTAAAACTCCATTGTCAACACACTTGGCGGGGCTTCGATATCCTTTCTTGCTGGATACCTGGACACGTCTGGATTTCCAGCAACGAGCAGGCTCATGCTGCAGCAAATAATGTCCCGATCTGTTTGAGTCTGCACGTTCCATACAAGAAATTCCGAAAAGCTGTCCGAGACGTTGAATGTAACAAACGGAGCACAGATTTGAACATTAACAAGCTTCTTGGCATTCATCGTGACATTTCATTGTTGCCTTTCGTATCCATTAGACATTCCAATAAGGTTTAAAGTGCTTAGGTATTGGACGTACACGTTTCACTCCCAGGCAACTTTTGTTGGTAGAGAGTGCCCCTGTGTGTTGTTCCATTTACAATTCAACATACTTTAATGGATTGTTCAGGTTTCAACTATCATTACCGACACTTTTTCAGCAACTCTATTTTAGCTTTGCAGTATTTATTCGGGAAAATCCTCATTCAAATCGTTAAAAAAAATTCACGGAGAACAAAGTTTTTATTTCTGTATATTGTTTTTATCTGTTATATCTTCTTTTCTTCCCATTAAAAATATCTAATCATTTATCATTTTGATCAATATATTTTAATTGTATATTTGCTGATTTTATACTTTAAGTGCACGGAATCAGTGAAGCACGTGAGTCAGAAATCGGCACCAGTTCAAAGATGAATCAAAATTTTAAGAGAATTAAAAGGAACAGTTAAAAGTTGTACTGAATTATTTATTCAGAAAGGCTCTTGGCCTTTAATGTTTTCAGCTTGACGAAAGTCATAACTGAGGATACTCTGAATGGATGCATGGTCAATATGTACGAGATTGATATAGAATTTAGTTACTGTTTTATTGATGAATATCTTCAATTCAACAATTTCTAGGTTTTTAATTTTTGAGTTTTTGTAGAACCAGAGAGAGAGAGAGAGAGAGAGAGAGAGAGAGAGAGAGAGAGGGATAACTACTGATAATACGTAGGGTGAAAATTTGAATGCTTTCACGTTTATTAAGGTTGATTTTAACTGCATATCCCAGATATGACTGAAGTAGATGAGTATGGTTTTGTAGATCAGCAGTTTGTTAACAATAGAGTTTGGAGTTTTTATCAATTAAACATTAGCGTTCTTAGCAGCTATGAATTTATTTTTGAAGGGTGGTGATGTGTTTTTTTTTGTGCGTCGGAATGCATCTGCAGGGGACTATCTGGGTTCTCTTCCTTTGCGACCATAGGACTCCAGTTCATCCTGGATATTATTTTTTCAGTTACAACTTCTACCTATGTAGTTTCAATAGCCTTCATGTAACAAAGATCCAAATTCGTCTTACGTAGCTCTGAACAAGAAGGTTTAGAAAATTCTCCAGATTAACGTAATGTTACCAAAGTTGCTCTTTTGGTTTCTTGTGAGAGTAATGGAAGGTAGGTAGGAAGTTGAATGAACGTCAATCTGGAGAAACACAACGAGGTATTGGCGACTCTCTGGAATCCATTCCGAAAAGTAATTGAACAGTTTCTGAGGCAGAGTTTTTTTTTCATCTAGTGTTTCAGCGTCATTGGGTGACGCTTCTATTTCTTCAAGACCCACTTCTACTGAAGTGGCCATGTCAGTCTGGCAGGGAAGAATTGTCGCCGGCAGATTCACATGTTCTCACATTTGAAAAAGAATGAGGAATTAGAAAAAAGAATTACCAAGAATAATTTGGGAAAATTTTTCATCTGAATCGACTAGTATGATTTCAAACGAGTCGGAGAAAAATTTGATGAAGTCACTGCTATCACAGGTGAAGGGGAATCAAATGTCATCTTTCAAGGTGCAGAAGAATTGGGTTACACAAACGCTGCAATTGAAGACACAACATACGATTTCCCTCAAAAATCAAAACTATCACGACAGCTCTGGAGAAAAAATTGAAAGGTCTTTTATGCAAATTCGTGACACTTTATACTTGACAGTATTGGTGTAACCATCGCTAAACAGTTCGGTTTAAGAAAGATATTAAAATTACATATCATACACACCCCAGGTAATACACACTCCTCTTACGGGCGGGAATTGACTGAACATGCAGCTTTGGAAAAACATTGGAAAAAGTCAATTTATAATTTTTTTCATGTTGGGATAAGTTTAGAATCATTATTTGGAGGAAAGTACTACTTTTATATAACAGAATAATGTGGAAAGTTATGCGTAAAATCGTGTAAATAGTGGCCAACTTTATTGAAGGGTGTTAATTGTGTACATTATTTGCAATGCTTTGAGGTGGGTTGGATCAGTTTAGAAGAGATGGGCATTGACATTTTGCATGTTTGTAGTGTTTAAGTAGATATAATGTTTGAATATCAATCTTTAATATTAGTCAAAAAATGGATATGTGTGTGATCTACAAAACTTTTTTAATTTTAGGTATTTCCTTTACGATTAGTGCTTTGTATTCATAATTTTTTTGGCTTCGTGAGCCCCTCGACTTTTTTTGGTTTGATAGGGCAATCACTCCTGATCGGGACGGTTTCTTAATACACGTTCGAACTTAACACGAACTAGTTGATTAGTATAGCAGGTTTTTTGGGAATGAAAGAGCAGCTTATCTCTTAAGACGGTTGTGTTAAAGCGCACGATTTATGAATTTAATTTTTATTGTGTGAGGTGTAATTTCCACTAGCACATTTGTAAACATTTTTACTAAATTTATTTAACACGTGCAAGCTATGCGCAAACGATGACATTGTAAATGTATTTTTTAATCCTGCATGCGCAAACTGCATTCATTATGTGGAATGTGAAAAAAAAATTATCTTGGAACTTCGAAGAATGCGAGATGGAGTGAAAAAGCGTGGATCGTTGTTCTTTGTAATTTTGTATCGTTTTTAGTTTCCTTAAATTGGTCTAGGACACAAAAATCGTCAAATTTTCGATTAAAAAAAAAAAAATTTAAGAAATTCTCTGTGTTTTTCTGCTTAAAATAACGTCTAAATCATGTTTCTATCTGAATTAGAACTAGATATATAATTATTTTTGTGGTTCGTTGTTTTGAAATCTTACATTCTTGACAGATGTTGTCATGGCAATAACATCTGCGTAAGACGTTATTTAAGTCTACGGAGACCTTTAAACTATATAGAAAAAATGTAGAACTTACAAAAATCAAATTAAACCAAAGATTTAAGAGGAAAGAAGGAGTTAGATACTCATCTGGATGCTTTCAAAATGTATTTAAGCATTTTATTAATTGTAAATCAGGTTTTTAAAACAAATTTTTCAGGAAATTTGAAACAAGTATTTATTTTTAAAAACATGACTTTAAAAAAAAAATACCTTAAAATTTTCAAAAATTTTTATTCAAATACTTTTTATTTTTTATTAAATTAATATTTTTTGAATTGCTGAATCGAAATTAAAGTTTATAAATTTATGAATAATTTACTGCAAGAATTTTGAAAATTGATCAAGAATATTTAGTATTTTAGCAATTTAAAATGACTTCTCTTTTTTCGAAAAATTTTACTTAAAATTGTTAAAAAACTTTTGGAAAACTTTTGTGTTGCGATTTCGCTTATTAGTTAGATGGGTAATCAGAACAAAAAAAAAATTCTAAATTCTAAATTTATTAACAAAAAAAAATTTTCAATGTGTCCCGGACCCCTTTAATAAATGTTTAATTTTTTTAATAAGTTTTAATCTCCACGTATGCAAGCAAAAAAGTTTCTAGAATTGATATTCTGATCATTCAAAAAGTAAATAGTGAGTTTTCTTCAAGGTAAATTTGAGTCTAGCACACCACTAAAGTCCCGACACTCACGTGGTAAATTTGGTGTTACGTTTTTTTTTGCAATACCTTTGATTCATATTCGTTTCCTTGTGTAAAGTTGGTGTTACTTTCCAGTGTCGCGCGCGTTTGGAAATTGAAAGAGTAAAATAAGTCCAGTAAATGGAAAATGGGAACTAATTTAAAAAAGAGAAAAATAAAAAAGTGAATTAATTTCAATAAACATTAATGCTGTGAATCATATTCTATGCTTTGTTGAATTAAATAACTACTGCGGTTGTTGAATAGAAGTCATCTTCGTAGAATTGGAATAAAAGGGCAGAGAGAAAAGTAAGAAAACAAAGAGTTAGCAGAAAGATTCTATTAAGTATTCCTCCTCCCAATTTTATCGAGACTCTACTCTAATTGGTAGGTAGGTATTTTATGAACGTCACACTGGAGCAACACAACGGGTTATCAGCGAATGTTCGTGGTCAAACCAACCACGGAGACTACTCTTTTCGGTCGTATGGTCATGAATTTACTGTCCAGAAATAGAAAGAAGCAGAACCAGATCAAAATAAACTTTGATCTTGTGAACCAAATTCTATGCTTAGTTCAATTAAGGGCTATTGCTTTTGCAAAATTGAAGTTATCGTCATACAACTAGAGAGTAAAACAGAAATTAAAAAAGTGAGAAATAGTAAGAGTTGGCAAAAAAAATTATTTTAAGTACCCCTTTGCTCAACTTTATCAAGATTCTATTGTATTCGGTCGAATGGTTCCAAACTTCAAGTCATGAATTAACTATTCAGAAATAGAAAGGGACAAAACCAGACCAATGTACTTCGATGTTATGAACCAAATTCTATACTTAGTTGAATTAATAAATAATGTGTCTACAAAATAGAAGTTATATTCGTAGAACTAGAAAATATACTTTTATAGAACGGAAGTGTAAAAAGCGAGAGAAAGTTCTCAGAATTGTTCTGGCGCTCAATTTTATCGAGATTCTACTCTATTGGGTCGAACAGTTCCAAACTTCAGGTCAGAAAAAGAAAGGGGGCAGAACTAGACCAATAAACTTCTATGTTAAGAACCAAATTCTATACGCAGTTGAATTAATAAATACTGTGTCTACAAAATATAAGTAATATTCGTAGAACTAGAAAGTATACTTTTGTAGAATGGAAGTGCAAAAAGCGAGGAAAAGTTCTCAGAAATGTTCAAATGCTCGATTTTATTGATATTTTACTCTATTGGGTCGAACAGTTTCAAACTTCAGATCATGAATTAACTTCCAAACTTCAGGTCAGAAATAGAAAGGGACAGAACCAGACCAATTAACTTCTATGTTAAGAAAAAAATTCTATACATAGTTGAATTAATAAATACTGCGTCTACAAACTAGAAGTTATATTTGTAGAACCAGAAAGTATACTTTTGTATTACGGAAGTGTAAGAAGCGAGAAAAAGTTCTCAGAAATGTTCTGGCGCTCAATCTTATCGAGATTCTACTCTATTGGGTCGAACAGTTCCAAACTTCAGGTCATGAATTACCTTCCAAACTTCAGGTCAGAAATAGAAAGGGACAAAATCTACCCCGAAAAGAAACACATTTATCACTTCTCCGCTAACAAGCACCATTTATATTTACAAAATTCCGGTATCTATTTATACCCCGATCCATTGTGTCCTGATCCGAGGCAAGTCGATAAATAACCGCATCAATGAAACCAGAGTTTTGAGAAATAGAATGCGAAGCCAACCCGTTTCCGTCCTCACAAACCCGCTGTCCCTCCCAGACGACTAATAAACTAGCCTTAACATTCAAGTCGAGTCAATTGCTTGTCCTTGCATCGACGTCAAGCTGGGAGCTTATCCTCCCGGGGGCCCATTGCGGCTTGCCCCCCGCAGCGTCGCGGACAAAGGACCCCCTCCCGAGCCTGACAGCCCCAGTGACGTCCCGGGGCGTCACCTATGGTCAAAAATGACAGACAACCGCGTGAGAAATGGGACGCTACTCAAAACACAGCAATCTGTTTTGGAGGGACGGCGGAGGGCTTCGAGGGGCTTTCCAGAAACAAATATTACATAAACGTCGGTTTCGCATCGGACTAGAGGATATCGGAACTGCAGTGGAGGACACAGAAACTGCGTCGGAAAATCGTAATTTCCGAAGTGGCACTGATGCGCCATACTTAAATGCATCGTAGTACTTTCATGCACCTCGATTTAAAATCGAAAATTCAAAAAATAAACTGACGAGTATTCGAGTTAATGTCAAAAGTAAATATTCGCAAAGATCGATTAAAATTTGTAGCTTTCGATTAAAAATCTTAAATAAGTATTCGATAAGTTCGATCAAAATTCCAGCATTCGATTAAAAATCGAGGTAAGCATTCGATAAGTTTGATTAAAATTTGTAGCATTCGATTAGAAACATTGCGTAAGTGTTCGAAAAGTTCAATTAAAATTCCAGCATTCGATTAAAAATCGAGGTAAGCATTCGATAAGTTCGATTAAAATTCTAGCATTCGATTAAAAATCGAGGTAAGAATTCGATAAGTTTGATAAAATTTGTAGCATTCGATTAAAAATCGAAAATGCATCTATTCAAAAGTCGTGTGTGAAATTTTCAAATGGAGTCGTTGGATGACATTTTTATCATGCGCATTCGCTTGAATGAAAATGAATGTTATTTTAATAATGTAAAATGTTTTAGAATGTTAATGTTGCGCTAATGATGTTTAATAATGCTATTATAAATAAATAAAAATAGGATGGGATTTGATGAATTTTAGGAAATAAAGTTCATGTATAACTACTTAATTTGCAAACATAATTATGATTGATCCTATGAAACTTGAGCAGTTGGTACCCGATTCCTGTATGATCATCCTCTTAAATTTAGTTTTCTATCAACCACAAAAAAAAATGTTAGTTTGTGTAGAGGACACAGACGATACTCTTGAAGTTAATACTCGTGCATGATGTTGAATTGTGAATGAATGAAGCAGATATAGGATGTTTGAACGAATGTTTATTGGGAACATTCAACATTTAATTTACATATGAATGATTGAAGTGCAGTTTGATGTATTAACGTTGAAGGATAATTTTTATTGATTGAAGAATTCTGCTTGTAGAAGTAGCTCCGTAACTTTCGATTGACACCACTTACGCAGTCCTCACTCCATTCAATCCACAGTTACATTGGTTCAAAGTTCGCTTAGCATCGTTGAATTTCGACTTAGTGCTCCCTCCCACGCTCAGTGCGTCTATGCACCTTATCCAAAGGTGCGGACATTCGTTGTTTATGTTACACTATATTTATTTTCAGGATGTTTCTTCTGGTTCTGAAATCATACAACAAAGCAGTTGTAAATCTAGATTTCTCATGTCTATTTTCTTTCATTCGTTTTGTATTAAATAAATTGAAACATGGGTGAAAAATTAATTTTATTATTTACTTATAAAATGTGTAATATGGTAATGCAATGGAAATAAAATAATGCCGAAACTCAATTTTTCGGTTTTGTGAGTTTCAACTAACATTTAAACATTTTCCGATGAATGTTTCGTTAATGGATATGTTATTGCTGAAACTAATTGGCAAAAAATGAAATTAACTGCAGCTGAAAAGTTTTTATTTCGTACTGTTTGAATTAATAAAGATGTCGATTACAGTTATGCATGTAGAAAAAGTTCCTGCCTATTTATTTAAATAACAATTTCATGCAATATTTCGAAGCTGAATTAAAGAAACCTGACAAAGCTGAAATCAAAAGAATTCAAAAAGTAATTTGTCATAAATTTCTTTTGTAGTCACTTTATCCATTCTATAATTAAAAAAAACCTTTTAGCTTTTGCTATTCGAAGTTGAATTAATGTAACATAATCAAGCTGAAATCAAAAGAATTCACAGACTAAATTTGTAATAAATTTCATTTGTACTCAATTTATCCATTCTATAATTAAATAAACTTTTAACTTTTGCTATTCGAAGCTGAATTAATGTAACATAACCAAGCGGAAATCAAAAGAATTCACAGACTAAATTCGTAATAAATTTCTTTTGTATTCAATTTATCCTTTTTATAATTAAAAAACTTTTAGCTTTTGCTATTCGAAGCTGAATTAATGTAACATAACCAAGCGGAAATCAAAAGAATTCACAGACTAAATTCGTTTTTAATTTCTTTTGTACTCAAGTTATCCATTCTATAATTAAAAAACTTTTAGCTTTTGCCAAATGTTCATCATCCGCTGGAGCCAAAAACATCTTCGCACACTCACGAATCGACTTTTTATTACATCTCCACTTCTTGGTGCTTTGCCGTTATTTATACAAACTTATTGTCTCTCATTCCACAGACCCTGTCCCCGTATATCTAATTCTTTCAGCAGCTAGAAAAGCAACGTCTACAAAACGACTCCATTCGTACCAGGAGAAATTGCCCAATCCAGTATCCTATAGGATGTTAGGAGTCATTTTTCTCTCGCACTGAGAGTCGAGCGTGCCCTTCTTTTCAGCGGGGTCTTTTTTTGTGGCCGAGTGAAGTATGGGACATGCGAGCGTAAATTTCGCTTCCAAAGAAGCAACTTGACAGATTTGTGGCCTATTAGGGCGCATTTAGATCCCTTGTCACAACCATCAGCTGTCGGACATAGCTTATACCGGCGGGGCGCAGGGGTTGCATCAAAAATAACCCGCTATCATCTTCCTCCGAATGCTGCTGCTTTCTCTGGAGGACACACGCGGATGTGTATTTTGGGGACCAGCGATTTGTTAAACGCTGGAATTGAAGTTTTGTGGGCTGAAGCGTTTTCGTACAAGTTAACCGGTTTATTCTAGTCTTGTTTATGTGTCGTTGCTTCCAACTAAATGCAAGGAAATAAATTAAAATGAACACAGGTCTGTCTGTGCCACGTTCGGAGTTGTAAACTGTAACGTATCATTCAGAGCCGTTCAGAGAAGTTAGGTTGCAGGGGTTTCTCTTTTGGTCTAAAGGGATAGGTTAGTTCTAAGTTGTCTAGTTCTCTAGTGAGTACGGCGGCTCTGGCACAGTCCTGTGTTCATTGTAATTGGTTTCGTGTACTTAGTTGGAAGAAACGACACGGATGTATTTTGTGGGACCACCGTTTTGTTGAGCGTTGATTTGAAGTTTTTGGGCTGAAGCGGTTCTTGAAAGTTAACTGGTTTATCCTGGTCTAGTTTGTGCCGTTGTTTCTAACTAAATGCATGAAAATAAATTAGAATTACACTGCACTGCACTGTTTGAGCCGCGATCTTAGAATGAAAGTATAAAGTATCATTCTGAGCCGTTAGGGTACTAGGGTTGAAGGGTATCGAAACCTGGCACTTTTCTCTTTGGATCAAAAGAGCCCCTTTGCAAGGATGTCTTGATCAAGAAAACTGATTAACCCTTCAAGTTGTTTCGACGTGGTATCTCGTCCATCAAGATATTGCCGATTTTTTATGAGATCTTTTCAGTTTTTAATGACAATGAGATCAAAGGTCCGGTTTTTTTTTATGACTCTGTTCAAGATTTGGTTAGTTTGCTAATGAGATACCTCGTCACGTCAACCACCAGGAGGGTTTAAAAACGGAAGGGCTGTGTTGGGACACGGCCGCTTGGTTTAGTGCGTAGAATACGTCAGTGAGGTCATATGGTGAATTTGAGAGTGAAAGAAATTAGTTCTAGACTGTTCTACTTTTACACGTCAAATGTTCATCGCTCCGCACATACAATACCCTACAATAATGGACCGTACAGCAAGATGTGATGGTATAAGGGAAAGAATGCATGCTTTAATAAGAGGATGGTGCTGCAATTACACTTGCCACCCTTCTGGGTATACTTTAAAAAAGGTTTGATATACAGCTATGGGTATTTGTCTCAATTCCTGCTACAAGAATGTCGCCAGCTCAACTATAGATTTCGGACGTGGTTCCCTGGTCCGTAATTGTCGCTCTAACTCGTCCCACAAATGTTCTATGGGGTTAAGGTTGGGACTCTGAGAAGACCAGGGAAGACGTTTTACATCCATATCTTGACACCACTGCTTGACAGAGGCAGCAACATGACATGGAGCGTTGTTGTTCTGGAAGTAACATTCGTCCATTTCATAAAATTGCCAGAGCGTAGGAAGAAATCAAGAAGAATAGGTTTGCACCTTCAGAGCGGAAGCTCGTTCTGAGCGAGAAAGTGATCGTGACGTACCGGCGGGAAAGTCAGACCCTGGCGCCATGTCGTTTCCTATCCAACTGAATCGGATTTCGCCTTGAATTGTTAAACTCGTTGAAGACGAATCTTACCCCACAAAACGACGATTTTTGTTTTAATCAATAGCTGACAATATAAAACATATACACACGGAGGCTCATTAATGACAATAATACCATTTTTGAGTAAAAAGCTACTGAAAAGTGCGAAAAACAGAAATCTCCAAGCCCATTAACCGCTCTCCCCTACTGTTTTATTGGCCTAGTGGATTTTTACTCCCTGGATTCCCCTGTTTCGCGTTTTACCAGGCATCTGTCTATCCTCAAGGGATTTGCTTCGAAAAAGGCGATTGTTCGTTATTCAACAGTGTCGCATTCGTTTCGGTCATGATAAAATTCAATATGATTTGAAAATAAGAATAGTTGGAAAACATAGAATGTCATTTTATTTGATTATATTGCTCTATTTAATAAAAAAAAAAGCATATTTTGTGTATGTCATATAAATAGATTACAATTCCTATGCGCTAAGTTCTTGTGTTAAATAAGCGTAGCAAAGATGTAATTTAGTTATGTTTTATGTATTCAATTCATTGAACGCGATTAACATTCGATTAAGGACATCCTATTTTATTTTACAACTAGCAAAATACCCGACCTTACTCGGTTTGAATTGGTTTACTCTAGATTGAAGAGATAATCAAAATATATAATGACTTACGTTTTTTGTAGAATAAAAATTTATTTTAACATCTTTCGCCATCTTTATATTTTCTACAACTTACTTTGGACGCAAATCCTACACATGCATATCCATTCATGTAATACATTTCACATACATCGCACAATTGCTGTATGACAAAGCTACAAAATGACGAAAGGTGATACTAAGGTTACTACTATAAAAGACGATTTATAGGAAGATTTGGAATTCCCTTTCTTAAGTTATTTTCATGTTCAACTCAATTAATTAAAATTACGATTTACGGCGAGTGCTCTCGCACTCATAGTCAACAAAACAATATTTTTTACTTGTGGCACTCTTGCCTCCGGTATGCGACATTGTGAAATTTTGCAATCTTCTCCTGTCATTATTACAACGAATTTTTTAATGTTTGAAAAAGTTCCAGTTTGGATTAATAAACATTATTATTCTTTCAATAAAGGCATTATTCTCTAAATAACGGCATTATTCTTTAAATAACGGCATTATTCTATAAATAACGGCATTATTCTTTAAATAACGGCATTATTCTTTAAATAACGGCATTATTCTTTAAATAATGGCATAACTATACTTAAAATTTACTGAAAATTTATACTGACTTACCTAACATTTTTAAGTCTAATACTTTGTGGTGCTGTTGCGTGTGATGAGAAGGAAAACACATTTATTAAAATAATAAATATTTAAAACAGGAAACAGCGAAGTAAAACAAAATAAAAGATGTCGCAAAAAATTGTTCTAAAGATATTAATTTGTGATTCAATTTTATCTCTTGATCTCGCACAGTTGCCACAACTTACAACTAAAAGTGTACAAAATTTAGAAATGTGAAATTAATTCAGAGCGAAAGAACCAGAAAAAATATCACTGCTCGCGCGATCTTGTTCATTCTCGTTTCATTGAAAAATATCGTCTGTCCCAAATATTTTTAAATCGTTTTCATTGCGCAAAGAATAAAAATAAGACTCGAAATAAATGAAGTATCAGAGATGAAATTCCATAAAAAAAAATAATTTTTTGAAGAATAATTACTTTTTCAGCAGTACTGGTAAAGCAATCGAAGTAGTCGTAATATTCAATAGACATTCCAATTTTTCCCAAACTACCAAATTATGGTTGATTTAAGTATACTTACTCAGGTGTTTTAGCATGAAACTCATCTAAATATAACAATAAAGAAATGTTTAATATTGCATTCACTAAACTAATACATAATGTATAAAATAAAATACTTTGCAATCAAATATCTGAAATACAATTTATGTGATGTCTACACAAACACACTAACACAAAATCGAGCATAGAACAGAAAGACGGACAGACAGACTTTCGCAACCAATGCCACTCACTAAATGAAGATAAGTACTCACTGTATGCAAATTTTCATGAAAATATCTTAAACCGCGTGGACGTGTATAGGGCACAACATACAGACAGACAGACACCAAACGAGAAAAAGACGGATTCAGCATCAGAAGTGTCCAAAACGGATAGAAAACTTGAAATGGGTCGAAAATATTGAATGTACAAACAAACACTCCATTCTTATTTATATAGATGACCGGTTTGCAACTACAGATTACATAGAGGATTTTTTTTTAAATCAAGGTCATCGTAGTTGTTAACCTTTACTCATCATATGCATATCTCTTGTAAACTATAAGAGGACAACTATACGAAATTGGAAATCATTAACTACAGTATTGTTCGAAAAATCATGAGTACTGAGGAACAAAACAAGAGTTTTTATGAAAAACTACAAATTAGAGCAACCAAACCGCAGGAAGAGTTCTTAGACCGGAATGAAATATTCTACAATTAACTTTAAGTTTGAAAGGGTTTATCAATATCCCAGGCCTTACCACGAAAACACCCCCAAACAAGTAGTCGGATTTTATGCAAATCCGCTGGCGTCCTGTCCATTATTGTGGAGTTGTGATCACAATTGGTGCAATCGCTGTTGATGTTGAAGGATGTGACTCATTACCGACCTACATTACTATTTGTGTCGGAACTGAGCGGTGGAGGTACTCGGAGCACTTGTATTGGGCGTTTGTGCACCCTGAAGGTGAGGCGTCTATACTTTCAAGAACTTCCACCGAGCTCTTTGACTCTCAGCATCGGAGGTCCGGATCTTCTTGGAGTGCCCATCTCTCGATCTTTCTACTAGGGATGCGACATCGATAGCAAAACATCGATGTTTTGAAACATCGATGTTCAAAATTAAAACATCGATGTTGATAATACATCGACCCAAAACCATCGATGTTTTTAAAATTCAGTGTATTTAAACTTTTTCCCCCATTTCTTATAACTGGTTTAGCAACTTGTGATGCTACATAGACAGCAAAACATCGATGTCCAAAATTAAAACATCGATGTTGACAGTACATCGCCCCCAAATCATCGATGTTTTTAAAATTCAGTCTATTTAAACTTGTTTCCCCATTTCTTAAAACTGGTTTAGCAACTAGTGATACGACATCGGCTCCAATAGATCGATGTTTTTTTCTGAAACATCAATGTTTAGAAAACATGGACATCGATGTCGCATCTCTACTCTTCCGACCCTTCATCCTTTGCTGATTATGAAATTATGTTGCTTATGCTTATTATTTTGCCCTTCATCAATTTGCTGTTATATAAAAATTATGCTACTTGGTTATTTTAAAAATTTTTATACCGGTACTTTTTGCATTTAAAAATAAAACATCGACAGCGTAAAAACATCGACAAGTATAAACATCGATGTTACAAAAACATCGACCCCAATACATCGATGTTAAATACATCGATGTTTTTTAAAAAAACGATGTATTAGCGATGTTTTGAAAACATCGACATCGATGTCGCATCCCTACTTTCTACCTCTGTTGACGTTTTCTATAATTCCTCTGGTGTTTATTATGCATATATTTGGACATTTTAAAATGTTTGTTAGATTTCCACACTTTGAAGTCCAATAACTAAACAAGTATTATAGACGCGCGCGCGATTTAGGTTTAATTTCTATTATTATTTATAAAACGTAAAGAGACGAAACAAATGACACTTCAAACGTCATGCTCACACAAAGGAGGCCGGAGCTTGACTAAATTAATGTGAGCGGCAGTGCGCATTTGCGTGACTCAAATTAATAAAATTTTAATTTCCTAACAATCTTCACTTTATATACTCAGTTGTTTTAGCTTTGAATGATATAACAGTTGGAAAAGAATTAACGTTTCCCTCCACGAAATAGTCTTAAGGAACAAATAAAAATGTGCTCTAATTTTTTAAAAGAGTTGTATAACATTTTAATTTCAAGAGATTGGTCAGAATTCGTCATAAGAAATAGTTCTGACAGAAGAATAGTTCTATGAATAGAAGAATAGTTCTATGAATAGAAGAATAGAAGACATAAGAATAGTCGCATAAAATTTGTATTACATGACTAAGTGGAAATTGTATTATACTAGGGGGCTCCGCTCGCCAACCAATTTGGTTTGCATCGCAATTACACGCATAATCAAAAGTTTTAGTTATTCAAAATAATTTTAAGATATATTAAAGTATATATGGAAATTATATATTTTTTGTAAACATTTTGAGTTGGTGAAGTTAAGTTTGTTTTGTGACTGAAGGGGCCATATTTAGCTAAATAATGTCAAGTAATTGGACATACTTCCAAGGAAAGTTTTTATTAACACAGAAAAAAGAAATTCATCTATGAAGGAATCGAACATCATACAAATCGGAGAATGCTAGTGCAGTTAACAAACACAAGGAGCTCTTGTGACCCCCGAATATTTTAAAGCAAAATGTAACTTTAACTGTTCGGTAATAACAAAATGCATTGCCAAATATTTCAACGCAGAAATTTTAATACGCTTTCAGTGAAAATAAATATTATTACATTACCATTTTATGTAAAAATTTCTAATCTTCAAGGCATTGATATTTTTTTCACAACTGTGTTCAGTATTCTTAAATTTGAAATATATTTTTTATAGAATTTTTTCTCATTTTAACAGAACTTGACAGTAAATGAGATCTAGGCTGTGTATTCAGATAGATATGTGTTCAGATCTCAAATACTTAACGTATTAGAAACTTTTCTACGCTTAGGAACATTCAAACATTTGTTCAGATTTGGTATGGTATTTTAATTAACGTCATACTGAAAACAACGCTATTGACGACGGTCCGGGATCAATCCCCCATGGGAAAGATCCGAATACAACACCACGCAATTTTGAACCACGGTCAGATGACGAGACCACACCTAAACACTTGCTCAGAGTGAAGCGTTTGTGAAAATCTGGGTTCGTCATAGATATTTGTTTTGACTTTTTAAAACTTGGGAACATATTTTTCATCTGACGTCCGTCAGAGAAGCAGAGGTGACGCACACGTCCATTCTACACACGTTCTAATGAGTGCCGCTGTTAATAACCGTGGACAAACTGTCACCAATCTGCCCAGAATATTTCCCTCCTAATTCACAGGGTTATCGTATAAAAAAGTTCAACTCAATATCACAATTCGCCAACAGTTTTCACTTTTAAGCTTGAAATAGGGGCCTCTTGTACCTTCGACTCTTCAAGAGGTTTCGACGAGAAATCTCGTCCATCAAAATCCAACCAATTTCGGGAATGACGAGATATTCAGTCCTTCAAAATCCATTCAGTTTTGATGATGATATCTCCTCAAGATGTTCTTGAATTTTGGATGACTAGATCAAGATCTGGTCAGTTTTCTTCCAATGACGCGAGACGACGAGATCTTAGCAAACTGGTTAATCTAGATTCACGAAATTAACCAAATCTTGATGGAAGAGTTACCTCGTCCATCAATATTAACCACTTTTGCTAATGACGAGATGCCTCACCAAGCCAACCACTATGAGGGTTAAAAATTTTAAATTTTGAATTACTGAGGGATATATTTTTCTTCTCAGCCATGGTGTGAACTTGTCGAAACTATTTGAGACCCCCATTTGGTACATATATGTGGGTAGTGCTTTCAGAGCATTTTATTTTGTTTATGTCGGGAATAGTTTCCCAAACTATTTCATATTTGGCCATGCTACACCAGACACAACATACAGTATCAAGGAATAGACAGACACACATAATGAAAGTGGGTACAACTACACTCGACGTTTATGAGATGTGGCAACGGCCTTGGCGATTTTTTGGCGCACTTCTCAGTAGATTCAGGTAATCCATCTGTCTTTACGGTTATTGTGGTTTTCACAGCAACCTCGGCAACTTTCAATTTTCATTTTGAGTATAAAAAAAAGTTCTTCCAAAATCCTAAAATGTCGTTTGATTTCATTGGTTCGTTTAAAATTTTTTCTTTGCTTCCATTAGTTATTTTGAGTTTAAATATCCCTTGATTGCATTGGTCCTTTGAAATTTTTTTCTGTGGTACCATTGGTTCATTTATTTGTATTTCTGCACTTGTGGAATTTTTATTTTATTGTAATATTTCTTACGAAACGTTTAAGAGTTTAGTTTTTTATTGCCATTTGTGAAATTTCCGTTTTTTATTATTATTTCCCGGAACAGTTCTGAGGTATCAGGTTGTATTATTTCTTGCTTTTTTTAAGTCCTTTTCTTTTGAAACAGCCTACTGTATTTAATGTAATTGATAAGTTTCAGGGTATTCTTATCCAACATTCGCAGCTTAGTTTTTCTGCTGGTTCACAAATGTGTTTTGAAATGTGTTTAAGCTTTCTACTTTTTGCGAAAGTTTTTCAAAAATATACTTTTTAAAAGTTTTCAAGCTTTCTTTTTCCGTTGTAAAATGAAAAAATATTTTTGAAAGAAAAAAGTTTTGAAATAATTTTTTCCTGGGCGACTCAAGAAGTTCGCCAAAAAAATCGCCAAGGCCGTTGCCACCGCTCATAAACGTAGACTGTAGCTGTTCCTGAAAGTGTTATTCACACAGTAGAGAGAAGCACACCCAGGGAGAAATAGACCTGACAAGAATTGACCCTGCACCGCCTACAACTCGAAGGTTACTAGTGCTGTGGGCGTACCCATTGAGCCACAACCCCATATTTGGGAGGAGGCCAACGATGAAAATAATTGGGAGAAGCTAGGGGTTCTAGCCCCGAATATTAGTCAGCACTTCATCCTGTATAGCAATCATCCAACCTAATGCCTGAGACTGAGCCACTGTGCATGTTTTACAACCTATATTATCTGTATATTCGTAATATATAGACATACTCCAAACGAGCTATTTTCATGTATATCTCATGTTTTAGGGGAGTGAGCGCTGATCGTAAGAATATTGGGTGTAAGGTACTAGATCTTTTCTCTCGTTCCGCCTACTCTCACCGAGGTATAGTTAATTAAAGGGGGTCGTCGAGTACCCTTAAGAACCATCTAGACGGAAAGATATTCCAGATGTATAGATTGACAGATTTTGAACTGGCGGTCAGTAGATCTACTGGTATTGACTCTTGACCCCTAAGCTGTTGCTATGGGCGTTAATGAGGTCCTAAGGTTTCGGACATCGAGGATTTAGTGCATCAGTTCTCAGCAATCTTAAATCTCAGCCCCTCAAATGATCAAAATCAGAGCAAAACGCTCGAGTTTATGTTCCATAAGAGTATATGAGACCAAAGGGTTCTACAGACAAGTATAATGTTATTATTTATTAAACAATATTTAACTACATATTTTATGTAAAAGTATTTCTATTTAAAAGTTCAAAAAATTATATTGAAAATTAATAAACTGATATGTAGGAGCCTTTTAATGGTAGATAAAAGAAGTTAACGTCATATAGAAGCATTTCAGAACATATTTATAATTCTTCTTCCGCTGTTAACGATAATAATATTTTTTTTTTGTTTTTAAAGATTGTAATGGATTAGGGTTTAAGGATGGAATAAAGTAACAAGCTAAAGCAATCGTCTCTGATTTCCTTGATATAATTGAAAACACTTCAAAACATTATTTTTAGAAAATGTGATCATATTCTCAGAAGTTGAAAACTTGGTAAAATTTTACTCCTTGTAAAATTGTTCCAGTTCTCTGCACTAAAATTTTTTTGCGATCCATGTTTGAACCAAGAACGGATATTTTATTACTAGATTAACCTCTCATAAAAATCAACAATCGACTCACCGAAACACTACTTTTATGGGCTATATTAAAAGAATACAATGAATCTGGATTATTGTCTAGTTAAAATACGTTAAAATTTTCTACGGTAAAGATTTAATTTTGGTTAGTTTCTGGATACAAATATGGAGCCCATTTGGCCTTTATTCTTGAAAACCTTATTTGAGGTATAAAATCTGTTTCACTTGTTAAAAATTGACTGACACTCTTTTAATGTTTATTTTTTACTTGTGCTATATTTCTTATTTCAAATTATCAATGCATTAAAGAAATTTTAAGAAAAACAGAACATAGCGTTGTAGTTTACTTTAATATTGATTGCTCACGTTTAGCAAGAAATAACAATTAAACTATTTTCAGATCTACCTTAAAAACTTTGTGTGTCCACTAATTTACTTACTGGACACAAATTAAATTTGTTGTAGTAAACTTAAAAACCATATACGAAATCAAGCAAAATAATTCACACATCCAAATAAAATGTTAGAATTAATTTTTTTGTCAGATGCTAATATGACGAATTTTACGAATACCATTGACTATTCCTGTTCTCATTTAGCGTTTTAAAACGAAAAATAATTGTTTACTTAATAGCATACATGTAATCTTTACTCCTTTGAATTATTTTGCCGAATTAATCCAAAATGTTTACACGTTATTATTTTAAAATATAAAACAATTTTAGAAGTATCAAATTTCTTCAAAATTTATTGTGGCACTAATATTAAATAAGTGTGTATCCTTTTCAAAATACCTTCTCCTAATATTTTAATTACAAAACAATATTAAAAATAACTCCCTTTTTAACTACAATTATGACTAATATTATCGTTAATTATTCCCTGCTTATACCACTATAGTTTTAAGATAATAAGAAAACAACTGCGTGTGTGTGGCACAAGAAGTACTACAAAAAGTCGCGATAAGGAAGGTAGTATGTACTTAATGAAAACTTTTCTCTTAAAGTATGAGTCAAGGCCTTTTAATGGAGAGCCCAAACGGACTTTCGATTTCCAGAATACTTATATTCCTTTTCCTTTCTCTTAAATATTATTTATCTGACACCAACAGACATGAAGAAACTCTAAGTCGTAGATATTGAATAGTACCTCAAAACTATTTTACATGCAAAAAATGCTATTACGCCACACTAAGAAGACCATATTTTTTCCGGGGCGCAGCAAAAATACCAGGGCCTATAAATTACCCTTAAAATTAAAGTCGCCAAACTGGACCATAAATTGCCAAGCCTGGAACAAGCTGTCGGCGGCGTTTTCAAGAATGATATGCAGTTATGGCTCTCCATAAAAGTGCTCTGTGCACAGTCATTGGTCCTAAAGTAAGAGGGTGGGGGGCGCGTTTTTACGGTTACGCAGTTTAGCCCCCTTCCTTTTGAACCTTTTATTTATAGTGGATTAGGCGGTGCCTTTGATGTAGCCCTGCATCGTGTTGCTTGTCGCCTTTTTCTCTGAGCCTATCAATAATTTTGTGATTTAGTAATACCAGAGCCGCATTTCCTTTTTACCCATCCGTTTTAGGAAGAAGAGGGAAAAGGAGAAAGAAAAAATATCCATCTTTTTTCATCATTTTTTTGTTCTCCCACCCCCTCTACCTCGGAATACATATGCGCGGGGTTGAACGTGGCCGTAAATATCTGTATAAATGGAGTCTCGTTTTTAAAATTGAGAGTCGAAGAGATGTTCCCATAACTTACGCGAATTGCCCGTTTCAACCTCTTATTTTAAAACAATGCATTTTGAATATGAGGAGCTGTCAAACTCGAGAGCAAACAGTTCTCGATAGAACGCGCTGAGAGTGCTTAGTCATTCCCGTTCACGTGCCATGTGTGTTTGGGCTCTTTTTGGAGGATCCTTGCTATCTAAGCTCTAGAGATGGAGGTATTCGAATAGAAAAGTACTCGTGTATTCGATACTTAAAAGCATTCGATGTACTCGATTCTTTCTCGTATTCGAATACAATAGTATTCATCCAAAATACTCGTGATCTCTACACTTAATACAACAGTATGTTTTTAAATTGTTCGAATTACAAAGTACTAGTGTACTCGATTCTATCTCGTATTCGAATATAATAGTATGGATCTAAATTGTTCGAATTACAAAGTACTAGTGTACTCGATATTTAAAAGTATTCGGTGTACTCGATATTTAAAAGTATTCGGTGTACTCGGCACTTAAAAGTATTCATTGTACTCGATTCTTTCTCGCATTCGAATACAATAGTATTCATCCAAAATACTCGTGATCTCTACACTTAATACAACAGTAGGTTTTTAAATTGTTCGAATTACAAAGTACTAGTGTATTCGATTATATCTCGTATTCGAATATAATAGTATGTATCTAAATTGTTCGAATTACAAAGTACTAGTGTACTCGATACTTCAAAATATTGTGTGTACTCGAATCCATTTCATATTAAAATACAATAATATTTATCCAAATTATTCGAATTGCAAAGTATTAGTATACTCGATACTTAAAAGTATTCGGTGTACTCGATTCTATCTCGTATTCGAATACAATAGTATGTATCATATTGTTCGAATTACAAAGTAATAGTGTACTCGATTCTATCTCGTATTCGAAATATGTATCCAAATTTTTCGAATTAGAAAGTACTAGTGTACTCGATATTTAAAAGTATTCGGTGTACTCGATATTTAAAAGTACTCGATGTACTCGGCACTTAAAAGTATTCATTGTACTCGATTCTTTCTCGCATTCGAATACAATAGTATTCATCCAAAATACTCGTGATCTCTACACTTAATACAACAGTAGGTTTTTAAATTGTTCGAATTACAAAGTACTAGTGTATTCGATTATATCTCGTATTCGAATATAATAGTACGTATCTAAATTGTTCGAATTACAAAGTACTAGTGTACTCGATACTTCAAAATATTGTGTGTACTCGAATCCATTTCATATTAAAATACAATAATATTTATCCAAATTATTCGAATTGCAAAGTATTAGTATACTCGATACTTAAAAGTATTCGGTGTACTCGATTCTATCTCGTATTCGAATACAATAGTATGTATCATATTGTTCGAATTACAAAGTAATAGTGTACTCGATTCTATCTCGTATTCGAAATATGTATCCAAATTTTTCGAATTACAAAGTACTAGTGTACTCGATATTTAAAAGTATACGGTGTACTCGATATTTAAAAGTATTCGATGTACTCGGCACTTAAAAGTATTCATTGTACTCGATTCTTTCTCGCATTCGAACACAATAGTATTTATCCAAACCATTCGAATTCTAAAGTGTTTATTCAAAGTTTTCGAATTCAAAAGTATTTATGGAAAGTATTCAGATATCAAAGTACTCGAATACGAAATAGTCAGATACCAAAGTATTATTATTTTTTTTATTATAAATTTAAATACTTATTCGATACTTGAAAATTCTCGAACACCAAATATTCAATTCTAAAAAGTACTCGTTTCTGTGTATCTCTACAAAGGTCCTCGGTAAGATAGAGTGTTTTCGAATTGCAGCTGTGTACAGTTTCGACGAGAAGGGAATCAACCGTGGCGATTTTTTAAAAGGTGTGAAACTTGTTAGAAGCTTGTCATACGCAAACGCATGAATGGTAATAACCGGCATTTTTTCCTAGAACGTGTTACAATTCTGTCACTTTCGGCACCTAACGATAGACAGCATCAGAATTAGAGCAAAGAACGACAATTGCCGAGAGTGCTTTGTTCATTCCACCAGTCCCCTACTTTAACTTATAGACTCTTCCAAACCAAGTGACTTGACTACTTTCTCCTGGGAACCGCATCATATTTAGATCATATCGCTTCTGTGTGTTTTGCTCTGCGGCAAAAAAATAATACTGTTGTAACAGACAATGGAACTTCAATCTGCCCAAAAGTACTTCATGTTTGTTCTGTTATACGTACCCAAAAATATTACTACATTGCAAGTTAATATAGAATTTGGCTGTTGCTAATTTTGATGTATACCACCATCAGTTGACAGACTGCCTATTGCGCGAGACCATGACTGCGTTGAGATCAAGAGTGTATTTTCGTATGCGTGGTCTTGCAATGAATGAGTGTCAAGTAAGTTTTAGCCATTGTGAATAAAAGGTTGAGCAGCACATAAGAGAAGAACTGCATTAAAAGTATAAACAGTCTGTTATCTCTCTCGGAGTTTCAGACAGTTGTTGGAAGTGTGGTGAAAGGTGATAAACTCGTCAGGGGAAAGGGGTGCGCACTATTATCACACTCAAAAGCATGTATGGTAACCGCCTAAGGTGATTGTTTTTTTCGTCAGTGGAAGGAGGGGGCATTGTTTACTTTCAACCTGCTCTTATATTCACTAATATGCTTAAATTCCACTTGAACAAGTTCGAAGTATTGTTAAACAACTTGTTTCCAGGCTTCGTTTGACTTATTAATTAGACCGGGATCTAAAATTTAAAGCGAATTCCGAACCACTATTAACACCCATGCCCTTACTGGGATTCGAATCTAGAGCCTGTTGAACTTAAGGCGTGATATTTGGTTTCAAGAATGAATATAAATGGCACGAGAGGTAAGAAATACTTATTGGTAGAATGAACTACGAATCTTCACTATGCAACAAGAAAAACTTGTTGGAGACATGTGCCAAACTGTGCATTATTTCTTAGTTACTAAACAGCTCCGAATTGAAATGGAACATAATTCAGAAAAAATGCCTATTTGGCTGCAGAAAACATAATTTTTCGTTGTATAAATTGACCGTTACAAGCTTTTATTTGCATTCTCTGACGCCTGATGAAACGTTTACATTTTGTCTTTATCAAGCATATTTCCCGCCGTTGTCCTTGACTAGATACTGCATGCATACCGAAATTACTGATTCTTACGAATTAATTTCATTTGTAACAAATACGGAATTGATTCAAGCATGCAAAAATTTGAAAATAAGACATGTAAATGGAACTCATACGGTAAGAAAGAACAGAACACAACAATGAGAGTCATGTTGTCCTGTAGCGTAAAAGTGTTACTTAACTAACTCATATAAACTTGCGAGGAAACTAGTTAAGCATATTCAAAACAATAGTGTGTATACATATTTATTTCATACTAAACTTCCAATATTTCTGCTAGCAAAGTAAAAGAAGATATTTGCAAAAGATTTGCAGGAGTTTATTAAATTTTTCGTCGATTTTCACTTTGATTCACGTTTTGAACATTCGGCAATTTATTACTGTGATATGCACAGGAAACCATAAAAGTCAGCTCTTCTGAAATTCTTAGATTTGCGATACGAAAGTCAAGAATTTTCGAGATGTCCGTGATACTTTTCTTTCTTACAGATGCGCATTCCGTACGAAGGGAAAGAATTTCGCAATGTAATTATTGAGTTCGTCAATGTGTGCGCTGCTGATTGTGATATAACGCTACCCCTTATCTTCTAAGGATGGTGAAGTGCCAGAAAATTATGTTATCAGCTTCTCCATCTTATCTCCGGTCTGGTGTTATCAAGAAGACAAGTTTTTCCTTTTTCTTCGCTGAAAATGAAAGCTGGATGAGTAATGAGGGCTTGGCGTGTAATTTACAACAGTTGCAGTGTTCCTGAAGAGAAAGATAGCTATCTCATGACACACTGGTGTTTCGCCTCGCCTTGTGTTTCGGGTTTCGAGACCTAATTTTTGCTCGAGCTTCTTTCTTCTTCTGCATTTAAGCTTGGCGAGTGTCTTTTTTTGAGGAGCGCTTGTCAAAAAACTCACTTTTCAACAATCGCAATTGTGTTTTTTCTTTTGATAGATGAATTTCTAAGACTTTCGGTCACGGAAAAATGGGAAAGTAAAAAACCTAGTTAGTTTCAAATTATATACAATTCGTTTATTCCGAAATTACCCGATGCAAGAAATTTGGAACATTTACAATGATACAAAAATCATATCCCTTAAATTTCATTCAAAACGATTTCATTGAATAATTGAAGGTCGGTAGTTGACGCTCTTGAGCAACTCAACCAACTATTGGTGACAGTCCGGAATCAATGTTTGGAAAACGTGTTAACGTACACATTGAAAATAAAAGAATAATGCAGTATAATATTCTTATTCAATATATTTCACCGGTACAATTTCAATTTCTGTAACCTACCTTGGGTGTGTTTTTGTCATCTGTGTAAGTAAAACTTTCCTTCTGTTTGTATTTCTATTACTTGACGCTGTTGACCTTGTGTTTGGCGCAGCTTGGTCAAGTATGTTCCTTGCTACAAAAAACCAAACCAACCTTTGCATATAAAACTTTCCTTCTGTTTATATTTCTATTACTTGACGCTGTTGACATTGTGTTTGGCGAAGCTTGGTCAACTAAGTTCCTTGCTACAAAAAACCAAACCAACCCATGTGTATTTAATATACAAATATAAACCTGAATTAAAAAACTAACTTTCAAAAGCTACTCAATACTCTTATTTGTTTTCAGATTTCAGAATTTTCCCGTTCTTTTTTACTCTATTTAAGCTTTAGTATGGGTTTGGATTGTTAAACTGGAATTGCAAATATCAATCTTTTGAATCATCTATTCGACGTTTGTAGCTGTGAATCGTTATCACTATGACTGTTTTGATTTTGAAATTACTATTTAGGATTAATTGTTTAAAAACGTAAATATGGCATTAACATGTTCTTAATATGCAGACGTACCAATTCGTCAGGATTTCTGTTCTTTTACTCTTCAAAATGAATAAAAATAAAATTTCCAAAGAAAAAGACGATTCAACCACCATTAAAAGGGTTGTGTTGCTCCAATGCGAAGTAAATTCAATTCCTTACCAACATTAAGAGACCTGAAAATTATTGATCACAAAGAGAAGTAATTAGCTTAGTAATCCAACCATTGAGATGAGAGAATAAAACAAATTTCTCACAAACGGACCGTACGAAAATTCTATCTACACAAAATGGGTTACGTACAACTGTTTGAATAGTCCAAACCTGATCATATGTCCGAATGAAAAATGAAAAGTAAGGTAACTTAAAGTGAACTGAATACAGTGCTTTATTTATAAAAATTTAAAGACAGTCCCCCTAAAAGAATCCTACAGTCTCTCGAATCTTTTAAAAGTATATATTTTTTTCTATTGATACTTAGATACAAATTTTTTCTGGAAATTAATGTTTGTATAGATAGTTTATTCTTCGCCCTTTTCTACTTTTAAAAACACAAATTTAACCTCTACAAAGTGTCATGTACTTCACATCCACATGGTACTTAACATACCATGTTTAGAAGAAAAAGGTAAAACCCTTAACCAAATTGGTCGTTAAAAACAGCAAAAGTTTAAAAAAGTAATAAAGATGATAAAAACAAGAGATCTTGTCATTTATTTTGGTCCAGATGACTGTGGCATTTTTGGTTATACTGGATATAGACTCGTTTTATCATCTTGTTTTTACCTTAGAAGCTTTTACTTTAATGACTACCATGTTATGTCTTCACCCCTGCATGGTTCTGTTAAGGCATATGATAGCATCACAAATTGAACTGTTTTGATGATAGTAGAAACAAGTCATGGTGTATGAAATTTTAAACTAGTCTTTCTCGAATTGTATTTCAGTAAGAATATGCAACATTTCTGCACATGATACAAGAGCAATTTATGGGGAAACAGATAAATTCTAATCATCCATGAATGACGTCAAAAGTGTAATCTTTATTAAAAGCTACACAAGGACACACAAAAATGCGTACTGGCTTCACGAAGCTGGAGATACCCTAGTGATATGTTCGTGTCCCATAGTGCTGTCATATGTCTCTGGTAAACAAGGAAAACGTGCCTCGGGGACATCCCAAACATTATTTTCTTCTTTGCCAAGCCGCTCATTGGTCCAACATGAATCCTGTGACACTTAAAACGGCCTAAATACGCATGTGTATCCACACGTTTTCTTTTTTGGACCTGAGTATGCATGCACATACCGTATGTTTAGTCGAATGCTACTCCACTGTATGGCTGGGCTTTCTTCCATACCCGCTTTCCCTCCTTCTTTGTGTATTACTTGCCATTGTCTGTCTTCTGTTCGGCCAAACATGGCTTTTTTTGCCGTATATGAGACTATGGGCAGGAGTGGCTTTACCAACAACATACTCAATGGAAATAAACGTGATTTTTCTGCCCCGTTTTTTACATATTTTTATTTATCCACAATTAATTTATGTTTCTGAAAATTTGTTTTTCAGTGATCAATAACAAGTTATTTGTTAATTTTAGAATTTTAGAAGACTTGAACCTGCGCATATATAAAAAAGAGGTAATAATAAAATTTTTGGGATTTTGTGGGTTAATCCATTTTTGCTCTGATAGCCTCACATAGCATATACATCAATGCTACTCCAGCGTGTGGCTGGGCTTTCTTCCACCCCCCCCCCCTTCATGTGCGTTACTTTCTCTTCCCTGTCTTGTGCTTGTCACAGCTTGGCCAAATATGGCACTGTGCATTCAAGTCCAAAAACGACCAAGGCCGACCAACCGGTATAGTGGTTAAGGTGTTAGCCTCTAGATCGGAAGGTTCCTGGTTCGAATCCGGGTCCGGGCATGGATGTTTGTAAACGTATGGTGTAGAGGCGGCTGGTGCACCTTAAATCTGTCGTGGCCGAAAGTCCTCACGTTGGGTTGGCGTGGAAGTTTGGAGAGTGGGGTGCCAGCTCAGGTGTTGCTTCGTCATCTGACCGTGGTTCAAAATTACGAGGTGTTGTCCTCGAATCTTTCCCTTAAGGGACTGATTCCGGACCGTCGTCAATAGCCCGTTGTGTTGCTCTAGTACGACGTTAACTAAAAATTACCATTACCAAAAACGACCAACCAACAACTCCAAAAAAAAGCACGAAGTATTTTATTTTTACGACCGTGTAACAGGAGAATTTTTAAAAACACCCCAGCCGCACAAGAAGCTGATTCGGAGAGGGTCCATAATTCCCCCACATTATCTGCCGGCGGCCGTGTTTATTTGTGCCGCAACAGCAGATAAAATTCGTCACACGGAGAGAGGAGAAAGGAAAAACAAAACTCCCGCCTCAAAATAATGCATCTTGTTGGCATGTTTATGAATGGAGGAGGGGTTATCAGAGGACGGCAAGAGGACGGGAGATGACAGAGAAATTTATGAAGCGTCATAAAATCCGGAATGAAGAGGTCAAGCCATCATTTTGAAAAATGACCTCCAAGCTTTAGCGGCCTCCTTATGTACCTCTTTATTTATATTTCGCCTGTCTATCCGACTCTCGAAAATGACATAAATACATCATTAAATTCTCTCCTTCACACACTTCGAGGAATTGCTGTTGTCGCATAACAGATGTTTATGTGGGCATCCTTTGCCTAAAAAATGCTCCCTCCGGCTCGATTAGAGAGACGCGCCAATATAAGTCACCCTAATAACTAACGATAGTTGTGAGGTCACGAGCGTACTTGAGCAGATAAATAACTATCAGAGGATGTTATATGGACGGAAATAGAATCCTATTTATCCTCTAATTCACATGGGATGATGCTTTAATATACACATGTGACACAAATAAAACTCTTTGCATGCTTTTAGTTTGTATGATTTTCTGAACATTATAGAGGCAAACAGAGGGTTGCGAGTTCAAAACTAGGTCCAGACAAAGACCGTTATGTACGATAACACTAGTTGTTGTTTCTCATGCCTCACACTGGCAGACCAGAGGAGTGCCAGGCCCGTCGAAGACGGCAAGAGGCAAGGCTTTCCATGTTATTGAGCCCCATTGGGAGGAAGTCCGACTTTGCTCGACATACATGACACATCCGTTTTACAGGAAGGCCTCTTTCATACATCCATTCACTCACACATATCGTAATTTAGATCCCAATCAGAGGCCGATAACCCCCCTGATCAGGTACCCCCAGAGGTATTAATTTGGTATGGGAACATGGGGGACTTTGTGACCACGACCTATTTAACGTGCCCCAGTCACCATCAGTGAAGATGACGGTCTTTAGCCAGGTCGAAGCGCCGATCTCGCAATCATCAGAATTGCAGGCTCCGCCGAGGACAGAACCCACAATCCTTCTGATGCGAGCCCGACGCTCTACTGACTGAGCTACCGCGGCTAGTGCATGACGTCAGTGGAGTCTCACCTACGAACAGGGCCAGAAGGTTTTCGGGACTTGTACCAAGTGCGGAGCTGATCAGGCTTCGCCAGCTCATATTTTAAAATGTATTGACTTTACAATGAACAAGGTCTTTTCGGAACCTCTACTTTTCTTGGACTTTTTGTGGGTTTATGGATTCGTGGACTTGGTCTCTAATTTAAAGAGACCATGTCGGGGATTAGTAACAACAACAACAAATATGTGGTGTTCTGAATTGGCCTTCCGTTAGCATGATATAGAATTTTTAGAGTGGGATGCTAGCTCAGGTATTGTTCTCATCATGTGATAGTGATTCAAATTACGAGGCGTTGTTCTCGGATCTTTCCCGTCGTGATTGTTCCCGGATTGTCGGCAATGGCACATAGTGTCGCTAGTGCGATGCTAATTAAGTACCTACCTACTTGAATATTAGAGGAGCTTTGGTGATGAATTTTCATAAGACTTTGCCTTTTTAATTATTTTCCACAAATTTCATGGGAATTATGTTCCGTCTCAAAAGTCTAGTGTAAGCGAAAGGACCCAGGCGTGTCTCAAAGGGTTTGCCCAAATGTGAATTCAATCTACGAGCTGTGTTTGACTCTTATTTGATTCCTGTACTCGAGGTGTAACTCTTCTGTCCGAGGAAATTTTTCTTTGTACATATATTCATTTACTTGACAGATAAAACATTGCTTTGCGCAGATAAATAGATTTGTAACGACGGTTATTAACTTTTAATGTTGGCGGTTTTATTATTGGTAAGCGACTAAAGCTTAAAGTTAGCAACTAAATTTAATGGTTATTATTAACTTTTAGGAATTGAAATTTATGGTTTATTTTAAGTATAATTTCAATTTCCCGTTGAGGTATTTTAAAATAATTTGTTCCAACATTTCATTTTTATCAAATGTTTTAAAGATTTTAGTTTTTTAATGTAAAATTCAATTTAAGTCGCTTCACTACCATCCCAACAAAATTTGCTGATAACCTTTACTGCTTATGGTAACAGTTACTATCTGTTATCGTACAATAACACTACTACTTTCACAGCTCTTATCGGAATAACAGCCCATCTTTAACAAATATTATCATAAACTTATTATTATTATCTTTCTTTTCCCATGCCAAACTTCTCGGTCTTCGGCACTACATGGAGCGAATTGACGACTGTTTGTGAAGAAGCAACCCCCAGTGGACAAACACCGACATTCCACTTGGGGGTAACAAACGGTCACTGCTTCGCTGGACCTACTAGGTGGCAGAGAAACACCATGACCACGAAACCACTTGGGTGGCTTAAGCCGTGTTTACACCGGATTTGCACAACTTCTTTTCCTTCATACATTGAAGCTATTCCGAGAAACGGCATTAATTTTATCGTCAAGATGGCGGGTGGCGATTTTGAAAGTTTGCAGAGCTAAATTTGTCTTTCACCATGAGTCGGTAAAGATAAAAGGGTTGAAACTTTTGGGGGAGATTTCTCTGAGACAATTGCTTGACAATAACGCTCCCTCTGCCCCCCCCCCTGGTCGCTCACGCCGTCCTTCTGTTCGCTCTCTGTGATATTTTGCCCTCATTGCTTGCCTTGACCACATCTAACCACCTCCCAGGTACCTCCAGGGTGCGCGTTTGCACCGGAATCGGTCTTAAAAAGGGACGAAAAAAGTTTATCATAAGGTAACGTATAACGTCCTCGTCACTGAAAGGGAGTGAAATGTACTTGCCAATAAATTACTCCCCCTTATTGTGGCTAGGACATTTTTTGTTCTCCTATGCTGACCCCTTTTCATCCCTTTTTTCGACCGACTCCGGTGTAAACACTTTGTGGACTTTATCGGCAACCAACCGAGAGCACTCTTCTCACCCCTCTGTGGAGAAGAGTGATCACTATTCATCAAGATGTCGAGTGTGGAGGGTATTATACTTTCATAAGCAGCCTGCGTAATTTTATAGAAACAACGGGCACCCCGGAGGTACTGTGTGGTCAAGGCAAACTAAGAGGGCAAAATATCACATCACAGAGAGCGAACAAAAGACGGCATGAGCGACCAGGGGGAGGCAGAGGGGAGCGGTTCTTGTCAAGAAATCGCCTCTGAGAAATGTCCCCAAAAAGTTGCAATCCTCTGATTTTTACCGACTCCTGGTGGAAAACAAAATTGGATTTGCAAACTCTCCAAATCGCCACCCCCGACTCTTGATCTTGACTATAAAATTAATGTCATTCTCGGGATAGCTTCGATGTTTGGAGGGCGAAAGTTTGCAATTCCGGTTTGGTTTGGTGGTTTATCAACAAGAGACAAATCCGCAAGAGACAAATCTGGCCAAACTGCTCCAAACGTTGCCTATATTAAACGGTCTATAGTTTTAACGATGAGATGGTTAAGCACATAAAACGATTGCAAAACTAAACTTATACTAAAGAAAAGCTATTTATGATTTATAAAACCAATATCAGAAAGGAATAAAAATAAGTTTTTGTAATGCGGATCCATCAAGAGGTCTGTTAAGTTAAGAAGCGGAACACCAAATTGAATCAGTCTATGGTTGCTGAAATTGGAACATTCTGTCAAAATGTGTCTTACTGATAATACTTGATGGCAAATAGAACATAATGGAGCAGGTTCTCCGCTTAATAAATGTTGGTGGGTAAAATATGAATGTCCGATTCGAAGCCTTGTCAATTTAACCTTGCAATTCCTGTGTAAATGCGGCTTTATAATGATAATCATTAAGTTTTTAAAACAAAATAAAGTTAAAATAAAAATAGGTGGAACAAAACTATGAAAACAATAATCGAAATAAAAGCGAGAATGTAAATTATTTCCAAGTTCAAACGAATAAAATTGTCTTAAAATAAAAATAAAACCCATCGAGACCTGAGATGTGGAACGGATCCTCAGGGACTTGTCGTCGGGAGTCATCACTCACAGGGATGTGACGGTCTCATCCTTTAGTTCGGCATCATTAGGGCACGGCCCTTTGATCTGCGCCGCCGCTGCAGACAACAAGGGGTTAAATTCGGTGGCGTTTGAGGTCCTTTTGTGGGAGAAAGAAATCCTATTCCACTTCCGCTGGGAGACGGCTCCCTTTTTTGAGACCCGTTTAATGAATGCGGCATGATACCACTGAATTAGAGCCCCGTGTGAGCGGGCTATTTTTACGCTGCATAACTAATCAGAAGCGTGTCCACTGAGGACATTAAATTTAAATCATGCCATTTTAAAGTTATAAATAACAGTTTGACTCTTTAGAGTTGAAGGGAGTCTAAATAAACGAGTAAGACAGGATTTGTTTTGCTTTCCAATGAGCGATTGGAATCGTTACACACAAGGTGTTTCGAAATCTTCGTAAATTTTAAGGTAAGTAGTTGAATTGACATCGCACTCTTTCTCTCTCTGGAGCAACACAATGGACGATCCGGGATCTATTCCAAAAGGGGAAATATCCGAGGACAACACCTCATAATTATGAGTCACTGTCAGCCTGAACTGGCACTTTTTTCCACTGAGTACATTAAATTTCAATCGTGCCATTTTAAAGTTATAAATAACAGTTTGACTCTTTAGAGGTGAAGCTAAATAAACAAGTAGGACAGGATTTGTTTTGATTTCCAATAAAAGATTGGAATCGTTGCACACAAGGTATTTCGAAATCTTCGTAAATTTTAAGGTAAGTAGTTGAATTGACATCGCTCTCGCTCTCTGGAGCAACACAATGGATGATCCAGGATCTATTCCAAAAGGGAAATATCCGAAGACAACACCTCATAATTATGAGCCACAGGTCAGCCTGAAGAAAACTCGAACTGGCACTTTTTTCCACTGAGTACATTAAATTTCAATCGCGCCATTTTAAAGTTAGAAATAACAGTTTGACTCTTTAGAGTTGAAGGGAGTCTAAATAAACGAGTAAGACAGGATTTGTTTTGCTTTCCAATGAGCGATTGGAATCGTTACACACAAGGTGTTTCGAAATCTTCGTAAATTTTAAGGTAAGTAGTTGAATTGACATCGCACTCGCTCTCTCTCTCTCTCTCTCTGGAGCAACACAATGGACGATCCGGGATCTATTCCAAAAGGGGAAATATCCGAGGACAACACCTCATAATTATGAGTCACTGTCAGCCTGAACTGGCACTTTTTTCCACTGAGTACATTAAATTTCAATCGTGCCATTTTAAAGTTAGAAATAACAGTTTGACTCTTTAGGTGAAGGGAGTTTAAATAAACGAGTAGGACAGGATTTGTGTTGATTTCCAATGAGCGATTCTAATCGTTGCACACATGGAGTTTCTAAATCTTCTTCATAAATTATAAGGTGAGTAGTTGATTTTACGTCTTACTGGAGCCGTAAGATCCGGGATCAATCTCAAAGGAAAATATCCGAGGACAACACCTCGTAAATTTGAACCACGGTCAGCCTTTTAGAAAATTTTCTTCTTACATTTTAAGGTAAGTAGTTAAATATACGTCGCACTAAAGTAACACAACGGGCTATTGGCGACAATCCGAGATCAATCCCAAACGGAAATATCCTAGGACAACACCTCGTAATTTTGAATCACGGTCAGCCTGATGGAAACTTGAACTGGCACCCCAGTCTCCAAACTTTTACACCTCACCAACGTGAAGTCAATTCCACAACACACCAACGTGAACCAGCATCGCGTACACTACATTCATTGGATGGATCGAATTTCGAACTCGCAAGCCTCCTAATACTAATCGGTATAGTGGTTAAGGTGTTAGCCTCTAGATCGGAAGGTTCCTGGTTCGAATCCGGGTCCGGGCATGGATGTTTGTAAACGTATGGTGTAGAGGCGGCTGGTGCACCTTAAATCTGTCGTGGCCGAAAGTCCTCACGTTGGGTTGGCGTGGAAGTTTGGAGAGTGGGGTGCCAGCTCAGGTGTTGCTTCGTCATCTGACCTTGGTAGAAAATTACGAGATGTTGTCCTCGAATCTTTCCCTTAAGGGACTGATTCCGGACCGTCGTCAATAGCCCGTTGTGTTGCTCTAGTACGACGTTAACTACAAAATTACCATTACCATTACCTAATACTAATCGCCGACCAACCGGTATAGTGGTTAAGGCGTTAGCCTCTACATCGGAAGATTCCTGGTTCGAATCCGGGTCCGGGCATGTATGTTTGCAGGCGTATGGTGTAGAGGCGGCTGGTACACCTTAAATAAGTCGTGGCCGAAGGTCCTCACTTTGGGTTGCCGTGGAAATTTGGAGAGTGGGGTGCCAGCTCAGGTGTTGCTTCGTCATCTGACCTTGGTAGAAAATTACGAGGTGTTGTCCTCTGATTTTTCCCCTAAGGGACTGATCCCGAACCGTCGTCAATAGCCCGTTGTTTTGCTCTAGTACGATATTAACTAAAATTACCATTATCATTACCATTACCGAACACTAATCGCCGACCAACCGGTATAGCGGTTAAGGCGTTAGCCTCTACATCGGAAGATTCCTGGTTCGAATCCGGGTTCGGGGATGGATGTTTGTAGGCGTATGGTGTAGAGGCGGCTGGTCCACCTTAAATATGTCGTGGCCGAAAGTCCTCAAGTTGGGTTGGTGTGGAAGTTTGGAGAGTGGGGTGCCAGCTCAGGTGTTGCTTCGTCATCTGACCGTGGTCCAAAATTACGAGGTGTTGTCCTCGGATCTCTCCCTTAAGGGACTGATCCCGGACCGTCATCAATAGCCCGTTGTGTTGCTCCAGTACAACGTTAACTAAAAAATTACCAATTACCGAATACTTATCCGCGAGTCTACCAACGGGACTACCACTGCCCCTGCAGATTATGGTGAATGAGCTTTGATTTGAATGGGTTTTTTTTTGTTGGATTTTTATAGCTGAAGGACCATATGTGGCCAATATGTGTATGCAAAAGGCAGAAGACGTCAAACAAATGGACACGCAATCACGGAAAGCTTTTACTGACACAGAAAAAAATATATTCAGGGAAAGGAGGACCAGCGAGAGTTACTGGAATCGAGCATGGGCCGCTTACAACTCTCCAGTTATTAAAGCAGTGATTAAACCCACTGAGCCACAGCGGGCTCAGTAAAAAAAAAAAGACGAAAGATACCTCTTTAAAATTCTGAAGTCATTGCATTTGTCAAGAGAGCTGTTAAAGAGCGATATTATCGCCCACACAAGCACTCAAGTGAAATTTGTCTCGGAAGAAAGATTCACGAGGCAAGCAAAACCATATGGAAGATACCGTGTGACGCAAGGGTGTGCGATAAAAACCGCATATTAAACACACACAAAAAAAGAATCACAGCGTGTCCCATGACCACCAACAAAGTAGCAGGCAGCCCTGTCCGACGGGCGTTGAATCGCCACACAAACTTCAGCAGGCCACCCACGTTGCAGACTCGTTTCAGTCTGACAATGACTGTCATTAGGAAGCATTATGTGGTTTTACCTAGTCTGTCATTGTGTGGAGTGTGGTGGAATGATATCCTATAATAACACAGCAAGAATGGCCCTCTCTGATGCCAGCCTTCCGTTCTGAGGCGGAATCGGCAATCAGCGGTAGTTTATTTGATGGTTATATAAGACTGGAATTGTTTCATTCCCTTTATTTTTTTCCGCGTCCCTCTCCTTTCCCTGATTCCCTGCTAACAGTAGGTGGATGGTAAATGATCCGTGTATTTCAGGGGTAATGTGTTCATTTATGTGTTGCTGTGGGAATAGTTTATTGGTGTTTTTCATGCTAGTCCCTGTGACTTGTTGACAGAAGTGATTCCCTAATAGCTGAACTGTGAATTATCGCGTGTTCGGATGGGGCGAATCGGAATGTGATATCAGATGATTAGGAATGATGAGGCTGGGGGAGATGCCTTGAAACTGAAGAGAGGAAATGTAATGGTTTTACTTTCCCAGAATTTTTTGTAGGGGTTATGACGCAAGGGATATATTTGGCCAAGTTGTACCAAACACTAGACAACTTTGGGGTTAGTATTTAATCAACGTCACATTAAAGCAATACAACAGGCTAGTAACGATGGTCTGGGATAAGAGAAAGATTCGAAGACAACGTCAGGGAATGGGTGGTTTTGGGCTTTATGGGCGCAAGGACCATATTTGGCAAGGTTGAGCCAAACACAAGACAGACAATGTCTAAAAATTCCTAAAAGAAAGGATGAAAAGGAGAAATAAAGAATATATTGACATCCAGTGGTTGCGATCTCCGTGTTTACAAGAGGCAGTAGATCCCATTGGAAAAGAATAAATCACTAGGGTACCTCGGATTAGGATAAGAAATGGAATAAGAATTTAAATAAAAAATTCCTTTGTAGTAATTAAATTAATTTCAGTGCAATATTTTAATTAAGAAGAGATTTTTAACTATAATTTTTTTTTCTGGAAGTAAACTGCTCTTTCAAAAACCTGATTTAAAATGCAGAAAGGCGTGTGTCTGGGAAATCTTCAACGTTTGGGTTGATATTAATGAAATGGCCAAGAAAACATAACTAGAAAAGAGAAGTAACGTCAATTGTAGAAATTACCCTTATATGTAGTAGGTAGTGAATTAACGTCGTACTGGAGCAACACAACGACTAGTGACAACGGTCCGGAATCAATCCAGAAGAAAACGATCCGAGGACATCTCGTGATTTTTAACCATGGTCAGATGACGAGGTCAATACCCGGGATGACACCCCACTCTTCAAATTTCCACACCACGCCAACATAAGGATACTTAAGGCTACTACAGATTTAAAGTCCTCCAGCCCCAACTACACGACTGTCTTTGGTTGGAAGGAGTTTCGACCTCGCAATCCTCCGTTTGCTAATCCGTTACTCTTTTAACCGGGCTACCGCAGTACTAAAAATTAATGAATCTACTTGGATATGAAGCATGGTCAAAGGAACCATTTTATGTAGAACAACATGCGCGTGTTAAAGAAATAAAATCTTACTATTCTCAATGACTAAAATATTCATTTTCCCTACCATGTGCAGAATACTCAGTAAGTGATACCTTTTACCCCATCGTTATTCATATCGCGCGCAATTACCACCGCAACAAACAGCAATAAAGCGATATATACGTCAAAGTTAAGGACAAGAGGGGTTGTCGGGGTCCGACAATTATCTCCCGTGCTGACACATCCGCCATTGCATCTCGGCAGATGAAGGAGGGGGTGACATCATATTTTGCGTCCGGGTCTAGGAAAGTGATGAAGGAAAGATCTCGGTTTCGCGACAAGGGATTCCTTGTTGGCGAGTCGGCGCCCTTTGAAGTCGATCGAATTTCCGAGGAAGTCATTACTAGCTGCTTTATGTCCTGATTGACAGACGGAGTGATGAAAGGGTCCTTCGCTGGGGCCTTGGAGCCGCTGAAAGGGATGACGATGAATATAATCGGACCGTTGTTCGGTGGACAGGATCGACCGCCCAGAACGAGGCGAGTTTCTGCCGTCCCCCTCAGGTTGAGTTTTTCGCTTGATGAAAAGCAGACGCGTCTGATTCTTCGGTGAGGCCGGGTGAGTTGAGGTAGGCAATTCTTCCACGTTCCGATTCTTCGGAATGGAGGCCCTTATCACCAGCTAGAGCCGCCTTTCTAACAAAACTTCAGCTTTGAGCGGCAAATTGGGAGACCCCTAAGCTCACCAAATAGTATCATGCATCAAAATATGAACAATTTTGCTATTGACGAGATATCTCGTCATGAAGGTATCGCTGATTTTTTGATGATGGATCTTGTCAGTTTTCATCAAGTGACGAGACATCTTGACCATCAAGATTTGATCAGTTTTGTCAGTTCGACGAGACATCTTATTCATCAAGATCTGGTCAGCTTTGACGAGGTACTCTCTTCGAGACCCCTCCCAAGAAGGTTTATAATTTTTTTATGTTTTTTTTTTAAATTATTATTTTGTTTTTAGAGATTGGTAAAACTGTCAGGGTATTTGATAACTGTTCTGACAGTTATTTGTTTTCAAATTCCCGGCCAATTAATTAAACAACCATCATGGGATGTTGAATATGTTTACACTGAGCATCTCAGGTGCACCACGAAAAGAAAAGGGAGGGATCACGTTACACATCACATTCTTATTAGGCACAACCCATTTTGTATTGCTGCAGTGACGTAAATTCAACTATCTACTACCACCTAGATATATGCGCTTACAAACAGGAACTCTAGCCCGGGTCCTACTGGATGGCAGTCAAGAACAATAACCCTCATTCCTGCTTTCACTGTGATCTGATCCGGAATGAGATAACTTGGTTTATTTAGTTACTGACTGGAAATGGTTTTGTCACTGGCTGGTGGTTGGTTGCTTACTGTTGGTAAAATGGTAAGTCTCACCCTGTAGACAGCAGCTCGGTACTTCATCTACCTACCACCAATAGATATGCACTTACAAACAGGATTTCTAACCCGGGACCAACTGGATGGAAGACATGCAATATGACCGCCACTCTATCATTTCGTTGTGATCTGATCCGATATGGGAGAACCGTTTGTTTTCAGACTGGAGTCTGGCTTTGCGACTGACTGGTTGTAGGTTGCCTACTGGTGGCAAAACGGTAAGTACCGCCCTCTAGGCAGCAACTCGTTACAGTTATTTATTAACAGCCCTGATTTTAAGAGAATCAGACTTTGGTGATGACTTAAAATGAAATGAAACAAGTAAAATTATCCAAGCTCAATCCACAACACAGGTGCAGGATATTTGATGTGGGGAATATACCATTTATTCTACAAGGGCGGTGTGAATAACGTGAGTCATAACCAAGAATATTTTGTGAAATATCATTACATCATTTAACATATGCTCTTTCATTCCTATACTTATGAGATGTGTTGAAAATAATAGAACTATTAAATATTCCAGTGCTGAACTGTTGAGTTTGTATATGGAACTTCGTTGCTTTTCATTATTATTTGTTGGGAAGTTGGGTACTTTTTCATCCCTTAGTGATGAACACGATGAAATATTCCAATCTACGAAATCTAAAGGTTTCCTAAACTTCTAATCTATAATTAGAAGTTTAGGAAGCCATATCAATTCTCACCTTACAGGATGCACTAGTGTAGGCGTAGTTTACAAGTGCTGTTACACCTTCATAAGAGATCCTTAGAAAGGTTTACTTGTAAAGTGATTGGCGTCATCGAATGAAAAAAGTTTAAGTTTTAGTTTTCCCATTCGTGTTTATTTTGGTCTTGAAAAGTTTGACGTATATTAGTACCGAGATGGCCTTTGACTACTTTTTATTAAAATTTAAAATTGTTGTAGAAGTTACGTTTTTTGACTCTTTACTTTTTTAGCAATAACTAATGCTTTGCCCAATATCAAATGAAACGGCTTACACTCGTAATTAGTAAGATTTACTAAGTAGTTAAGTTTTGTTTTTTTAGAGTAGTAAGATTTTACTCATTTGTTATATCCTGAAAACTTCCTTCACCAATTAATTTCTCGTAAAACTCATGCCTACAAACATCAATAATATATTAAATAACAATGAATTTATGTTATTATTTATGTCAACTTAATAACTATTGAAGGGAGTTCATAATTTATTTCCAAGCGTTAATATGCCTCGGCCTTCTCAATAATTCTGTTCCATATTACCTGCTGTTGGTAATGATTCTTTTATTAGCTTTAAATTTTTATTGACGTTGTTTACCAAATGCGGTCCTTTGTGCCATAAAACCTAATCTTAGTTTTGCAAGTGACAAAGTTCATGTCTGTACAATTAATATAACAATATACAATTATATATAATTGATACAATTATAATACAATTGTAATACAACTATAATACAATTATAATACAATTATACAGTTAATCTAGCTTTGATCTTCTTTTAAACCTAATTGTAATTGGCCAAGACAATATTTTTTGCACTCATTTCATCTAACATTCATATGTCCATCCCATCTCATTCTCTGCATTCTTATGCAGTTAACAATATCTGATTCTTTGTATAGATCGAGCGTATAACTCGAAATTAAAATTATTTTTCTCACTTCATTTGTCCGTGTCATCTAAGCGGTTAACCTAAACACCTAAGCTAAGCATTTTGCACTTCTTAAAATCTTTCTTTCAAAGGTCGTCAGAGTATTTTGAACATCCAAGGTCACAGTCCAATTTTCAGACGCACATATATAATTAAAACTTCGTATATTAGTAATTTGATTCTTCCTTTGAAAAAATAAGTTTTCAAGCAACTACGCAATCTAAAGAAAAAGCGAGAAATCAGGTTTTACGGAACGGAAAACAAGAATTTTACTTTACTTCATTTGTTTTTTGTTTAGTATAGAACCGATTTAAGAATTTACAAAACCGAATTACAAAAAGGTTTCTGTTTCTGCAGGAACCCGATGTACAAAATTTCCCATTTTTCAATGCCAGCAGGTCCTAAATAAAAAGAGAAAAATAAAAATGGAGGGCTTCATTTTTCACAAACACTTCTCTCCGCTGCGTCAGTGGAAAACGTATAGATTTATGTACTAGAAACGGCTCCCAGCGACACGCAATACCAAACACATCTATACACACTTCTTTCACTTGCCACATCTCCGTGGGATCTGCTAAGCATCTCTCAGCTTTAACAGCATCGCTAAGTAATTTAAAACTCAGTTGGCGGTCCGTAGAGAGAAAGCCGAGAGGAAAAGAAAAAAGTGCCAGAGCAGACAAAAAAGTTCCCGAGTTACCCCCTGCATTGCAGCTTGACAGCAGACCTCAGCCAAATCATCAAAATGTCTTTTTTGCACCAGGGGTTACATTTTGTCTTGGCTAACGACTGTGTCACTTACGAGTTTTTCATCAGCACAGGGGGGTGGGGGGAGGAATGAAAAGTGGGGTCTGGGGAAAACAGTTCACAGAAAAACAAGAGTCGATTGATATCAGCTTCACAAATGCTAACTTTGTAATGCATTGAGGGTACGTTTGTTGTTTGACGTTATACTTAGTTGCTAAATTGAGACAGCTTGTGAACCACGGGTGGATCCAGACAAGTTTTACAGATGGAAGTGATGTGATTGAAGCGTAAAATGTAATGCGTCACATTAAATTACAATTCCTTCCTCCCAGTTTCGAAGTATATACATTTAGCAGAATTATTTTTATTCACTATATTATACTGACGAGTGAAACACACTATGACAAAAAACCAAGTTCTGAGAAAGTGAATGTGGCAAAATTCTACTCACAAAGTGTATTTTACACCAGGGCTCGAAATACCCGGGTGCTCAGGTGCACTGTGCACATGAAAATAAATTTGCGCACCTAATTTTTTCCAGCTAGGTGCACTGTGTGCACCTAACGTTAAAAAAGGAGGGGGGGGGACGAGTTTATGTTATTTTGATGTTTGAACAAAATATTAGTGACGACATAAGAACGTAAAGAACTAAAGCAACGTAATTAAAATTCCTAATTACACACTAAGCTAAAACAAAATTGCTGGGCCGTAACGGGTTTATATAGGAGGAAGGTTTACTTTTGTCACAGTCCCCAGAAATTTCCGATGATCGAAACATTTTCCTGATGACTCTGTTGAAGCGACTGTCGCAATAGCCGTGTGCCGTAGAATTTCGATATGTTTAAATATTTTTATTTACTATCTACTACGAACCTATATAAACATACCCAACTAAAATACATTAGTTTACATTACATTAATACTCTTATATTACGTTTTTTTAAATGTGCACCTAGCATATAACCTGTGCACCTAATTTAAAAACTCAGGTGCACAGGGTGCACCTGTATTAAAAAATCTATTTCGAGGCCTGTTTTACACGAAGAAATCTGTAGATTGGGGTGACAGCACAGGTGTGACCTCGTCGCCTGACCTTGGTTCAAAATTACCTGATGTTGTCCTGTCTTTCCCTTCGTGGGGTTGATCCCGGGCCGTTGATAATAACCCATTGTGTTGCTCCAGTACGAGTTTAATTAAATACCTACCTACCAAGAAGAAATCTAACCTTCTCTCAAAGAAAAAAAAATTACTCAATGGACAACCAGTCTACAGATCAACACATTCTGTTCTAAAAACGCTGTGACATTCACATCTCTGAAATTTGGACTGCGTTTTACTCGAAAGCCGATTGTATATATTCATCAGTATCAACTACCTACATCTAAAATGATGTTAGGTTTATTGATGTAACTAATAGTGATTTAACAATAACTGTTCCAACTGTGACTGCTACAGAAGAATATCTGTGATTCTAAACTGACTGAATCAATTTGTTGGAAGGGAATACTGATTTTATTTTTTAGGAAAATTGTTGCACACACACACAGTCGTCAACGTCGCGGCTTACAAGGCCAAAAGATTACCACCGATTAGGCCACTGATACTCAGCAGTTTTCAATGCTACCAAATCACCAAAACCATTCGTAGTCACTAATCGCAATCACCGATAAAATGATATCACTTAGCCCTCAATCCCTTCTTCCCAATCATAGTCGCTATATCGGGATCAAACGATATCCGCTGATATCAGTTAACCCTTAATCACTGCTACCTAGTGACACATATTCTCAATCACTGCTACCGAATAATTGTTATTTTGATAATCCAATAGCAGATAGGAAATGTGATTCTAAAGTTTCAGTGATTAAGTATCAGTTCCGTGATTCCCTTAACATCCCGACTTAGGTTAGGTATCTGAGTTAACTCTTCACGTGGTTTCGACGAGATATTTCGTCCATCAACATCTGACCAATTTCGCTAATGACAGTACATCTCTTCCATTATGATCTGACCAATTTTGTTAATAACGAGATGTTTAGTCCTCAAAATATTACAGATTTTTTTTACTATAGCGAGATTAAGATCTGGTCAGTTTTCTTCTTATCTAGGTCATCAAGATCTGCTAATGGCTTTGCTGATGACGAGGTGGCAATACAACCATCAAGAGGGTTAAGAAATATTTATCTGTAAATTATACATTGAAATTACTTCAGGAGAGATGAGAACGAGTATAAATCAATAAGTTGCGTAGAATTTGATATCAAACAGAAAGGATCAAATGACCTACTGAACTTGATCACATGAATCCACCATTTTTGTTATTTATTAATAGTTATGTTTTGGTCGGAAGTTTAATTTCCTTGTAATGTGTAGTTTCTATTTGACAACGCTAATATGTGTCTTTAGTCTGAGATGTTTTCAATATTATACCTACTTTCACTCAATATATGCATAAAAGTAAATTTAAATTCTAAAATATATCTCATTCAAAAGAAATCGAATGTTCAAGAATCATACACAGACCATTGTAAATACATTTCTTTACTCAACAACAAATTCCAGATAAAAAATTTTATCACTAAAAATATTTTTAATTATTTAATACCAAAAACAAAATTTGACCTTCATAGAGGACTCAAATTTCTCTTTCAAAGCGAATAGAATGAAAGAATCCCTTTTTCCTTCCCAATTGCTTACTGCAAAAGGTTTTGCCCTCTAGCTTACCACACATAAAATCTCACGGAAGCCTATTGAGAGATATAACACTGGTCATGACGTATGAAGCAGGGTCTCTAGTGATACTGCTATATGATTGTGATTGATAAATTCAATCATTTTTGTCAGCGTAAAAAAAATAGTTGTAGAGTGTGGTTATATACAATTTCCGGTCTGTAATACTTCTTTGGTTGCTAGGCTATGTTCCCATTTCGTCGTCACGGATGGTCACGAGTTTTATTATCTGTGTAGCAGAGTTCAATATGCCATTTGCTGGTCATAAACATGCTATTTGATTCAAAACAAAGAATTTTCTTGGTAGTTAACTTTTTATTCGTTTTTAATTATTACAGTCGATATTTGTTTTATACCTTACTAGCAGAAATACCCGGCTTTGCTCGAGTTGAATTAAAAATGCGTTGATTGAAAAGTCATCATCAATAATTCTCATAAAATGTTTGCATTTAAGTGTACGGGAAAAAAAATCATATCCATTTGAACCTCTCCATCGCTTCTACAATTTACTTCGGACGCAAATATACATACATGCTGTATCCATCCATATAATCCATTTCATATTCGTCGCACTTCTGCTGAGAGTTTTTTTTCTATTGTGGCTATTACAGAAGTTTATTTTGAGTTTTCGAGTGACTACGAATATTCTCGTCCATTCATTTTCAGTAGAAATAGCGAATTTTTGGCGTGTAGTCTTGCACTTAGTATTCCTATGAATAAGTTTTACTTGTGCCATTTTTGCCCATATAAAGCGATATTTTAAAATTTCATCATCAATATGAGAGAAATGTAAATTAAATTGCTACGGCATTCGTGACTAATTTAGTTTCAGCGGACGCAATTTTTTTTTAAATTTCATTAAGCGGCAAGTGGAATAACGGAATTTCTTTTAGATATATAAAGCAGAGTTAAGATGTTTGTCTGTTCTCTATACTAATCCACCTTATGACTAATCTACACAACATTTGGTACACTTATATTTTAGAACCCTGTGGGTATGATAGGCTACATATTAACCAGCGTTCTATTTGTCCAAGGGGGCTAAAAATTTTCGGCATTCGAGACTAATTTAGTTTGAAGCAAACACACTTATTCCTGAAAATTCCATTAAGCGGCATGTGGAATAACCGAGCTTGTGTTAGAAATAAATGTCATCAGTGTAGACAAATTAAACTCAATCGATAACAATTTTTTAATGAACAGAAGGTTGATTTTACAGACCTTTCACAAAACGAAAATCACTGCATTCAACGAATGATTCGCAGGTATTAAGTTGGATAAGAACATCTTCGACATGTAGAGTAAGCAACTTCGGCTTTCTGTCACTTAAGTCATAAAATTTCAGTCTTTCAAAATTACTAACTGTGATATTATTCCAATCTCAACAAATCTTAATTAAAATTCTCTTTTTTCAACAGACATACAGTTTTAAATTGAACTCTTATGGTACTTTTTAGATTCACAGAAATTCGGTTTCTAAATGGAAAGTACGTACCTATTTAGAATGATAGATGTAGTTACTTGACTATGAAGTGCAGCTTTTACTAACACCAAATGAAGCACGAAAAACAAATGAAATTTAATTGATTTTAATCGTCTTTCAATGAAAAACTGTATCGAAATTTTGAAATATATTTAAACTCAAAGTATGACTACCCGTTTTTCAATTTAACGTAACCTATCTTATTTTTAAAGTTATTTTTAAAAATTTACTTTTTATTTTAAAATAAGAAATTTACACGCTTTAAATATATTTTGTTGTGTATTGTTTATTTATTTTATGATACAGCAATCAACGCTCCATTACGTATTAAACCAGAGATTTAAAGAAAGTTGGTCGAAATATACATATACCACCAAGGTATTATCAATGTATAGTGATATTTTGCAGGAAATAGAGAAATTATTAAAATCTAACTCATGAATAATATTTCAGCAATATATAATATACCGGTACACATAAATGCAAACGGAAACAAAATTTTAATCTCAGAAAAAAATACAGAATTATGGAAACAAATTTTGTTTTAACGTGTTATATTTCGATTTCCTGAATATATTCTAAATATTAAATATAAGTGTATATTAAATATAAGTTATAGAACAATTCGACAAAAGACGAAACATATTGATGAAAACAATAATGATTTATAAGCAAAAAGAATCCTCAAATTTGACAGCAACATCTCGCTGTCAACTCAAATACCCAAACAAAGAATTCTAAATTAAATTAAAAAATGAAACATTAATTCTGATACCGAAAAGCCAAATTACGCTTTTGTGATCAATGAGTTTTTCTTTTAGGCTTTCGTGTTCCATTACAAAATGTTAGTTGTGTAAAATTAAATGCTTTAAATATTCTTTCTTCATCAATCAAATATTTATAAATATCATTTTCATCATGGAAGAAGTAAAAAGTCAGTTCAAACATGAATATTATAATTTAATTTAAAAAAAATTGTTTTTCGATCAACTCTGGTAAAGCAATCTGAGCTGCGAACAGCAATCATTTTATACTCAATGTTATTCCTATGGCGATTTCAAATTGCTTTTGACTTAGACAGCTCAATTTTAGGTCTTTTAGGATTTGAATTTTTCAAAATCCTTTCTTAGTGCACCTCTACGGTTTAAGAAGAATCGCCCTGCAAAATTTCAGCTTCTTAGGACTTGTAGTTCTTGAGATACAGTGAGGTGAGTGGTATTTGAATACATTGAATGAATTATATATATATATAATTCATTTCAGTGCAACGTTAGTATTTTCAGCTCTCTACGACGTACCATTAGCACCTTAGAAGTAAAATTTAATCTTAGACTTTACGCAAAAAAAAAGAGTCAATTAGCACATAAATGGATACCTTATTGAGAGAATTCTAGAGTTTAATGGGCACACTTGGGAAGAAAAATTTAAAAGAGAGAGGAAAAAAAGAAAAATTTTAAGGTTAGTGAACAAATGATTCGACGACGATATTCACTGTCCTATTCTAGAACACTGCTACCAGTTCCAGTGAACTACTAGAAAATCTGTCCCCGACAATCTCTACAGCGGATTGCATTTCTCCTCCACTCGACATTAAAGTGACCTTGAATGGGTGTCTGATATTGTAGGACTCCGTGAGCTAAAATCCAGTGGCGTAGTGCAGTGGAGAACTATCGGATACGCTTGCCCATAGGGATGGGTTTCGGAGTCCAAACCTATAGGGTTATGTTATAAATGGGCAATGGACTGGTAAAAAGCTGCACTATCTTACGGTTTTTAATTAGGTGACTCTTCTTTGGAATGACTTCAATCTGGGATGACTTCAATGGAATGACTTCAATCTGGAGAGTGACTTCAGGGGAATGACTTCAATCTGTAGAATTACTTCAATTGGAGAATGATTTCAAGGGAATGACTTCAATTGGAGAATGACTTCAAGGGAATGACTTCACTCTTTGGAATGACTTCTTGGAATGGAGGAACCCATATCACCTTAGTCCATTTCAATTAGCACCAGAGCTGTCAGGAGTCGAGCAATCGAAAGATGAAAAGAACAATCACGTGAAATGGATAAAGCTAAAAACCTGCTCGTCGACGCAACGAGGCTGCCGAGGAATTTGAGGCTTGATTTGGTTCGTCTGAAGCAACAAAAGCTCCCAGATGCAGTCCCATGAAGTAAGTCTTTTCAGTTAGAAGCTTCTTCAATAAAAACATAATGATGATACTTTATAATGGCAGAAGACAGAACAAACACAAATCCAAATATTTTCTGAAGGAGGGGGCTGAGAGAGTTCTCATAATTATGGTCCCACGTAGTCATTTGGGGATGGAAATTTGTTTTCCCTTTGAACTGTATAATCGATACCTTGATGGTAAAGTTTGTTAAGTCCACCTCCCATTTAGACAAAGAGATGTGTATAGAGAGGGTGCAAAATTAAAAAATAAAACTTCCTTGTTCTTTTTAAATTCATGCAAAATAGTACGAAAGAAAGTAAAAAATTATTCGCACTTCATTTTTTCAATATATTTACACAACTATAGGGATGAACAAGTTCGTCATTTTTATACACTAGGGGGCCTGCCCCCTGCTCGCTAACGCTCGCCAATCCCCGGAGGATTGCTTCGCAATCCTCATTGTTTCGCTGCGCGAACCTATGCTCGCTTCGCTCGCCTCAATGAAGACTGGTGTCCTAGCAGAAGGGATTGTTTACAAAATATGTTACCAAAAATTTTTTTTTCAAATCTAAATTTGCTGTATTACAGAAAAAATATTTACAGTATCTCTAAAATCAGAATTCATATGAAAACTTTGTGCAAATTTTGACTCGAAATGTGAGCGTTGCTTTGGAAATTGAATACCCAGCATGTTGTTTGTGTGTACATTTTCCCAGCACTCAAACGACCCACACTTTTTCATTGAGTTTGTTGCCGAAAGTTGTAGTGCAAGCGTCTTGTTGAACTATAATTGTTGGCCCTGAAAAGGACCGTTTTTTAAATGGCCCTGAAAAGATCCTCCGCTTTCTTTGATTTCTATTATAAACTAACTGCAACAGCTCATTAAAATTTCCTTTTTTTTTTCAATAAAATTTCATCCGATAACGCTATAAATTCAATCGATGCGCGAGACTTCGCGATAAACAAACAATCGTACAGTGTTGCCAAAACGCTATTACAAATAACGTCTTTTTTGCGTGCCACGTAAGAGAATTATATATATAGATAGTCTTATTTTTTAATGCATTTGGTTCAGCGGTCCACAAGCTTGCGTATTCGCTACAAGAAGGTTTTCCATTGGCCGTTCAACCCTTTAGACGGGCTAAGAAGTGGGGGGAAGCGGTGCATAGTCTGCAGAGAACACCCTACATTGTCGAGGTGATTCTCAGGTTTGTAAGTACCAGTTTTCGAGATTGCCGAATCTTCTCAACAGTAGTGGAGGTTGACGGTCGTACTGCTCCTTCTTCGTGCATCACGCTTGTCTAGCCTCCTTTAAACTTCTACGTGGTAGAGCGCTGTCCCCGTATTATGTTAGATTTAATTTCAGCCCTTGGCACACCTTCCTACACTAGAAATCAAATCACTGTTCTTTATAGTGCACACTGATAGTAGAGCGGCCATGTTTACACTGTAGCAGAAGCAATTAAAATGACACTACCAAGATAAAACGTCGGTAACGTGACCACAATAGTGGTCACGATCTGTGGTCGACTATAAGCATGCATGCGCATAAGTCAGTGTTACAAACCTAAAGATGTTATAGGCTAAAGCGCGGATAATTTTTTAATTACCTCGTATAATTATGAATAGCATTGAATTACTTGTTCTGAAATCTTAACGGACAGTTTCCCTTATCTACTCTAAAGAAGATTGAGGATGCTAAGAATTAGGTTAGACTAAAGAAAATGTTTATGACTCTTGTAACTCTGACTCACCACCGGTCATGCTAGAATTAATTACTACTTTCAGCATGTCCACCTTATCGATTCACCATTCTTTAGATGTAAAAATTCTGCTGTTCAAGAAATGGATCACGTTCTCTACCATAGTCCAGTACATAGTCATGAACGAAGATTATTTGTTCTGAAATCTTAACTGACAGTTTCCCTTATCTACTCTTAAGATTGAGGATGCTAAGAATTAGGTTAGACATGGGTAGACTAAAGGGAATGTTTATGACTCTTGTAACTCTGATTCACCACAGGTCATGCTAGAATCAATTGCTATTTTCAGCATGTCCATCTTATCGATTCACCATTCCTTAGCTGTAACAATTCTGCTGTCCAAGAAATGGATCACGTTCTCTACCATTGTCCAGCACATAGTCATGAAAGGAGGTTGCTCGTTCAATTTGCTGCTTCTTTTGAGGACTCTGCCACTCCATTACAATCTGCTCCATGCTGATAATTAGTTCTCTGCATGTATAAACTTTGTTTGTAGGGTAAAATTTTTATAAAAACTGTGCCACTATTTGTAATTTATTCAATTTTGTGCATGTTATACTTTTATGTATGTGTGCAAAAGAAGTGTATGTAGAAATAACATCAATAAAAAACTCTTTTCTTTCTGTAGCTTCTTCGGCAATCTGTGACCTCTATCTCAATGCTCCATTTTCTAGTTACGTTGAGGAATTTAACCTCACCAGAACTACCATGGTGATGGTTTTTTCCCCTGCTGCCAGACATTTGATGAAAGCGAAAAGAGAAATCGCTAGAAACTGAAACTGGTATAATGTTGCTTAAGTTAACGTTATCACTGAATCCAGCCTTCCATTAGTGATTGGAATTTATAATTGCTCCAATAGCCCGTTGTGTTGCTTTAGTGCGACTTTAATTTTAATACCAACCAACGAGTGATAGGTGCAGAATATTTTAACAAATCAGATGCTTGACCACTCATCGATTCGGGTGAAGGAGTGCCCACTGGGATATCTTAGCATATCTTCTAAACTTCAATTCATGATGCTATTGTATTGAGTTATGTTTATGTTTGCTATTCTTTTGGTTGTGATTGAAGTCCACCAACTTCCCCTGTGCACGAGAGCCTCTGAGACAGAGCATATGAGTATTAAGTTGCTTATGTGTATCATAATGTGCATAAACCAATGTTGTTCCTTTATTTCACGAAGGGATCAAATTGTTCTAAGGTAGAACATTGCATTGTTGAAAAAAGCACGTTACACGTGAGAAGTAAAATTAATATAAACAAGTCTTAATCGGTCTCGACTTACGAGTCAATAACATCATTATTGGAATTTTTATGCTTCAATTCCAATGACTCTTCAAAAAAAAAAACTCGTCGCTTATCCCATCCTGACATCCGCTTTTAAATCCTGACAGCTGCTGCGGGAAATTTAAATTACTCCTCGAGGGAGTCTTCCGCTCACTTTTCCCTTCTTGGAGAGTGGCAGCAGCAGGCTGCCACCCGTAGTGGCGACATCTGTCGGCGATCTGTGGTCATACGTCTTCTGACGACGCCGTTTCCTGGTAGCGTGACGAACGGCTGCTGTACGAGTGATGAACAGCTCTTTTTTTGTAAGGACTAGATCTTGGCTGAGTATCGCACATTTTGGCGCTATTGTTACCCACCGAATTGAAAATATATTTTAGGTTTTTACTGTTTGTAGATTTGTGCGCTATTGTAAATGTGTGAAAACATGGTAATGGCTGTGTAAACTGCATTAATGTGCCAGCATGACCTGTGAAATCATGTTCCCAGCACAAGTGAAACAGAACGTTACCTCTGTGTCTCTAAGTTTCGGTTTCCTAGAGGTAAATTTCACTTCGTCTGGAAAAAATTGGCGCAACTCAGTAAATTCACAGGAGAGACTAAAGAAAATTAAAAATCTTCAAACAGTTTTTCTCTTGAATTTGAAATTTGAAGAATGTGAAGTATTTAATTCAAAATGAGTAGTATATTTCCTGATTTTCATGGGTTTTTATAGAATAATTTGTCAATTGGAAAACACAATACAGATCCTCATTTTCAACTGTCCAACTTTTTCAAAAGAAGGTGCCAAATGCCTCCAATACTTGCTCATGAGTTTCCTCAAACCTCTTTGATTTTCAGCAGCAGCATAGCCAGGATTTTATATCGGAGGGAACGGAAGTTAAAAGCTTTTTTATGTTAAGTTCAAGATTTATATGATCAGATTTTCAAAAGGTTTGGAGGTTTGGTGCTCTATTTTATTTTTAATGGTTTTTGAGTTACTTAATTAAGAATCCGTTATTTTTTTGTTTTTATTTTATTTATTTATTATTATTTATGATATTTTAATTTATTGCTATTTAACCAAAAATTATTTACTGTTATTTTTTACATTATTAGTGATTTTATCAATTTATTTCAGTTATTTTAAGAATGATATAACTATTAAAATGTATTTGAATGATGTAGAAAGTATGTTATACATTTAGAGTTTTTTTATTTGTAGAAGGGGTATTTAAACGATCTAAGAAATCAACACCTTCGGGGGGGGGGGGCTGGAAGCCTGAATCCCACTATAAAATTATTAGACGATGACCAAATTTTAAAAATAATTTTTATTTCTTATTTATATATTTTTTATTTTATTATTGTTAGCTATAATTTCTAATATTTACAATTATTTATAATTTCACTGATTTATCTTTAAAACTTATAATTATTTTTTATGCTGTTTTTATTGTTGATAACTTATAATTATTTATAATACTGTTGTTATATTGTTGATAACTTATAATTTTTTATTTATTATTTGCTATTATTAATTTATATTAATAAAATTATTAATAATATTAAAATAATAGTAAAATTAAATAAATTAAATAACAGTAAATAATTAATAAAATTAATATTAAAATAAAACATAAAGGACTTCAATAGTTTTTCGAATCCATAGGCCTGAGCACCCCGGACAAAATACATTTCTTTCCTTATCCAACTTAATCCTCCCAGTTCCATAAACGCAAGCAATTTCACGAAAGGTCGTATGAATGCCTCGTCTACCTAATTTATCCACTGGAAGAAAATGTTTAACTGATAACCTTAAAATTTTAAGTTACCAACATTATTCAATAGACATTATTTTCGTTATATTACGATGAGGAGATTAAATGTGTGTCCTATATATAAATTTTAACCTGTTTTTCCACTATTTAAAAATTACAAGCTGCTTAAATTATGTCTTAAAAAAGTCAACTTAATCAAAGTTTGTACTCAAAGTAAAAATCCCCTATTTCCAATTGTTTTGTTTCATTACCATCACCACCTACGATATTAGTAAAATAGGTCTTATAAAATTTCTTTTGTCGACCCCTTCCGTTCAGGTACTTTGCTTTTATAAAGTTTTATGAAGTGTAATTAATGCGGGGGAAGTGAATTGGAATTTTTTTATTTCCCCAAAACAGCTTTGTTGAACATTGACGTTCAAGGAAATTCTCTCCATAGGGATTCAAGAAATATTCTCAGTTGTACTGTATGGTTTCGTTTTGGCGTCTAAAAGCGATGCCAAGTGCTATTCCGAAACCGCAGCAACCCGGCGCAACGGGTTTCGGGAATCGGTCGCAGAAGGGATTTGAGTCTGTCAACGGAGGCTTTTATCTCGATCTGGCGACTGTTTCTCCCTGTCAAATTCCGCGTAGAAAGATGGGTCCATTTTAAAGTCAGGATGACCGCACTAATTTACGAAAGGAAGACGATAACATAAATTCTCTTGACGTGACTGCTTTTTTTTCCCTCTTGCAGTCGTTTTTCTTTTTCCACCCCGTTATCTTTCTTTTTCGGTCGTTGTTTTTGTTCTTCATCGTGCTCCTGCTTTGGAGATAATGTGAAAAACGTCCGTGTTGCCCTGTTCAAGAATTCACATAGTGCGTTTGCGTTATTCTTCAGCGAAGTGGTATTCACCTTTGCCGAAAACTCCGCTTGACAACGCATCAGACGTTACTTATTTCACCCCTTTTGAATTTGTAACTGAAACTATTTGTGGTCTGATTCAAAAATTCATTTATATTCGTTCTAAAAAAAAACTTATCAAAGAAACAATTTTAGAATTAAGCTTTAGTCTGTTATTCTAAAGTTATGTGTATAGGAATATTTCTTGCAAACATAGTTTGCATTGCGTTCTTGAAATAATTAAAAATTCGAAAAAGAAAATATAAAGGTTTATTTGGAGAATAAACCTTTAAATTTAGAGAGAAGGAGATACAGTAGAGGAAAAAATTGATGAATGAAAAATAATCGATGATAAATGCAATATATAGCAACTATCGTTTGAAATTTTATGATTTTTTACAAGATGCTTCTGGAAATTTATACGTATTATCACAAATACAAATTGGTTAATAACTAAATTCGATGCGATTAGAAGTTGGTCAGAGACATTTCGTGTTTTTCAGATCGTAATTTCTCATACAAAGCTGAAACTATCATATGTATAGCTTTACACTATTAGTTTCAAAATTTTTAAATACCACGTGAAAACTTAGAATGCACTTTTTCTTATGGTATAATTATTTTAAAAATTGGGTTATAACTAAATAAGTTGCGATGAAAAGTATAATTTCTCAACAGTGTAAAAATTTTTCATCGCGGAGATGAAACGTCAGATCCTTCTAGCTTGGCCTTGGGGTGAAACTCGCAGTGACGTCATGTCCCTGAAAGACGCTTGCGAAAGGAATGTTACTTTGCAAAGCAAACCAAATGGGATTGCGTAGCAATCACCAGCGGTTGGCGAGCGTAGACGAGCAGGGAGCTGTGCCCCCATAGTAATTATAAAATTACTTCCAAGTAAAATTGTAGGGTCATCGAAATTTAACGTTGTTTTCGAACAAGGGTCTTTTTGTTTTCTTTCAGTTTCTTAAAAGGGCGTGACAGTATGAATTTATTGAACTTATTGGTCAAGATCTATATGCGGCAATTATTTGGTGTGGTGATTGTTTGGTTACTCTTATTAATGATTCAAACTACCATATCTTAGAAAGTAGGAACATTTTATAGGTTCTTATCAATTAGTGCTTTAAGTGCATGTGGATTCAGTTATTCTTTAAATGGAGTACATAAAGGATTTACTCCAAACATTTGTGATTTTACTAAAACCCTCACTTTTTCTTTTTTTGTCCACAACAACATTTCTTCGGCCTTAAAATTTGTATCGTTACTTAATTTATGAATTAATAATTAATAAATAATTCGCTAATAACAAAATTTATTAAGTTATCTTTAAATAATTTACTAATGATACAAACTAACGATTCTTAGAAAGTAGGAAGTATTTTACACGTTCTTACCGATTGGTGTCTTTCATGCACGCGCACTGAAAATTATTTTAAAAGTAAATAAAGGATTTGCCCCAAACATTTATGTTTTTACTAGACTACCGTTTTTTTTGTCCACGACAATATTTCTTTGGCCCTAAAATTTGTATCGTATTTCGTTGCATTCATATCAGTTCTAGTGATATTTTACATTGAATTTTCCCCAAACACTACAAGTGTGTTACGATGCTTCACGAGCATTACGTATTTATGTAATTTGATCTTTTTGAAACATATTTTTGTGATTTTTTTAATCACTGTATTACTATACCTTTACGTCTTCACCGATAAGAGAAGACCTTCACCTATTTATCGTTCTATAAGTTATCTTATCCTAAAAACTTTTATTACACAGGAAACCTATCCTTCCAATGTCAATGTGAAAACTTCCGCTCATCTTTTAATACACTTTACAACGAACTCATGATCAATATCCCGTGTTCAGAAAACTTGAATGAGAAGAACCAATTCTCCTTACAGGATGCATTTTAAAAATATGTAATCACTAATTTTTCTGTAGTAGGCCATTAAAAAGCCAATATAAAATGGGCCCGCCATGGCTCTGGTTTTGCGCATTCCTCTAGCAACCTGCGGGTTGTAGACGGTGCATGTTCGATTCCTGTGACCTACTCTGGGAGTAATACGTAACTCTACCAACTTGGTTACCGTGACACATGAATCTCGCTCGGTAAACAATTTTTAGAGTAACATTTAGATATTTCACAGTTAATTTGTTTTTCCTTTTTAGAGTCCTTCTCTTTTAAAAGTATAGGCTAAATAAAAAACCTGAAAAAAAATTATAAATACCTCATTGAAAACTGAAACTAACAAAAACCATACATCCTTCTCTACAAGGTCTTTGAACTCTAGAATTCTATCTAATCATTCTTATTCCTCGCATGTATCCATAAATAAAATAGTTAAAAGTGTGTTAAGTAGCATTGAGATATTGAAATTAACTCATCCATCTAAATGCCATAGGTTGAATGCAGACTAATTAAGTATGGTCATACGTCAGGCCTAAAATCTTTTCCTTTTGGTGTAATTCACTTAGTATTATATTAATTTTGCTTATCGTTTCCTCTTCCTCTTTTGAACCTTCTCATTTAAATATTGCTGTCTCAGCATTCATTGTAATTGCTTTCCAAGGATCTCTTCGCATACATACTCAGCCCCGTAGACATATCATGAAAAATATTTTTTATTTTAACCATGACCGTCATGATAAGATGCTCTAAGTTGATCTACCTCCTGTATAATGAGACATGGATAAACATCTGCAAATTAATCTCTTTGTAAAAAGTAATAGTTTTTAAATTTAGAGTCACATTTTGTTTTTAAGCATGATATATACATACCTGATATTGACGGATCAAGTCAGTTTGAGGTCCTAGTCATAGGTAACTTGAAAACGGGTTGTTCTGATGATTCTCAAGTTAGTTGATAATGTAATTAAAACGGTTAACACAGTGTTGTGTTGTGAGTGATATAGATTCCCCCCTTTCTTTTGTACGAATAAGATTAAGATTTCTTTTGTACGATAAGATATGATAAGTATAGGAAGAATATAGAAATATAAGTAGGTAGTTGAATTTAGGTTGTACTGGAGCAACACAACAGCTATTGGCGATGTTATGGGATCAATCATCAAGGGAAAGATCCGAGGACAACACATCGTAATTTTGAACCACGGTCACATGACGAGGTCAACACCTGAGCTGGCACCCAACTCCCCAAATTTTCACACCCCTCCAGGTGCATTGAGGCCACAGCAGATTTAACGCACTAGCTCCCACGTACACGACGGCTTTTTTTTGGATCGAGTATCGAACTCGCAACCCCCCGGTTGCTAATCTTTTACTCTTCCAACCAGACTACCACGTCCCAAAACCAAAAACAAAAGGCACACTTTACCTACCTTCATAACCTAGGTTTATGGTCTCAGCAGAATACATTTCTAACGGTTGAAGAAAACGATTAGATTTTGTAAGAAATTTTATTAATTATATTAAGTTAAAGAGCCAAATGTTTCTGCTTTCAGACTCATTTGTAAAACAATACCTCGGACGAGTGCCTAGTGCTTGGTCTGCCACTGATATCTGCTAAAAAGAAGCAATATTTCTTGCTCCTCAAGAAGAAAAGTAGCTTCTCTTATGCATTATAAGTAAAAAAAGTACTGAAATGGTTGAGCTCAACAGTCACAACCACAAAAAAATTGAGTACATCATTGCTTGTAAATAATCCAGGACGAGGATAGATCTCGACTTATTCCGCAGAGATAGGCATCAAATATTGAGATTTGTATGAAACCGTATGAGATATGTCAATCGAGTGCCTTCCCCTTCTCTTCATCGCGGAGTAAAACTCGTACTTGTATCTTGCACTGTTGAATTTTTTAGCTCTCGTAGAACAAGCACAGGAGGTTCTGTTTGTTCAAAGCAACAGTGGTCTTAGTTTATGTCATGTGAAGGAAACCTTCATTTTGGTTTCGTGGTGCACAAAATACTAAAAATTGCATTGGAAGCTATCATAACGAAGAGAGTGACAGAGAGGAGAAGTGATATCATATTCTTTAAAATATATAGTATCTCATGTTATATAGTTGGTGTTTTTACTATTGCTATGTGTACATATAAGCTTCTTTAGATACTGATGTATAAATCCCTACAAACCTTTGTCAAAAGTATATAAAGCAAAAATAAAACTTCTTTCATCCTGCATCAGACCTTAATCTTTTCGCCATAAGTCTCTGCCTGGCAGAACAATATAGTTTTAAAACAAATAAAATACCGAACTCTATCAGCAATTTCGTTCACTACGACGTCTGCAAGATTAGCATAACTATTGAGATGAGTTCTTGTAATGTCTGAAAGATCTAGACAACTATTGAGACGAGTTCTTGTCATGTCTGAAGCACCATAAATTGGGCAATTGGAAAGTTCGACGAATCAATTGGGTAGAATAATTTTGCAGGTTCAGTGAAAAACACACAAAAACAAGCGACTCCTATAGCTCTCGATCTTGTGGCAAATAAGAATTTTACAAGTTCTCGACAAAACTATTGTGACTGAAGATGAAATTAGGCACAGAACATGGCGATAAGAGTCATTCGTGTACGGCAAAGATATTTATAAATGCATTTATTTATCAAGGCAATCTTTCAAGTTTTAAGGATTTTAAAATATTAATATGAATTATGTATTAATGAATACACATACATTTCATGAATTTTTGAAGTGTTTTACTGTCTTTTTTAAGCAAATTTATCGGACCTGTATGAAACTCTTCTACAGATTTTCTGATTCTTCTTTTACAAAATTGAAAACTATTTTTTAATCATGAAATAATAAAGATTCATGGCATGGTTTATCCTCCAATAGTGACATGATGTTCTGCTTTAGGGGGGAGGGATTCTCTTCAATTCCATTACCAAAATGGGACTGTAAGGTTCCAAACCTTATACCCGAAAGGTGGGTATCTGATTTTAAGAATATCTCTACAAATACGACACTAAAATGTATGTAATGGAATTTGAATGTATGAATGCCCAGCAGAATATTTTTTTAAATGTAAAATAATACTTTTTTTTAAAATCAATTAATTATTTTATTATTATTATTAAAATGTATTTGTTATATTAATTTATTAAACGAACTGACTATTCATAAATGTAATAAATACTAACTTACATCACTGCAATGTATGAGAGCAATAGTTGTGAACTTCGATCCTCATGCACTGATTCAGACATCTCGTATGATAACATATTGTCAACTTAGAGCAGAAACTCATTAACTGACAACTTCTCTGTGACACTAAATGCTTATTTTCATGATGATGATCAATGCATTGTCTTATGACAATCTGCTTAAAATATGTATACCACTATCAACATACTTACACAATTTTTTTAACTATCAAAATATGGGAAATAAGATAATGAAAAATTACCAGAAAACAATCAGAATTATCAATGATAATTTATAAGAAATTTCTCACAACGAAGGTCATTAAGTTAATCGCTCTTTTATAACACAAGGACCTGGTATGGCCAAGTTGCGCCAGAGAACTCACTAGATCAGGATCCACGACTCAGACGGGATTCTAAATAACTATAAACATCCATGCCAGATCAGGTTTCGAAACCAGAACCTCTTGAAAGTTATAAATACTCATGTGCCAGACCTATGCACGATTTCTTCTTTATATATATGCTACCGCTAAAGTGCAACAATCAGTTATTCTACAGATTATATAGGCAATGTGCAGACTAACTAGGGCGATCCGTTAAAGTGCCAAAAATTGCTTCATTTCTCAAATTACCTAGGTAATCTGCAAATTACCTATGTAATCTGAACATTACCTACTAGGCACTCGTTAAATTGAAAATAAGATCTTTTCTGGAACAACGGCAACGTTTTTGTTCTCTTAAATTAACATAATGTTATTTATTTATTTTTCGATATCTAAAGAATCAAGTTAATACAGTCAAACAATCAACAAATTAGTTGATAAAATCAATCATCAATCAATTAAAAAATTAAGTGGAGGGAGAGGGGAAAGGACATGGCAGAAACAGGTGAAACCAAACTCAAAGTGGAGGGAGAGAGGGAAAGGAAATGAGAGAAACAAACTTTTGAACTTTAACGATATATAAGCCGTTAATGTGCACATTACCTAGGTTAAATGCGGAAAACTCTCCATTCCGCACGTTAACGGAGCAAATCAGTTAATCTACAGATTAGTTATGTAATGTGCACATTAACGGCTTTCGAGCTTTAGCGGTAACATATCTACTACCAGAGTGTCAGTTAAAAAAAAGGAACGAAAACTAAGCAAAACTGAAACCAAGGTCCGGGTGAACCGAGGTATGAGCAAAAGACCCTCTAAAACCTTCCAACCATCAAACCAAACCCTCTTTCACTCCCATGTCAGCCCCAACAATCTCCATCCACACATAATCCTCTCCTGGTCCAGAAAGAGCTCCAAACTACACAGAGACACGACAGTGTTTCCCGGGCACACACACCCCGAGGCCACCGACAAGGGGTGCTTCGGCAATGCACCGCCACCCCTCTTTCTTTATATGCATACTTCAACTTTAAATCCAACTCGATCTGGGATTACACGCGCTGCTTCATGTTTGACACGACCCTCGACAATACCCTGTGTGAAGTTGAGGCCCGCCGGCGATTATGGAGGGGGAGACATTTTTATCTCACCCCCACTTTCTGGGCTCTATATACCCCCCCCCACGCTTCATTCCGTTTCCTCGACTCGGGGGTTTATTTCCCTTTGGTGCAGTTTCAGATTTTCCACACTTAGTTTGGTTGATTTGTCTGAAGGGGGTGGGCGGTGTGAAGTAATGGAGTGCAGCTTGTTACGGCCTTGCAGAACCTCGTCGGGGCCTCGGATTGACTGTCCTGTCACATGTTTGACGTCATTTTCCGTGCAAATAAAGACTCCTTCTGTTTGAGTGAGATGAATGGAATATATGAGTCTAAAAGTTCCGTCCGAATTCTTTGTATTGGTAATGGTAAATGGAATAGCATTTTAACTCTTCTGAGAGTCAGTAGATTTCGGAGCAGACTATTGCATTTTATCTTATGACACACACACCTAATTGTTGGAGGATTCTTTGGCAGGTGGTTGATATTTTGTCGCACTGGAGACGGTACGGGGACAACAACTGGTAATTTTGAAATATGGTCAGATGACGAGGTCTACACGTAAGCTGGTATCCCACTCTCCAAACTTCCACACCAATCCAATATGAGGACATTTGAGGCCACGATAGATTTAGCGTGCATTAGACTTCACGTCACGGTGGTCTTTGTCTCGATTGAGTTTATAACTTGCTTTCCTCCACTGCTAATCTCTGACTCGACCAACTGGGCTACCCCACATCCGAAAGATTCATAGGAACGATTAAATTGGTGAACTGTGATCCTAGAAGGTACTTTGGATTCGTAACCCATGGAGCTGAAGGTCATAGTAGTATACATACCCTGATAATGACTTCGATCGAATGTAACAAAACATTCAGAAAAAAAAATCAAGGGAGAAAATGTCCACTTCAGAACAATTTCTTTCTTTCCAATTCCTCATGTAGCAAAAAAATGACAGTAGAGCGGAAAAACCAAATCAATCCTTTCCACCATTCACACTTAATACTCCGCAGCGTTCACACTAATCTTGTGTTTTGACCATAAGATCTTCATCAATCTTGTCGAATGACATAGGTTTCGCATTTTAAATTAATTTCGATCCGTTTGTGGCCTTTCACAGCTTTTGCTAAATGATTCATTTGGTTATTGATTTGGCCTTCGTTGTTTATACTTATAATTCTCAACAGCACAAACTGAGATTCATTTTTGAAATATGAATTTGAAACCACGCACAGGCATTGGTTTTGTTTAAAATTCGATGGAATGTTTATTTACAGGAGTCTCGTAATACTTGATCGATGCCAAAATACAAATGTCGCCTTTTTTGGGGAGCCTCATAATACATAACACGAAAAGATTAATCTCGGCATCATTGTAAATTATTTGTTAATTGTACCCCTTTTTGGGATGAAAGAATATACGAACTAGCTTCAAGGCGGTTGCTTTGAAACATTCGTTACAATTTGTAAAATTTTATCAATTATGATAAAACACATATGAAGTTTAGAATATGTAGTTTTAAATGAACAAATCATGACTCAGAACTCATTAGTCAGATTTTATACCTGGTTTTTCATGCTGATTTCTGAAGCAATCTTTTGACTTCTGTTATCAAATAAGACGCAATTGAGGCTGGAGAAAATTTAAAGATATACGATACTAAGTGGGATGAAATTTCCTCAAAGGATGGATAAGATTTATATCGTCGGCTTAAAGCAGAAACTCATGAACTGACGTAAAAAATTGTTTTTTTCTGTAGAGCTTTTTTCTGTAAACAAATAAAAATTATAATAACTTTGATTGTGTTTTATATCTTTTAAGCAGATTACAATACTACTATATTTTTCCCATCGTCAGAAAAAGAAACGCTCAGTGTCTTCCAGGAACGTTTATTTATTGTTTTACTCCGTCGACGATACATGAATATGGTCGGATAATTTGAATGGCAATAGAAGATAGTTAACGACAACCAATGATACTTTCAGTTTCCATTTAAATATTATTCATCCGTAGATGTTTTTAAAAATTTATTAAATAAATAATTTTGAAAGGTTAAAAATAGTAACAGCAACGCATATTTCCTAAAATGGTATATCCTAATAGGCATGTGCTGTGTTTTTCTCGTATTAGTTTTGTGGGCACTTGCTTCTATTTCAATCCTTAAGTAACGTCCCTTCTTTTTAGCCCTCCAAGTGGTTTCGACGAGATATCTCGTCAATAAAAATAAGAACAATTTCGGTTATGACACGATATCTCGTCATCCGGATATTGCCATTTTTTTTATGATGACTAGATAAAGATTCGGTCAGTTTTTCTCAGATAGTGTGTCCGTCAAGTTCTGTTCAATTTTACTAGTAATCAAGATAAATTTTGAAAGTACCTCCTGGAGACAACCACCAGGGGTTGAGACAGTTAAAAAGAAAACATGTCAATACATTTTATTTACAATTCAAAAATTTCGAAACATAACAATGAGGAACTTGCACGTTTTTTGTTTAGATTTTTATAATATAGAAAATGAAAAAAATATGATGGAAAGTATCTTTCTTTTTTACTTTTATAGCCCGAAAAGGTAAAATAAAAAAAATTTAAAGTTCGCACTATTTGCTTCATCTCAAAAAAGCTAGTTTTCCTACCCCGCTTCTTGTGACGTCACTTTGCACTATGACAGTTTGTTTACTTTTATAGCGATGTTGAAATAACAAGAAATTTTTTTTTAAATTGATTGTTTAAAAATTAAAAGAGCAAGCAATATGAAATTTCAACGCGCTAGACAAACGTAAACATTACATCGTGGTGCCATCGACCTTAAAATGAAATAGACGGAGCATGCGACCGCAGTTTCAAGTTATTTCTTCCAGTTGCTCGGTTTGAAGATGTGTCACGTGGTTGTAGGTAAAAGCAGGAATCCTAAACTATTAATTGGTTAACGTGACTATCCACCGTTATTAAAAACACTACTCTGCGTTTCCATAGCCAATCGGTTAAGTCGATTTGTGATTTACCCTTCAGAGATCTTACGACAGCGACTCCGACCACATGATTCGTCTATTTCATTTTAAGGTCGATGCGTGGTGCACAATGACGTCACGTAGCGTTTTGCATCGACCTTAAAATGAAATAGACGGATCATGTGGGCGGAGTCGATGTCGTAAGATCTCTGAAGGGTAAATCACAAGTTGACTTATCCGATTGGCTATGGAAGCGCAGACTAGTGTTTATAATAACGGTGGATAGACACGTTAACCAATTAATAGTTTAGGATTCATGCTTTTACCCACAACCACGTGACACATCTTCGAACCAAGCAACTGGAAGAAATAACTTGAAACTGCGGTCGCATGCTCCGTCTATTTCATTTTAAGGTCGATGGCGTTTTGAGATCATATGCTTTAACCGTACTTTTCGGTAATTTAAAACTTGAAATTTTGATTAAGTCCATTTTATGGGTTTAATTGTCATTTCTGAACATTTTGACAATCAATCTATTAATAAAACACAGAAATGAGCATTTTCCTCTCTGGAACAAGTTCCTTATTCCAAACCTAAGCTAAAGTGTAATCTCATTTTTAAAAAAACCGAAAAAGCACACTTTTCTGCTTGTTTTTCGGTTAAGCGGAGTAGAGTTCATGCCCACATCCTCAAGAGATTTGCGAAATTCTCTAAAATCGCCGACAGGGAAAATAATCTCTCAATATTTTTAGTTGCACCTTCACGGAGCACGTAAAAAGCTTATTCGCCATTCCGAGTACCCCTTGAAATAACCCATAGGAGTTATGGATGCCCACATTGACTGGCCTATCTCTCAATTCCCCCCAGCCTTTGATCTCCGCCGACATGAATTTTGTTTTCGAGCTGGGAAATTTAAGGGACGCACGGTTCGTTTAAGATGTGACAACCCTGATTTTCTGCTCGTTGGATTTGAAAGGGGGGCTTTATCGCGGATATGGGATTGTGTCGGAATGTAAAATAGGTCTCTCCGCAGTAGAGCTGAGCATTGTTGGCTGGAGATAGGGGGTCTCTACGTCCCTTCTTTTATTATGTGCCCCGACAAATTGAAATCTATATGTGACAGCGTGCCATTTGTGTCCTCTTTAGAAAACTGAGAGATTTGCAAGTGCGATTCCGTTTGCTCGATGTGTCTCGGCGATCGGGGGAAACATATTCGGAAGCTGTCTTTTTTTTATCCGGTTTGTTGGCTTTCGTGGAGAAGGGATGAATGTTTTTAAGGGTTATTGATAGCGATCGATGCGGAGTGGGCGAGCTTGTCGTTTATTGAGAAGAGATTAGGTTGGACACCCGCGTGATCTGTATGGGCTTTTGAGCGGTGCGTTTGATGTGCATGCGGTTCTCCATTTGCCAAACACACCGATTCTCAACCAGAGTGCAATATGATACAGTGCGCAGTTGAATAGTTGAGAATCTTAACACATGAATTGCCTGCCGTTACAAGGTCAGCGAATATGCATTACCCTGTAATAATGGACCGGGCAGCAAGATGTGATGGTGTAAGGGAAAGAATACATGCTTTAATAGGGGGATGGTCACTCACGTGCTGCAATTACACTAGCAAACCTTCTATGAATACTTTCAGCAAGGTTTCGATCCACAGATATGGGTATTTGTGTCCATTCCTGCTGCACGAATGTCGCCACCTCAGTTGTACATTTCGGACGTGGTTCCATGGTCCGTAAGAGTCGCTCTAACTCGTCCCGCCAATGTTCTATGGGGTTTAGGCCAAGGAAGACGTTTAACATCCATATCTTGATACCACTGCTTGACAGAGGCTGCAACGCGACATGGAGTGATGTCGTTCTGTAAGTAACATTCATACATTCCATAAAATTGCCAGAGCGTAGGAAGAACCTGATTATCCAAAATGTCCAAGTAGGCGTCGGCGTTCAATTGACCAGGAGCAACATGCAAAAGGCTCCAGGTCATACCATGAAAAACACCCCCAAACAAGTAGTCGGATTTTATGCAAATCCGCTGGCGTTCGGTCCATTATTGTAGGGTATTGTATAGCAATGCGATGCAACTCATAAGTAAGGGTAGTATCGTACTAGTATGCTATGGGGGATTATGCCTCTCCCATAATTAGAACAAATTAAAAAAAAACCTTACATTATTACATGATTGATCTGTCCTTAAAAATCATGTATAAAGACAACTTTAATTTTTTTATACATATTCCAACAAATAAATATTTCTTCAATATTTTCTTATCTCATTTATAAAAGTATCCCATCCTTATTTATAGAAGTGGGATTGGGCATTTTGAAAATTGATTTATTATTTGACCTATTTTTTACCTTCAGTACAGCTTCTTTCCATCTATGAGTCAAGTGTAAAAATGTTTTAATAGCGTGCATGTTATAAAGCTATGCATTTATATATCGTGATCCCCAACCTTTTGGGTTTGTTTGACTCGACGTTTTAATTATTTGAAATTACTCCCAAAAGGTAGAGTACGTACCTATGAAAAAGTCAATGCCAATGTAGCAACTTTCAGATTAATATCCTTGGTGCACTTCTAGTACTAGATCACAATTCAATATGCTGCTGAAGAATAGAACGGGTTGGTTGTTTTTTTAGCTTTATGACTAAATTTGGCTAACATGACTATGGCCTTTATGAATAAGTTTGGCAAGTCTAAATTTGGCCAGGCACAAGAGAAACAATATCAGGTAGTGGAAATAACACACAAGAAAAGATTTACTGAGACAAAAGACAAAGATTCACCCCTGGACTCACGTAAGTCAACCTAAAATTTGCAGCCTCCTTTACCGATCTGATTACAATTGAGAGATAAATCATGATTTTCCATTTGTTGTTTCGTATTTAATCCGTTTAGAAATAGGGCTCTACTGATGAAGGCAGGTGAATGTCAGAAAAGTATAGTTATGAATTTGATTAGTTGGTGAGTCTAGATTTGAATTTTTAAATACTCCTGTGTTACCCTTTATCACATTAAAATTCTGCCATTCGCTCAATATCGGCTGTTTAAGTATCAATCAAACAACTTTTTCAAACGTGTGGGACATGTAGAATTATATCATAAAAATATATGCAATTATGAATTTAAATGACTAATTAAATGGTAAAGCTTTTACAATAATAAAGTTTGGATAAGAAAGGCTTGAGTACACTAAAGGTAAATATTAAATTTTGAATGATTAAAAATGATTAATTTTGCGGATATAAAAACACAATACAAGTACCAGTATATGCTAATTTGAATTCGCCATGCAGTTTTCAACACAACTTAAAAAGTATAGTTTGTCAAATGGGGGGGGGGGGGCTGCCAATCCAAAACAAGAATCAGAATTACAATTCTATCTTGGTACTGATTTTTATCCACAATTTGTATTTAAACACATTAAGTATTTTCTTTTCAGTGTCATCACGATCTAAATATTTTCACTGTTTACTTCGTAATTTAAAGTGGGGAAATAACCTAAATGTGTATGGTCACTAACAGAACACTAAAACATTATCTCGACGATAGCATATTTTTTATTTATACAAGCAATTTCATTCTGCATCTAAATCAAGAATTTCTCGTAGTTATCGTAGCTCAGAGAAATAAAACATTGAGTAGTTCAGTAGTGTGGCAAAATTTTATTTTGGAAGAGAGCCAAATTTAAAATGGAAATTTTTTATGCAAAAGTTAATGTCTTCCCACATTTTAAAAGATATTTTTAAGTTGTTATCCCCACTTTAAACTTAAAAAAGATTGCTGTAAGAACATAAAAAATGACGTATCTCAGTTGATCCAAGTACGCAAATGACTATAGTGTGGTTTCTCGCGATTTAAAATTCAAAGTTAAATAATACCAAGTAGCTCATCAAATATTCAAACATTGTTACTGAAAACTTACTTTAGTGTAGCTCTTAGTGAATAGGTACTTTAGTTCGGAACGAAGTTATACTAAAATTAAAAAAATTTTATTTGAAGAATATAAATGTTTTTTATAAATAGTATTTAAATATTTTATGTATAAAATTTAATAATTTAATTTGTGTGTTTCCACTGGTACTGAATTCTTTAAAACCAGAAACTACCAAATTCTGTTCATACCCTCCTTTGGCTACTCCAAATCAAAATAAAGGTTAAAATCTATTTACATAAAATTCAAATACCACTCACTCACTCACTGACTGACTCAATCACTCATCACTGTATCTCAATAACTACAAGTCCTAAGAAGCTGAAATTTTGCAGGGGGATTCTTCTTATACCTTAGCAGTGCATTAAGAAAGGATTTAGAAAAATTCGAATATGAAGATACCTTAAATTAACCAAGGCCTAAGCCAAAAACAATTCGAAAACGCCATAGAAATAACATTGAGTATAAAACAATTGCTGTATGCAGCCTAGATTACTTTACCAGTGCTGATCAAAAAAACAATTTTTTAAAACAAATTAAATTATAATATTTATGTTTGAACTGACTTTTTACTTCTTCCCTGATGAAAATGATATTTATAAATTTTTGATTGATGAAGGAAGAACATTTAAAGCATTTAATTCTACATAACTAACATTTTGTAATGGAACACGAAAGCCTAAAAGAAAAACTCATTGTTCACAAAAGCGTAATCTTGCTTTTCGGTATCTGGCAACGTCAGAATTAATGTTTCATTTTTTAATTTAATTTAGAATTCTTTGTTTGGGTATTTGAGTTGACAGCGAGATGTTGCGGTCAAATTTGAGGATTCTTTTTGCTTATAAATCATTATTGTTTTCATCAATATGGTTCGTCTCTTGTCGAATTGTTCTATTTCAGAAAAAATTTAGAAAGTAAAAAAACTCTTTAGAACAGAATTTTTTTTCATAATTTTGCATTTTTTTCAGGGATTGGAATTTTGTTTCCGTTTGCCTTATGTGTTCCGGTATATTACCTATTGCAGAAATATTATTCAGGTAATTAGGTAATTGGTAATTAACTTCGTACTAGAGCAACATAACGGGCAATTGATTATTCAGGAGTTGGATTTTAATGATTTATTTATTTCCTGCAAACTATCACTAGACATTGATAATTCCTTGGAAGTATATGTATATTTCGACCAACTTTCTTTACATCTTTGGTTAAATACATAATGGTGTATCACATTGCTGTGTCATAAAATAAATAAAATATACACATCAAAATGGAATTTTCAAGAAAAATTGCGTCTGCTTCAAACAAAAATAATCACGAATACAGTAACAATTTAATTTACCAGTATAGTATAGAGATTAGTATAGAGAACAGACAAACGTCTCAACTCTACTTTATATATCTAAAAGAAATTCCGTTATTCCACCTGCCGCTTAATGAAATTAAAAAAAAAAATTGCGTCCGCTGAAACTAAATTAGCCACGAATGCCGTAGCAATTTAATTTACATTCCTCTCATATTGTTGATGAAATTCGAAAATATCGCATACTAGGTACAATAATGGCACAAGTAAAACATATTCATAGGAAAACTAAGTGCAAGACTACCCGCCAAAAATTCGCTATTTTTACTGAAAATGAATGGACGAGAATATTCGTAGTCACTCGAAAACTCAAAATAAACTTCTGTAGTATTCACATAGGGGGAAAAAAACAAACTTTCAGCAGAAGTGCGACGAATTAGAAATGGATTTTATGGATGGATACAGCATGTATATTTGAGTCCGAAGTAAATTGTAGAAGCGATGGAGAAGTAAAATTGGTTATTAAATTTTTTTTCCCGTACACTTAAATGATACTAACATTTTTTTATGAAAAATAATTGATGATTACTTTTTAATCTACGTATTATTAATTCAACCCGAGCAAAGCCAAGTATTTCTGCTAGTAATCTATGAAACGTGCTCATAATACTCTTAAAAACTCAATTTCATCAATCGTGCCGTTGAGTATTTGTAAAAAATGAAAAATCGAATTTCACAAATAAAACAATTGATCTTAATTGTATACCACGAATCTATGTAAAATTTCTTATTTTATATTTTACCAAACATATTACTCGTGTTTATTCGCCTTTATTCTTTTTCTAAAATCGATTTTCGCAGGAAAAAAAATATAAGTTGTAGTTTACTGAGAAGGCTTTTGAAAAGTATAAAGTTTAAAAAAAGTAAAAATTTCATTCTCTCCAGAAAAACAAGTAATGATTTTAAAAGAAGTTGAGCATAAGATATATGTTCTTATCTTCCTTCTTCGTGAAGAATCTCTTTTGTTTTTTCAATTCTTCCCAAAATACATATCGAAAGAGAATAAGAATTGATTTTTTCACTAAAGAGAGAAGTATTTTGTCGAGACAGTATCTTGTAAAGCGCTTTTGCAGTGAATTATTCTCGCCAGCATTAATCTGCAATAAGAGAAGAATCCCCACAGTGGAGGGAAAAGTCGTACAACTGAACTATTATATCCACTTCTCGAATGTCGTCCGCGTGGCCTAACGGATAAGGCGTCTGACTTCGAATCAGAAGATTGCAGGTTCGAGTCCTGTCGCGGACGTTCTGAGTTCTTTTTTTTTTAATTTCCATACGCAATGTATAGTTTTGTCCAATTTTTTTCCAAACTATATGTGTTTGGAAAATAATTGGACAAAACTATTTTCTCTTTCACAAATTTACAATAAAAGTTCTAATTTTCTGAGAAATTATTAAAAAGGATGAAAATTTCTGCAAAAAAAAACATCTTTCATTATTTGAGGAGGGTCTTTTCATTACAAATGTGTAACACTACCACTGTTCGCAAACGTTAGATTTTTAAAATTAAATTTTGTCCGATTTAATATTTGTTTGTACGTTTGTATTATTTTATTGTTATTATTTGCTATAACATATTTTATTCTTATTATTTAACGCGATTTTTTAAATAATAATTGTAAAAAAATATTTTCGGTTTAGCAAATTTGCCACCTTTTTTTCATTTTCGAAAGAAAATACTTCCCTATTTAAAAAACGGTTACATTGTCTTCATATGTACCCATGTAAGGCGTGCTGTTCACTAATAGATTTTTAAATTAAATTTTATCATTCAATTGTTTATATTATATAATTATGATTTTTTATTAGTGCATTATACTTGTTTACTATAATTTTTTCTATAGTATTTGGAAATTAATATTGTTAGGTCTTATTTCTTTTGTATTATTTCATTTGCAAGTTATGAAAGTTTCCATCACGGTATTGCAATACTAAACATTGAAAAGAAGCTACACTGCTATTTCAAATTATGTAGATAGCCGATTTTTTTTAAAAGTACAACTTAAATTTGTGTGTGTGAGTGGAATTAAACCACCAAAAAAATATTCAAGATGAATTTTTATTAAAAAAAAAAACATTACTAAAAATATTTATTCGAAACAAATATAAATCGCTTTTTATCGGTGAGTATAATATTCGTGATCTGAATTTCTAGCTAGCTAATGAAGGTGGATTATGAACATAATTAATTTAATCGATTGCCTTTAATTTTCACGTAATTTTAATCATCGTTTAGTTTTTGATTGAAAAGTTACTCTTGTAGACTATCAGAAATTATGTAATTTAATTGGAATATGAGCACATGAATAGTTATCTAAATCGGTCTATATTTTATGTGTGTATAAAATTGTTTCTTTAATCAAAAAATGCAATGGTAAAAAGGTTACAATATTGAAATAATTATCTATGCTAATACACAAAAACAATTGCATCAAAAAGGTATTATCGTCGTAGTCGAATACTATTCAACCATAATTTACAATCGCACCATAAAAATTGAAGTGTTCTATTTTTGTGATTCGAAAGCGTAGCCCGGCTAGCTCAGTCGGTAGAGCACGAGACTCTTAATCTCGGGGTCGCGGGTTCGAGCCCCGCGTTGGGCTTTTTTTTTAATATCAGTCAAGTGATGGCAATACCTCGTAACGGTGATTAAATATTTAAAAACAATGATTTTAAAATCACAAATTAATTTTTTCATGAAATATTTAAAATAATAGATAATAAAAAAGAGTTTATAATCAAACCAAAAAAAGTACTGAATTTAAAATTTTATTTTTGTAAATTAGATTTGTAGCCCGGCTAGCTCAGTCGGTAGAGCACGAGACTCTTAATCTCGGGGTCGCGGGTTCGAGCCCCGCGTTGGGCTTCTATTTTATATCAGTCAAAGGATATCGTACTTCGTAGTGGATATTAAATTTTTATCTAACAAATATTATTCTTTAAAAATAGTTTAATTGAAAAAATAAATGTTTCTTTTTTTTTTTCCTATAAAATCTCTTCTATTTGTTTATTTACAGTATTTTGTACAAATTAAATATCTTTTTTTTATTTCTGGACGAAGATTGTTATATTGAGAAATTGAAGTACCTCGGCAAATCTTAACGCACGTAACGTTGAAAGTGCGCGAGTAAAACAATTACGTACAGAATAAAGTGATTCGCATTGTTTGTTTTGATCGGTAAAAAAAAAATCAACTTGGTTTGTATAACTTTAGGCTTCCGTGTTAGTATTTTTAACTGTCGATGTTTTGGGTTTTGTGGTGCATGGGTCATATCTATTTAAGCTACCCCAAAAGCGTCAAGTGGACATACAACACAAGGAAAGCTTTACCTACGCAGGAAACAAGCATACAACTACATTTTTTATACAATTTTCAATATTCTAAATTTAGTATATTTTGTGTATTTTATGTTTTGGGGGACATTATGGACAGTGCTTTGTTTTGATTCGAGCAATTTTTATTTTATTATCCTTTTTTTTGCAGCCAGCATATTATACTCGTCCCAACTGTTTCACGTTTTTGCTCTTAAATTCGTTTTTTATTAATTTATTTGCAAGTTTTGAAAGTTTCATCACGCTTTTGCAAAACTAAACATTTAAAAGAAGCTACACTGCTTCAACAAATTATGTAGATAGCCGATTTTTTTAAAAGTAGTACTTAAATTTGTGTGTGGGTAGAGTTAAACCACAAAAAAATATTCTAAGCTGAATTTTTATTTCAAATAAAACCATTGCTTTAAATATTTATTCGAAATAGATACAAATCGCTTGGTTTCAGCGAATATAAAATTCGTGATCTGAATTTGGTGCTAGCTGATGAATGTGGAATAAAAACATAATAATTATATTCTCGATCATAATTCATATAATCGCACCAAAAAAATAGGCACTTTTTGTTGTATGCGTTTTCTGCAAGTCAAAAGTGTGGCCTGGCTAGCTCAGTCGGTAGAGCACGAGACTCTTAATCTCGGGGTCGCGGGTTCGAGCCCCGCGTTGGGCTTCTATTTTATATCAGTCAAAGAATATCATACTTCGTAACAGTTATTAAATTTTTTTCAACAATGAATATTTTTCTTTCAAAAAATCATTTCTTCAAAAAAATGAATGTTTTTTAACATAAAAAACTTTTTTATTTTTGTATCTTATACATATGAAACATCTTTTTTTTTTAAAGTTCTGGACAGAAATTGTTATATCGGAAAATGGAGGTACGTCGACAAATTTACGTTCAGAACAAAGGGATACGCAGTATTTGTTTTGATCTGTAATTTTTTTTTTTTTGGTACAACTTTAGGCTTACGTTTTAGTATTTTTTAACTGCCGATTTTCTTTGGTTTTGTGGCGTATGGGTAATATGCCCCAAAAGCGGCAAGTGGACATACTACACAAGGAAAGCTTTAACGACGCCGAAGACAAACATACAACGTGAGGAATTGTTTATTGAAATATTTACATTAGAGTATTTTGCGAAGCAATTTTGTTACGTTTTCAACAGACTTATCAAGCGTTGCAGATCAAAACATTATTCTACTGTGATTTAACTTCATGACATTTTTTATATTTATACCATTTTATATATTTTATACAGTTTTCAATATTCTATCTACAATTAGTATATTTGTGTCGTATTTACATTTTTGGGGAAATTATAGACAGTGCTTCGACGTTTGATTAGAGCAATTTTTATTTTATTATCCCTTTTTTTGCAACCACCATTATTATTTTCGTTCCAACTCATTTTTTGTTTCACGTTTTTGCTCTTAAATTTAATTTTCTCTCGGATGATATTTTAACATTGTCGATGTTTTAATGTTGTCGATGTTTTAATGTTGTCGATGTTTTAATGCTGTCTATGTTTTAATGTTGTCGATGTTTCATTTTTGAATGAAAAAAGCACCATAGTAAGAATTAAGTCCTATCAAAAAGAGTTTTTTTCCTAACTGGTGGAAAAAGAAGTCGGCTTAAGATGGAGAAAGTTAACAAACTTCTTTTTTTACAAACTGTAAATAACAAATATTTCTGTCTTTAATAATTATAGGCCCCAATATTTTTTATTTACAGCAAAAAAAAATAAGTTTTTTGTGTTTTCCCTCTCTCATAAGTTGATAAATAATTAATAATAACTAACATTAATTATTGTTATGTATCTACCTAATTATACTTATAGTTAGTAGTACATATGTCAAATTGTTGCAAATATTATTATTTTTATACCATTCAATTTGAAAATAAAAGATTTGTTTATTGTTCGTATTAATTTTTTAAACTTTGTTATGGCAGTTAAAAATTTTTTACTCATAAATTAATAAACAATTGAAATGACAAATTAAATCTACCCCTCCCCCCAGCGGTAAATATTAATGTTTGAGGTTGCTTAACCAGTTATATGAAATAGGAAGGTAAATGTTCAAATACACTGATGTTTAAAACCATCGATGGTTTTTGGGCGATGTACTATCAACATCGATGTTTTAATTTTGAACATCGATGATTCGTTGGCGATGCCGCATCCCTTGCTGCTACGGATGTTAATGTGATTTAAATTGTGTAAGATTAATACCTTTTCAGTGGTTTAAATCTGAATTGACAAGTGTGTTTATAAATAGTTTAAGAGTAGTATTTTTTTTATTTCAAAATATCATGGATAAATTGGCTCATAAAATTTAAAAAAAAAAATCCCTTTAGAATAAAAGTTGTAAGCAATTACAATTACCTTTTTCTAAATTGATCAAAATTATACATATCTTTGTCGTAACAGAAAAAATATAACTTTTGACACGCCGAAGAATTTTAGTAGCTAGTTAATGCGTGCCACACATGGATGAAAAAAGTTGAAAATAGCCGTTTTGAACGAACTTCCTTCATTATGCACGTATCCAGAAAAACATTTCGAATGGTCCAGTCTTCTTTCTCCCTGAAACACTCCAAGTCGCAATGTTAAATGAATATTGCGTTAAATGATTTTTTCGACTGGCTTCAGACCATTGATAGTTTTAAAGGTATATTTCACCAGTGTTGTACAAAGTTTCAATTTCCTCTGATATAATTAAGCCTGTATTTTTCATAGTTTTTTTTAATTTTGAAACCTTTCAGGAAAGATTCTAGTTTAGTAAGGCTCTACCGTCAAAGTATTCTATGCCCTTTACGAGTTCTGTTTAAATATCCCAATGTAAATGAAAAATAAATAAAAATTGAATGCACTAAGGAAAAGTTTGTTCAAAAGTTGTATTCTATTACGAATGGTCCAGTCTTCTTTCTCCCTGAAACACTCCAAGTCGCAATGTTAAATGAATATTGCGTTAAATGATTTTTTCGACTGGCTTCAGACCATTGATAGTTTTAAAGGTATATTTCACCAGTGTTGTACAAAGTTTCAATTTCCTCTGATATAATTAAGCCTGTATTTTTCATAGTTTTTTTTAATTTTGAAACCTTTCAGGAAAGATTCTAGTTTAGTAAGGCTCTACCGTCAAAGTATTCTATGCCCTTTACGAGTTCTGTTTAAATACCCCAATGTAAATGAAAAATAAATAAAAATTGAATGCACTAAGGAAAAGTTTGTTCAAAAGTTGTATTCTATTACAGTCCCCCGTCAAAGACCGAAATTAAATTGTATTTGCAACAATTTTATTTTGGACAATTCATGACTGGGAGGTTTAGTTAAAATTGGTGACACCTCCTCCCGCGTCGCCCCTATTTTTTCTGACAGCGCAAAAGTGCAAGCTCCACGTACCCACTCAGGAAGAGCCCTGCATCCATACAGTAAACACCACTTATTTCACAAACGCGAGAGAAACACTGCGCAATTAGGAACAGCTTCCACTGCGCCGTTTGAACTCCTAAACGCAATTGCGACTGGCACTTACTCTTGTATAAAACCACCACCTGTTGATTACAGTTGCTTTTCGGCGAAAAAAAAACTCCAAGCTGACACGAAAGGCGTAACTTTCTTCTCGCCCTCCCTCACTTCATCTCCGGCCACCGTTTACAGAGGTTAAAAAAATGGCGACCTCCCTACAACAAACGTCGCTAATTTTCTAAATATTAATTCTCATTATCAGCTAATTTATTTAAAGTACTTTTAGCCCCCGTAACTTGTCACACTGTCACAACAATTAACCCCTTGAGTGCAGTTTTCGTTGTCAGGGCTCCGTCGGGGGCTGACAAAAAGGGGGGCGGAACCGGGGAAAAAACGCCATCTTGGACACTTTTGCGCCACCGCTTCTTGGCGTCAGCCTCTAATGAATGTAATTAAACACGCTGTCTGCATTAATTTGGCTTATCTTGGGGTAAAAAGGCTTCAATCCTTCCCTCGCTTACTTAATTCCGGAATTAAAAAGGGCTTGCGGTGATCGCCTTCTATTTATGTAATGAGAGACGATACTTTTGGCGACCTTTTTTGCTTTGTTTTTTTCGCCGCCAATGTTTAAAGAAGTCATTTTTTAAAAGTCCCATTAAAGGCTTGGAGTTTGTGAAAAATGCCTGGAGTGCACGCCAAGTTTAAAGGGTATTTTCTTTTCCCTCCTAAAAAATTACGCCGCGTGGAAAGATTTTTAAGTTCTCGATGAATTTTGAGTTATTTTTATGGAGTGTTAAGTCGACCAGTTCGGGGGAAAAAAAACGACGATTTTTGGTAATATTTTGGTTCTAATTTTATTCGGATATTTTTCCGAGGGATTTTTCGGGAAAAAATTATCTTTTTAAGGACTTGTTAAAGTAGTAAAAATGGAGGGCGAAAAAATTAAGTGACTTAAGATTTAAGTGTTTTTCTTTCAGAAAAACTGAAAGTGATTTAAGCCTTTGACACTGGCATCACTTCTCAAGCATATGAGCGAGACACTTCTGTTTTATAGAGGGTCGTGGTCTTATAACCTTAACCGAAATGAGTTTAAAAGGATCTCTGTATTGCGAATAAATCTAAGAGAATAACGAAAATGTAACGTATTAAACTTATCCCGGGTTTAATAACTAAATGCAATGGAATAAAATTTTACAAAAATATTATTTTATTGACTGAATTAAGAAACACCTTTTCTTCACAGTGGATGGCTTTCCCAGAACCATGTCTTCTCTTATGTCGACTTTTCATGATAGTTAACCCTCTAAGTGGTTTCGACGAGATATCTTGACCAAAATCTGGTCAATTTTTAAAAGGACGAGATACTTCGTCAAGACAAAATAGCTCCCAAGATAAATAAGTAAATAAATAAAAAATTGTTCTTTGCTGTCCTAGCATTCTTTCTAGAACTGGTGACAGATTGTAACAGGTTTTTACTCCAGAGGTTGACCGCTATAGAACAGCTTTCGACGAAATGATTCGGTTAAATCCTTATACCGATTCAGATTTTAAAGCTGTTACAAAATGTCTCGTAGATGCTAAACAGTCATAATTCGATAAAAAAAAAACCCGCATTACTTCATTTGTAGCATACGTATCAGTTAGTAGTAAAAATTGTTAATACCTCTAAGTGAAAATTGAAAATCGCTAATATTATCTTAAAGTATATTAGAATCGACTTAATCATAGAAAATTATGGGTTAATTTCAATAGCACACAAGCGTGACCACAAGGTAAGGTCAACTGAGTTCAGGTTCAAATTCGAACACCTTCAAATCTTTTCAGACCATTTTCGAATTCGTCAAACCAATTGAGTATGAAAAGTAACAGTAATGATTTCACATCATTTATAAATACACAATTTTGAAAAAAAAAAGATGAATAAATTTTAATTTTGTCTTTATTTTGCTACTCGAAACAACAAATATCTCGCAGAACACACAGGTCAACAGAGAACAATCGAATTTAAGCGAATCTCCTAATGGAAGGTTGTGTCTTCTTTCGTAGCCAAGCCACCTAGTTACAAAACATCTGCTTAGTTCCTAAAGTGGTTATGCTAATCAAATAGTTATAAAACTGCTTTAGTCCATAAAGTAGCTATCCTAGTCAATTGGTAAGAAAAAATTTTGTGTGCATAAAGTGGTTATCCGTCCGGTTATTGGGCAGTCGTGACTCAGTGGGTATGCCCATTGTACTAGCAGCCTTCGTGTTGTAAAATAAAACTTTCATTGATGTGTGTATGATCCATTTACTTGATATTGTCTGTCTTGTTTTGGGAACAATATGGCCAATTTATGGCGTTTGAGCAATAAATCCCAACCAATTTTTCGGTTATTCTAATCAATTCAACCATGTGTAATTCAATTTTTCATTCCTATTCGGGATTTAATCAATAATTTTTTCATCTGCACAAGGTGAAGTGCATTTAGTAAGTGTCTCAGAATAACGAAGGCAGAGCCTGTTTCAAATCTATTAAGGCGAAACTGAAGAAAACAAAAGATCCTTCAAGCATATATTTCATTGCATAATCGCAGTTTATCACACTCGAAATACCGTTTCCCGAAAAACATCGTTCTTTAATTTAAAATTATTTAAAAAAAAAAGACAAAAAAAAACGTTACTAACTAAAACAGATAGTACGACGATATTCATAGGAAAGTGCTGACCACGCAGTGGCTAGTTTCCCTATAATATAATTTATTAATTTATGAATTTAGCTTGATTGCACAATGGGAAACATGAAATATCTCGCAGAACACAGGTTAGTCAAACTTCCATGGCTTTCCTGGTGAAAGGAACCGGCTCTTTTGAAAACCGCGATATACAGTCAAAAAAATTCTTTAGTCCATAAAGTGGTTAACCGTCCGGTTGTACTAATCTGATCGACATCCGAACCATGTGCCTGCAATTCAGTTTTTCATCTTCTTTCGTGATTTAATCACCGATTTTTTCATTTACATCCGCGCAAAGTGCATTTATTTTATTGACTCGGAATAACGAAGGCAAAGCGCGCTTTAAACCTATTAAGGCGAAACCAAAAAAATCCTCAAAGCGCCATTTTTTAGGTTTAAGTGAGCATTTCAAAGCATTTCATCGCACAATCGCAGTTCCTCCCACTCGAATTCCCTTACCCGAAGAAACATCGCTCTTTAATTTAAAACAACAGCTTTAGAAAAAGAAACACAAAAAACGGAATTCACCATCCACTCCCAAAAATTTATGGTCTGGGTCGTGTGTTGTTGCTTTTCCCCGAAAAGCGAAGTTGGGAAATAATTACCCATCCTGTTTTTAGTCCATAAACAAAGCTGGCGAAGAAATAGCATGTCTCGGCGAGTTGCTGTGTTGAGAGGTGAGGTTGTTTATGCAAAACAAATGACCGGGAGTGCAATAAGAGCACCTCTTTAATCGGTAGCTGATGTTGAACAAAATCATTTGATGTTGTTTTTCTGATTAATCATTTTTCGTCAATTCCAGTTCAACCGGATCATTTTTCACGTTTTATTTGTTTCTTCCCCACCATCATTCTGCCTTTGCATACGATTCCTTCATTTTTCTTTCGTTGCTGGAAATTTTCGAAGTAATGTTTCTTTACTTCTAAATGATGTTTTTTGTGTAATCGGGCGGGAGTGTTTGTGTTTTTCGTTTCATCAACTTTTTAAGGATTCCGAAAAATATGCATGCGTTCGGTGCGTTTCCTGCCCCCCTGTTTCTCGGAATGGGAAGGGGATGGGGTCAGGTGTGCTCGAATAGAGTAATTTATTGAGCTATGAATCTCATTTCTCTCTCGCCAGTTTGGTTTGTTTTCGTTGCAGGGGAGGAGTATGAGTTATTTTTTGTTTCTCTTTATCGCGAATGACTTCTGCGTGTTAAGAGCAAACCGCTGAAATATATGAAAATGGCTTTTCATGCCGAAAACGAATTGAAAAGGAACCTATCTTGATCGTTTGGCATGCAGAAGAAATATCCAATCCAAAAGTCTTAAAAAACTTTGAAAGTCGTGTGAATGTATGTTAGGTTGTCTACGATAAATGGACCTCTATCTATTTTGTTACTGTATCCTTGTTAATGATGTGAACTAGTACTATCTTTTTCAAAACATTCTGAATAGTTTGGAAACTGAAGTTTTGAGATGCATTTTTAGAACAAATAAACAATATGAAAGTATCACAAATCATCGACAGAACAGACACTCTGCGCATGAAATATTTTGGAAGACGAAAGGATCCTCCAGACCTGCTTCAGCCAGGCGTCTGGCAGTGGTTAGTAAAGCTACAGGAGCAGACGATATGTATCGTTGGATGGTCAATAAGGAAGCTGTTAGAACAATAACACTGTTCAAATGCCCAACACTTAATCTGCAAACAAAAACCAATGGTTAGTCTACAAACAATACTTGTACAACAAAACATTGTCATAAAACTTACGAGTTTTTGCTCTAAGCTGGCGAAATATGCATATAGGATACTATTAACTACCTGGTGTAACTATAAAATTATCGTCTAACTACTGAATAGGGTTCCTGTAAATTGAATTCAGTGCTAGTATCTGTCAGGTTCCAAACTCTTTGAACTGTTCCCATCGCCGGAGGTCACAGGAAAGAAAAAATGACGAAGGACGGGAATACGTCTTTAAAATCGGAATAGTACTTGGGGAAACATGATGAAAAGTGAAACATGAAATGTACATGAAAACTCAAGCGTTGCAACTGTTTTGTCCGTCGACAAAGGATGGCTATTCCAGACTTGACCTTCGAACCAAGTGCGCAAGGAGGGGTAATATGTCGTAATATGTAAATTCTACTGTGCTGGGCAAGCTTTGGGCTAGTGTAATTTTTACGGGTTTGGTACTAACATGGATTGCGTAGAGTGAGAACTACGTAAGTCATGTAAATTAAATGTAAATTAAACAGTAAATAAATTGTTGAAGATTCACACAATTATCAATAATCTAACATAATTCAACATCATGCCCGCGTATTCACGTCAAAACTATGGTTTGTGTCCTCAACACAACCTACCAAATTTTTATGTGATAAAATGAGTGATAGTGGCCTTGAGTGATCGGACTATGTGCTGCACAGACAATATTTGTGTTTTGAAATAATTAAGCTTAGTTACCTATCTCTAGCCTTATAAATAACTTTTATATGGTTAATAAACATGCTTAGCATTGAAGTTGATTCAGAGTCACGTATTTCGTCTGCTATCAACTGATAAACCTGGAAAGAAAAACCCTGACTTCTTTATCAGAGCTTAATTAAAGAAGTTTTTACAGTACCTCACCAAGACTGTAATACAAAATTTAACTGAATTGACCCGTAAACTAACAAATACGAAACTACAGAAATTCTTCTGAATATCTTTTAATTACTTTCAAATGCACTAGCCCCTTTAAACTAAGAGAACTTGCTCTTTAAAATAAATGAACTCAAACTTTAACATTTTATGAGCCCCACAGACGGCGTATTTATTCAAGGTGCAAAAGTTACCTAATAAATGGCATTCATTTGGCTGTTTGTACTGTTAAGGGGGTCCAAAACACAAAAATCGTCAAATTTTCGAATTTTTTTTTTATTATTTTAAGAAATTCTCTGTGTTTTTCTGCTTAAAATGACGTTTAAATCATGTTTCTATCTAAATTAGAACTAGAGATATAATAATTTTTGTGGTGCGTTGTTTTGAAAATCTAACACTCTTGACAGTTGTTGTCATGGCAACAACATCTGTCTTTAAAACCTTAAATGCGTTTTTCTCCATGATACATTTTTTCAAGATTTCCTGTATTCAAATTGCTATAAGTCGAAAACCGATAAAGTTTAAGGGTTGAAATTTGGAATATATCTTTTTCAAACATTATGCTTTAATTTTGATTCAGCACATTTGAAACAAATATTTATTTTTAAAAATATGACTTAATAAAAAATACCCTTAAATTTTCAAAATTTTTCACTCAAATATTTTTTAATTTTTTTTTTAATTAATATTTTTTAAATTGCTGAATCATAATTAAAGTTTATAAATTTGTGAATAATTTACTACAAGAATTTTAAAAATTGATCAAGAACATTTTGAGTTTTAGCAATTTAATATGACCCCTATTTTTTTCAAAAAATTTTAATTAAAAATTTTTTTAAAACTTTTGGAAACATTTTGTGTTGTGATTTTGTTTATTAGTTAAATGGGTAATCAGTACAAAAAAATTCAAAATTCTAAATTAATTAATAAAAAAAAATTTTAATGTGTCCCGGACCCCCTTAAGAGAATACTTACCACATTTTTCTTTCCAAGATAATTCACTTCTACTAGTGAACCCACGAAAAATGATATTGTCATTGGATCAAAGCAACTTTCACAAATTCGCTGCATGACCCATTCTCGCTTCTCTCGCCCCTTAGCGGAACAGTACCTTCGGCGGATTTCCTTAACGGATTGATTCCGGACTCTCACCTATAGCCCATTGTGTTGCTCCAGTGCGACGTTAATTCAACTACCTGACTACCTCTGGTCTCCTAGCATCAAAATCTTTGACACAAATTCTATTAAATAAAAAAATATTTTGATTTTACGAATATTACTTTTAATATTCGTACATTTCATTCATGGTTTACTTTTAATAAGTGTGTAAAAAAAACTTATCAATTACGACTTCAAGATACATTTGTAGACTTGGGTTTGTAGTGAATCGATAAAACCTGAAGTGAAACCGACGTTTTTTTTATGTAAATAAATCTGAATGGGACATCTGAGTAAAACTCTTAATCTGAGATTCACAGCAAAAAGTCAAACAGGGAATGCTATTCCCCAAATTTTAGTCTCAAAACTTTTCTTACAATGATTAGTTGAAGTCGTTTGCCATTGCCATGTCTACAATAGGGACCAGAACAGATCCTTCTCCCCTACCCCACCTTTCTTGCCGAAGCCAGCATTCAGTTCAGCTGATATTCGCAATGGGTCCTTGCCCATGGTCTATCATTCTCTCCCTTTTCTCTCACATTGTCTTGCCTTCATGCTCTAAGGCAAGCCTGAGATTGGTATAACATCAGATCTGTGACTCTAAATTGGTTGACATACGCTTGCGTAGTACCGCATGTTTTCGGTTCATAAGCGAAGTACGCGTGCTCCAGTGTGTGGTAGGAATGCGACATCGACAGCAAAACATAGATGTTTTGAAACATCGATGTTCAAAATTAAAACATCGATGTTGATAATACATCGCCACAAAAACATCGATGTTTTTAAAATTCAGTATATTTAAACTTTTTTACCCATTTCTTAAAACTGGTTTAGCACCTAGTGATGCAACATCGACAGCAAAACATAGATGTTCAAAATTAAAACATCGATGTTGATAATACATCGCCACAAAAACATCGATGTTTTTAAAATTCAGTATATTTAAACTTTTTTACCCATTTCTTAAAACTGGTTTAGCACCTAGTGATGCAACATCGACAGCAAAACATAGATGTTCAAAATTAAAACATCGATGTTGATAATACATCGCCACAAAAACATCGATGTTTTTAAAATTCAGTATATTTAAACTTTTTTACCCATTTCTTAAAACTGGTTTAGCACCTAGTGATGCAACATCGACAGCAAAACATAGATGTTCAAAATTAAAACATCGATGTTGATAATGCATAGCCCCCAAACCATCGATGTTTTTAAAATTCAGTGCATTTAAATTTTTTTCGCATTTCTTAAAACTGGTTTGGCAACTAGTGATGCGACATTGACAGCAAAATATCGATGTTCAAAATTAAAACATCGATGTTGATAATACATCGCCCCCAAACCATCGATGTTTTTAAAATTCAGTGTATTTAAACTTTTTCCCCCATTTCTTAAAAGTCGCTTAGCAACTAGTGATGCGACGTCGCCTAAAATACATCGATGTTTTTTATTAAACATCAATGTTTTGAAAACATCGACGTCGCATCCCTACTTTCAGACCCTTCACCCTTGGCCACTTTGATTGAAAAATATGTTCAATTTGCTGGTTATGATAATTATGCTACTTGGTTATTTTTAAAATTTTTATAACGGTACTTTTTTCATTTAAAAATAAAACATCGACATCGCAAAAACATCGACAGGTATAAACATCGATGTTAAAAACATCGACTCCAATACATCGATGTTAAATACATCGATGTTTAAAAAAAAAACATCGATGTTTTTAAAACATCGACTCCAATACATCGATGTTAAATACATCGATGTTTAGAAAAAAACATCGATGTTTTGAAAACATCGACATCGATGTCGCATCCCTAGTGTGTGGATGGACAAAGAGAGCTTGGATGAGGGACAGATTTGCCAGGATTGGAAGCAACTGCGCTTTTGGGGAACCTTTATAATTTAGGGATAAAATAAATTTGCATTTGAATGTCCATGAGGAGAAAAAGCAACAGCGAGATTAGTTGATTTATAAGGAAGAAAAAAAAATTTTGTGTGATACAAAGCTGTCTGCTTTACATCAAACAAAATTGTTCATTTCCTTCTCTCATTTGGTCATCTTTCACGTTATGGGAAATTTTGTTTACCGTAAACCCAATCGAAGGGTCGGTATCATATGAAGGAGTTATGTTAAGTTATGTACATCTAAGTATTAGATATCTTGTTTGTTTTCGAACCAATCTTGGCATCCCCAGTTCTTAACGTTACACTACGCTACTAATATAAACCTCACCAGAAAATTTATTTTAATTTTGACGCGAGTACGTCTTTAAAATCGGAACAATACTAAATGGTATGCATAAATAGTATAGCTTTTCAAAGAAAGCAATGCAACTGTTATGTCTGATGATTGCAGAACTAGAAGAAACATCCAGAAGTTAATATAGTGCCGTGTAGCCAAATGATATCCGGACATGACCTTCTAACCGAGTGCACAGGGCGCAATGATCATGGGGCAGAGGTCCGCCCTATGTAGGAATTATACTGTGCTTTGGGTCAGTGTAACTATGGATTGCGTAGAGTGAGGATTGCATAGGTGCCATTAGAAAGCTACGAGCTACGCTACAATTAATATTAGATAGCAGCAATCGTCCAGGAGAATTTGGCGATACTTGAGTAGAATTTAAGTAAAAGTAAAATTTCATAACGCATAAGAAATCGAATGCAGAACAATAGAGTGCACTAGAGTCTAGTAGTGTAAAATCTAGACTGTAGAGTCTAGTAGTCTATAGACAACGAAAGATAGTCAGGGTGACTGATCATTCATCTCACATTAGGTAGAAATCTAGATGCATCTTTCATACCGTTCGTTTCGTACTTAACCTATCAAAGTTGTAGCGAGCTAAGCCACCACTATAAAATTACCTTACGATTCGCTAGTATACATAGCAGTGTAACTCATCTCTACTTTGAAGTATATTTTGGTAGACAAAGTGGCACTGCTTCTTACCGGCATGCTAAACTGGTGACCCGGACGTAACTTGAAAACGCAATATTTAAAACTTCGATGAATGGTCCACGATGGATAGTTGAATTGCTAATTCGAAGTAATCAATCAACTTGTGGCGTTATCTATCGAATTTAGCTACTGCTAAATTATGGAAGGGGTATTTATAACAAGCCTTAACCACCTCTACAAAAATTAGCTTACGATTCACTAGTATATTTAGTTGTGTAACCCGTCTCTATCGAAGTACTCTTTGAAAGACAAAGTTGTATTGTTTCATTTCGGCTTGCTAAACCAGGCCTTTCGTTGGGTTGGCGTGGAAGTTTGGAGAGTGGGGTGCCAACTCGGGTGTTGCTTCGTCATCTGACCGTGGTTCAAAAATACGAGGTGTTGTCCTCTGATCTTTCCCTCAAGGGACTGATCCCGGACCGTCGTCAATAGCCCGTTGCGTTGCTCTAGCACGACGTTATCAAAAAAAATTACCAAAAAAAAATTACCCTCAAGGGACTAATCCCGGACCGTCGTCAATAGCTCGTTGTGTTGCTCTAGTACGACGTTAACTAAAAAATTACCAAAAAATTACCAAACCAGGCCTTTTAAGGCCTAAGGTAAGGTAATTTTAATTAACGTCGTACTAAAGCAAAACAGCGGGCTATTGGCGACGGTACGGGATCAATCCCCTAAGGGAAAGATCCGAGGACAACACCACGTAATTTTGAACCACGTTCAGACGACGTAGCAACACCTGAGCTGGCAAATTTCCAAATCTCCAAATTTGAATACCAACCCAACGTGATGACTTTCAGCAAGGCAGATTTAAGGTACACCAGCCACCTCTACACCATACGCTTAAAAAAAATCATGCACTGACCCGGATTCGAACCAGAAACTTTCCGATCTAGAGGATATAATTCAAGATCTGACCAGATTCCTAGTTCGAATCCGGGTCAATGCATGAATATGTTTGCATGCGTATAGTGAAGAGGTGGCTGGTGCACCTGAAATCTGTAGTGGCCGAAAGTCCTCACGTTGGGTTGGTGTGGAAGTTAGGAGAGTGGGTTGACAACTCAGGTGCTATCTCGTCATCTGACTGTGGTTCAAAATTATGTTGTGTTGTCCTGGGATCTTTCGCTTAGGGTAATGGTAAGTTTAGTTAACGTCGTACTAGAGCAACACAACGGGCTATTGACGACGGTCCGGGATCAGTCCCTTTAAGGGAAAGATCCGAGGACAACACCTCGTAATTTTGAACCACGGTCAGATGACGAAGCAACACCTGAGCTGGCACCTCACTCTCCAAACTTCCACGCCAACCCAACGTGAGGACTTTCGGCCACGACAGATTTTAAGGTGCACCAGCCGTCTCTACACCATACGTTTACAAACATCCATGCCCGGACCCGGATTCGAACCAGGAACCTTCCGATCTAGAGGCTAACACCTTAACCACTATACCGGTTGCTTTCGCTTAGGGAATTGATCCTGAATCGTCGTCCGTGGTTCAAAATTACGAGGTGTTGTCCTCGAATCTTTCCCTTAAGGGACTGATTCCGGACCGTCGTCAATAGCCCGTTGTGTTGCTCTAGTACGACGTTAACTAAAATTACCATTACCATTACCATTACCTGAATCGTCGTCAGTATGCCGTAGTGTCGCTCTAGTACGACGTTAATTAAAAATTACCAAATTACCAAATCAAGATTAATATATAAAATTATTTATCAGATTAATATCAAGCTGCACTTTATTAGTTCAAACTTTCAATTATTATTGAATACCCCCAATATATAATCGTTCAGTTTCCTGGCTTCATTTTATTCCACTAGATGGGAAGGTTCCTGGTTCGAATCCGGGCCCGGGCATGGATGTTTGCAAATGTATGGTGTAGAGGCGGCTGGTGCACCTTAAATCTGTCGTGGCCGAAAGTCCTCACGTTAGGTTGATGTGGAAGTTTGGAGAGTGGGGTGCCAGCTCAGGTGTTGCTTCGTCATCTGACCGTGGTTCAAAATTACGAGGTGTTGTCCTCGAATCTATCCCTTAAGGGACTGATTCCGGACCGTCGTCAATAGCCCGTTGTGTTGCTCTAGTATGACGTTAACTAAAAATTACCATTACCGTCGTCAATAGCCCGTTGTGTTGCTCTAGTATGACGTTAACTAAAAACTTACCAATTACCAATTACCATTTTATTCCACAAGCCGACCAACCGGTCTGGTGGTTAAGGTGTTAGCCTCTAGATAGGAAGGTTCCTGGTTCGAATCCGGGTCAGTGCATGGATGTTTGTAAGCGTATGGTATAGGGGAGGCTGTTGTACCTTAAATCTGTCGTGGCCGAATGTCCTTACGTTGGGTTGGTGTGGGAGTTTGTAGAGTGGGGTGCCAACTCAGGTGTTGCTTTGTCATCTGACCGTGGTTCAAAAATACGAGGTGTTGTCCTCGGATCTTTCCCTCAAGGGACTGATCCCGGACCGTCGTCGTCAATAGCCCATTGTGTTGCTCAAGTATGACGTTAATTAAAAATTAGCTATTACCAATTACCATCTGCTTAAAAATATCCATGCACGGACCCGGATTCGAAACAGGAATTTTGCTATCTAGAGGCTATAATTCAAGATCAGACCAGGTTCGTGGTTCGAATCTGGGTCAGTGCACGAATACGTTTGTAAGCGTATGACAGGGCTCGAAATACCCGGGTGCACAGGTGCACATGAAAATAAAATTGTGCACCTAATTTTTTCCCGCTAGGTGCACGCAGTATACTTAATGTTAAAAAAAAGGGAGAGGAACGTGCTTTATGTTATTTTGATGTTGTAACAAAATATTAGTATCGACCTCGCTCGTTAAAATTCCTAAATACACTCTATGCGAAAACGAAATCGCTGGGCTGTAACGGGTTTATACAGGAGGAAGGTTTACTTGTGTCACTGCCATCAGAACTTTCCGATGATCGAAACATTTTCTAGATGGCTCTGTTGAAGCGATTGTCGCGACATCCGTATGCCGGAGAAGGGAGAATTTCGATTTTTAAATATTTTTATTTAATATATATCTTCTATATATATATATATATATATATATATATATATATATATATATATATATATATATATATATATATATATACGAAAAAAAAACCTATATAAACATACCTAACTAATAAAGTAGTTTACATTACATTAATACTCTTATAGTACGTTTTTTTTTAAATGCGTACCAAATATATAATTTGTGCACCTAATTTAAAAACTCACGGTGCACCTATATTAAAAAATCTATTTCGAAGCCTGACGTATGGTGTAGAGGCGTCTGGTGTACCTTAAATCTATTGTGGCCGAAAGTCGTCACGTTGGGTTATTATTGGTGAAGGAGTTTGGAGAGTGGGGTGCCAACTCAGGTGTGTCCTCGTCATCTGACTATAGTTTAAAATTACGTGGTGTTGTCCTCGAATATTTGTCTTAGGGGATTGATCCCGCAACGTCGCCAATAACCCATTGTGTTGCTCTAATACGACTTTAATCAAAAATTACAGTTACCTTACCTCATATATGGGCAACCCCCGGCCCGAGGGCCGGATGTAGCCCTCCCCGGTTTTTGATGCGGCCCGCGAAACCTTTTAAAATCGCGCTGGAATAAAAGTAAATAGTCTCAGTTCTCGCCAACAAGAGAGTAAGGGGGTGGGGAACAAAAGCCTGAACAACGTGGGTCAGTGTTTCTCAACCTTTTTTAGTTGACGGCACACTAAAAATATCTTGAATTATTTGCGGCACACCTGAATATAAAAATGTAAAAGTTGGTATTTCCAATACTTCCTTATATAGTTATTATTACTAATAAAATTAGTACTGGATATATGAGATGGCTGATCCGGTTTTCTAGAACAAATTAAATCAAAACGAGGTTTTAAAGTCGCCAGACAAGCTATCGGCGACACATCGCGCCCCTCAATTCCACGGATAATCGGAAATAATAATTATAAATTTCGTTATTAATTGTATCTGAGAAACGGCCCTGCTCTCTTGATTCCATTCCTTACAAGCGGATATGATTGTTATAAAACACTGATGCAAATCAACAATACTCGAATAGTTCTTTTCCATGATGAAAACTAATAAATCGAAATATCGAACCAGGCATACAGATGAAAATTTGGAAAACACTCTGCACCTGTGGGATTGAACCCAATATTGATTATCTCGTTTCTCTCTCTCAAGTTCAAGCTCAAACTTCTCATTAATTTCTGGTGATTGTAAGTAAATAGTTAATCAATACGATATTATTCTGTTCATGTAACTTTACCACATTCTACTTTATAAATATATAAAATAAAATAAACCTTATCATTATTTCTTTTTCACAACTACCTATTATCTACGGCCCGCGACTTTATTAATATCCTAAAGTTTAGCCCGCAACTTTCCAAAGGTTGACCATACATGCCTTACCTCGATAGAACCAATCAATTTTTCTGTTACACAACAACTAAATGAAATTCAACGCAGCGTAAAGTGGTCCGAGGGGCTCCAGCATGTCCAATATTCAGATTACATCTTTAATAAAGAGCCCTTCGCGTTCTTGTAAACGACGCAATCGGTCCATGGTACATGCGAATGTGCAGCCTCCAGAGCGAGATCTTTTATTCTGCAGCCATATTACGAGTGACCCGAGGAGATCGGTGGCGGGGGGTTAAGTGCGGGCGACCGCTGCGAGATTAGGCCTTTCCATCCTCTTTATTGGCAGAGGGCTGACTGTGATGAGCCATCGTTCGCTGTGAGATGCGTGCCGGCGGGGGCTGATTCCCAGATTGAAGGGCACTTTCTACGTGGGGCGGCCTAATGCCGGCGACTATCTTTATGTTGCGGCTTATGGACTGAGAGGTTAGGGGGGCCATTGCCTAGATAACTCCGTGGGTTGCATGGTAGGAATTTTCTGATTGGTTTTGATAACGAATCGCAATGTGGCGATAAAGAAAGTCTGGGTCACAAATATTGTTAACTAACAGGTCGTAAAACCGGGTAGTGACAGGTTTTCGTTATAAATATTTACAGTGTTCGCTGCTGGGTGATTCCTCTGTCAAGTATAAGACAATCACATACGGATTTGTCGTTAAATGGGGTGTATTTTGTTATTCTTTATTAATTTAAAACTATTTTTAGCTTGCACTATCTTTCCTTCAAGGAAACTTTTCTTAAATTTTTGAATGACATTTTTTTTGTGGGGGAAAGAGCTAATTTCAAGCCGTTCCATATTCGACATATATGTTACTAACCACTACGTGCCCCTGGTGTTAGTTTGCGAAGCACAATCACAAACCAAACATCACGTGAGTTTGGTTTTTATCTGGTGTAAAATTTTCCGTAGATCTCAAATCCGTTGAAATTTTCAATCTGTCTTTAACGATTCCGTTTTGACGAAAAAAGAACTTAACAATCCCAATCAAAATGTTTTTAATTCTTTGTTCTCCTTCACTAAAATGAAAATCTGTTTTTATTTTTATTTTAACACGAAGGGCAGAAAATGCAATCTGTTTATTTTTGGAAAGCGAAAGCTCACGTGACGTCACAATCTCTTGCGAAAAAATAAAAGATTTAAAAAATCAAACAAAAAAAGTATCTATCTGTTGTAAAATTTTCCGCAAATTTCAAATCCGTTAAAAATTTTTGTTCATCCTTTAACGATCGCTGAGATAGAAAAAAAAACCACTGAAGAACGCCAGTGATAACTTTGCAATCTTTTGCTTTACTGGAATCCGTTTGGCAGGAAATCAAAATGAGTGAATCTCGAAACAAACGAAGGTCATTCGAATGTGTTCTCTCTCCGGAGATGAAAAAAACGGCATGATTCCAAAAGGTGACATGTGAGGGCGAAAAGTCTAAATTTTGATGTTTCTTCATTCCTCGGAACTACCGTGGTAGGTAGAATGAAGAATGGTGAAAAAAAAACTATTGAATTCATTTTTAAATATTGTAGATTGAATTTTAAAATTCGCTTCGACGCTAAAGTTGCAAAAAACTCGTATTACCTGTGTGCCAAATCCAATTACTATAAGTGCCATAGATTCGTCAGGAATTCGCGGGCAAAAACAAACAGACAGACAAACACTTCCATAGTAGAGAGTAGAGATATCCCATAGATTAGCGTCTGCGTGTGATTACCCATGTGTCACTGGAATCCTTCTGTAACATTTAATAAACTTTTACAACTAGGCCAGTACATCTGCTCTCCAGTTACCACTACCATGACAAATGTTGGGCCCCTATACTAAATTAGAAGGTTTTAATTAAAGCAAATAACTGAACCCTCCAAATGGTTTCGAAGGGATATATCGTCCATAAAGATATTACGGATTTTTTTGATGATGACAAGATCAAGATGTGGCCATTTTCTTCTAATGAGACATTTTGTCCATCAAGATCATGTCAGTTTTGCCAGTGACGAATTATCTCGTCGACCATAACCACCATGAAGGTTTTGTACTCTGTGTTTAATTTGTAAAATATATACTTTTTCTCTACTTTTATGCGTTATTGTATTGTTACACAACCCTTTGATAGAGGGATAACTCCACAAATTCCAACTGTAGTCAAGAGTTAAATTACAAAATATTTACTGTACATAAATTGTCATGATTTATTAAGATGACGTAGAACTGAAGTGTATTTATCTTGATAATATCCTATTTTGATGGTTAGTTTTTTATTTAATTTGTTGATGATGATTTTAATTAATTTTGTTGAATCAAATAAACAAACATTCGTTGCCAGAGTATTCACTTCGAGGCTACGGTTAGATTCATCGACACCACCACCCAACATAGTTTATGCATGAATATCCTTGTATTGTATGTGAAAAGGTCTGTAGACCGGATAAACCTATAGCCCATCCGCAGGTAAGGAAAAAACATTTCAGTTGCCCCATCAGAGCTGAATGGGCATTAAACCTATCAGGCCCGTATATGGTCTGCCAGCTTGATAAAAATATTTGGAGCGCCATTTTTGATCTATAGGTTGGTTAAATATGTTCGAAGGGCCGAATATGTTCTGTGGTCCTGATAAAAATATTTGGAGCGCCATTTCTGATCTGTACTTTGTTTAAATAAGTTCATAGGGCCGTATCTGTTCCGTGGTCCTGATAAAAATATTTGGAGCGCCATTTCTGATCTGTTGGTTGGTTAAATAAGTTCGAAGGGCCGTATTTATTCTGCGGTCTTGATAAAAATATTTGGAGCGCCATTTCTGATCTGTACTTTGGTTAAATAAGTTCGTAGGGCCGTATCTGTTCTGTGGTCCTGATAAAAATATTTGGAGCGCCATTTCTGATCTGTTGGTTGATTAAATAAGTTCGAAGGGCCGTATTTATTCTGCGGTCTTGATAAAAATATTTGGAGGGCCATTTCTGATCTGTACGTTGGTTAAATAAGTTCGTAGGGCCGTATCTGTTCTGCGGTCCTGATAAAAATATTCGGAGCGCTATTTCTGATCTGTAGGTTGGTTAAATAAGTTCGAAGGGCCGTATCTGTTCTGCGGGCCTGATAAAAGAGTTGGAGCGCGGCATCTGGTCTCTGGGCCTGAAATTGACTTACTCACTTCAACGGATTTATCTTACACATCCGGTTTTTTTTGTGGACGGCCTGGATAAACCTGACACCGACGAGAATAACAATTATTTTCCAAATAGCCAATAATTACATCCTTAAAACTGATCGGAATTTAATTGATAGATGATTTTCTCACTGACAGATGAGACTTCAAGAATAACCTCAAAATACGACATGCTCTATTTAAATGATCCCCAGGAAAAGCAAATTGAGTCATCAGAAAGCAAAGACAGAGACGCGTGGAATGACCGCAGGAAATTTATGGGGTATTCGATCGCCACTATACGGGTACTTGGCGATTTTAATCACTCTTGTCCGACTTGCATTTGTTACAGGGATAAGCCTTTCTTTTCCTTCTTTCTGCATTTCTTTTACCTGCACTTTTCCACTATTTGAATGCATTGAGGTCAGAATAAAAGAAACACAGCTGGGATTAGGAGTCATCAGTTTCAAGGATCATTTATTTTCGCGAGCATAAGTGACAGCAAGCGTCCTTGCTTTTGTTTAGAAGTTGAAGTTGAAGTGGAAGTATAATGTTGTAGTGTTACTCAATTGTCAGTTTTTCAACCGCGAAGTTATACGTTTGTCTTTCATACCACTCCGATTGCCTCAAAGCAAAAAACATCCGTTAGGCTGCGTGGTTTTGCTTGAATATACGGCTCGTTAGCGATTGGTATTTATTTGGCTGCAGTAAATGAAAGACAAATTAAGGAGTCAATTCAGTGTTTATCAAATGCTGAGTAGTTGTTCTCCACCTAGATTACGTTCGATGTATTTCTGCTGGACTCTTCGACGATCATAGGCCGACATTGTGAAACTTTTTAAGTTTTCAACTGCGATCCAAAATTTCATAAAAGACTATATTCTACTTCACTTTCACTTCCACTGTCTTTCTCCGACGGATCTCAACGTTAGATTTCGTTTGCGATAGTGTTGTAGTTGTAAATGAAACAGTGCCGAAAACGCTCTGAACTGAGTGTTATTGTTGGGAGGGGGGTTGAGGGACAGAATGAAGCTGTATTTTATAATTTTTTTTTCTTATGTAATTAACGTAAAAAAATAAGCAGTGCCGAAACGGCACTCCACGACAGGACAACACCACGTAATTTTTAATCATGGTCAGATGACGAGGCAACACCTAAGCTGGTACCCCACTCTCTCCAAACTTCCACACCAACCCAACGTGAGGACTTTCGGTAAGGTAAGGTAGGTAAGGTAATTTTGATTATCGTCATACTAGAACAACACAACGGGCTATTGACGAGAGTCCGGTATCAATCCTCTAAAGGACAAAATCACGTAATTTTGAACCATGGTCAGATGATGAGGCAACACCTGAGTTGGCATCCCACTCTCGAAACTTCCACACGAACACAACGTGAGGACTTTTGGCCCCGACAGATTTAAGGTGCACCAGCCGCACCTATACCATACATTTACAAATATGCACGCACTGACCCGGATTCGAACAAGGAACCTTCCGATCTAGAGGTCAACACCTTAACCACCAGACCTGTTGGTTGGTCCTCTGGTTTGAGACTCGTTTGAAGTCGTAGCAATAAGCAGTTCCTAGTTACTCATTTGAAGTATGCTCGGCACAGGGAAGGTCCCGAAAACATCGCCCCTTTCCTCCCTCCCTGATTATCGCGGCTCGCGAACTCATGGTCACTAACACCGAAAGTCCTCACGTTGGGTTGGTGTGGAAGTTTGGAGAGCGGGGTGCCAGCTCAGGTGTTGCTTCGTCATCTGACCATGGTTCAAAATTACGTGGTTTTGTCCTCGGATCTTTCCCTTAAGGGACTGATCCCGGACCGTCATCAATAGCCCGTTGTGTTGCTCTAGTACGACGTTAACTAAAAATTACCATTACCAAATTACGGATCTTTCCCTGAAGGGACTGATCCCGGACCATCGTCAATAGCCCGTTGTGTTGCTCTAGTACGACGTTAACTGAAAATTACCATTACCAAATTACGGATCTTTCCCTGAAGGGACTGATCCCGGACCGTCGTCAATAGCCCGTTGTGTTGCTCTAGTACGACGTTAACTAAAAATTACCATTACCAAATTACGGATCTTTCCCTGAAGGGATTGATCCCGGACCGTCATCAATAGCCCGTTGTGTTGCTCTAGTACGACGTTAACTAAAAATTACCATTACCAAATTATGGATCTTTCCCTGAAGGGACTGATCCCGGACCGTCGTCAATAGCCCGTTGTGTTGCTCTAGTACGACGTTGACTAAAATTACCATTACCATGGTCACTAACAAATTTTTGTTATTTAGATTTATTTGATATTAGATTGGTTTGAGTCCCGTAAATAATATAGAAGTTATTGGACCGAATTCGATACCCATTTTTTAGCAACACACCTTTTTTCGTACTGGCCAATTACTACTGGCCTGATTTTAAAGACACCATTCACGTCAAAAAGCAATGCGATCGCTCAATTTCGTTACTAAATCTGCTAGAAGAGTTTGAATATCTTACTTTTGTTCCATTTTGTTGCTTTATAACGCTAATGAATTTTAAATTCAACGATGTTCATTCTAAAGTATTAAAGTCGAATTAAATCCTAAAGTTTTTTTTTTTTTTTTTTTTTTGGGGGGGGGGGGGCTGTTGTTGTGGAAGTTTGGAGAGTGGGGTGCCAGCTCAGGTGTTGCCTCGTCATCTGACCGTGGTTCAAAATTACGAGATGTTGTCCTCGGATCTTTCCCTGAAGGGTCTGATCCCGGACCGTCGTCAATAGCCCGTTGTGTTGCTCTAGTACGACGTTAACTAAAAGTACCATTACCATTACCTAAAGTTTTTACTAATTGTAGAAAACTACATCCGTATTTCAAAAATTTGTATAAAGCAGCAATAAATCTTTGAAATTATCATGAGTTTAATGCATCAAAGCGACACAGTACCTTAAAAATGATCAACAGTATCGACTTTTTTTAAAAATCGTCTTATATTAAATGTGTAGTTTAAAAAATATACGCTTGTGTTTCCAATAGGTGTAGCCAATATTTAGCAAGTTAATAAAATTTTCTATCAAATGTTTCGAGTGAAACCCATTAATTTATGAGTCAGACCTTTTAATGAGCTTTCTGTTTTTCATGATTACAGTTTACTTAAAATTAAGGCTTTTTGTGATAATATACAGATTTTAACATTTTTGTGGTTGTTTTTATATTGCATATGGTAATTTTGAGTATTAAATAAGGATTCACAGAAGAATAATTAACATTTGAAAAAATCATAAAGTAAATGATGACTGTTTTTACTTTTTATTCATATTATCTGTTATGCAATTGTTGTTTGTAATTTTGTATTGAAATAAGTAACTGTGTTATAATACAAGCAAACCCATGAAGAAAATTGTGGAAAACACTTCAAGGAAAAATGTATGGGAAAAATTAAAAATATCAGGAGTATAAAAATTTTAAAACATTAAAATACGTTTTAAAATTTGAATTAAAAAAATTTGCAATGTAAGAATGATTTTTACTATTATGATGCATTTTTGTGGGTATTTTGGAACACTAAAACATTTTGTAGAAAAAGTAAACTAAAAAATAACTATTCAAATGGTGTTACTGTGTCCACTTATACTCATTCTTATAGAATTAAAATTAAGAGTACATTGTTAATTTTAGAGAATTTTAAAAACACACAGATAGAATTTTTTTATTAAATATTCTATTGAAGAAATTTTAATGGATTTTTTAATGTTTTTTTTTATTTATAAGAAACAACGCATGGAGTAAATCCGAGGAAACCTTCACTTTTGTGCTTTTGAGCAGATTTAATCGTGGTTTCAAAGTAACTTTAACATTGTCAAATAGAACCACATTTTGGATCGGAATGGGTGTTTCCTCAACAAATGAGAAGGAATCCACGTGCCCTCATTTGATCCACGTGCCAATATACGGCATACCGCTGTCATTTCTAGTGTAATGGTAAAGGGAGCCATCACTTTACAACGGTGGCCCCCTCAAGTTGCAGTACGGAGTAGTTTAACAGCACAGCGATACTTCCAGTATCCAACAACCAATTGTTTTGCCTTTTATGACACGTGTACAACGTGTACAATAGACTATTTTTCTAGCTCCTATAACGCCCATCCACACATGAACTCGCACCTCCCAGGAGTGCTTCCATGGTGTTGAAACCCTTCATTGCCTAGATAGATCTCCAGATCCGTCACTCTTTGAATATATCTGGTATATGATAGGCATCAGTGGCCCCACCTCCGGAATATAAGGGATTTGGAGCAGCAGATGTAGTATGCTTGGCATAACTTGACACAGGACTCCATTGACTGCATACCACGTTGTACAGCAGCATGTATCGTGGTCTGAGGGATGTAACAACTTACTAGTTTACAACCTTTCTGATGTCATTCTGCAATAATAAACTCTTCTGGATATGACATGGAACACTGGCATACCTTTCCGATGGAATATTGTCATCGGGGGATTTCGATTTTTTTCGAACAGTGTATTTTCATCCCGCATTCTATTTTTAGTATAGACATTTCACTGTATTGTTTTAAAAGACAGGACTTTGACATCGTTTTAAAAGACAGGACTTTGACATTGTTTTAAAAGACAGGACTTTGACATTGTTTTAAAAGACAGGACTTTGACATTGTTTTAAAAGACTTGTATCATAACATCAGTTAAATATTAAAGCATAATTAATCTTTTCACATGGCAAGCACTTGTATTTATTATAAACTTGTGCGTTGTGGTTCATGTATGTATCACAAACATAATTGTATTCTTAGATCTTAGGTATATACAAGGTGTACTAACGGCAATTTGTAAAGGAGCATTCAATGGGTAAGCCTCCTTTACCCCTAACAGGGACAATCACCAATATTAAAATACAACAGAGATTTGAACCCGGGTGGTAGATAAACCGCATGATCACTGTGTCAATTAGGCGGCTTATGTTCTGAAAACAAACGAAAACTTCTGATCTCCGTTTCTCTTACATTTTCTCTTTTTGGAATATAGTGGCTTGTGTTTTGAAAAACCTACGAAAACTTCTGATCTCCGTTTCGATTACTTATTCTTTTTCTTGGAATACAGCGGCTTGTGTTCTGATTACAAGCGTAAACTTTTCTCCTCTGTTTCGGTTACTTATTCTTTTTCTTTAAATGCAGCGGCCTTTGTTCTGAAAACAAACGAAAACTTTTAATCTGTATCAATTACTATTATTATTTTTTTAATCTAATGGCTTGTGCTCTCAAAACCAAACCAACACTTTTGATTTCTGTTTCGATTACTTATTATTCTTTTTTTGGAATACAGTTTAACTATTTCACTTTTAAGCTCTTTCCTTTTATTTCAACATCATAAATTCATATCCATTCTTAACCCTTCTTTGCATAATGGTGGAAATTTCCATCATAACATTGAATGCCCAAAAATTATATAAAAGAACAAGTTCACTTTAAGTTGATCGTGTCTGGATACCTTTTTAATGTCCATTGCATAAAAAAAAAACATAGCTGTCAAAAATAAGCAAGTGTCACTATCAGTAAAACGAGCTTGAAGTTGTCATTCCGCTGTTTGTTGTAGTTGCAATAAACGTATGATTTCGTTTTTAATTTTGTTTTATTATATTTGAGTTTCTATTGCTAAAAAAGTGAAAATGAGTGGAAGAAAGGTTTGTAACATGTGTTTCTGTTATTTTCAGAGCAATTTCTGAAAAAGTTTGCGTTTGATTTAAAAAATACCACATGATACCATCATATTGTTTTTTGCTAAATTTATACTATAAATATAAACTAAGATTTTTTAAACCAATTTTTGCTTTAATTTTGAACATGAATTATATAACCTTGATTTATTTCACCAATAAAGAAAAAATCATGCAAAGAAGGGTTGAACTGCCAAACATCTTCAACTTAAAATAAGTATATGTCCACACAGTTTCATTAATTCAATCACAACATTTAGTTACATCGAATATGAAACTTCAGGAAAACCTTTTCATATTTACTGTTTGAGTTATAGACAGTTTCCATCTTCTAACGAGACCGTTGCGCAATCTGGGATATGCTGATACACAAGATATTTCATCTCGGCGAAAACGCATTATAAATCTAGATTTCCGAAATACATATCTTATTTATATTCTTTTCCCACTGCTATGAATTGTGGATGGCCAGGTTTTCCCTCGTTTTTTTGGGCCCGGAGACCAAAATTATTGTATGTCTCAAATTAAATTATGCATGGTTCTATCTTTTCCCTCTCTCCAGCGATTCCCTTTTCTGTCGCTGGGAAAACAGAAGTAACTGCCCTGCTCGTGGTGCGTCGGGGACCGTACTCAAACTGTGGATTTAGAGTCAGGGACCGTATGCATACTAGAGCATAGTTAAAGTTTGCACGGAATTTGCGGTTAAGATAGAAGCAGTTGGCGTAGAGAGGCATCAACAACTTCAGATTCCGAAACTGGATCGAAATAGAAAAAAAAAATGGTGCAATGTGTCGAGGGCACAAACAGTACTTTAGACGTGAATACTCTTGTCGGATGTTGTATTATGGAACGAATGAAGCAGACATACAAAGTTTGAACCATTGCTTATTGCGAACATTTAACAATTAAATTACAGCTCGAACGATTAAAATGTAGTTTGATAAAAACTATTGTAATGAGATTGTTGCTTTCCAATATTTTAACTGTAGCACGGTTCTGGAGCTTTAGAATGACATCATTTATATTGTTCTCACTCCAAGCAATCTACTGTTATACTGGCCCAAAGTTCGCCCAGTACCGTCAAATTTCGACATCGTGTGAACCTCCTCGTACTTAGTTAGCCGGAGCACTCGGTTCGAATGTGTACGGACATCTTTGTCAATACGACGCTATTTTTAAATTCTCGATATTTATTTTCGTTCTGGGTCTTCTAAACGTGGTTCAAGATTACGTGGTACAAAATTGCGTCTCAAATCTTTCCCTTCGGGTGTGATCCCGGACCGTCGCCAATAACCGGTTGTGTTGCTCCAGTACGATGTCAACTAAAATACCTACCTCTTCTCGTTGTGAAATAATGGTTCCAGTTGAAAAGAATTTTCGTAACGATAGACTTCATGCATTCCTCCAGTACTGTAAAAGACGTATTCACGCAAAGCAAATTTCTTAGCTCTCTATTTAATTTCATAGCCCGTTGTGTTGCTATAGTACGACGTCAATTAAAAATTACCAATTACCTCTATTTAATTTCGTGGCTCAGTGGCTCTGCTCTAGAAACCTGCGAGTTTTTGCTCAATTTTGCGTGTTGGTGGCTCAGGTTCAATTCCAACTTTCCTCGTTTGCACATGAACGTTACTCTCATCTGATTGTTGCAACTTAGTCAAATTTGCCCTTGAGCGACAAAAACCCACCGAACCAACAATCTTAGTTTTAGACTTTATGTCAATTCAATTTGTCATTGTTTCTTTGCCTCACATACAATACTAAACAAAAAATAAGAACAGTAAGTTAAAACATTGTCCAAAAGTGCAATTGCTGTCCATCCAGGCAGATTGGTGGGCCAAGCGCTGTCTGAAGGGTCTCAGAGCTTGAGGATGTCTTTTGCATAGACCATATGCAAGAACAAACTGCGCATTTTGTCTTGACTAGTACGTGTAGAAAAGACTACTCTACTGTAGGTACACATTGAACAGGGCATCCACCAAGCTTCATAAGAAACAATTTGAGATTGAAAGGATGGGGTATCAACAGTCCAACGTATAAAAACGTTCTTGATTTTCACCACATATTTGGTTATATGTGGTGAAAATCAAGAACGTTTTTATAGAAACTGATGGCTTATTTAAATACACGTTAAAAGAATCAGAATTTTTGCTTCAGGTTTCATCGATTAATATTTGTTTTGCCTTCGAATTTTAATCGTTTTGGGAGATGTCTTTTTTAGACCTAGATTACACTCAGATAGACTTTTGACAAGAATTTTGCAATGGATTCTTTATAGTCAATGTGGATTCTTTTATATTAAATATTCTGGAATTTTTGCCTATAGATCGATGTCAGTTCAGTTCTCAAATAGAATATAGTAATATAGTTGATGTATCGTTAATTGTTTCGTTTTTACGTCTTTCGACTAGCTTCTTTTTCGCGTCTTATTACCGATTCTATTCAATAAGTAAATCAAAACAGAAATCTTTTCTAAAAGACTTTAGAAGTTAATTGGAAAGGAAACACAAATAAAAAAATCAAGGCTAAACTTGGATAGGAAAGCCCAATTGAGCATTCAATTGGTATAGTTCATAAATTTTTGTCTTCGTGCCAACCGCATAAAATTTCGAATTTCACAAATTCACTCTCGTTGCAGAAAATATTTCAGTTATTTTTATGCGAGAGTTTAGTTACCATATTCAAATTTATACGGCTGGGTATCGGAATTAAATTCTACAATATATTGAGAAACGTTATTTCTGTACGTCTTCCCTATACTTTATCATAAAATATGCAAAGACAGTAAACTACCAAATATATATAATATTATATCTTACAAATACTCCATGATGTTTATTTGTCTCTCATGAACTTCAGAGATTCAGGTACCTGAATATTTTCTGTGATGTAGAAAAACAGCCACCACAAACATGCCAATAAATCTTGCAAAATGTTTAAATCAGTTTAAATTCGTAAGTTTGATTTGCCATTAGGAAAAGGAATCTCAAATGTATTTGGGAGAATGTAAAAATATGTACAGATTTCCCCTATGTATCTCAGCAGTTTCATTAGTATTATTCATCTCAAACAAAGGAAAGTAGTTTACAGAGGATACTGTGCCAAATCTGGTAATCCAACGCAATATTTTTTTTTTAAAGAAAGGGCCCGGAACGAGATAGACAAAACAGTCTGGCGTGCATTTTTAATAGAGCAGACGCCGAGCTCCATGTATATTGAATGAGAGGTTGAAAAAGTGAAACTCAACTGCGGATACAAAGATTCCTTTTTCCTGGAATCCGACTTAAGTGACAACTTTATTACACGTGTCTCCATCAGCTACAATGCGCATAAGTCAGATTAGAGCGAGACAGCTTCGTCAATAAATAACAACGAAGCGTCACTTCTCTCCATGAAAGGAACATGAAGTAATGTGTGAATTTATATTGCCCTATATTAATCAAATTGAGTGTATTGTCTGGTACCTTTAAAGAAAAACGGAAGGAAACGTCTTCCTCGAAAAATAGGTTTCTTCTGGGGACTTCGCGAGTACGAATGTGATCATTTAAAATTTAGCAGACATTTTTTCCACTGGAAATTTTTTTTTTTTAGTTTTTACTAATAATATGCAATTTAAATGTTTAAGATTGCGTCCTGTTATTTCATTTTTCAACTGGTTATCTTTGTTTTACCAACCTCCTTGCTTGCTCATTGACTGGAAGAACTATTTACTCTAGTCATTAGAAGTCTAGTCTTGTCCTTGTAAATTTTTAATTTTTTTATGCGGTTTTATTTTTTATTTTTAAATTTTTTGCTTTAATTTATTAATTTTATCACTAATTTATAATTTAAATTATTATTATTTTTTAAATTAAAAATATTTAATTAAAAAAAATTTATTTTTTATTATTTTTTAAATTAATTAATTTTTTTATGCGGTTTTATTCTGATGTCTTAATGTTTCTTTGTTGTATGTGTTCCGTTTTATCTGTTGTGCTTTCTTTTGTGTATTGAGGCTAAGCATGTTTCTCTGTAGATACTGCTGTGTTGAAAATTTAAAAAAATGTTTCTATTCTAAAAATTCGAAAAAATCAGCAAATTGATGCTTAAAGAATTTATGAAACACTTTCAGCTTGCTTTGGGATGCATAAAGGCCTTTTACACTAAGTATCATTACTGAATTTGTCCAAATTATAAACATTTTGCCAAATGCAACAATCAAGATGGAAGCAAATTAATTCTGTATTAATTCTGATAAAGCGAAAACAAATGTAAACAACCATAGCAACGCCGGCGCAGTGGGTTACTATGCGCTGTGACGTCACAGAGCAGCCATTACGAAATTCCTGTTTTTTCCGCCAATACCGGAAACGAAATTTAAAAATTGATATCTCGGGGAATAGTTTTCCAATTTCAATAATATATATGTCATTTTTCATGGATTTTCATCCTCTAATATAATAAAATTGAAACAAAAAAGGTGAAAATGCCTCATTCAATACTGCTTTGTGGGAAAACAAATCTTTTCCCAGATCATAGTTTGATTTGAAATTTCACTTGAGAACGATAAATCATACGACATAAATTTTTTCAACACCAAGTAGTATGAAAACTATCAATTTTCGAATGTCCATTGAGTTTCAAGCTCGAAGAACACTACTTTTAGGACTTAGTTTGATATCCTAGACAACGTATCTGTCTACTGAGCTTTTATGTGAAATCAAAATCATTAAATCAAACTTTTAAGAACAATCAATTGAAAAACAAAATTTAAGTTGAAAGGAAGGTTACTGAATCAACGTCACACTGGAACAACACAACGGTCTTCTACCGACGACCCGAGATCAATCACGAAGAGATGGATTCGAAAACAACGCTTCATAATTTTCAATCAAGCTTAGATGACGAAGCCAAAAACTGAGCTACCACCTAATTATCCCAAATTCCACTCGGCCCACCTACGTCAACAACGACAGATTTAACGGGCACTACCCCCAATCTAGAGGCTAACACCTAAACCACCAGACCAGTTGGTCGCCGACCAGATCTTGGAGTGACGAGGTAACTCGTCATTTGAAGAAAACTGACCTAATCTTGATCAAGTCACCATTAATAAATCAGAAATATCTTGACGACGAAGTACCTCGTCATTGGCAAAATTAGTCATACGGTAATGGACGACATATTTCGTCCAAACTAGGGATGCGACATCGATGTCAATGTTTTCAAAACATCGATGTTTCTTAAAAAACATAGATGGTTTTTAAAAAAACATCAATGTATTTAACATCGATGTTTTTGTAACATTGATGTTTATACTTGTCGATGTTTTATTTTTAAATGAAGAAAGTACCGTTATAAAAATTTAAAAACTAACCAAGTAGCATAATTTTTATAGTCAGCAAATTGAACATACTTTTAGACCAAAGTCACCAAGGGTGACGGGTCTGAAAAGTAGGGATGCGACGTCGATGTTTTCAAAACATTGATGTTTAATAAAAAACATCGATGTATTGGAGCCGATGTCGCATCATAGTTGCTAAACCAGTTTTAAGAAATGGGGAAAAAAGTTTAAATACACTGAATTTTAAAACATCGATGTTTTAAAATTCAGTGTATTTAAACTTTTTCCCCCCATTTCTTAAAATTGGTTTAGAAACTATTGATGCGACATCGACAGCAAAACATCGATGTTGAAAATTAAAACATCGATGTTGATAAAGCATCGCCCCCAAATCATCGACGTTTTTAAAATTCAAATTAAAACATCGATGTTTTTGGTTCGATGTATTATCAACATCGATGTTTTAATTTTGAACATCGATGTTTGAAAGCATCGATGTTTTGCTGTCGATGTCGCATCCCTAGTCCAATCCACTTGGAGGGTTAATTCCCCCATCTAGCCTTACTTAACATTTATAAGTAGGTAGTTGAATTTACGTAGCTCTGGAGCTTGTCTATGGCAGGGATCTTTTCCGAAGTGTATAGAAATTTGTTTTGTAAAGATAATAAAAAATCGGAAACCGAAACTTTCGGATAACGGGGATTGAGCATCCCCTCTGGCATACCCCAACGTTCTTACGCGATTTAAGATCACCGTAAAAACCCCCAATCGAGTGGGAGTAATTGGAGCCCGTGGAATCGGATGTAGACCGCACTGATTAAAAACGCGCGCCGAAAATAATCCACAGTTGCAATCCGGCTGAAAGGGATTGTGTGAGGAGTTGACACTTTCCAGAGGGCAACACGAAAGGAGGCGTACAGGGCCCCCGGAGGTATCATTAGCATCCCGTCAGAGTGTCCGAGGGGTGTCGGCCGCTGACAGGTAAATTGTGGGCTTGTGGACAGCTGCATGACAGCCGCGTCAGGATGCCTGGTCAAGCGAGGGCTGCGATGGGGGACGTGCACAAATGGAGGAGGGCCAGATGGGTTGCTTTTCCACTTGAGCAGGAAGAGCGTCACACTAGGAATGTACTTTTCGATCGAGTCGAACTAAATAGATTCCTAGTGGTCTCCTACTGGCTCTAGTGGAATGAGTACTTTTCTGGAATAGAATGGCTTGATATTCGAGTACTCTCGAGTCTTGAATCTGTATTCGAATACATACCGTCATGCTAATTAGCAAAACTCGTAACTCCTATACGTTAACAGTGGAGTTACGTGTTTTGCTAATTGGAATGATGATGCTGAATAATAACGTTCCAGTTCAGAACAATTACGTTCCTACTGCATTTGAACAAATAAAATTTTGTCAAAATAATTTCTTTAATAACGGGTAAAATGTATATAAAGGGCAAACAAGAACTCCCTCATTCAGAGAGTTTTCTGCTACTTTCTGCTATGTTTGACTGTTTGTGTATCTAAGCGTGAATGTATTCGGATTTGTATTGTTAACAGTTGACTTGTTTGAATTTATCTACGCTTTTTTTTTTTGTTTGGATGTGTTTTCTGTTTGGCCGTGTGCGCTTGTTTATGAATACTGTACCAGCTAACGCATGATTGTTCTTTGTATGGTTAGATATTTCTATTTTCGCGAACATATATGTGCTTCTTTTGTGCTAATATATTGAACACAATGGTTTTAAGAAAGGATGAACGAAGTGAGTTAAAACAAATTGCACCAAAACTTTCTCCAAGAAGCTTCTTTGAAGCTTAGAATTAATGTTGCACTTCTGACCTTAAAAGTAATATTTCATCATGTAAAGATTTTTAGAAAAACATTTGCTTTTGAAGCAATACTATTTGCCTCAAAATTTATTATTCCCGTTGAATAAACAATCAATACAATAGTACTTATTCAAATAGCATAAAATATTAGAAGATAAATAAAATTCGCCTCGCAGTCTATTGCTGGAAAAATATTTAAGATTGATAACCCTTTCTTATTGAACAAGCAACCAATTTTTCTGGAGCCATGCTATCCCAATTCGCAGAGTTGCAAGTTCGAACTCAATCAAACTAAAGACCGTCGTGTAATGGGGGCTGACACGCGTTAAATATTTCGTGGAATAAAAAGTCCTCACATTGGCGTGGTGTGGAAGTTTGTAGAGTGGGGTGCCACCTCAGGTGTTGCTTCGTCATCTGACCGTGGTTCAAAATTACGAGGTGTTGTCCTCGGATCCCTTATGGTGGTCCTTCCCTTAAGGGATTGATCCCGGACCGTCGTCAATAGCCCGTTCTGGTGCTTTAGTACGACTCTAATTAAAAATTACCAAATTACCTTTCGGGATTGATCTCGGTTCATCAACAATAGCCGGTTGCGTTTCTCCATTGTGTCGTTAATTCAATTACTTAACCCACCAAATACTTATTTAGTTATTAATGAAATTACCAATTCTTTGTGATCATACAAGTAGTAAAATATTTTCCAAGCCTTATTTGACCAATCCTGTTTTATTATCATCGTTTCCTAGCTGCGCTACATCTGACCGTGGTTCAAAATTACGAGGTGTTGTCTACGGATCTTTCACTTAAGGGACTGATCCCGGACCGTCGTCAATAGCCCGTTGTGTTGCTCTAGTACGACGTTAACTAAAATTACCCTTACCCTAGCTGCGCTAACTTCCATGTTTCTCAAATGCTTAAGGTCGTCAATAGCCGTTGTGTTGCTCTAGTACGACGTTAATTAAAATTACTTTACCTTACCTCAAACGTATAAGCTTCGTCCCTTCAACGTCATATTTGTAATGATCTACAACCACCACGATCCGTTGATAAACCAAACAATCATATAACAGAAGAAGGGGTTCACAGCCGAACACGCGTTACCACTATTCCCTCCCACCTTATGTTCTTTCTTGGATCTTTCCCTTCGGGATTGTTTCTCGGAACCTCACCAATAGTCAGTGCTGATGCTCCAGAGCGTCGCAAACTCATATATCTACGAACTACCTAATTCAATTGAAGAGAAACGAAATTTAAAATATTTTGTGTAACCCTAAAAATAGAAGTGTTTGCAAAGCCTTATATGACCAGTCCTGTCTTGCTGTCATAGCTTCCCAGTTCCGCGAACTTCCATGTTCCTCGGCGACCAACCGGTCTTGTGGTTAAGGTGTTAACCGCTAGATCGGAAGGTTCCCGGTTCGAATCCGTGTCCGGGCATGGATGTTTGCAAGCGTATGGTGTAGAGGCGGCTGGTGCACCTTAAATCTGTCGTGGCCGTAAGTCCTTACGTTGGGTTGGTGTTGAAGTTTGGAGAGTGGGGGGTGCCAACTCAGGTGTTGCCTCGTCATCTGACCGTGGTTGAAAATTACGTGGTGGTGTCCTCGAATCTTTCCCTCAGGTGATTGATCTAGGATCGTCGTCAATAGCCCGTTGCGTTACTCTAGTACGACGTTTACTAAAATTACCATTACCCGGACCGTCGTCAATAGCTCGTTGCGTTGCTCTAGTACGACGTTAACTAAAAATTACCAATTACCTAGAAAAAGAATGTTTGCAAAGCCTCATATGACTAGTCCTGTCTTGCTGCCATAGTTTCCTAGTTCCTCCGATGTTCCCCGACTATACAAGCTTCGTCCCTTCACTAACATATTTACACCGACCTATTCGCCTACATCCAGCACAACATTTACCCTCGATAAAACCAAACAACCCATACAACAGAAGGGGCTCCCAACCGAAGACGCGTCGCCGTTTCTCCATCCCGTCCTATCTCTTCTTTTGGCCAGGGGCAATAATATTTTAAAATTACGAGGCGCGAAAATTGCGATTGCCGTGCAAAACTTTATCGGCCATCACAGCCTCGCCGTATCCTGTCACGGCAAGCACCACCTCTGCAGCGGATTGAGCTGATATGAGCGCGAAGACATGTTCTATCAGTTGGGGTGGATTGGCACTTCAAAAGCCCTGACAGCAGACATTTGAATATGGGAGTGGTGTTGGAGATTGCGTGCCCCGGGGGAAAGGCCCCTCGAATATCTCTCCTGGAATAACTTTATTTCAATAACTTCGCCACTGCGGAAGTGAAAGTGGCAATAGGAGAGGGCCGTTTTTAAATGGGGGACAGAGGAAGCATGGCTGGAGCGGTGTCTGTGCTTATTTCTAGGTTGCGGCGTCGGGGTGTTTCCGTCCTGGGAATTGGGAAAACAATCGTGTTTCCTGTGTATGTTTGGGGGCTGGGGTAGTCCGGTCCGAAGGGTAACGGAGTGGCAGGTGGAATCCAACCAAAGACCGTCGAGTACGAAGTAGGGATCCTATCTCTTCGAACGAAGTGGCACTTCAAACAATCGATAGCAATACATCAGGCCTCGAAATAGATTTTATAATACAGGTTCATCTTGTGCACCTAAGTTTTAAAATTAGGTGCACTGGTTATATTTTAGGTGCATATTTCAAAAAACTTAATATAAGAGCATTAATGTAATGTAAACTACTTTATTAGTTGTGTATGTTTATATAGATTAGTAGTAGATACTAAATAAAAATATTTAAACGCCTAAATTCTCCCTTCTCTAGCGCACGGCTGTCGCGACAGTCGCTTCAACCGAGCCATCTTGAAAATGTTTTGATCATCGGAAAGTTCTGGTGGCAGTGGCACAAGTACACTTTCCTCTTGTGTAAACCCGTTACGGCCCAGCTATTTTGTTTTCGCATAGTGTTTATTCAGGAATTTTAATTACGTTCCCTTAGAGCATCAGAGGTCAATACTAAATTTTGTGCAAACATCAAAATAACATAAAACACGTTTCTGCCCCTCTCCCTTTTATTTTAACGTTATGTGCACTGCATGCACCTAGTTGGAAAAAAATTAGGTGCACAATTTTATTTTCATGTGCACAGTACACCTGTGCACCCGGGTATTTCGAGCCCTGCAATACATCGATGTTCAAAATTAAAACATCGATGTTGATAATGCATCGACCCAAAAACATCGATGTTTTTAAACATCGATGTTTTTAAAATTCAGTGTATTAAAACTTGTTTCCCCATTCCTTAAATATGGTTTACCAACTATTGATGCGACATCGACAGCAAAATATCGATGTTGAAAATTAAAACATCGATGTTGATAATGCATTGTTCCCAAATCATCGATGTTTTTAAAATTCAGTGAATTTAAACTTGCTAAACGAGTTTTAAGAAATGGGGAAACAACTAGTGATGCGACATCGGATCCAATACATCGATATTTTTTTTATAAAACATCAATGTTGGGAAAGCATCGACATCGATGTCACATCCCAACTTTTCAGATCCTTCACACTTGGCCACTTTGGTCTAAAAGTACGTTCGATTTGCTGAATTTAAAAGTTATGCTACTTTTTTTTTTTTTTTTTTTAAATTTTATAACGGTATTTTTTTCATTCAAAAATAAAACATCGACAAGTATAAACATCGATGTTACAAAAACATCGACTCCAATACATCGATGTTTTAAAAAAAAACCATCGACATCGATGTCGCATCCCTAGTACGAAGGTAATGGTAATGGTAATTTTAGTTAACGTCGTACTAGAGCAACACAACGGGCTATTGACGACGGTCCGGGATCAGTCCCTTAAGGGAAAGATCCGAGGACAACACCTCGTAATTTTGAACCACGGTCAGATGACGAAGCAACACCTGAGCTGGCACCCCACTCTCCAAACTTCCACGCCAACCCAACGTGAGGACTTTCGGCCACGACAGATTTAAGGTGCACCAGCCGCCTCTACACCATACGTTTACAAACATCCATGCCCGGGCCCGGATTCGAACCAGGAACCTTCCGATCTAGAGGCTAACACCTTAACCACTATACCGGTTGGTCGGCCCTAGTACGAAGGAGACTGGCATGTTAAATCTGTCGTGGCCTAAAATGTCCTCACGTGGGGAAGTGTGGTCAGGTGTCATTTCACCGAGATTCCAAAATACAAATTCCACTGTACTTTTCCGCCTGGTTTGATCCCGGACCGTCACCGATAGTTCGTTGTGTTGCTTCAGTGCGACGTTAATTAAAATACCTACCTACATATGACGACCAAACTGTATAGTGGTTAAGGTGCTAGCCTCTAGATCGGAAGGTTCCTGGTTCGAATCCGGGTCCAGGCATGGATGTTTGTAAGCGTATGGTGTAGAGGCTGGTGCACCTTAAATCTGTCGTGGCCGAAAGTCCTCACGTTGGGTTGGTGTGAAAGTTTGGAGAGTGGGGTGCCAGCTCAGGTGTTGCTTGGTCATCTGACCGTGGCTCAAAATTACGTGGTGTTGTCCTCGGATCTTTCCCTTAAGGGACTGATCCCGGACCGTCGTCAATAGCCCGTTGTGTTGCTCTAGTAACTAAAAATTACCATTACCATATCTGTAGAAGACTGTTAACGACGGATTTTCAACTGGAGGGCTTCGAGATCCAATTTCGATAACGACAAAGACCGTCGTGTACGCTAGGAGCTGGTGCACGTCAAATCTTTCGTTTCCGCAAATGTCATTACATTGACGTGGCGTGGAAGTTTGGTGTTGACCCCGTCATCTGACCGTCGTTCAAAATTACGAGGCGTGGTCCTTCGATTTTTCTCTTCGGGATTGATCCCTGACAATAGCCCGTTGTTTTGCTCCAGTGTGATGTTAATTAACTACCTTCCCAAACCCAAATTATAGTTCCAAAGGACACCATATTGAGGTGCACTCATACCTATTTTTTTACCACTATTGTTTGGAACTTAGTCGAGATTTAGGGTCTTGTTTTCAAATTAAAAAAAAATCTCCACAATTGCAAGACTAGACTGTTTTTAAATAAGTGCATCATTAGCATAAAAAAACAGGGCATTAAAAAAACCTCCCGCCCCAGCACAGTCCATTAATTTCGAAATGCCGTCTCCCACCTTATTATCTCGTCTACCCCACCCTAAGAATTACAAAAAATGCTTTTGAACACTTTTGTAAAGCGTAAAGATTTTTAAGTTGTGAGAAAGGAAAGAAGAATCATACTCCATTGCTTCCAGTATAGCACACAGCATATGTTACAGCACGCGTTTTAGGGTCTTCAGTAGGGGTGTTTTTGAAGGTTTTTTTTTGTCGGTTAGAACTTTTTCTCGCGTGGGGACAGGGTTAAGAAAAAAAAAGATAAACGCAGTTGTTGCTCTCTACATAAAGATAAAGAGGAGAATAGAGAATGAGTTTGAGAAATGAAGTTCGCAGATTTCAAAGCTGCTTTAATGGCAAATTAGAACCACTTTTCCCGTTTCTGCCATTTTTTTCTTTGAAATGGAGAATAAGAGCTGAGTCAGCACTGTCTTATTCCCATGCTTCTTCTCGAAAGAGCCCAGTTGGCATAGCAACGGATTAGCAAACGCAGGGTTGCGAGTTCGAAACCAGGTCCAACCAAAGAACCTCGTGTACGCGAGGGGTGTTACACGTTAAATCTGCCGTTGTCTCAAATGCCCTCACATTGGCATGGTGTAGAAGTTTGAAGAAGCAGGATCCCAGCTCAGACGTTGTTCTCGTCATCCGATAGTGGTTAAAAATCACCAAAATTAATAATTATTAAAGTGTTGTTTTCGGATCTTTCCCAATAATCCGGGTCCGGGCATGGATGTCAGTAAGCGTATAGTGTAGAGGCGGCTGGTGCACCTTAAATCAGTCGTGGCCGAAAGTCCTCACGTTGGATTGGTGTGGAATTTTGGAGAGTAGGGTGACACCTCAGGTGTTGCTACGTCATCTGACCGTGGTTCAAAATTACGAGGTGTTGTTCTCGGATCTCTCCCTTAAGGGACTGATCCCGGACCGTCGTCAATAGCCCGTTGCGTTGCTCTAATACTACGTTAACTAAAAATTATCAATTACGTAGAAATGGAATGTTTGAAAAGCCTTATATGACCACTCCTGTCTTACTGCCATAGTTTCCTAGTTTCTCGAACTCCGATGTTCCCTGAATATACAAGCTTTGTCCCTTCAGTAACTAAAATTACCATAACCATTACCCGGACGATTACTAATAGACCGTTGGATGACTCCAGTGCGACGTTAACGAATTTCACCAATCTATCTACCTTCTCAAAAAGTTTTTAAGAAATTACTCGTTAAACACCACAGAAAAGTACCGTTGTGTCTTGCAGCGTCATAGGTAAACGTTTTGTTATAAACAAAACGGTAAGTATGCTACATTTGAAATACACTTTTGATACATAAACTTAGTTTTTCAAACATATCTATAAAGTAGTCGGTACTTTTTAGGTATTTATTTTATTAACGTCGATTTTTTGGTGATTGAGTTGCAATTTATGGCGAAAGGCTCATATTTGGCACCAAAACAATGCCAATTTACTGGACATAAATACACAAGGAAAGTGTTACTGACCGAAAAGAGAACAATACACCCAATAAGAAATCAAACCCGATTCCCCTATAACATGCTGCTCTTTCTATATGTATAAAAAAGGGTGTCTGTGCGTACATTTTCTATACAAATCTACACCGTTTGACCAATACACACCAGATTTGTTACACTTATACCTCAGAACACTGCGGTAAACCTAGGCCATTACTTTCCTGTCTTTAGACCAATCTATAGCACTTACAACCATGAAAATTGGTATACAGGTAGTCCTAAAAGTGCCCCTTGAAGTCTAAAGTTTGTTTTAAATCTAAAGAAAAGAGTTTGTTTTAAATCTATCTCAATTTTAAATCTAAAGTTCCTTTTCTTGCAATAACTGAATATTGACAAGAAAACACGTTCTATAGGGTATTTGAGTTAGCAATTTGAGTTAATACAGGGAAATGTCGCGGTCATATTTGAGTCATTATTAAATTTCATAAATCATTATCTTCTTTATCAATAGTTTTCTGTCTTTTTTCAAATTGCTCTATTTCAGCTATGGAAGTCCAAATTCGATACTACTTTGCACATCTTTCGTTTTTCGTAATTTTGCATTTTTTCATCGGAATTTCGTTTCTGTTTGTATATGTCTTAATCTTTTGCATATTACAAAACATTAATCAGGATTAAATGTATATATTTACATCCGAATTAACTGTAGAAGCTATAAAAAAGTTAAAGCGAAGTTAAATGATTGAAATTAAAAAGTATTTTCTGTATAACTTACACTCATGTCCATAAATTGAGGATAATGCCACCTCCGGAAAATAAAGGTTCAGAAACAAAACTAACGTGACTTCATCATAAAGCTCATTTATTAAACAAAAGATAAAGAACAAAAAAGATGGTGTATATATGATGCCATTCATAAAAACTACGATTTTTACACACTGGAGCAATTACAAAATTCACCGACCTTACAAAAACTTAATATGACATGATTGGTATGATGGTTAATACATTGTATGACTCCCAGACGATGAAATACAGTCCGTACAACGCCTAGGCATGCTGAGGATCAAATTATCGAGCTGATCTTGGGGAAGATCACTAACCTCATTAAGCAATGCTCTCCGAAATTCCGGTACATATGTAGAAGGTAATTGACGGACTGCAACTCGTCGGCCAAGCATGTCCCACACATGCTCTATCGGATTTAAGTCAGGTGATAATGCTTGCCATTCCATATCGATGATATCCTCAGATTCAAGACATTCGTTTACAATGTTTGCACGGTGAGGACGGGCGTTGTCATCTATAAACACAAATTCTGCGCCCGTGGCACCACTAAACAAACGTACAAGTTCTTCCAGAATGATGTCCCAATAAATTTGGCCTCTCATGGTTCCGATTTGAACATGTAGATCTGTTCTGGAGGCCAGAATAATTCCGTCCCAAACGAGCAAACCTGCACCAACGTAACGGTGTCGTTTAATGATGTTGTCTTGGTGGTAGCGGGTACCTGGCGTTCTCCATATGTACGTCCGCCGTGAATCAGATTGCAAGCTAAACCTGGACTCGTCGGAAAACTTCTCACAAGCCCACTGTGGCGATGTACACATTGCATGTTCTCTACTCCAAGCTAACCGCTGGCGACAGTGAGTTGCCGTGAGAGGAACACATATGACAGGCCTGCGAGCATATAGACCAACATGCCCCAAACGTCTGTAAACAGTTTGACTTGAAACTGTCATACCCGTGGCTGAAGATAGCTGACGAGAAAGTTCGGATGCTGTGCTCAGTCTGCTTCTTTTAGCAGTTACTGCCAAATACCGGTCGTCATTCGGTGTTGTAACTCGGAGGAGACCTGTACTGTAACGTCTAAAGATATTTCCATCACTTTGGAATCGTTGCCAAAGCATAGAGATGACACTTTGGGCGATTCCAAGTTCCACTCAAACTTTCGTCTGAGTACGCCCATATTCCAGGCGGCCGATAATTCTACCGCGTAAAAAATCATCAACATGCGTCCTCTGTGCCATAACTATTCGGTTGTGGCACTGAGTGGCCTACAGAAAGCTTGTGAACAATTTTGCTTCTTTGCTGCCATTCCTTATATTCACCTCCCATATATATATATATATATATATATATATATATATATATATATATATATATATATATATATATATATATAGACTCCTTCCGTTTATACGATCGATTACGATCGTGTTCCTTCTGTGGTTTGTAGTGAGTTCCAATTTGTAAATTTTAAGTTTTGATTCCTTTTTAATTTTGATCGAATCACAGAGTTCGATTTCCGATATTGACTCCTTCTGTTAATACGATCGATTACGATTATGTTCCTTCTGTGGTTTGTAATGAGTTCCAATCTCTAAATTTTCAAAAAATTAATTTGTAAACTTTTAGTTTTGATCCATTTGAGAACCAGGCTTCAAAATCAGAAAGATTTGAAACTCCTCGCAAAAACACAAGCGCGTAATCTTTCTACTTAGCAAAATTTTTCTGTCATTTCTTTGCAATTTTTCTGAGATGAGCCATGGCCTCTTGATTGAATATAAATATATTCCGGATTGTGGGTTTGATTGATTGCACATGTATTCTGACTTTTGAGGAGAATCTCCAAGATCTGCAGACAAAAGGGCATCTGGGTATGAATGTTTGATTTCATGGATCCGTATATGGGGGGGGGAATCATCGACAGGTTAATTGATTGATTACACACATACATATTCAGACTTCTCTGATTGACCTCAAGATCCTCTTATAAATGTCCACTAATAGCTCTCTCTCTCTACATACAAGGAAAGTCTTATTGACCAAGAAGAAAGAAATGTACCCAAGGTAAATTACAGGATTCCAATCTGCGTCTCATACTGTGCGCACTCATCAGATAATGGAATTACACACGCAAGGTAGATAGGTAGGTAATTGAATTTTAAGTCGTACTCGTGCAACTTAACAGGTTTTGACGATGGTCTAGGATCAGTCCCGAAAGGAAAGATCTGAGGATGCCACCTCGTTATTTTGGCTTCGGCCAGATGACGAAGTCAACACCTGAGCTGGCACCCGACACTCCAAACTCACATACCACGCCAACATGACACACGCAGGGAAAGTTTTACTAACGCAGAAGAGAGGTACCCCATCGTATGCTGCATGAGTCAAACCGAATTAGCGAGCTGGCTTCTAGAGTAGTGGGCAAACCCAGTGATCCACAAAGGTCTACAATTCCTTGTTCGCTGGTTAGGTTTCATGTCGCAAGGGTATATATTTGGACCAAGCTGCTGCGAATATCCAGTAATGACAAACACGCCCAAGGAAGATTTTACTTGCACAAAAGTGAGGAATACATCTAGGGTAAGTTACTTGAATCGAACCCACTCACACACACACGCCACCAACTATTCTCAAGTTCTTTGTTGGACCTTCAATCTTCGGTTTGTTGCCTGGGTTTTATGGCGCAAAGAGCGTATTTGAAAGAGATACCATCGATTTTCAGTAGTTGATTGATGGATTGTCCACATAAGAGAGAGAGAGAGAGAGAGAAATTAAGAGAAATTGATGTCTGAAATGTAACCGAATTATCCAAAGGAGAAAGAATACTAATTAAGAGTTAATATGATTTTTGAAACCGCTTTAGTGGTATGTTTGATTATTAGTTACTTTTGGGATTTGTATGGCCCAAGGGTCGGGTTTGATCCGTTGTCAATAGCCCATTGTGTTTCTCCAGTGCGACGTTAATTGAATTACCTATCTATCTACGACTCAAAGGTCAAACACAAGACATTCTACATAGATTGACGATGTCTGGAGTTAATTTTTAGATAAGTGATATGGAATTCCACATTCTAAATTACGTTACAAAATACAAAGAGTTGACCAAAGTACTAGCATCCTACGTATGTAGTTTACCTTGTAATTTGACTGTGGTTCCAAATTACTAGGTTTTATCCAAGAACCTTTCATTCGGGATTGATCCCATCAGTCCGTTGTGATGCTCCAATGCACCTTAAATGCAACTATTCACATTTTAATTTATTATAAGGGGATTGAGTTGCGATGTATGATGCAAATTCCAAATTTGGTATCAAGACAAAAGAAATTGGACATGAATACACAAGGATAGTTTTACAGATCCACAAGACAGAAATACTCTCAGTAAGTAATCAAACCTACGACACTTACAACAAGTAGGTACACGTCTACAAGACGTCTAGAGGTGTTGAAGACCGAGAAACACCAAGTCATAAAATTACGAGGTGGTATTCTCATATATTTACCTTCGGGATTGATTCCAACCTTCGCCAATAACCAACACCAATACGTTGCTTTGGTTCAACTACCCATCCTAAATTCGCATACGTAATCTTCCAAGGTTTGAGGTCAGTGTTCAATCCAACCAGACAATTTCAGGTTCGAATCAAGTCGAGAACCAGACATAAGACTCGGAAAAATTGAAAAAGTACACAATCCTTTCTTTTGGACTTCGCTTTGGATTTTCTTTTAATGAATCTAAACTACTGCGTGGTCCCCCTCCAGTTTCATCGCAACAAGGCGGGAACTTAATGATAATGCTTAATTCGCGTGTTTTGAACCATTCCCACATTTCGCTATAAATCATTTATTTATTTATTTTTTCCACCTTCCCCTCAGCGGCTTCTGGTCAGAGAACAAGGGGAGGAGGAAAGCCATTCCTTTCCCATGCAATTCGAACCAGAGCAGTGCCGTTCGTGAGCAAATACCCCCTCGCACGCGAAACAAAATGGTGTTTTTTCCCCACACTCGTTTTCTCTTTCGAAAATTTAGCGCTGCCACCATGTAGAACGTAATTAAACGGAATACACGAGCTTTTTGTTGGAGAGTTTGTTTTTTACCTCTCCTTCCCATATCGGAAGAGGAACTTAGTTTCTTTTTTGCTGATATGCTGCGTCTGGTTATGAAACGAGAGGAAAGATCAGATTCGTGGCAATTATGCCCTTGTAATAATGCTCGACGAGCGTTTGTTTTCCCTTCCCGTCTTTTTTCATTGTTGATGAGCAATGTACAATTAACAAGCATTAAATAATTTACTTTTAATAATCTAATGCTAAATGGGATATTATAATTAATTTTGTGTTTGGGACTGTATATATCTCATTAAGCGGTATAGACGGATTATAATGGTACATGCACACAAAAATTAGCATGGGAAGAAAATGTTGATACAATATTATAATTTAGGACTTAGGGAAATGTATATAGCACGACATACACTCAAAAACATTAAGGTTAAGCCTAAAAATTAACGGTAATGGAATCGGAGAAGAATCAAAGTATGTCTGGACCAAAGTCAAAGGTGTCAAAGGACCTCAAACGACAAATGAATATTCCACAAGCTATGTGGAATCAAATAAAAATATCCACGCTTTGTGCTATTGGGAACGAAAAAAATATGCTTTATGAGAACACTGTTGGTTTCAATTTCTGTGAAGAAAATTATTTTCGTTTTTTAAAAGCAATTTTATAAGGAATGAGCTGACCTCTGATCCTAATGCAGACCTCACAACATGCAGACATGCTTTCTACAAAGCTGTCCAAGAGTTTCTGCGGCAGTCTCATTCGCCTTCTAGAACATGTCTGCTCTTCTCGTACAGTCCTCGGTGGAGCTGTGTAGGCTACAATACGACGTTCGAATGCAGGTTCTATTAATTAGATTAAGATAATTTGATCTTACCTGATACGAATTTAGAACAATCCTTATTTTTTGAACATGTGTATAAATAACAGTACGTACGTTTAGTAAAAGAAACAGCTATCGCCATCATAATGAATTAGCTACCTGGATTGATTCATTTTAGTGAAGTCGTTTATTTTATTTCTCAATGTGTGATAATCTGCGATCTTGTATAGATAAAGACCAGTGTATTTTATGAGTAACGATCGCTTGTAATTTTCACTTTGGCTGTAAAGTTCATGAGTGTTTAATTGAATGCAAAGTTTCGAAAACAAAGCAAAACAAATTACTGATTCAAAATTACGCGTTTGATTTTTTCTTTAATCATTTGAAAGGCATTGTGGTAAAAATGTGTTTTTGAATGATAAAAACTTCATGGAGAGAGACCTGTCACCTTAAGTAAATTTAAAGTGTACCTAAATAAAATTAAATTGTAAAAATAAAAATTTAACACACAAAGATATAAATAAAAATTTAACATACAAAAATATAAATAAAAATTTAATGAATAAAAATTTAGGTTTTTAGGAGAAAACCTTACCAACCATGATACCCCGAAGTTATTTATGTACATTGCCATAACCATTTCTAGGATATGGGATGCGATACACTATTTATAGACTCGCAGGTCTTGAAATTGCTTACAAATGAAACAAATATGATTATAACTGACAATGTCTGAGACAGTCTTTGATAACTCCCAAGAAATTTTAGAACTATCCGTTCAGTGTTTTAGTTAAAACCCGATTGATTCAAGTAATTGTATATTTTCTGCAATATTCATTGTATTGCTATTGACGTACTATTTATACTGTCGTCATCCGTCAAGGTTATGCTGCTTTGTACGTGGAGAAGTTAAACGTGTTCCAAACCATTTACTAATTGAATAAAATTCACTTCTGCTTGTTAATGCGAATGCACTGATGAAAGAATTCTGCGTTTAAGTATCGTTGATAATTTTAAACTTTTTCCAGACTTCAAATTATGACAGAGATTAAACTTTCCCTTCAATTTTCTGAAGATTCTCGGAAATAGTTTTCCTTATATGAATTCAGTAAGCATTATAACCACTATCTTGAATAAAAGCTAATGTACATCATAACAGAACAGATATATCAGTTACGGAATACCTTACTGAAAATCAGTAATTAATATAAAATTTTATAATTATTTGAACATTGCTATAATAGAAAGGTTAAGGAAAGTGACATTAAGCACGTGACTAATAGAAAGATAAATAAGGTAATTTAATGTAATTGATTTAACTAGGAGTTGTATACCATCAAAAGCCAAAGTATTGAATCGGACAGAGCTGATTTCGATTCTGCAGTTAAGAATGTTCAAGCATATACATATCCACTGTGACGTCGTTGGGTTTGTAGGTTTATTAGGCACTGCTACTCTCCTAGTATTATATATTTGAGGTTAAGATGGAAGCAACATTTAGGAATCTAACTGATACCACACCTCAATAACAATTACGTAGCCATTTCAATCCTAATAGATATTATCAACTGTATGTGCAAGGTAAGTGCATACAATCATACATATAAACCACTACACCATCAAAGTTTTTAATCATAGCTTTAATTTTTAGTTTATTAGCAGTATACCCCGTTGATGTATCGTGTTCTCACATTATGCATAAGCGGGGATACCTTAAAATGTAGTTCATCGTCATTTGGGCGAAGTTTGGCGCTGACCAATTAAGTACCACACATCGATTATGAAATTCTATTAGCAATATGCTAAAATGGTATTCAAAAAACTAAGTTACGTTACATCTAGAATGTGAATAGAAAGCACGTTCCGCCACAAAACACAACAGAAAAAGCCTACTGTAGCTTTAGCCACCACTACAAAAATTAACTTACGATGCAGTTGTATACAGTGTAACCCAACTCTACCATGAAGTACTTTTTGGTACATAAAGTTGCTCTGTTTTATTCCGACTTCCTAAATTGGTGACACGAACTTGATTTCAACACGCAAAAATTTACGACTTCCATGGATGGTTCACGATGGATACTTGAATCGCCAATGCGATGCTAATCACTTTCATCACTCTGTGACAGTAGACACTGCTCATTTACTATCACGGTTTCACACCATTCATTGCTACTCAGCCATCACTTCACAAGGTCACTCACATCTGTCTGCTAAAGACAACGCAAGGACAATTACAGCTGTGATCTGATACAGCTCTCTCAGATCTGATACAGTCACGCAGATGTCAATCATTCTACTAGTGGCATCATCTATCGAATTCTGGCTACCGCTAAATTCTGGAGGGGGAGTATTGTAGCGAGCTTAGCCGACAATGCAAAAATTAAATTGCGATGCAGTAGTACAGGGTTCGAAATACCCGGGTGCACATGAAAATAAAATTGTGCATCTAATTTTTTCCCGCTAGGTGCATGCCGTGCACCTAACGTTAAAAAAGGGGAGGGAACCTTTTATGTTATTTTGTGCTTGAACAAACTATTAGTATCGACCTCTCTCGCTCTAAATGAACGTAATTAAAATTCCTAATTACACACTATGCGAAAACAAAATCGATGGGTCGTTACGGGTTTATACAGGAGGAAGGTTTATTTGTGCCACTGCTAACAGAACTTTCCGAAGATCGAAACATTTTCCAGATAGCTCTGTCGCGATAGCCGTGCGACGGAGAAACGAAAATTTAGATGTTTAAATATTTTTATTTACAATCTACTACTAACCTATTCTAAACATAACCAACTAATAAAGTAGTTTACATTAAATCAATGCTCTTACATTACGTTTTTTTAATGTGCACCTAAAACATAACCTGTGCACTTAATTTAAAAACATAGGTGCACCTTGTGCACCTGTATTAAAAAATCTATTTCGCGGCCTGCAGTAGTATATATAACAGTATAACCCAACTCTACCATGAAGTACTTTTTGATAGACAAAGTTACAATGTTTCATTCCGGCTTGCTAAAGTACAATTCAGAAGGTTTGTTAGAAAGTATAGTGTAACGAAAAGTTATTCTACGGGAAATCTAAAGCCTTTATACATTCTATATAATTTTCTTTTCAGAAGTAAAGAAATTAATGTATGTATATTTAATTTTTCTGTTATTCACAAAAACATTTTTTTTTTTGCACTGATGCAAAGTGAAAAAAGTTATCCCCCTCTTCCAGCAGGGACTTGAACAGCCCCTCCCACACTCGACTGTAGATTAGCAGAAAAATGACACCCGCTTCGCTTCATTAAGCGTCGAATTAAATCAGTTCGGCTTGAGCAATCGGTGACTTTACACATTACGTGTGATATGCGCTAGTAAAAGTCTGGCTTTCTAGAATGTCGTCGTTTTCGCAGATAAGGGCGTTAAAATTAGTGAAACGTAGGGAGAAAAAGCGAAGACCAAATTACATTTTAAAAGGGCAGTTAACATTTTTTCGCCGGTAAAGTCGTTAATAAAGATCCGCTGCCTCATATTTTCGGTTATTAATCGCCTCATTAACCCATCGGATCGTTTCTTAATGACTATAATGACGAGATAACATTCTTTTTCTGCATGGGTTTCCTCCCCCCCTGTCTTTTTGTGTGCCCGACGTGTTGGCTGTACCTTGCTCGTTCGCGAATTTTTGGACTTGGGAAGATTGCGCATTGTTTCTTGCACGTTGCTGAAAACTTTTAGAATACGTCTGGACAAGAAAAATGTAGAAATATGTATTAAGTAGTGCCATTACACCATAGAGAAATTTTTAAATAAATGTTTAGTTAACTCCATAAATATTTGTAAAAGAATTGTGGGTGAAAAAACAAAGCCATCACTTCGTGCACTCACGAGATTAAATTTCGAATTTGAAAATATAGTATAGTGTCTTACACATTGTAAAAGGTGTTCAGAAAAAGTTCAAACAAGGAAGATGTAGTGTTTTAAGTAGTCACATCAGACAGTAATTTTGTTTCGTGAATGTTTATTTAACTGTGAATGTAGTGAAGGGAATATCCCAAATCATTGTGTTACATATGGCAATCCACTTGCTGACCAATTATGTAAGGCTGGAACAGTTTCCACACAACCTATATTTCATTTACCTCTATTTAGGAGGCTTACTTACTCATCTGTTAGGATTAATAGATTTTTTAATCTAAAAGAGCTGTCTACTTGAAATTTTTTTTTTAAATCCATCTTCCATCTTTAGTCTATATCTGCCATCAATTCATGAGCAGCCTAATAGAATTCTGAAGTGAAAAATATAGCTTAAAAACACTATTAATATTAAAACGAACAGTAGTAGAATTTACAATGCTATTGTCCGGAATCTTAGGAAAGTCCATGAGATGGTCTGGGATCAAGGATCAATTCGAAAAGGGGGCAGGTAGCTGATTTCCCCACTCCAATACGGTGTGTTTTTGTAGGTAGTCATGTCTGGTAAAAAGTAGAAAGCAAGCGACTCCTACAGCTGGGCAAGGAACCAGGAATACAAGCTACATTCCCCCAAACCATTCCAGTTCTTTCATGTAGGTATTTCTTTGCAGAGTTTAGTGGTCTTATTCATTGTAGACTTTATAGACGAGATTTGAAGCCTCTTGATGTTACTTAGAGGTAAAGAGGATTTAGGTTGGGGCAACTGTGATTCTGCCTTAGCCAACCGGTCCGCCTGTTAATTGCTGTATAAAACAGTAAAGGGCTGTAATGTTTTATTAAAGAAAAGCTCGCATCCAGGTTCTTTGGCGGTTGAAGTCGCTTGCTTGGCTTGCACCACTTGCACGAGAAAATGACGAAATTGAAACAAACGACTCTCAAACAATCCCGACACACAATCGAAAAAGTGAATTCCTTTTGGGTGCTGACCAGCTCAGTCCGGCTATTATAAAAGGAAGTGTTTGCCTGTCAGTTTGTTTGTTTCTTGCCCGCGAAGTCCTGACGAATCTATGGCACTTACAGTATTGGGATTTGGCTCACAGGTAGTGCGAATTTTTTGCAATTTTAGGGCCGAGGCAAATTTTAAATTCAATCTAGAACATTTTGAATGGAATTTAATAGTTTTTTCACCATTCTCACGGTAATTCCGAGGAATGAAGAAACGTCAAAATTTAGACTTTTCGCCCTCACGTGTCACCTTGACGTCAGCCTTTGGAACCATGCCAAGTTTTTTTCATCTCCGGGGAGAGAACACATTCGAATGACCTTCGTTAGCTTCGAGAATCATTCATTTGGAATTCCTGCGAAACGGATTCCTGTAAAGGAAGCAGATTGCATTTTCTGACCTTCGCGTTAAAACAAAAATAAAAACAGATTTTCATTTTTTGCGAAGAAGAGCAAAGAAATAAAAACATTTTGACTGGGATTATACGTCTTTTTTCGTAAAATCGGAATCGTTAAAGACAGATTGAAAAATTCAACAGATTTGAAAACTACGGAAAATTTTACACGAGATAAAAACCATACACCACGGGCACGGGCAACGCCGGGCTAGCCACGCAGTGGCTAGTGTTTAATAAAAACTACGATAAAAAGAAGGCTGTTGGAAGAAAAACACACTGCTCATCTTATGTACATACCCACACATATCCCACTAGATTTAAACATCCCATTTATTTACACATATACTGTTAAACTAATTACTTAACGAGCCAACTCATTTTTGAATAACCCACCGTCTTCATAAGCGCCGTGCACCTTGTGAAGACCTTAGAATCGTCTATTGCAGAGATCTTCAGGAATTTTTCCTGTCGCATTCCGAAGGCCAGTCATCGAAATTCATGCACACGTTCAACCGCCAAAGAAGGAAGACCTTTCTCACAGTCCTCCACTTGCACGAGAAAATGACAAAGGTGGAACAAACGTCTCTCAAAAAATCCTTCCTCACAGTCGAAAAAGTGACTGTCTGTCAGATCTGTCTCTGACGAACCCCCCATTTCTCCGCATCAGTCCGAAATAATAAGCATATCCCTTCCCATTTCATATACAAAGAGATGTCAGCGTCTCTTGCTTATCGCGCTGTCATTCGCTTGATATTTAACAAGGATATAGATATACGCTACATATGCATAAGAAGCGAAACCCTTTTCAAGCTGTCTTCTGGCGAAAAAAAAATGTCTTCCATGAAAAGAGAGGCATAGAAATGTCATTCGGAATCACTTGGAACTCTTAGATGACTAATGATTTTGTGTTCTTTGATGTGTGTTCGGTGAAAGGTGGTAGTTGAAAAGTGATACACTTACTTTCATCCATGCCGTCTGCCTTCTGAATGTCATGGGCTCACATAGTTTCGTGAGGTTTCAAAGGACCTTTTTTCTGGGCTGTTTGGAAATGGAAAGGTTTCAAAAGTAGCTTTTATGTGATTAGATAATTAGATGTTTTCATTTGCAGAAGTGACCGGTTGTATCTCTAAGAAAAGGCGTAATTGCGTGTAATGATTGCCTTTTTTTTTATCTTGGTTGTATCCGTTAAATTACCTGTAAAGGTGATTAAAAAAATTGAACAGAATTCTGCCTTTTGGGTTTGGAAGATTGAAGTTTCTTCATCTGAAATAGAGTAATTTTTGAAATATAGTTTTGTGATTAAAGAAGGATTTTCAAAGTATTTCGATCAAATGTCACTTTAAATAACTTTTCTAAAATTACTTTTTAACAGTACATTTTCTAATATCTTCGCAACCCCAACAACCTCCCATACATTAGACTGTATCGGTGTCTGTGGGACGACTTATAGATAAATAGCTGGTTGCTGTATGACTTGTAAGACATGATCTTTTGATTGGGTTTAAGGATCAAGGACCATATTTGATCAGACTGTGCAAAACACCGTCAACTCCTACACGAGAAAAGTTTTTTATAGATGCAGAAGAGAGAAATATACCCAGGGACTAACACAACCGGACACATGGTCTTTTGGACGGGTAGGTAATAGAACAAGTGGATTGGTAATAACTTTTCCGATTGGGTTGCAAAACATCAAATTTAATGCATCTATTTGTTGGAATTTTTAAAATGTCAACATCCGACATGCCATGCTTATTATCATGCTAAATCTTCGTTCCTGCATGTTATTTGAGTTCATTTCCTACTCTTTTGTACCATGAAAAAGTATTTCCATGTTTGTGCTTATTTACTAGATAATCGCATGAATACATATCCCGAGAGTATTATTGCAAGGTGGACACTTATGTGTCAATATCAATCACTACAAAAAGTGGTCTATATAACAACAAAGTTGACAATTTACACCCAAACTAGTGTAGTCTTAATTGAACTGAATCGTTGTAATCCGTAAAATCTTTTCGTAGATTACTATGATTAAAATTATTTTATTATTCTAGAAAGCAAGCCAATCGCCACATTTACTCTAAGACAATTGTTCGTTTAAGATAGACACTATTAAAAAAACTGTTAATGAATCAGGTAACTTACTTCCTACAGTTATTGATATTTACAGACATATATCATGACCTGTTTTGATTGAATATTGAACAAAATCCAGATTATACGTGATTCCTTCAATGACAAAAACTTATATAAAAGATGAATGGTATGTTTTCAAACAACCTTAATAATCTGCATAAATTTGGCAATAATTTGATGGATATTTAAGTATTTTCAAATGTGTAAAGGTACTTATGAAGAAGTGTTAGAGTATATGAAAAACTCCAAATATTATATTATATGATTCCTTCAATGACATAATACTTATGTAAAAGATGAATGGTGTGTTTTGAAAAAACCTTAATAATCTGCATATATTGTGCACAAATTTGATGGATATTTAAGTATCTTTGCAAGACAAAATATCGAAGCCTCGATTAAAATTCCAAAATTTTCGATTTGCGACCTTTAATATTTATTTTAATACGATACTGCTCAATATGCTTTTGTATAAATAGCAACCGAGCAAAACATTTTTCAAACTTACTTCCGATCCCTTATCAACTTATTCTTTACGTACTGAATTTTTACTTTCACAGAAAATAAGATACGAGTCTTTTTCCATGGGGTGTATTCCATAATTCTTTCAGTAACACCCTTCACCCACTACGAATTCTCTTCCCGGCAACTAACTTCAGTCCATTAATTTGAAAAACAGGGCGGTTCCGACTGCCAGGAAATGGTGACAGCGATTTTCATTACTCATAACTGGCCAGCTGACTTCGACTTGGCTGTGCTCTGGACACACCGAACCGGCGACTTAATGCATGGTTCCAAGTCTCCCCTTCCTTTTACAATGCTGCACAACGCCACACTACAGTTTATTTCGGAGGCGATGCATTTTTAAAAAGGGGCTGACGCTTTTCTTCAATGTTAAATAATGGGACAATGTATTTTGAGTAAAGTGAGTACGTATCAACTTTCTATTTAGTAATAAATTTTGATAATTTAAATGCTCATTCAAGGCAAGGAAAAGTATCGGAGACCAGGTTGCTTCAAAGAGAATGCAAAATCTGAAGGAGCCGCTAACCTAAATTTTAGGTAGCGGCTCCTAAATTTTAGGTAGTTGAATTTATGTCGCACTGGAGCAACACAACAGGCTATTGGCATGTCCAGGATCAATCCCGAAGGGAAAGATGCGTATACCACACCTCTAATTTTGAATTACGTTCAGATAACCTGAGCAGGCACATACTCTCCAGACTTCAACGCCACGACTTAGTGAGGACATTTTAAATAGGATTTGATTTTTTAGGTGTTTGAATGGATTAAAATGCATTTGATTTTTTAGGTGTTTGAATGGATTCAAATGCATTTGATTTTTTTGGTGTTTGAATGAATTCAAATGCTCTTGATTTTTTAGGTGTTTGAATGGATTCAAATGCATTTGATTTTTTAGGTGTTTGAATGGATTCAAATGCTTTTGAATTTTTAGGTGTTTGAATGGATTCAAATGCATTTGATTTTTTAGGTGTTTGAATGGATTCAAATGCATTTGATTTTTTTGGTGTTTGAATGAATTTAAATGCTTTTGATTTTTTAGGTGTTTGAATGGATTCAAATGCATTTGATTTTTTAGGTGTTTGAATGAATTCAAATGCTTTTGATTTTTTAGGTGTTTGAATGGATTCAAATGCATTTGATTTTTTAGGTGTTTGAATGGATTCGAATGCATTTGATTTTTTAGTTAGCGGTTCCTAATCTTTAGGTAGTTGAATTTATGTCGCACTGAAGCAACACAACAGGGTATTGCCATATCCAGGATCAATCCCGAAGGGGAAGATCTGTATACATCACCTCTAATTTTGAACCACGGTCAAATAACCTGAGTTGGCACTACACTCTTCAAACTTCCACACCACGACAAAGTGAGGAAACTTGATAGGATTTGATATTTTAGGCATTTGAAAGGATTTCAATGCATTTAATTTCTTAGGTCGTGGCTCCTAAGAAATAGGTAGTTGAATTTATGTCGCACTGCAGCAAGACAATACTATTGGCATGTCTAGGATCAATCCCGAAAGGAAAGATCCGAATACAAAACCTTCTAGTTTTAAACCACGGTTAGATAACCTGAGCTGGCACATCACTTTCAAAACTTGCACACCACGACAAAGAGAGGAAATTTGAGGTGCAACAGATTTTAACGTGCACCAGCTGCCACGAACATGACGGGATTTGGTTGAATCGCAATTCTCCGGTTGCTAATCCGCCAACCAACTGGGCTTGTCACAGTTTGCCCTGCTTAGAACCTTGCACCATGGAATACAAAATTCAAATCCTACCAAGTATACCACCGCAGCCCAGGAAAGTTCGGGAATCGCCTATATTTTAATGAAATTGCAAAATCTTAAGGAGGCGTTAAGCTTAAGTATTTTTGTTTTTATTTCGTAATTTTGAATAACAGTTGGATGACGAGGTCAACACCCGAGATTGTGCACTAGGGTGGGCCGAAAAAAGGATTTGTTTTTGCTATCACATTCTAACCCCGATTTATTGATATATTTTGCCTTCACAAAAGGTTCAAACCCTCTAAAAAAAATCAAAAATCGGCATTTTTTATGAAAAATAAAAAAAATTGCGATTACGTTCTAATGATGCTCAAAAGTAAGCTAATACACAGTCCAGTCACATTAATGTGACCACCTGTCAAAAGCCAGAATAACCACCTTTGGCAGAGCGGACCGCTGCGAGACGTGCAGGAAGAGAGTCAGTTAGGTTTCTGAAGGTGTTCACTGGGATGTTGAGCCATGCCGACTCCAGTGCCGTGGCCAGCTGCGCTAGTTTACCTCCCTCCTCCAGCCTGGATCCTTCCGGCAATTGTTGCAGGGTGTTTGCTTTCAGACGTTTCCTGCCGTATACGCCAACGTCCATCTGTCCGATAGAGCATAAAACGTGATTCATCGGAAAAAGCCACCTGTCGCCACTCTGTGGACGTCCAGTTGCGGAACTGGCGTGCAAATTTCAGCCTTTGTCGCCGATGAACAGCAGTCAGCATAGGTGCATTAACCAGGCGTCTGTTGTGTAGGCCCATGCGCAGCAACGTTCTTGTTGAGGATACACTCTTGGTACCCCCTTGGTTCATCTGGGCGGTCAGTTGCACGTCTAGTCGCCCGAACGCATCTCCATAGTCTTCGTTCGCCTCTGTCATCTATAGCCCGTGGTGCACCACACGTGCCACGCCGCTGATTTTGGATAGTGCCATTTTGCCATGCACGGTATACTTTTACCACGGTGGCACGCAAACAGTTCACAAAATTAGCCGTTTCCGAAATGCTTCCACCCTTGGCCCGAAAGCCAATAATCATGCCCTTTTGGACGTCGGATAAATCGCTACGGTTCTGCCTTACGCCAACGATTGAAATGCTTTCCGATGCCCTAGGACATCCTTTATATACACTCCACTGCAATGTGCTGCCACCTGCCTTTTGTGATTGGTTATTTCACGTTGACGTCGAAAGTAGGTGGTGGTCACATTAATGTGATTGGACTGTGTATATTCAATATTTACGGTAAAAAAATTGTTTAGATCAGTACATATCTTCTGCCTCCGCAACGGGGTCCAAATAGCAGAAAAACTGATCACCAGTTTTTACCGTAGTTGCAAAAATGTCATTTTTTCAGTTTTTCTGCTAATATTGAATTTTTTTTCTTCTGTTAATATTGAATGTGTTAGCTTACTTTTGAGCACTATTAGAACGTAATTGTAAACCTTTTTATTTTTTATAAAAATTGCCCGAATTTTGATCTTTTCAGAGGGTTTGAACCCCTTGGAAGAGACAAAAGATATCGAGAAATCGGGATGAAATTTTTAACACATTAGTTTTACTGCATGAGCCAACTTTACCGCACTATTAGAATGTGATAGAAAAAAACAAAACCTCTTTTCAGCCCACCTTTTTGTGCACCCTACTGTACGCACTTCAACACTACTCCAAAGTGTGGATATTTGATGCCACGAGAAATTTAACGTGCACCAGACCCCAGGTACACAACGGTCTTATGTTGGATAGAGTTTCGTACTCGCAACTCTCCTACTGTTAATAATAAAGCAACACTACCAACTGGTCTACCCGAGATATTTGATACAAAAATAATTGACTATGCACATAAATTATTTACTTATGATAAAAAGCCGCCAGTAAAAATATTTCAATCACGTGTTCAAATTTGAATACGCTAAATTTCATTTTGGAAATGCTGCTATGCACACAGTATTACAGAAATTAAAAATTATACATTATTTGCATGTGGAAGAAAAACTTGAAATCGATAATCAACACGGCTATTGTCGATTCAATGATACTGCATACTTAAACACAGATCCCAGTCTACAACATAGAAACAGTATATTTCTATCTCTAAAAACATGCTATTACTTTATTCCCATTGCAGGAGTTTGAGTTTTAATGTTTCATAGAGCGCTTTCATTTTTTTCTCGTAATCTAATTGTGCGTAAATGCAGAACTTTTTTCTGGGCCCCATGAAATTGTATATAAAATTAATAAGTGCTCCATAATGACACGCCAGGGGGTATTTAAAAATCCTCTCCATTTTGAAATGAGCTCAATTATTATTATTGGGGTGGCTAAGTAGTCGTTTAAATATGCGGACAGGGAATGGGGTTAGGAGAGATAATTTGCTCGCAGATTAGCCTAATCTGCACACATGAAGGGGGGCTGCTATTCCATTCGGTTTCTTTCCAAATGGGGAAGAGATGCAGAAAGAAAGGGAGCCCTTTATCGTTTTCTGAATCGCAGACGATAATGAAAGCATTGCCAGAAACAAAAAGTTAATTTTGTAATCTTGAGTCTGTGTTAATGCTATTGCAAGCCGTGTTATAACTTAGAGGCCTCCAAATCGCCGTATGCGTTTCGTAACTTGAATCTGTAATTGTAATATTTAGATGCTTGTAAATGTTATTTTCTGACGAGTTTAATAGCGCGGGATATATCGTATTTTCTCGAGTGTAAGACCCTTTAATTTAGACAAAATTAAGAGACAAAAAGTAGGGAAGGGTCGAATATTTTGTTAACTTTGTAATCTTGAGTCTGTTAATGCTATTACAAGCCATGTTATAACTTAGATGCATACAAATCGCCGTATGCGTTTCGTAACTTGAATCTGTAATTATAATATTTAGATGCTTGTAAATGTTATTTTCTTACGAGTTTAATAGAGTGGGATATATCGTATTTTCTCGAGTGTAAGACCCTTTAATTTTGACAAAATTAAGAGACAATAAGTAGGGAAGGGTGGAATATTTTGTTAAATTTGTAATCTTGAGTGTTAATGCTATTACAAGCCATGTTATAACTTAGATGCATACAAATCGCCGTATGCGTTTCGTAACTTGAATCTGTAATTGTAATATTTAGATGCTTGTAAATGTTATTTTCTGACGAGTTTAACAGCGCGGAATGTATCGTATTTTCTCGAGTGTAAGACTCTTTAATTTTGACAAAATTAAGAGACAAAAAGTAGGGAAGGGTCGAATAATTTGTTAAATTTGTAATTTTGAGTCTGTTAATGCTATTAAAAGCCGTGTTATAACTAGGGCAACTTTTTGCAGCAAATGCAACTTTTTTTCACGCGTTCTACGCTACATGTAAAGTACTAAAACCAAAATTCCTCCTACATGGGGTGTTTAGTAAGTGAGTTATAACCGTGCAACTTTCTGCATAAATGCAACCACCCGCAAGGCTTGTAATAGCATTAACAGACTCAAGATTACAAATTGAACAAAATATTCGACCCTTCCCTACTTTTTGTCTCTTAATTTTGTCAAAATTAAGGGTCTTAAAATATAGCTTAAAATTAATTAATATCAAATTACTATTTCATTTTTTGCTCTCTGAATCAACCCTTCGATCACGTGTGTCTGTTCTTGCGAACGCCGAAGTATTGCGGATTAAACAAGTTCATGGTAAGAAGGTGTTCGTCCTAAGACGAAAGTGAAATAAATAGCAAGAAGTACTTTAACACATTGGTTGGCACTCTTGATAATCCAGAGGAAACTTGCGTAATCGACTGCAGAGTTTGCGAGGTGCGTTTAGATCATCAATATGTTGTTCGTCTTGTAGATGACGTTTTAAAATCTCTAAATGTTGAGTGAAAGGATTTTGCGCTTCTACTATCCGATACAGCATATTATATGACTGCGGTTGGCGCAGGTTTTCAATATTAAAGAAATTACTGGCCAAGGATCGGCCATTCAACGTTCTTTTGTATTTCAGTATGTTTTATAATACTGTTGTACACGACTAAAATTGTCAATATATTTTGAATTCTTTTCCTTTTTTACGATTAATTTAGTTTAGAATTTAGTGTATCAAAAATAAATGCAACTTTATTTCCATAAATGCAACTTTAGGGAATGATAAATGCAACTTTTCACATTTTTACTGCAACAAAAAAGTTGCCCTAGTTATAACTTATAGGCTTCCAAATCGCCGTATGCGTTTCGTAACTTGAATCTGTAATTGTAATATTTAGATGCTTGTAAATGTTATTTTCTTACGAGTTTAATAGCGCGGGATATATCGTATTTTCTCGAGTGTAAGACCCTTTAATTTTGACAAAATTAAGAGACAAAAAGTAGGGAAGGGTCGAATATGGGAATATTTTTACTAAGAAAATATTTGTGGCCACACACTTGAGCTGGCACCTCACACTCCCCTCTTCCACATCACGCAAACGTGAAAGAAAATATTCGTAATCTTACATGTTCATATATATTTATCATCTGCATCAACACAGCTTTTGACACAGTCGTCGCTGTGCTTCTTATCACCGATGTCGTCATATTTATTTTCGCAGGTCGCATCGCCTGTTCCATCCATAGAATTTGATATTCGAGTCTTCTTAAAGCTCTGCTCCAACATATCGGTCGGGATTGATCCCGGACTGTCACCGATAGCGTTGTGTTGCTCCCCCAGTGTAGCGTAAATTCAAATATTTATCAACCTCCACTATTTCAGAAGTTACTTTTGGATAGCTTTCTAATCTGTTGATCTGAAAGTCTGCATGCCTGAATCCACCCACTCCAAATAAAATTAGCTCAAATGGTCTTTGAAGGGTCTGCTCATTAAAACGTTAAGGGCCTGGAAAATTAAGGTAAGACAACCTGTAACTATGGTAATATCCGTTTCCAAAGCACTGAAAGTTTTTTTGCACTACTGAAATATTTATTTACATTTATTATTTATTTACATTTATTATTTATTTACATTTATTATTTATTTACATTTACATTTATTTTACATTTATTATTTACTTACTGAAATATTTATTACTGCTGAAATATTTATTTATAACAACTAGAGGGCTCCGCTAAAGCTCGTCAACCCCCGATGATTGCTAGGCAATCATATTTAGTTCGCTTCGCGAACTATACTTTTCAACAATGACAGGGAGGGGATTGCTTCACAATCCATCCCGATTTGGATCGCTGCTGGATTGATACCTCTAATACGACGTTAATTGAAGATTCTCTTCCTTTCCCATTGTGGTTATTTATCGCATGCGCCCGAGTAAAGGAAAATTGCCTACTTTTTTTTTGCGAGATTCGCGGATCCGTATATAAGCCGATCCCCGTACTTTAGCTTTAGAAAATGTTCCAATGATTCTCGGATTATACAAGAAAATGAACGGTAAATAAAAACAAAATGTTTTAGAAAATGTGAAGAACAAAGCATCTCATTTCCAAATAAAAAAGGAAATTATTAAATAATGTACAAATTCAGAGGAAATGTCATCATAATTTTAAATGTTTCAGCTGATCCGTGTTGTAATAGTTCTTTTTAAAATTGACATATTCGGCTGTTGCTATGGAAACGACGACCAAATTTGCTGGTTCTTCTGAAAACATTGAAAACTTTCTAGCGCGTGCTCTCAAGTTTTATGAATGAATAAATTAATTAAAAAATATATAACTGTGTTTATCGTCTGCGCGTGCTCCAAATTCATAAGCTCGCTGAACCACAAGATTCGCTATCACATGATTCACTATCTACCAATCACAAAGCGAATAAACCAGAAAAAGACTGAAATTTTTTATTTTATAATAGAAAGATAAGATGGCCACGAAAATTGTCCAATACTAACGAAGCTTTCTTCATTTCTCTTGCTGTCTGTTCCATACAGATTTTACTCAAGCTGCCATTAAATAAAATGGTAAGACTATCGGTCGAAATAGAAAGGCGTCTTATGTAAGGATTCCGCCCCTCTTGTTTAGTTGAAGAAAGAGGGGTCGATTTAAAACACAAAGTAGTATTATACTCCAAAATATACAGCAGTATTTTTTCTATTGTACTTACGAGATAAAATATGTAAAAATAAGTTCCTATATAGATGTTTTAAAATTTATACTTAGAAATATCGTTATAATGGCGTTGCTGTACATTGTACAAGCGCATCTATCCTTCCAACACAGGGCCCACGTTTGCCCAGTTGAATAAGCTACGAATTTGAAACCGGAAAGTTGCGATTTTAAATCCAACCGAAATATTGTCCTATACGAGGGGGTTGGTATACGTTTAAAATATCCTCACGTTAGCATGGTATGCAAGTATGGAGAGTGTGGTGCCAGATCAGGTGTGACCTCGTCATCTAACCATGGTTCAAAATTACGTGTGGTCCTCATATCTTTCGCTTAGGATTTGATACCGGACCTTTGCCAATATTCCGCTGTGTTGTTCCACAATGCGACATTAAATAAATACCTACCTTCAAATCCAGAGAACTAAACTTCACCCATAATTCTCAGTGAAGAGGTATCTTGTAATCGCTAGGGTCTCCAGAGAGACAGTGAACGGTTAGAGATGAGAGAAGATTTGATAAGGGCAAAACTGTCATTTTGCCATACGTGTTAGCTGCTGTTGCTAATTTATGGTAATAGTTTTTGTTAATTGTTAATATTAACAAACTTGTTGTCTGCTTGTAACTCATACAAATAATTAGAAGCTAAACTATACCTATTATTGACCCTTATAAATTGAGGTTAACGTTTAATATTACTTGTTAACTGCTTAAATTCGCCATAAAGTGTTTGTTAAATATTTTGTTTCCGAACTTCTCATTTCTTAAATAGAATAAAAAAATTTTTTAATTTTAAATTTATAATTTGAAGTAGCTGATGAAGAGAAAATTCCAAAGAAAAAAGTTCTTATCAATATCATAAATTCTATTTTCTGTTAAAGATGCCGAAGGTTCCAATGTCTATCATTAGTTTATTATTCACTAGCAAAATACCCGACCTTACTCGGTTTGAATTGGTTTACTCTAGATTGAAGAGATAATCAAAATATATAATGACTTACGTTTTTTGTAGAATAAAAATTTATTTGAATATTTTTCGCCATCTTTATAATTTCTACAACTTACTTTGGACACAAATCCTACACATGCATATCCATTCATGTAATACATTTCACAGACATCGCACAATTGCTGTATGACAAAGCTACAAAATGACGAAAGGTGATACTAAGGTTACTACTATAAAAGACGATTTTGAGGGAGATTTGGAATTCCCTTTCTTAAGTCCTTTTCATGTTCAACTCAATTAATTAAAATTACAATTTACGGCGAGTGCTCTCGTACTCATAGTCAACAAAACAATATTTTTTTTACTTGTGGCACTCTTGCCTCCGGTATGCGACATTCTGAAATTTTGCAATCTTCTCCTGTCATTATAACAAAGAATTTTTTAATGTTGGAAAAGTTCTAGTTCGGATTTTTAAACATTATTATTCTTTCAATAACGGCATTATTCTTTCAATAACGGCATGATTCCACTTAAAAAATTTACTGAAAATTTATACTGACTTACCTAACATTTTTAAGTCTAATACTTTGTGGTGCTGTTGCGTGTGATGAGAAGGAAAACACATTTATTAAAATAATGAATATTTAAAACAGAAAACAGTAGAATAGAACAAAATAAAAGATGTCGGAAAAAATTGGTGTAAAGATATTAATTTGTGATTCATTTTTATCTCATGATCTTGCACAGTTGCCACAATTTACAACTAAAAGTGCACACAATTTAGAAATGTGAAATTAATTCAGAGAGAAAGAAACAGAAAATATCACTGCTCACGCGATCTTGTTCATTCTCGTTTCGTTGAAAAATATCGTCTGTCTCAAATATTCCGAAATTGTTTTCATTGCGCAAAGAACAAAAACAAGACTCGAAATAAATGAAGTATCAGAACTGAAATCCCATTAAAAATATAATTTTTTGAAGACTAATTACTTTTTCAGCAGTACTGGTAAAGCAATCGAAGTAATCGTAATATTCAATAGACATTACAATTTTTCCAAAACTACCAAATTATGGTTGATTTAAGTATACTTACTCATGTGTTTTACATGATACGCAACTAAATATAACAATAAAGAAATGTTTAATATTGCATTCACTAAACTAATTAATAATGTATAAAATAAGATACACAATGCAATCAAATATCTAGAATACAATTCATGTGATGTCTACACAAACACACAAACACAAAATTGAGCATAGAACAGAAAGACGGACAGACAGACTTTCGCAACCAATGCCACTCACTAAATGAAGATAAGTACTCACTGTATGCAAATTTTCATGAAAATATCTTAAACCGCGTGGACGTGTATAGGGCACAACATACAGACAGACATACATACAGACAGACAGACAGACGGGCGGACAGACAGACAGACACCAAACGAGAAAAGGGCGGATTCGGCATCAGAAGGGTCCAAAACGGATAGAAAACTTGAAATGGGTCGAAAATATTGAATGTACAAACAAACACTCCATTCTTATTTATATAGATTTCATTGTTGTTTCCCTTCCGAAAAATATCCAGTTATTAACAGAACAAAAAATATGACCTAAAAATTCAGGAAAATAGTTACACGCAAATACAGTAGCTTAGAGGTTAAGCAAAACAATTTTTTGATGCATATCAATCATTAAATTGAAATCATTAAAAATATGTCAACATCCGTTTAAAAATTATGCTGTTTGACCTCCAAGTGGTTTTAACAAGATATCTTGTGCATCAAAATCTGACCAATTGTGCCAGATATGGCCAAATATTTTTATGATGACAAGGTCAAGATCTGTCAGTTTTTTTCCCCTATTAATGAGATCTTTCTTCCATCAAAATGTAGTCAGTTTAACTAATGACGAGATAGCTTTTCGATTTAAAACCTATTTATAGTTAAATTTGTTACATGCATTCTTATCTAAAAAAATTATATTAAAAAAATTATATACAATTTCTTTTAAAGATGAAAAAATCCAAACAGGAAGCTAAAAAGGGCGAATGAAATTTATAAATTGATGGTTGTGTTGAAATAAAAATGTTAACTTTCTCTATTAACTATAATAGTGCATTGCACGCTATTATTTTTAATATTATTGGAAAATAAATTCAAACTGACACAGGGTTTCAAAAGAATATAATCAAGCTCGGATAACTAGAATTTTCAAAATTATTACGGGTATTCATCAAAATATATCTCTCTCCAAAATTCTTAAGCCATAATTTCACCAACTTGTTGACAAGCATGCATGTTTTTCGACACTTAATCCGCCCCGAAATGACGAATTCGAACCGAAAACCGCATCCAGAGCTCCTTTCTTCTCGCAACTGTTTCCACTCTCTGCTAATGGTATCGAGTGATTTATAGCCCAGACATCTGAACCGAACTTTTCCGGATTTTTAAAAATTTCGAATGAGCAGAAGCAGTAAAACCGATGCATAATCCTGTTCAACACGAAAATATGCGTAGTTAAAATTCCCCAACGAATGCGAGTTAGGGAGCCATAAATAGAAACGCTAGAGCTGTTTTCAATCGTCTTATTCAGTCTTTGACAGACACTTTATCAAGTAACTGTCCGTTACTCAAGAGCAGAGAACCAAAATGACAAAGTGCGCAACGTAAATTCTTATAAATGGGTAATAGCTCAGGCGAACTGTCGCTCGTAATGTTCTGATTTATGATTAGATCCGAATATGGTTTTATTGTTCGTAATGGAATACTAAATGGGAATTTGAGGTTCACCGCTTTTGGGACGTTTCGAGGCATAAATCTACCTTTTTTTTTTCCCCCGAACATCGCCTTCTCCCTTTTATTCGTCATTATTGCTTCTGTATTATTTAAATTTAAGCATTTTTTTCTGTGACTTGCTGAGAAGAAATTTTCTTTTTCTTCTGTAGGGTAAGTTTGAAAGTAAAAATCAAACGTATGTGGTTAAATAGCCAGTTAATGAAAGTGCATGGAACCACAAGTGTCCACGAGATGCATCGAAAACTTGCACCACTTCCACGTTTTGATTACGTCTGTGTCATTATTTTTTATCACCTCTAGGATTCCTGGATTGTCGTCATCTGGTGACATCAAGCAAGGAAGTTCACAAGTAAACGCAAAGTTGGTAAATTGGTAGTACATACGTCATAAACTGCAATAAGTTTTTCTGAGTTGTTGTACGAGATATACGTTCCAGCTACGGAACAAACCTGTGCCCTTGCCTTTTAAATCGCGTTGTCCTTGCCTTTTAAATGTTGTCGTCTAGTGACTCCAAGAAGGGATGAAGGTTACAAGTAATTACGCAGTTGGCTTAAACAATAATTCATTTGCGAAACAAAATAATTTCAATCTCAAATTATGAACTCCATTGTGTTTTTCTGCTTCATCGTAAGATATCCCTGTTAGTAATTGGTAATTTTAATTATCGTCGTACTAGAGCAACAAAACGGGCTGTTGACGACGGTCCGGGATCAATCAGGGGAAAGATCCGATGACAACCCCACGTAATTTTGAACCACGGTCAGATGATGAGGCACAACACCTGAGTTGACGCCCTACTCTCCAAACTTCCACACCAACCCAACGTGAAGGTATCCCGGTTGGAAGAGTAACGGATTAGAAACCAGAGGGTTGCGAGTTTGAACTCAACCAAAGACCGTTATGTACAAAGGGGATAGTGCATGTTAAATCTGTCATGTCCACAAATGTCCTCACATTGCCGTGGTGTGGAAGTTTGAAAAGTGGGGTTCCAGCTCAAGAGCTCCAGTCAAGCATCATCTGACCGTGGTTCAAATTCACGTGGTGTATCTTTCTCTTCGGATTTGATCCCGGACTGTCGCCAATAGCCCGTTCTGTTGCTCCAGTGGAGACGTTAATTAAATATCTACTTCGTATCGTAAGAGAAGACTTCAAGTGACGAGATGCAGAAGAATTCTGTGCGTGCCTTTTATGCAACCAAATCTTTACGCTGAAAAAAAAGATCGTCCATTGATAGGGTCAAGTTATACCAATTTTACATATCGCAGCGTTCCACCCCTTACCACCGCAATCTTTTAAAATTAAATTGATTGATAAATAAACTTTTTTTGTAGAAAACTTTAAGTAATATTTACGGTGGTTGAATTTGTTTGTTAATTAATTAATTAATTTAAACTGACGCATTGCTAAACTGTTGTATTTTAACTGTATTACTAAATTCCTAAATATCCAAATACTTTATTAAAAGTAATTATTAAATTATCCAATTGTTGTTTTTTTTGTGTGTACTTGTTTTATTGAACACATTGTACCACAACACAGAAATAGATTAATTTAGAGAGAAATGTCTCCAATCTACGAAAGTAAGAATTTGAGCTATATATCGTGAAAAGTAACCTCTTCTGACATTAATTCTTATTTCCAATAAAATGCATGGCAAAAATCACACTTTAGTCACGTTATCAATTAGATTCTAAATGTCGACTTAAATTTCATCCCATTTCCTTCTTCTAATGTGATTCGGCATGTTTCGACGCTTAGCCCATTTTCGTTCAGATATATTTTTCTGCACTGATTTCTATTTTCCCAATTTTACATTGATTCCTGCAAGCAGACTTCTGAAGAATTTAATTGGAGTAGAAAGCACTTTCGTGTTATTTTCGCAATATTTAGCAGCATCTTAGATCAAATCAAGCATATTAACACGCAGAAGAAAATTCCGCAAATGAATCCCGTAACGGTCGATTTTATATATATTTTCTACTTTTACCATTCGACAGTAAACAAATTCATTTCTATACTATGTACGTTAATCAAATACACTCTGTAACAAAAAAAAATCGACGCACCAAGAAGGAATCATCCGATTGCTTTAAAATTTCTCATGCAAAAATGTTTTGACCAAATATGCAAATGATTAAAATTTGGTGTCCAATGAATGAATAGTGCGATCTCCAGCGCATCGGAACTGCGCATCCAGCAGATGTATATAAGGAGTTGTTCTTGAACTGTTGTTACAAATTTCTGCTGCATTGCGATTTAGGATACCTTTCAACGACTGAAAAAATGCCTCGCCGCAGGATTCGAGCTCATTACGAGCAACTTTCAGAGTTTGAAAGAGGTCGTATCATTGGATTGAAAGATGCAGGTTGGGCAAATCGGAGAATCGCTCGTCATGTGAGTCGAAGCGATGCGGCGATTAGAAGATGCTGGCAAGAGTGGGTGGACAGTGGCAGATTTCAGCGCCATGATGGTAGCGGTTGAAGTTGGGCCACAACAGATCGAGAGAACAGAGTGATTGTCAGATCAGCTGTCACAGCGCCTGATTCATCACTATCAGCCGTCAGTCGTGCAACCCACACACGAGTGTCCATTATGACCATTCACAGACGGCTGAGAGGGCGAAATCTACGCTCGTACCGACCGTTACGCCACCTGCCACTCACGCCTGCATACTGTCGAGCCAGATTACAGTGGTGCTTGGCTCGATCAGGCTGGAATGATGCTGACTGAGGACGTATAGTCTTTAGCGACGAATCCCGCTTCCAACTGTGTCTTGACGATCAACGAAGACGCGTCTGGAGACGCCCAGGGCAGCGTGCCGATCCTGCTTTCACTATTGCACGCTACACGGGCCCTCTACAAGAAGTTATGGTCTGGGGTGCCATTTCCCTTGATAGCCGGACCCCTTTGGTCGTCATTAGAGGTACATTTACTGCACAGCGGTACGTTGACGACATTCTGAGACCTTTTTTTACCGTTCCTTTCGTAGTACCCTAGGCTTATTTTTCATCAAGACAATGCCAGACCACATACGGCACGTGTTGCTATAAACTGTCTTCAAGCTTGTCAAACCCTTCCTTGGCCAGCCAGATCACCAGATCTCTCTCCCATCGAACATGTCTGGGATATGATGGGAAGGTGACTGCATCCGGTAGGGAATGTTGATGACGTAGTCCGACAATTGGAGCAAATTTGGCAAGAAATACCGCAGAAGACCATCCGGGAGCTTTATCGATCTATGTCACTCCGTGTTGCAGCATGCATCCAGGCTAGAGGCGGATCAACACCTTATTGAGCTCGTTACTGTAACTCTGAAATAAATTATTCAATTGTTCTGAAATGTTAATCATTTTCTATTCTGTACATAATTTTCCTATCCACCAACTTTTGTCTCCATCGGTCAACTCCTCCTTGGTGCGTCGATTTTTTTTCTTATAGAGTGTATATAGAGATTATAACACGCCGAAAAAAATAGTACATAGGGGGGGGGGTAGATTATAAATACAAAGTTTGGAAATATAATTGAGAAAATAAGTACTTTATTTTTAAATTACAAACATTTGCTTGTGTCTTTTCTTTTGGATTATTAAATATTGAGGTTATAGAGGAAATTAATAAAGATAATTATTCATCTTGCATTTAGTCCGTTTTATTAACTTCGATCGACTTTTTCAACTAATGGTAAAATGCTTCAAAATCAATTTGCATGATAGCTATCCTTTCATAAAAGACAGCACTTGTTTAATCGCAAACGGTAAGAAAATATTTGATAAATAAAGTATTCTTTCGAATAAAACTGTTATAATTTTTTTTTTAATTGCAAACATTTTCTTATGTCTATATTTATATGATTATTAAATATAGATTAAATTAATAAAGATAATTATTCATCTTGCATTTCGTTTGTTTTATTAACTTCGGTCAACTTTTTCAACTAATGATAAAATGCTTCAAAATCAATTTGCATGATAGCTATCCTTACATAAAAGACAGCACTTGTTTAATCGCAAACGATAAGAAAATGTTTGATAAATAAAGTATTCTTTCGAATAAAACTAGCTTTAATACTTTTTCCCGTGTGTGCAGAGAACGATTCAAAGCTATTCAAAAGAGGTGGCTAGGTGCTTATCAAAACGGAACACGAGCCCTCTCTAACTGGATGGGCTATCCCGTTTCATTTATTAACAGCCTATCCGGAGCGTTAAATAGATTTCGGGAAACGCAAAATGTTGAGCCTCCAGTGACTCATTTGGCTGGAAATGAGCTCGAATTGAAAAGTGACTAATGACCGTACGCTGCCATCAAAATACAATACTAATCTTGATAATCATACGCCGGAGTTCCTGAAAGGTTGGTGTCGAGCGACAAGAAACGATATTTCCTATAACTGTTACAGGGTTGCGTCTTCTTCGCAGAGGCGCCAAATGGCGCCAATTTCCGAAAAAGATCTCTTCGACGCCGGAGATCTTGAGCATTTCGTCGAAGATTGCGGCCTTAAACCACTTGTTGGGGAGTTTGGATGTAAACAAATTTTATTGTTAGTAAATAGTTCGAATCAGTAAGGGGTGGACAGAACTTTTTTTTTCGTTCCTTCACACTAGATATTGCTTAAGATAAGAAAACAACACATTTTCACGTGTTTGGTAGGAAATTTCATAATTTTGTAAGATTGAGTATTTCTATTTCATTAAATTTGTAGAGTATATATGTTAAGCAGATCCTTCTTCCACGCCGTATTCAGTTTTTGATAGACGTGCTTTCTATTGTTTCGTGTATCTCAAACTACAATATTTTATAACGAGATTAAATACAAATTAAGGTTTTTATTTGGTGCATTTCTGATTTTAACAAAATTTAGCTGTTATTTGTTACAGCGGTTTTTTTTAAAAACTATATAACTTTCATTTGGCGCAGCACTGTTTTTTAACTATGATTTTTATTTGATGCGTCACTGATTTTTTAAAAATAATTTCTTATCTGGTGCGTCACCGTTTATTTTAATTATTATTTTTATTTGTTAAGGAACTGAATAGTTAAAGCTGTATCTTAGCAGTAAAAGAGTCAATGTCCAAATTCAATTATTTGGAGTCATGTCCACAAATCGCATCAGGGTAATGAAAGTTTCAAATGAAAAAGTACAAATGAGCTCCTGTACATTATGAAAAAATAAGAGATTACAATGTAATTTTTGTATTCTGTATCAAAAATTGAAAAAATTACTAAATCAGGTGTTATTAAAAACTTGTAAATTGGACATTGGCCCTTTTTCTATTAAGGTACAGAGATAATACGTGTTATTGACTTTTAAGAGGATTTTTTAGAGGATATGATTATTGTACTGAAGGAATGAAATTTCAAAGTTGATAGAATGTTTCTCATAAAAAATACTTTCTATTATATTTATCATCGGATTCAATGTGTACACAGTTTTTTCGGTCGAGTAGGTTTAATTTTCGATTTCATGAAGATCGTGTTCAAAGGACGAGTACTTTCCTGCATCTTACATACTATTGCAGAAAAGCAACATTTAAGTTTTCCGATTCCTTGTCTATCAAAAGAGGTGTCTATCAAGAGAGGAATACAAACAAGCTGGTACTTTAAGTTGCAGGTTACAAAATGAGTACATCTTATTATTTCTATGAAGGGTTGTGCATGTTTACATTCTATTTCTTGAGAAATATTTTCTATGGGGCTATGAATTTAATGATTATTTTCTGGCTTGAGTGAATGGCTTTTATGCAGAAAAATCAGTGAGTTTCTTATTTTCTATTGTCATTGTATTTTCTATACATTAAAAAAACACATAGCTTATTGGAAACACAGTTCCATTAACTGCAAAATTGTACTTTAAGCAAACTTTGTCTTCACACTTTGTGCATCTATTAAATGAATTGTAACAATTCTATATAGTTGAATTTAAAATGAACCAAAATAAGAATGTAGTGATTGGTCGATGAGCGTCATCAGGAAGAGGCCTGACGCAAAAAACTAAAATTGGTGCTAAACATGCGTAAGCAGTAGAATTGCTGAAAAATGCTGACACCCTCCAACACCAATAGAACTCGAGTCAGAATTATATGTCGTTATAAAGGGGTTCGACAAAAGTGTTTGAATAAAATTGATGTGATGTCAAGCCATATTCTAGACAAGAAGTCTTAGTTCTAGAGTTAGCGCCAAATACATTCATTAAAATACAAAAGAATTATAGAACAATTGAATCGGTAAGTGTAGAAACTACATAAGGCCCCATTTTCAAATTAAAAGAAAATGGGCGAAGGAAACACATGCCTGTGATTCGTGTGGTTTCTGCACCCAGCACATTTTTTCACGGCCCTATATTTACTTACCGAAGCCAAAAATTACGAAATTTCTTTTCGCATTAAGTGCCTACCCTAGTCAAGCCCATTTAGGCAATCAAGGCAGTTTCTAAAATTTGTGGAGTGTGAATTTTGCGATAACCGGATCAATTGAATAAAGCAATTACCTCATGAGTGATCCAAACAGGCTGGTGATGTCTTATAGGTTAGGAATCGAAAATTTGGACATCTTCCTCAATATCGTACATTTACTCAATTTTCGGGTAATGGTAGATAAATTGATGTCCCACTGAAGCAACACACATTTCAAATTTCCATCCCACACTAACATGCACACATTTGAAGACACGACAGATTTAACACGCAGGAGTCCTCACTCCCAATGTAACTGACGGTGTTGTTGGTGGATCGAGTTTCTAACTAGAAACCCTCTAGTTGTTAATCCGCCACTCTTCAAACCGGGCTACCACGTCCGCATTTAATTTTCAGAGTAAATGATTAATATACACCTGTTATTCAATTATTAAATACACTACCCTACAGCAATGGACCGGACAGCAAGATGTGATGGTATAAGGGAAAGAATACATGCTTTAATAGGGGGATGGTCTCCCACGTGCTGAAATTACACTAGCAACCCTTCAAGGCAAACTTTAAACGAGGTTTGGATACACAGCTATGGGTATTGGTGTCCATTCCTTCTGCAAGAATATCGCCAGCTCAGCTCTAGATTTCGGACGTGGTTCCCTGATCTGTAAGCGTTGCTCTAACTCGTCCCGCAAATGTTCTATGGGGTTTAGGTCGGGACTCTGAGCAGGCCAAGGAAGACGTCTTACATCCATATCTTGATACCACTGATTGACAGAAGCTGCAACAGGACATGGAACGTTATCGTCTTGGAAGTAACATTAGTCCATTCCATAATTTTGCCAAAGCGTAGGAAGAACTTGATTGTCCACAATTTTCATGTAGGCGTCGACCGTTCAATTTACCAGGAACAACATGCAAAGGTCCCAGGCCATGCGGCGAAAAATACACCCACAAATAAGTAGTCGGATTTTATGCAAATCCGCGGGCGGTCCATTTTTGTAGGGTAGTGTATATTGATATATATATATATATATATATATATATATATATATATATATATATATATATATATATATATATATATATATATATATATATATATATATATATATATATATATAAAGATTACATGTTTTGCTTTAGTTATGAAAAAGTTTTACCTGCGCCATCCGAGTCTATACATGGATAGTCATGGCAGATAGAAATATCCTTTAAGCCGTACGTCCAGGACCAGTTGTTGCACTTAAAAAAGAGCAGCATGCTTTTCTGAAGCACATTGAAGATGAACCCAACCGAACTTTTTTCGAAACCGATCCAGTTGCACGCAATTTTCCCCACATCGGTCATTTCATCTGGAAAAATCGGGATAAACCACCCAATACGGCAAACCGCACCATCCATTTATTAACATGGCTCCTCTCTTCGGGGGATTAGGTTGGCGCGTTCTGATTCCTCGTGGGCGCCTTTTGTATTAATTATCGCCACGCGATAAATACTAGCCCGGGCGGGTGTCAGCCTGCTCCTGTAATTGTCTTAAACCTAATTATCACGCGGTATCCAACCTTTTGGCGCCTTAAATGCTCTCTTTAATGAAGTCGCCCCGGCATACTTGGAGCCCCCGCCGCCCTCAACAATGTCTGCGCCCCCTCACCGCCCTGCCGATCTGCAAGGGCTGAAGAGAGTTTTAAATTATTCACAAAGCACCGTTTTGAAGCAAGCAATTTGGCGAATTAATCCACTGAGTGTGTGATAGCTCTATAGGATGCTTTATGTTCCCGGTACGTTTTACGTGTTAATAAGGTTTGAGAGGGTTCACGGTTTGGGATGAGTTTTAAAATAAGTAATGGCGATAGGGCCACCGAGGGAAAGCAACACATAATAATCATCGCACGGCGAATTAATGAATGTCTTTTATAATTTGTCGCCCAAATGAGTCGCGATTTGTACGCTTTCCTTTTGATTTCTTACGTTTCCCTTTGGGCTCGTATTTTCACTACCAACACTGAGATCTCTGAATGGCTTGTTGGTGATGGGAAGACAGATTTACATAAACCTTATTTTGATATAAGTGCCCTGATGGCTATGGTTTATTAGTGCGTAGCAGCCAATCATGTTAAATGATGCTGGTAATGTTTTCATGTGAAATGATGATGGTAAACTTTCTGCAACTACTCTAGTATGAAGCTCTGTTTGCTAAAGTTATTTTTAAACAAATGACTTGATGCTATGGTTTATTTGTATAGTAGGTGTGTGATACCCCCCCCCCAATCTTAATACTAAATGATGATAGTGCGCTTTATGCTCTCTTGGCTTTTTGCAAATTTCAACCCTCAACTAAACTACTTTAAGATTAGGACATCCTGTTTACATAAAGGCGTTTCAGAAATAAATGCCATGATGATATGGTTTATATTTGTGTTGGTGCTCGATCTTAATAATATTAAATGATGATAGAAAGCTTTAGGTTTACGCTTTGTAAATTTCATCAACTCTCAACTGAGGTAATTTCAAAGGTAGATAGCCTGTTTACTTGAATGTTTGTTTGTTTTGAATAAAATGGTTTTATGGTTTGATATTATTGTGTGGTTGATTATAGAAGTGCTAAAGGATGATAGGCAGGCCAGTTTATGCTAATCTCATTAACCCTGAACTAGTACAACCGCTTATCTACTTTTGTACTAATTAACTTCCCCCCCCCGTAACTGAATAAAACAAACAATCTCGGATTTTTATTTTTTCAAAAAAATTAAAATTTGAAAATTTAATTATGTGGATTTTATTTGTCCGATTATTTTCTGTGTTAGGTTCGAAAGTAAATTGTGATTTTGCAAAATCAAAATTTGATGATTTAATTATGCGAATTTATTTTTATCAGATTAGCCTGTATTAGCTTATAAAGTAAATTGCGATTTTCACATAGCTAAAAATACGACCTGTTGTCCCAGTTAGTGACTGAATTACTTAAGGGTTATATGTGAAAATTAAATGCAAATGACCTTTAATTTCTGTAAATTTGGGGAAGATTTGGAAGAAATTACTGTTGACTACAACAAACATTTCATTCAACTAATCATATGTTTGAAATAAGAAATCTATCTGCTTACACACACATATGCACAAAATGATGAATTAAACAATGAAATCAAACCAAAATAGCAGAAGTAACATTCACACAAAAAAAAAATTAAAAAAAAAAAAAAAAAACAGAATATTCTTTTTTTTTTTATGGGACAGCTAACGATAGAACTTGCAAGAAAGTTTCATAAAATTTTAAGGATCCCCTAAACAAAACCCTAAATTAGTCTACAACCCGAATTAACTCGTGATAGCTAATATTCAAATTTTTTAATTCTTGACAGCTCATTTCCCATTCCCATTCAACCTCAAATAAAAATACCAGAAGGCACCACATCTTCAAGGTTTCACCTTGATAAGAACATACATGGTTCATTATAACGTATTAGAACCGGTTCACACATCCGGTTTTTCAACGTGCGGCGCCTCTGCCGCAACGCAAGTGCGATCTGAGATACATTAGATCCAATGGAGCAGTGCACACATGCCTCCAGCCCCGCTGAGGCGACGCACGTCCAACTTGCGTGCACTTTGTACCGCAGTTCCCCACGGCACCGCACGGTCGCCGCACATGAGTCCCGTTCTGAAGTACCTTGTTTTCATAAACAAATGGAATATAAATAATTATTAATAAATGGTTGTATCCAGTAACGTTTATTTTTCTTCAAAATATACTTTTTTTTACACCAAGTAAACGAAATAAACAAGTTTTCTTCGATAGAATATTTATCGCAAATGGCGCGAAATGAGTTCGTGCGTCATTTCACGGTTATGTTGTGCATAGTTGGGCTTCGGTGCCGCAGTGGCCGCGCACGTTGAAAAACCGGATGTCTGCACCTGACCTTAAAGCCACCTATCTGGAATAATGATCGTGTATTTGACTACCTTCCAATGTGTCCCGAGTTCATATCACCGGTTTGCAATACTATATTTAAATATATTGCAAACCGGTCAATGTTGCGATTAAAAAAAGTATAGTTTTAAAATGTTCCCCCCATTACTCTCTTGAAAAATGACAAAACGTTGTTGAAATGCATCAAATAGTATTGTATTTAATGACTGCAAATCTTTCAAGCCCGTCAGGTGAGGCTCAAAAATTGAGATTTGGAAACTCTCAATTATTTTTAAACATTACAGCACACACTATTTTAGTCTAGAATAACTCGTGACAGCTAGCATCCTATAGCCATTCATTCAACCTCAAATAAAAATACCAATAGGTACAACGCTCCATACGCCTATCTTGACAGAAATACGCTTGGGTCAATCAACATTTTAAAGCCGCCTAACTGGTATAGTGGTCATGGTGATTGCCAGCCACCCAATAGGATCTGGTTTTTAATCCTGGTTTAAAAGTTTACGTATGATGATGATTGCCCTGTTCGAAGTAACGCAGCCGACCCTCTGGCTGTTCCTTCACAAGTATCCATCCATTCGCCTTTGTAGCTTCAAAGGCCATAGAGGTCTGTGATCGGACATTAAAAATTAAATATATCTCTTTAAAATTTTTCATTTCTATAAAAATGAAAAAATTATTAAAATATATGAAATTAAATTGGTATCTAGTGACTAAATCTGACAATTCCGTCAGGTACAACCGGAAAACTAATATAATTAGGAACTCAGCTCATTATCGCAGCAAATCCTAATTTAGTATAGAACCCGAATTAACACAAAAGGGCTGACATTCTATATCTATTCAACCCCAAATAAAGACACCAACGGGCACCATGTCCATACTTCCACTTTCAATTCTCGCCAGGTTCAATGAACGTCTTAAAGCCGTCTAACTCGTACAGTGGTCATTGCGTTTGTCTGCCCCTCAATGAGTACCAGGTTCAAATCCCGATTTGTAATGTTGGTAATTGCCCTCTGATAGGAGAAGACACAGCTTCTCTCTGGGTGCTCCTTCACGAATAATCGTAAGTTCGCCTCTAGTAGTGTCGAAGATCTAAAAAATGTCTTCGGGCCATTGAAATAAAGAGAAAAAAACATCGTTTTAAAATGTTTCAATTCCTTAAAAAGAATAAAAAGTTACTAAAACGAGTCAAATAGAATAGAATGTAATGACTAAATCTTCCAATTCCTTCAGGAACACCGAGAAAATTGCTATTTCGCAAATTTCAAATTATTTCAAGGGCACAGTGTAGTTTCGAATGTCTAAGAAGTGTCTTCGGGCATTTAAATAAAGAAGAAAAATCGTTTTAAAATGTTTCACTTCCGAAAATTGAATAAAAAGTTACTAAAATAGGTAAAATATAGATTAGAATCTAATGACTAAATCTTCCAATTCCTTCAGGGACATCCATAAAATGTCTACTACGCAAACTTCAGATTATTTCAAGGGTATAACACCCCGAACCTATTTAGTCCACAAGCCAAATTAACTCGTGACATCCCACTCAACCGCAAATAAAAAACTCCAATAGGCACCCCTCATTAAATAAACACCTCCACCTCCGACAGAACTCCCCGGCATAAAGAAGAAACATCGTTTTCAAATGTTTCACTTCCGAAAATTGAATAAAAAGTTACTAAAATAGGTTCAATATAGATTAGAATCTAATGACTAAATCTTCCAATTCCTTCAGAGACATCCATAAAATGTCTACTACGCAAACTTCAGATTATTTCAAGGGTATAACACCCCGAACCTATTTAGTCCACAAGCCAAATTAACTCGTGACATCCCACTCAACCGCAAATAAAAAACTCCAATAGGCACCCCTCATTAAATAAACACCTCCACCTCCGACAGAACTCCCCGGCGGCAATTAAACCTACCACACTCAACTGACCACCACCCCGTCACGTCCATCAGAGCCCATTCATCAGACGCAATGCTCATTAGAAAATGGAGGAGAAACAGAGAGAGACATTAAAACCGGACAGGCACCGTGGCCGGACCCATCAGGTAATGGGTGCGTGTCACCCACTATCCGGGACCCTGTCGCTTGAAAAATGGCGTCCCGTCACGACATCCACGGGAGAAGGACACCGATGATTATTTCGAGACGGCACGTGAACTGCGTGGGCAATGGCCACTCGGCCGACGTTTAATTATGTTAACGAATGAAAATAACGACGTTGCGCAAGGGGCACGTGGACGCTGTGCATGAATGAGAGGGGAATGTCGCCCGGGATGTGTTTCGCTCTTTTGTAATGCTGATGAGTGGGGAGGTAAGTGGCTTCGGAGGGAGGCGTGATCGATAGCGAGGTGGTTGTTTTTTGAGGAGGCGTGAATGGAATCGGAAAGTTTTGGGTTTGCGTTAACTAGAGTGTGTTAATTGTTTTATTTTTAAGTAAGGTGAGTTAATTAATGGGTTTGAATGAAGTTAATAAATTAGGCTGGATGATGTATATGGTAGGCGACTTTGCGTCGCACTGGAGATGCATAACGGGCGATTGGCAGTGGTCCGGGACCAGTCGGAAAGATTCGAGGAAAGCACCTTGTAACTTCAAACCATGGTCTTGACGAGGCCAGGAGCTGGTACTACACTCTCCAACATCATCTGACCATGATTCAAAATTACGAGGTGTTGTCCTCGGATCTTTCCGACTGATCCCGGACCACCACCATTAACCTGTTGTGTTGCTCCAGTGCGGAAAAACGAATTGCTATTTAGAGAAATTATAATTGTATTATAATTCGATTGTCCGGGATGAATATCGAAGGAAAGATTCGGGGACAGCACCTTGTAATTTCAAACCATGGTCAGTTGACGAGGCCAGGATCTGAGCTGGCACTCCACTTTCAAACATCATCTGACCATGATCAAAATCATCATCAGATCTTTCCTTCGGAATTGTGATCCCAGACAGTCGAATCATAATATAATTATAATTTCTCTAAATAACAATGAGTGTTTCGAGAAAATGTCAACTATTAAACTAGAAGAAACCACGGAATTCAAACGAGTTAAGATTCTACAAATTTCACAGACAACAGAATACTACGTTTCAGGCTTATAAATAATATTGGTTTGAATAATTTCAACCCTCTTGGTTGTCCTATAAAATCAAGTAAACTAAATTGTCACTTAGTTTGAGAAAATGCTTTATTTTGTCTCAAATAGTATTCTTTTTCTTGACATTTTTACCACCAGTCCGAAACATAGAAATACAACACTAATTCCTATAAATAACTAATGTATTGTTTAAATCATATCTTGTACAAATATTGAATTAGAAAACGTAAAATGTGTAATATAATACATCAATTAACTGAAAATTATTAGTTTTACTCATTTTGTATTTGGTTATGTGCTACCGTAACCAAAACAGCTTCTAAAAACATAAATACCATTCTTGCATACCTGGCTGTATCAAATTCTTCTCACACGAATATAAAATACGAAGAAGTAGCTTACATTTAAATCGGTTTTCTGTCTCCACGACTTGCGAATATACATCAATAGCATTTGCCTTAAACCCCACCGAATACATTTCCCACGAAACGCGCTACAAAAAACACCACCACCAGCCTGGAAAACGCTTAAGAAGCTACAATCCGTTTTCACCTGAACCCACCCAGAGCGAAGGAAACAGGAGAATTACGATAACCGAATGTGTCGAAGATCCTTGAACACCAGCATGCAAAAGAGGTGGAGCACGCAAATCGCCTTTATTCAGATCCCGACCCAATGCAAAAACAAGAAAGCCTTTTCTCCAATTCACAGAACCTGCCTCCCCAGTGATCCTGTGCTTTCGTCTCCGAATGAAATCACTACGATAAGACACTCTTATATATTTTCCCTTTTCCCCTTTCCAGGGAAAAAGATGAACGATAAGCTTCACAAGTGTTAAGGGAGAGGGGACAACATGGTCATTATTGGATCATAACATGTTATTGGCTGGCCTATCTGCTATATATCATCCGCGAAGCCTATATTTCCAGTGAATTGCTTTTCATTTTTTCTTCCTGCTTTTTCCCAGATATCGTGTAATAAGGGGAACGCTGCTATATATTTTTCTGTCTTTTTTACGACGGCAGTCTTTTTTCGGTCGAAATCAGATCCTGCCAAAACGGCGCGCTGTTGTTCCGGATTGCGGTGTGAAGTATGTCGTAAACCGCGCGTGAAGAATAGGACGTAGTGGAGGAGTTATGAGCCATCAAAGATGGAACGGTTTCGAATAAATGATCATTAAGAGTCCGCCCCGGCACCACTTATTTCGGGAAGAATTCGAGGAGGTACCGCGAAACCGGACTGATAACCTTAGTAATAGTCAGGCAACAGTAGTGCAGCTTAACACTGACAACTGGATGTGCCCAAATTGGCTGGAAAGCATATAAATCTAAGCCCGGCCACATACCGGCGATATTGCATACGACATGCGCTAGCGTACTCCATTTCTGTTGATAAAACATGTCCGAATGAATGCGTGTTTCTGCCAAGTTAGTCGCAGGATTGAGGTTTGACCAGTGTGGCTTGTCTTCAGATCCTGCCGAAACGGAGCGGCTGTGTTTCAGATTAGGGTATGAAGTATGTCTTAACCCTCTCAATGGTCGCATCAAAGAAGTAACTCGCCATTAGCAAAACCAATCAGATCTTGATGGACGAGATCGTAAGAAGAAAACTGACCAGGTCCTAGTCTGGCCATCATCAACAAATCTGCAATATCAGGATGACAAGGTATCTCATCATTAGCAATATTAGTCAAATCTTGATGGACGAGATATCTCGTCGAAACGACTTGTAGGGTTAAACCGCGCTTGAAGAATAAGACGAGGTGGAGGAATTATGAGCCCTCGATGATGGAATGATTTTGAATAAATGATCATTAAGACACTGCCTTGGTACCACTTATTTCGGGAAGAATTCGATGAGGTACCAGACTGATAACCTGTGTAATAGTCAGACAACAGTAGTGTAGTTTAACACTGACAACTGGATATGCCTAAATTGGATGGAAAGCATATAAATCTAAGCCCGGCCACATACCGGCGATATTACATACGACATGCGCTAGCGTACTCCATTTCTGTAGATAAAACATGTCCGAATGAATGCGTGTTTCTGCCAAGTTAGTCGCAGGATTGAGGTTTGATCAGTATGTCTTGTCTTCAGATCCTGCCGAAACGGAGCGGCTGTGTTTCAGATTAGGGTATGAAGTATGTCTTAACCCTCTCAATGGTCGCATCAAAGAAGTAACTCGCCATTAGCAAAACCAATCAGATCTTGATGGACGAGATCGTAAGAAGAAAACTGACCAGGTCCTAGTCTGGCCATCATCAACAAATCTGCAATATCAGGATGACAAGGTATCTCGTCACTAGCAAAATTAATCAAATCTTGATGGACGAGATATCTCGTTGAAACCACTTGGAGGGTAAAACCGCGCGTGAAGTATAGTACTAGGTGGAGGAATTATGAGCCCTCAATGTTAGATTTATTTCGAATAAATTATCATTTAGAGTCCACCGTGGTACCACTTATTTCGGGAAGAATTCGAGGAGGTATCACGAAACCGGACTCAGAACCTGTAATTGTCAGTACCTGAGTTATTACATTAGAATAGCGTCAGACAACATTAGCGCCGCTTAACATTGACAAGTGGATGTGCTTAAATTGGATTGAAAGTAAATAAATTACTCACACTCAGCTTCTGAAGGCAGCACGTCAATCAATAAAATGGTCTCTCCAAAATGGCCAAAATCAAATCTTTCATTGCTCGACCTTGCATACAGATGAATGCCCGTGATCTTAAGACTGATCTTACGGTTTCCCGCACATAGTAAGCAGTCAACGGGTGGTAGCATCTACCGAAATAAGTCAATGCTAAATTCTGGAGGGGGAGTGTTGTGGTAAACTCAGGAAGTGAACATCAGGAAGTGATTTTTGGTAGACAAACTTGCATTTGTTCTCACACGACATTACCGTAAACACTAAAATGCCAAATTTGAAACAACAAAAAAAAATTGTGAAATCTGGCAATTCTGCATGCAGCAACTTGGTCATTACTTCGCATAGTTTGTCCATTACTGGGCTTTGCGCCACAAAATCCATTGCACTGAACACTAAAATGCTAAATTTGCAATAATTAGCTTCACAAAAAAAACCCAGAAAGTTCTAAAGGTGAAATCACGTAAAATCCTGTTATATCTGTACGGAACAGAAGGATCATGACGACAAAGTCTGGCTATTACTGGACCTTGCACCGTAAAATCCCAACCAACCTGTATGGAGAATCCAACTGCTGTCTTAGAGCATGGTAACAGTCTTTTACAGAGTTGGAAAAACGAGGAGGAAATGATTGACTTTGTAGACCTACTGCGCATATCGTGACTGGATGCTGGCTTAAGAAGGAATCAAGGGGCAGTGGAGGCTGTGGTGAGAGGTTCTACTGCGCATGACAAACTAAAGTAATTACAGTAAGTAATCATTTGAATTTAAAAGACGGGGCATTCACATTCTCCTGGTTGGCTTTTTGCGTTGGAAATCCAAGTAGATTGGTAAGTATTTTAAATAACGTCGCACTAGAGTAACGTAGACCACGGTTTGGGATCAAACCCGAAGGGAAAGAATCGAGGACAACACCGCGTAATTTTGACCACGGTCAGATGACGAGGTGATACCTGAGCTGCCACGCCACGCTCCAAACTACCACTAAGAACCACCATCTTTAAAATTCCAAACATTAATCACTTCTTCATTCAATCAGAAATTCTTTTGTTCTCTTGAATGTTTGGTTTTCAATTTTTTTCGTTAAGAAATTTTCATTCCGGTGCTTATCATTATGTGACCCGGAGACCTTCAATTTAAGAACCTCCTTGGAGTACTAGATTTTAAATAGTTTTCTTAAGCAACAAAATTGGTTCACAATGACCCGATTCGATTCGCAATATTGCAATGAATAATGCAATTATGATGATTTGATGATTGATTAATCCTTCGAAGAAGCTCTCTTAGTAGGACAGTAGCGTAATTTTGTCTTTGCATACACAGCTTACGTTATTCAAATTTGGTTTCAAAGAACGAAATAAAACCAATTTCACATTTAAAATTGAATTTGAGAAATTATATTGATAGCCATGAAGCCTTGATTGCCATAAAGGGTAAACGAAATTTGGTGTGCAGCCGTGCTATTGACACGATCCAAACAACCGTTAGTGCCATCAAAACCTCATAAACCTTTATTTTTACCACGTGATGATTATTGTTTTAAAAAAATATGTTTTGAAGGCTAAATCCTGTTTTAATTTAGGTTCTTGTCAGCAGGGTTCATAGTCGTATTACTCTTTCAATGATTCATTACATTATAATCATAAAAGAATAAGTGTGGTTTTTTGCAGTGTTCTCTGACATCATATATTTACTTACACACATACGGTATCAAATATACTGTCACTTGAAAATACTTCATGTATAATATCTTTTGTTTTATAAGCTTAATATTTTGATTAATTAATATCAAATGTGTATTGATTTTTCTGAAGTGATTAAGGCGTGATAGTACGTTTTTAAATTTGGAAGCTTATGATAAAGCTCATAGCAGCTTTTCAGGGGAACATAAGTGATAAATTGACCTTTAAATAACTGTTATAGGGCTCAAAAATACTAGAAATCTTTAAAATTAACAATTTTGTTTAAAGGATTTTGGAAATGCTGTGCAGGCAAATTTATTTTAATTCTCATTCCTCCAAAGGAAAGTTAGCGTGACGTTAATTAAAAATACAAAATACCAAAGGAAAATTTTAATAAGGCTATATTTAACGGTACGAACCAATTGAAATCAGACAAAAGTGAAAAACAATAAATTTATAACTATAAACGAATTGGAGAAACACTTATATTTCTCAAAATAATTTACCACTTTTCGGACAAATCTAGGGAGCCGCCTCTACACCTAGCAGGGACAATCACCAGCAACTATGCAAATTCAAACCGAGATTCAAGCCCTCGGCCTGCTGTGTATTAATATTATTAATAACAGGTAGTCTCTCTCTGGAGGATTCGGGAGAATGTCCAAGTACCTTCCGGACAGTGTGTCGCAAATCCTCGATTGGAGACTGAGGTGAAAGTCTCGCAAACCTGTACGTATTCATCCCAGTATATCTTTCCTGTATATTCATCTTAACAATAGCCGTTTATTTAGAAGAATGCCGATTCCGTTCGAATACTTTTATCTTTGCATTTGTGTTTTTGATTCAAACGCTTTGTATGTTTTAAATGTATAGTAATTAAGTTTGGGCATTTGGCGTTGTCTTCTCTCAAATTTGTTTACTTACATGTTTAATTGTATAGTTCTGAATTAAGTTTAGGCATATATTAGTGTCATTAGTCGCAAGTCTTGTTTTTGTTATTTAGAAAGAGGTTTGTTTACCTTGAAGCTTCAAATTTCGTATTATCCTGTGCTCACACGTAGCGGGTGATTGTATCTTTGAATGAATGTACGTAAAGGATACCTAGATTTCAGTTCTGATTCCCATGGAATCAGAAGTTCCTCTCGACCATGCCTTGTCCTTCCTTTAACCCTGGTTGGTAGGTTGGGCTAGGAAACCTTTCTAGGGACATGTGTGTTTCAGTTGATATCCTGAGAGCCACTCACGTATTTATCTCAGCCACAACTTCAATGGGTCACTTTGTATTCACTTGTACTTTGTATTCATTGCCGACCAACCGGTATAGTGGTTGAGGTGTTAGCCTCTAGATCGGAAGGTCCCCGGTTCGAATCCGGGTTCGGACATGGATGTTTGTAAGCGTATACCAGCTCAGGTGTTGCTTCGTCATCTGAACATGGTTCAAAATTACGAAGTATAAATTGTTAGGGGCAAAGATAGTGCTCCCACTGGGTGCTCCTTCACAAGTGGCCATCACTTCCGGCCTTGTAGAGGCCAATGACTTAGGTCAAAATGTGCCCGCCATTAGAAAAAAAACAACTTTGTATTCATTTGCTGTACTTCATATTCATTTGCTGTACTTCATATTCATTTGCTGTACTTCAGAACTTGTTTTCATCTCTATTGTGGCAGATGCAGAATGTAGGATTGACTGGTCGGTCAATCCTACTCATCTGTAGTAACCACCACACACAATCCATAAGCTGACTTCCGGGATATGCCTCCCCCTTCACGGGGTCCTCCTGGCTCCAACGTCCTGCTTCACCTTATCGCTAAAGCCCCAGCTAAGCGGCCAAATCGTGGCGCCCCTGCTTTCCCCATTCGATGAGGTATCCAAAGAGGGAAAACAAGCGGGCTCTAGTATTAGAAGACATAAATCACACCAATCGCTACCAACTGCCACTTAGCCGGCTCCCAGAACATAAATCAAGCGCCGCCGCCGCCCCGATTTGTTTTCCACTATGGGCCCCTATCCCGGCCAGATCTCCCATTGGACGGCCGAGGTCACGTGACACGGTTGATCATCGACAGAAAAGAGCAGATGGATGATCATCAGTGGGGGTGGGATGCCGACTTAAAGAAGTTCTCCGGGAAGACGGATGGACAGACACCGCTGTCTTTATCTGGAAGGGAGTCCGTTACAAATTGCCATCCCTCCTTCCCGAATCGGCAAGTCAAGGTTGAAGTGGCGAAACACTATATTATGCGAGAGGACCCGTTGCAGCGGTTCTTGTGTCTCTCTGCTCACGTGTTTTTGGAGGTTTCCCTCGGAGTGTGATTGATTTTAATTCCGGTGACGGATGGTTTTCGTCTGAATTGAAAACCGGGGAAATGCGGACGAAATGAGGTGTTTCGGGGTCCTGACGCGATGGCCCGGATGATAGGGTCGGAATTGCTGGTTTGGAGCCGGTTGTCGATGGATGATAACAGGGAAGCCGAATTCATTTCTATTCACCCAAGAACCAATCGAAACATTAACGACCAGTTTTCCTTTTTTTGGAAACAAATAGGGCTCTTCAACCTGCTGATAGTTCAGTTGGAAGTCAAATGTTTTCAGTATATTGAGCTCGAGATCTTGGGTTCTATGATTTATGTCTGCGCTTGTGTTGAACGGAATATCAAATACATTATTAACCATCTGAGGGGTTAACGCACACACGCCATAACGAAGTATTCACCGTATGATCTCTAACTGGTTCTAGAATTTTAGAACTACACACGCAGAACAAAAGTTTATCCAGATATACTCAACCAATGTAGTATTAACATCCATCAAATTAAAGCATTTGTATAAATCTACAAAACTTCATTCAGATGAGACCAACCCAGAGTTAACTGAGAACATAAGTAACACGTGTAACCCTCTGAGGCATCCACACGCATATATCCGCTATTCAACCAGCAGTCTTTCCTGTATGACTTTTAACCAGTTTTAGCTACTTTCAGTTTCAGTCAGACTTTCAGACTTGCAGTCAATTTTAGCTACTTTCAGTTTCAGTCAGACTTTCAGACTTGCACTCAGTTTTAGCTCCTTCGTGACTTTTACCGGTCACGGAAATCCAGCTGGAAGTGTTATAGATTACCAACCGGAGGGTTCGAGTTGGAAACTAGGTCCAACCAAAGAAATCTTTAACGACCTGAAATTTTCTCACGTTGGCATGGTGTAGATGTTTGGAAAAGGGATAATCCCAGATCAGGTGTTGCTTCGTCAACTGATCGTGGTACAAAATTATGAGAGATTGTCCGTAGATATTTCCCATCTAAATTGATCCCGGACCGTCTCCAATAGTACGTCGTGTTGCTCTAGTGCGACAGGGAATCAACTACCTACCTATCTTCATAACTTCTAATCAGATTAGCATGCTTAGTCTCCACGTCACTTTTTCGACAACCTCCAATCGAAAACATTTCTGTTATTGAAGAGCATTTGTTCAAGTAGCTTGTTGGCTTCTGGATAGGAAGGTTCCTGATTCGAATCCGGAGTTAGGGCATGGATGTAAATTGTGCTGTCCTTTGTTAGGGACAGTGATGGTGCACCCACTGGGTGCCCCTTCACAAGTGACCATCACTCCTGGCCTTGTATAAGGCTAAAATGACCTCGGTCAACTCTGTACTTTGTATTGTATTGTATTGTATTCTGTATTTGTCTTCGCAATTGTACTGCCTTGCCATTAGAAATGAAAAAAAAGTTCCTTAAAATTCTTGTGCAGATAAACATATCTTCAGTAATAAGAAAAAGGTCCTTCGTGTAAAACTACTTTATTAGTTTTACACGAAGTACTACTTTATTAGTTTTTCAAGTTAACCTTCAGAGGGGTTATGACGTAAGCAACCCGCTCAGTAAAATGCAGTCTTCCCTGCGTGACTTCTAACTAATTTTGACATTCCTGAGAAACAGAATATTTCCAGCCAATCGATATGGTTAGTCGTTACGTGTGTTAGGCAGGAAAAGCTACACCAATCGGATATCTCGTGACGTCAGATGGTTAAATCCATTCTGTGACATTTAGTAGTCAACAGAGAGAACTTCGATGAGAAAGATAGTGTTAGAGTTTCACACCAATCATGGAATTAGAAATAAATAATAAAAACATAATAAAATAAGAGCTTTTCCGTAATTTACGCCGTGCTAATGGACAACAGCACGCTGACCTGTAACCAATTCCCTAAGTAACTCTTGGGCTAACGTGTATGCGATAAATTACACGCGATTCTAACTCCTTAGCACAGTAGTGTAAAGCCAGGGTATTTAACCTTGTTTTTATTTTGCTGGACAGTTAGATACTAATTCAATGGCTGCGTGCTTTATAAAGTTATGCACGAAGGGAATGGAATAGCAAATTGCACGATCTGCAATTTTTCAAACTAAAGTAAAACAAACTCAAATCCATTCGCTAGTGTTCTAGTTTAGTCCATTGTTGTGAATAACATTAGATATTCGAATTCTAAACGTCTAACTTCGCTACAAACAATCCTGAAGTCCTTTTGAGGCCTCAGATTCAGGTAATCTGACGAATTATCCTGATTATTTCCAAGTTTGTTGACATAAATTGATATGCATGCACTACATCTTGCAGAAGCAACAGCTGTTCTTGAACCTACATGGATATAAAAAGTAGCTGAAAAGAAAATAGGGAAGACTCCTCTTGCGTTGTATGTTTGCTACTATTTAGTTATAAGTAAACACTTATTAGATGAACATAAATACTATTAGATTCTAGACACTGCAAAATTTTCCAAGCCTCTAAGAAACAAGAGTTATTCAGGCAGAGTTAAGAAAAGATCAATAAGTAATTGGAATAATAAACAGGATTATATGAAAACATCCACACACATTTCAAAATTAATTTTCTTTCTTTTAACAACATAACATTTTGTGTGAAATACGTTCAAACCTTTAGCGTGTGATACCAACTATTAAAACACATCTAAATCGAAAAATTAAAAAAAAAATAACATAACTAATTACGACATTTATAATATGACTAGATATTTTTGATGCGGCGTAGAAGAGCATTTCTATTGACTGTTTAAGAGGGTTGTTTTCAAATTTCTGAGAATTGAGAACAGGGTAAATACTGCAAGACTAATGACTTATTTACGGGCTCAGACAAATACTAATGGGTTTTTACAACGATGTGACGATCAGTATTATTCAGAAATGTCGCGAATACAAAAGTGTTTTTAAGTGTTTATTTCCCAAATATGGAAGACGCGGAAATTTTCAAAAGGTCATTATTTCCTTTCTATGATGAGGTGGTGTTTAAAATTACGAGCTATTTGTTATTGAGGAATTGCTTTATGAGAGGATAGTGGAGGTAATTGGTAATTTGTAATTAACATCGTACTAGAGCAACACAACGGGCTATTAACGACGATCCGGGATCAATCCCTTAAGGGAAAGATCCGAGGACAACAACTCGTAATTTTGAACCACGGTCATATGACGAGGCAACACCTGAGCTGGCACCCCACTCACCAAACTTCCACACCAACCCAACATGAGGAGTTTCGACCACGGTAGATTTAAGGTGCACCAGCCGCCTCTAGGCCATACGCTTGCAAACATCCATGCCCGGACCCGGATTCGAATCAGGAACCTTCCTATCTAGAGGCTAACAACTTAATCACTATACCGGTTGGTCGGCAGATAGTGAAGGAGACTGGTTACTAGGAGTTCGCTTCCTTAATTTGTGTGTTTGATTGAGAATCAATTCAGTATTTCTTGCAGTCCAGGTGCTATTATTAAACCGAAAGCCACCATAAAATATTAGTGGCATGGAATCAGGACACCCAGCAGTAATAATCTATTTCCAGAATAGAAATAACTTTTACGAGTGTGATTCACAGGATTTAAATTACATAAGAAGCTGTAACCCTATGGATAAAATATACTTCCATAAAGATTTTTAGATGATCCAAAGATACTAGTTTTGCTCTGGAAGTTCATATAGTAAAACAAAAATTATATTGAAAAATTACAATATATTACAGACGAATTAACAGAATAAAATATTTATTGCACAGTTCCCAGAACTTAAGCAACATTCATCGTAATATAGGAAACTTAGGATACAAATTGGGCGGTTCATTTGATTTTCTCAAAGAGATTCTGTTGACATAAACTAAAAATACAAAAAAAAATTTGCCTAGAAGGTTAATTCGTGTTTACATATACCGTCATAATATTGACCGACACGTGCTCTCAAATATTTAGACATCACTAAGAAAACACGACACAATAAAGTGCAAAGTACGCTTTCAAGTGACTAACCCAGGGTGACGAGTGCCACATGACATGCAGTTCGAGGAGTCAGTAACACGAACACGAAACAAGTATGTCCGTAAATAATCGTGTGCAGTCACCATCTAGAGCAATCAACAACAGCTCTTCTTGGAGCTTGGGGAAAACAGAAATATTCTCATTAGGTACCAATAGCTCTTTGGGTAGGTAAGCATTCACTATCAAAAACCCTCTTAAGTTTCATATGTATTTTTTATTCTACGCCCGTTTTCGACTTATTGGTCATCAATAGACGAGTAGCTGAAAAAAGTTTTTAAGTAAGAAAACATGGCATATAAAAACGCCATCAACAGTATTTGCAATTCTTCTGTCAGGGACTTTAGGGAAGTCCTTGAAGTGGTTTCTAGTCACTTCGTACAGCTCGTAGAGGGGGCAAATACGATCTTGCTACAGCAAAACGGTGTTAGTGTCTTTGTAGGTAGTCATATTGGGTAAGAAGTCGAAAGCAAGCGACTCTTACAGCTATAGTCAAGAAACCTGGGAAACGATAGAGATTCGTCAATAAAACATTCTAATATTTTAAGTATTAATGCGTTCTACGTATTCAGGAAACATGAACAGGTTAAGTTTAACAACTATAAATTTAATAAATAAGATAAGAAGGGTTTAAGTTTAGTTACAGAAGAGTTGTAGCAGACACAGCACGGACAAGGTTAAAATGCTAAGTGAAGAGCTGGAACACAACAGTAGATTGAGTTCACTACAGTTCCACACTCTGGAGTTGAGTGGTTGCTGACCGCTGCATACTCCCCTCCCAGTGTCAACGATACCTAGCTGGGAAGCGTACAGTACGTCCTGAACGAGTAGTTCTTGCCTCTGCCGGTGGTGTAGAATCAGTTGATTGGAGGTGAGCTGGTGGCTGTGGTAGGATAGGCCCCTTGTTTGTGACTATGTCCTCAGCGTTATCGATGAAGGCAGGTTTTACTCTATCCACGGACACTGTCACAGGTTTCCCCTTTATGTCCAAGTTAACCGTCTTGTTGTTGCACTTGAGAACACGAAAGGGTCCGTCGTAGGGCTGTTGGAGAGGTTTCCTAACCAGGTCTCTCCGAAGGAAAACGTGTGATGCCGTTGAGAGTTCTCCATGGACAAACGTCGGACGCCTTCCATGGTGCTTGGGTGGCTGTGGTCGTAGCAGATTCATGTGGGCATGGAGCTTACCCACAAAACTGGCAGGGTCGCAGTCAGGTTTGCTTTTGTGGAAGAACTCTCCTGGAAGTGTCAGGGTTTTTCCAAAGACTAAATCTGCTGGGGTGCAACCGAGATCTTCCTTCAGGGACGCACGAAGACCAAGAAGGATTGTTGGAAGAACCTCAGTCCAACGTTCGGTGGCGTGGCACTTTATTGCAGTCTTGAGTGGCCGGTGGAATTGTTCAATCATGCCATTGGCTTGGGGATGATAGCTTGTCGTTCTGGAACGGTGTGTGCCAAGGAACTTGGTAAGGGACCGGAACAACGAAGCTTCAAATTGCCGACCCTGATCTGTGGTTACTGTGACAGGGGTTCCATACCGTGACACCCAACAGGTAAAGAATGCCTCGGCAACTGTCTCTGCAGTGATGTCCTTGAGAGGCTGTGCTTCAGGCCATCTGGTGAACCTGTCAATCATTGTCATGCAATACGTGTATCCGTTGGATGGAGGGAGTGGGCCAACCAAGTCCAGGTGAACATGGTCGAATCTTTGAGAAGGTTCAGTGAAAGTTGATAGAGGTGATTTGGTGTGGCGGTGGATCTTTGATTTCTGGCAGGCTAAACAGTGTTTTGCCCATTTGGCAGAATCAGAGGATATCGAAGGCCACACGAAACGACTCTTCAACAAGTGAGTGGTTCGGCGTGTACCTGGGTGAGCCAAGTTGTGTAGAGCCGAGAACACACTCTGACGGTGCTCCTTAGGAATGTATGGCCGTGCCACACCAGTTGAGAAATCGCACGTGATCTCAAAGTCACAGTCCGGCAGCGTTACTCTCTTCAGCTGCAGGGCCGTTCCTGATGTCAGCAGAGTGTTAAGTTCAGGGTCCGACAGTTGGGCTTCAGCGATGGCTTGGTAGTTGATGGAACTTGGCATAGTTATGCTTGATATCCTAGACATGACATCAGCAGCTATATTCCTGGGCCCTGGGACATGCTGGATACTCGTAGTGAATTGGGACAGGAAATCGAGTTGGCGTGCTTGACGAGGAGAACATTTATCGCTTCTCTGTCGAAAGGCGAAGGTCAGGGGCTTGTGGTCAGTGAACAAGGTAAATTCTCGACCTTCCAACATGTGTCGAAAATGCTTGACACCAGCAAATGCGGCCAAAAGTTCTCTGTCGTATGCACTGTAGGAGAGTTCAGCTGGGGTCAATTTCCTGGAAAAGAATCCCAGTGGCTGAAGTTCCGAGTGTACTATTTGGTGCAGGGCTCCTCCAATTGCGAAGTCTGACGCATCCACATGCAAAGCAAGTGGAGCTGAGGGTGCTGGATGAGCTAAAAGTGTCGCCTCAGCAAGTGCTTTCTTGCAATTTTCGAATGCTTCAATGGTCTGAGAAGTCCAAGTGATTTGTCGAGCATCTCTTTTTCCGCGAGAACCCTTCAGGAAGTCGTGCAATAGGCGTTGATGCTCCGCAGCGTTGGGTACGAAGCGCCTGTAGAAATTGGTGAAACCGAGAAATTTTCTCAAGGCCGTGACAGTCTCAGGCAGCTTATATTGGAGTACTGCACTCACTTTTTCTGGAAGAGGTTTCAGACCTTGGGGTGTGACGAGGTGTCCCAGGAACGTTAGCTCGGCTACACCAAACTCGCATTTGGAGATGTTCAGCTTGAGACCGTGGGACTTCAGTCGTTGAAAGATGATCTGCAAGTGCTCCTTGTGTTCCTCGTGGCCATCAGAAAAGCAGAGGATGTCATCTAAGTAGACGTAACAGAAAGGTAATCCTCTCAGAACCTCATGCATGAACCGCATAAAGGTCTGTGGGGCATTCACTAACCCGAAGCATAGACGAGTATATTCATATAACCCCCAAGGTGTGGTAACAGCAGTCTTAGGAATATCCTCTTCAGCAATCGGGATCTGGTGGAATGCTTTAAAGATGTCCAGCTTTGAAAAGACACGTTTCCCGTGTAGGGCATGGGCGAAGTCGTGCAAGTGTGGTATGGGGTAGCTGTCGAACTCTGTCACTCCATTGAGGCGCCTGTAGTCTCCTACTGGACGTACGGTGGAATCCTGTTTGGGGACTACATGTAGGGGGGAACTCCAGGGGCTCTTTGATGGACGAATGATGCCCTGTGCAATGAGAAATTCGAATTCGGCTTTTACTGCGTCATGCACCTTAGGATGTAGCCGCCTGGGCCTTGATGTGATTGGCGGACCTTTGGTTAGGATATGATGGACTGTGTTGTGAGGAGTTGATCCTCCAAGTGCAGTAGGATTCGTAATCTCCGGGAAGTGTCTCAGGATGGTTACAAAATCATCAACAGCTGCACAAATGGTGGTAACTGACGGCTGGGATGCAGGCATCACTGAGCAGAAAGTGTGTAGAGATGTTAGTTTGTTGATAAGCTTCTTTTGTTTGAGGTCAATCAACAAGTCAAAGTGCATAAGAAAGTCTGCGCCGATGATCGGTGATGTAACATCAGCTATGATGAATGTCCACAAAAATGGCTTTCTTAAACCAAGGTCGAGTTGTTTGTTTACAAAACCATATGCAGGAATTTTGGTGTTGTTTGCAGCATAGAGGGCGAAATTGGATTGTGGCGCTGTTTTCTTGTGCGATGCTGGTGGAAGAACCGAGATCTCTGAGCCAGAGTCGATCAAGAACTTTAGTCCACTCTTGCGGTCGTGGACAAAAAGCCTGCTGGTCTTGGTTGCAGCCTCCGCCATGCCAGCTACTGTGACGGGACTGACACGTTTTTTTGGAAAGCACAAGGTGGTTTACAGTTTAAGGCACGGTCACCAAACCTGTTATGGTAGAAACACAGTTCCTGGTTGCTGCTGCCCGACCTGGGTTGTCTGTTCGGGTTCGAACGGCTGCGGGACGATCTTCGATACGGATATGGGCCGCGGGAGAAGTTGCGGCTTCTTGACAGCTCCGCAACTTGCAGAGACAACTCCTCTAGCTTCTTGGCCAAAATGTCCGTAGATGATGGGACGGGCGGCCCAGCCGACGTGGCACACACTGCAGGGGACACGATCTCCGCGACTTTATCCGCGAGTATTGCCAGCTTATCCAACGAATCCGACGACGCCGAGAGGACCGTCTGGATATGAGGTGGCATCCGCTGTAGCCACAGATTCTGTAGGAAATCTTCCTGCAACTGTGTTCCGGCAAGGCCGCGCATCTTCCTAAGAAGGTGGCTGGGCTTCTCGTCGCCCAACTGGAGATCACATAATAACTTTTTAATCTTTTGTTGATCCGATTCTGCAAACTCCGAGATTAGGCGAGTTGAAAGTACCTTGTACTTTTCCGCCGTGGGTGGATTCAAGACGATGTCTGCCACGTGCTCCAGGGTTTCCGCGTCAATGTTGGCCACCAGCGCTGAGAATTTAGTATCGTCGCTGGTGATACCGCTGTACGCGAATGCGTTGTTACACTGCGCAATCCAGAGGCGAACATTACTCCTCCAGAATGGTGGAATACGCAATGCGACGCGGGCAATCTGAGCTGACGCTGGTGACGACACATCCCCAGCATTGGCAGCGTCCTCAGGTGCCATGTTGGAAGCCGGAACGTAGAAGGAACACCGCTGGTTAAAAAAGAAATTTGCTCAGGAAAAAGCACGGGAGAAAGACGTCAAGGCCGGGATTTAAGAACCGCGCGGGGAAAAAAACTATGCGACTCACGCTCGCCTCGTGTAGAAAAATTCAATCACGATACATCGTAAGTAAAAAGTCCGTGTCACATGTAAGTGGTTTAAAAATCCGGCTGCATCGGCAAAAAGAACGTCGCTGGTCACCACATAATGCGTTCTACGTATTCAGGAAACATGAACAGGTTAAGTTTAACAACTATAAATTTAATAAATAAGATAAGAAGGGTTTAAGTTTAGTTACAGAAGAGTTGTAGCACACACAGCACGGACAAGGTTAAAATGCTAAGTGAAGAGCTGGAACACAACAGTAGATTGAGTTCACTACAGTTCCACACTCTGGAGTTGAGTGGTTGCTGACCGCTGCAGTATCATCAGCCGTGACGTATGAAACATCACCTGGTCTTTATATGTCTGTTGGAATAGAGCATCCTTCTTCGAATAAAGCCGCCATTTTTATTGCTGGTAATGTTGTAGTGTTAAGGGATCCACGGAAATTTTTTTTTGTGTGCTATATCCTTTAACAGCAATCTAAATTGAGATTAATTCTTCATTCTCGTGATTTGGAAATAATGTTTTTAAAAAGCATTCGAAATTCTTTCTTACACTGAATGCTTTGAGAACAGAAATTCTGACAATGGAAAAATGTGTTTCTGATGAATGCCTCAAAAATAAATCTGTTATTGTTTTCACAATCTCTCCAGGGCAGGTTTGGACGTTAACAGCCCATAGTGTAGATAAGCGAGCAACGAAAACAAAGCGAACTAAGCGAGTAATGCACACAACATGTGATTTACACAAAGAAAACCACCACCTCTACTCAACCTCTGGTGTCATTGTTCGGTTAACGCACGAGAAACCCGAGTGATTTCCCTTTTTTTCTCTCAACATGCTTTGTCCAGCCGTCTGTTTCTGCCCTTCACTGGGCGAAGTGAATCAAAAATTCAACACGTTTTCTGACAGTCCGACATGAGCTTAATTCCGGGTACGAGCGCGCGCATACGCACACAAAAAAAGATTCCATTTCGTTTCTCTTCCCACCCCTACAGAGGTCACGTGACCGAGCGGCCAAGAGATTGACGGCTCATCAATCACTTGGCAAATGACCGACATCAATCATATTGCGTGGAAGTTGGAGAAGACTATAGGGGGAAAGGCAGCGAAAGAAAACCATGTGTAAAACGCATCATTAAAGACTGATGGTCTGGTTTACATTATTTGGCGATGTATCGCCCCGTGCATCTCAAAGCTATTGGGAAAAGCTGAAACCACAGGTGAAGGGTCTTTGACGGATTCTTGGAACGTATGTTTCAAAGAGGAGAACGAATGGAGTTTTTTTAATTTTTCACGAACCAGATTGAAACTTCAAGATGATTTTATTCGACCGTGTTGGAATTGAAATTAAGAACGTTTAAAATACGTCTCGTACTACTAAAAGAAATAAATTCCATAAACTTTTTTAGTACGCCGTAGGGGAAGATAGTTGCATTAGTCAAAAACAACTACAACAAAGGGTTTTACTTTACCAGTGTTTTCTAAAGATTTCATAAACAAGAAACGAGCGAATCGAAATATTCCATTCTTATTCCTTGAATGAATTGGACAATATCTCATAGAATTAAACATTCACAGATAGTTGAACAGTTTGTTCTGTAAAAAATGTAAATTCGACAAGAATGCTAGTCACAAAAACAAAGCTTTACTTAAACTATGCCCTCACTATCTAACCATGAACATCTTACGTTCTTTTCCTTTTTCCTTTTAAAACATTTTTTTTGCTTTTATCGAAAAATTATTTTGTTAGAAAATAATATAAATAATATCAAGAAAATATTACAAATTAAATGAAATATTTTTCGCATGTGATGGGGTGTCTTCAGATATTCCTGGGGGTTCTAATACCACACTTTGGGGGAGCATGCTCTAGAGGAGTAAGGCTTTGTATTATGTGAGATGAGATCAATGGTAGAAAATTGCTCTTTCAATATAAACGGGATGGTCCCTTTAATTATTATCCTTCTCGTACAATTACAAGCGAATTAGACAATGTTTCGTTGTTTATATTACACGAATTGCTGCTACCATTCTTGTTCGCAAGAATTGGAGATTGTTGTGTTTCAAAAAAATTGCATTGTGCTTGTTTTTAAATAAATATAATGAAATATCCAAAATCATTATATATAGGTGTGTACTTAGTTTCACTGCCACAAGCAAAATCATGTAACAAAGCGACATTTACAGTTGTATTACTTCTTTCAGAAACAAATGAGACAATCTCGCTCTTGAAACGTCTTTATTATATTATGTTTATAAGAAACACGAAGTGAAATTTTTACCAGTTAATGATCTTATGGCTCCACCATGAAGTGGAAGCAATCAAGGTTTAGGGCGATGATTGTGACAAAAAAAAATATAAGCTTTTAATACTCGTATGTACTCAATTACTCTATTTAGGTTCAGAATGATCACCGAATTGTCAATGCTTTATTTATCTTCTTCAAGTAGAACAGCTACTTACGCTTCGGAAGCTGGTGAAAGTTACCATCTGTAGGTTCATTATTTAACACCACCCTACCTGAAAAACAAAACATGGCGATTATCTTAACTGTGTAAGTTAAATTACAAATTTTCCCTAGTATATATATATATATATATATATATATATATATATATATATATATATATATATATATATATATATTTAAGTGATCAAGAAATAATACTATGTTAAAATAGAATCTTGAACAAGATAGCTATTTTAATTGGATAAATCTTATTTTAGATTTGATGCGCGCAGCTTGCAGTTAAAATATTAAAACTTCAGACAACATTTTCCAAACATAGAATTTTGTTTCATGTGATTTTTTACAGTGTAAGAGACCCACATCTTTAAGTATTTTCTCCACTGATTGTTAAAAACGTTTTAACTTTTCACCTTACAATAGGACAATACTTTCACAATTTCTTTTATCATATGTTTATAGAAAACTCCTGCAGCTAGTATTGCAAGTACTTCTTGAATTAACATACCGAATACATACCATAATAACTCCCGAACTGTCGAAGAGATGGAAGTGACTGGGAATTGGTAGGAGTAGTATCAACCTCCCTCTGCTTTCTTTCATTGCACACTATTCAGAATTAATACTATTTATTCTTCCATGGTAGACAGGTAAGAGAGTTTCAACAGCTGTGTTGAAACTCGGTGGAAGAAGGGCCTCTGCTAGGGATTTGTATTAGTCCCAAATTTGATGGTATACAGAAAAAAGGTATTTTGTATATACATGAGGGATCACAGTTGAACTTGGGCAAGAGGCTGGAATCTCCGTGAGATGAGGAACGACGATCAAGCAGACTTCCTTGCAAAGCGCAGCGAACAAACCATCTAATCTCATTCCATTCTAAAACTGTCCAACCGCCTTAAAACCCTTTTGAAGAGAGGTCACCCGTGTGACTTGGAGACCCTTTTTCGAGGTCGTCCTCGTATCGTTTCAACTGCGTATCACCAATTCGTATCCTATCACCTGTGCTATCCATTGTTTTCAAATAGTCATATATACTTGCGATATTGTCATTTGTTGTCTGTCGGCGCAACATCGAGAAAACATCGAATGCAACGTGCAGATTGCTAGTGCAGTTTACATACCCATCGTTCCATGTAGGCCCCTTATGGGGAATGGGATAGGATTCGTTTCCCCGGAAACAGATAGAGCCAGCCATAGTGACTTTATTAGTTCTCGTGGTAGCTAGACAGTATGTGTATATGCATATCTCTATATATGTTTTGACTGTTTATTATATTTTTTGTGTCGCCTGTTTGTAATTTTATAAATTTTACTATCATTTCGGTTTCAGTCCACAATTGACTACTTTTCTGAACGATAAAACATTCAGAATAGTTCACAACTAAATCAAGTATTTTTAAGGCTATTTTCTTCATATGACGTATTACAGAAGATACATAAGAACACAGCTTTCCATTTTTTCTTTTTTACCATGAAACTACGAATAAATACTCCACAAATAAAACTTGAGCTTCTTTCAAACTTTAGAATTTTTTTTGTACACAAAATGCCATTGATCGCTTTTTGAATATGCACAGTTTCATTTGATTGTATAGAATTTATTTTTAGACTAGCAAAATACCCGATCTTACTCGGTTTGAATTGGTTTACTCTATATTGAAGAGATGATTAAAATATATAATGACTTACGTTTTTCGTAGAATGAAATAATATTTTACACCTTTCGCCATCTTTATAATTTCTGCATCTTACTTTGGACACAAATCCTTCACATGTATATCCATTCATCTAATACATTTCACATACATCGCACCCTTGCTGTATGACAAAGCTACAAAGTGACGAAAGGTGACACTATGGTTACTACTACAAAAGACGATTTTGAAGGAGATTTGGATTTCCCTTTCTTCAGTTCTTTTCATATTCAACTCAATTAATAAAAACGGCGAATGCTCTCACACTCATAGTCAACAAAAAAGCATTTTTTTACTAGTGGCACTCTCTTGCTTCCAGCACGCGACATTGTGGAATTTCACAATTTTCTGTCATTATGACAAAGAATTTTTTAATATTTAAAAAGTTCTAGTTCGGATTTTTAAAACATTATTATTCTTTCAATAACGGCAATATTCTTTCAATAATGGCTTAATTACACTTAAAATTTGAAGTCGAATACTTTGTGTCGAACACTTAAAGTCGAATACTTTGTGGTGGTGTTGCGTGTGATAAAAATAAACACAATTTAAAAAATATAAAAAATATTTAAAACAGAAAAGAAAACATCGAAATTAAACAAAATAAAAGATGTCGGGTAAAATTTGTTCTAAAGATATTAATTTGTGATTCCTTTTTACCTCTTGATCTCGTAGTTGCCAAAATTTACAACTAAAAAGTACACAAAATTTAGAAATGCGAAGTTAATTCAGAGCAAAAGAAACAGAAAATATTACTGCACGTGATCAACCAACACGAGATTTCGTTTCATTCCCGTTCGTTGAAAAATATTGTCTTTCAAAAATATTCGGAAATCCTTTTCATTGCGCAAATAACAAAAATAAGACTCAAAATAAATCAATAATAAGAGGTGTAATTCCATAAAAAAATTTGTTGAGGAATAATTACTTTTTCAGCAGTACTGGTAAAGCAATCAAAATAATCGTAATATTGAATATACATTCCAATTTTCCAAACCTACCAAATTATGGTTAATTTAAGTATACTTACTCAGGTGTTTTAGCATGCAACTCAACTAAATATAACAATAAGGAAATGTTTAATATTGCATTCACTGAATTAATAGATAATGTATAAAATAAAACACACTGCAATCAAATACCTTGGAATAAAATTCATGTGATGTCTGCACATACACACAAACACAAAATCGAACATAGAACAGAAAGACGGACAGACAGACTTTCGCAACCAAGTCCACTCACTGAATGAAGATAAGTGCTCACTGAATGCAAATTTCGATGAAAATATATTAAACCGTGTGGACGTGTATAGGGCACATACAGACAGACACAAAATCGAACATAGAACAGAAAGACGGACAGACAGACTTTCGCAACCAAGTCCACTCACTAAATGAAGATAAGTACTCACTGAATGCAAATTTCCATGAAAATATATTAAACCGTGTGGACGTGTATAGAGCACATACAGACAGACAGACACCAAACTCGCAAGATGCGGATTTGGCATCAGTAGGGTCCAAAACGGATAGAAAACTTGAAATGGGTCGAAAATATTCAATGTACAAACAAACACTCCATTCTTATTTATATAGATTAGCTTTGAATTTAGTTATTGATTGTTATTATCTGCTTTCTTGTCCATCTATTGACTACTTAAATTATTTTCTTGCTTGAATCACTTCGATTGTTTATAAAAAACAATGAACGATTTTCCAGAGTTTAATTTTTTCAAGGAAATGTTCGTTACAGACGTTGTATTGTTTTTGGCCCAGCTTGGGCCAAATATGGCCTCTTGTGCCATAAAACCTCTCCAAATAATCTACGTTTTATTTTATCTACAAGGCATAACTGCACTATACAAACAAGATTTACAGAAAATAAGTCGCAGACAATTCTATTCTTGAATTGTGCATTTAGTAATTTGGGTGAATGTACTTTGGATGTACTTATATCTCATATCAGGAATAGCATTTCCTCGGCTTTATAATACATGTCCTATGGTCTGTATAAAGAATAAACAATTCCTTCCAGCAACTTTTTCGCCAAGTTAAGCTCGCCAAAAGCCTTGGCGACCACTCCGCTCAAGGAGTATTAAGCTTGGCAGGTCCGAAGAAAAATGGATCCTCCAATGCGATTAGCAGACGATGATGGATGTCAGGAAAAGGTTGGACCAAAGGGGGTGGACTGGCGAGCTCACCCCCTTTCATTCCCGTTTTCGTGACTGGCGCGGGCCAAAATTATATTGATTAACTCTATACTCGAAACTCCACTTCTCGATAGGACAGAGGATAAAAATGATGGGTCTAAAAAAAGTCATTCCATCGATTTGCAATCTCACATTAAATGGAATATTTACCGCTCCCCGGTGGTCTTAACCTCTCAGTCTTGAAAATCAAGAAATCAATCACTCGAGAGAAGATTTAAAGAAGGGTATTCGAGTATTGTAATTTTTGAAGATAAACTTTGGCGGAATATTCAAGGAAAACGCAAATTCATGTAATTAGATCTCGAAATACATAAAATCGTCCTTGATTTATGCTGGCGATTAATGATGTTTAATGTCTGTAATTTTTTGGTCTGTCATTACGGCATTTACGGAATTTTGCATCAACATGATGGAATTGAAGTTTAATATCAGTTAATTGAGAAACTAATCTAATGCTAGAATTTCAGAAAGGCAACAAAAGTAATTGGTATCTCATTTTCTGGAATACTGTGATTTAAAAAAGATATGATGGATGAATATTTAAAAAAAAATATTTCTAAGCCATCAGTAAAATATAGATATCAGTAGAATCAGTATAGCTACCAGTAATATTCATTTATGAAGATTAAGTAGACAAGGAAAGCAATATTTGTAATGTAAAGGTTCAAACAAGAGATAAACGAAAAGTTTTTGAGGACCTGTTTTTCAGTGACTTATAGAACTCATTTCCTGTAAACTTTTAAAGTTTCTCGCACATTCTAATCATATATTTGTGATAAGTACAGACAAAAATGCATAAAAATACAGTTCAAATAATGGGTTTTAAAGACTCTTAGGTTCGTTTAGTTTCATTGTACAATAGCTTATGAAATGGCTGAACCTTTGATTAGACAAAACAAATCATATCAAAATTTTCTCATCGCAAAAAGTTCTCATCCATTTTGCAATTCCGACATATTCTTTTCACAAGCCTGATGATCTTTCATTTTAAAGCATTTTTACGGATATTAAACGGTAAGCTTGATATTAAATAGGTTAGAAGCTAATTTTATGTTGTAAAGTAAGACGAATATATGTGACCAAAAAGCATTCAGACATGCTACTTGTGACAGTGATACATACATACTATAGTGTCGCCCCATAAACGGTAGCATGAAAACTGTACGAATCGTACACAAGAAGAAGACAACCGTGCGTAATTATTTCGGGAACTGTTCTTGTTATTCCGAATAATGTATGTATATTCTAAAAATAAGCTATTTACATCATCATTTCAACAAATTCCCATACAGCAAAATATGTATATCACAGGCTGGCGCGGGGGAACAACTTCACCCGTTGCTTCTGGCTCTCTTCTCTGTCGTATCCCCAACGACCACTGTCATAGTTCTTAAAATCACCCAACGGCAAAAGTCAAAGACCAATCAGAGATCATTCTGGAGGAACACCACCTGCAGAGGACGCTTCTATTTTCACCTCCTCTTCTCAAGTCGTAAAGCGCGCGACACAAGAACATAAGCTGGCGCAAAATTGCAACCAATCAGAATACATTCGGAATGAAATTCCGATGATTGTTTTCTTTTTCCGGTCGGAGTATCTCACGATGTTCCAATACTTTGTTTGATAATACAATCGATTTATAAAGTGCATAGTGCTTTACAACAATTTATACATATGTTGGATAGGACTTGATATGAGTTATAACATCTGGTTCTTTATAATAATAGACAGCATTTTGGAATGTAATATGTTATATTCTAACTGCCTGTGTACCGAGCATTCTATCAAGTCAATGATCATTCCTTGTAAATAAAGTGGTTAAATGTATTCATTCCATAAAAGAAAATTTATTAACACAGTATTTAGAAAGAAATATATTTAACCCCCTGAGTTTCATGGGATTTCTGAGTAGTGTTGTATTGCTTTTACCTCACAGCACGTCATGACTAAATAACCACATTTATTCAATGGGCGAGAATCCACAGAATCCTCAATCTCTAGAAAGATTCTTTTGATCTTTTACTTAGAACAGAATTTTTTATAAGAATCTGTTGCGCCTTTCCTTTAAATAGAATTCCTTGGATTCTAGTAGCCTTTATCTTGGAATAGAATTATTTGACAAGGTGCTCTTTTTAAAGACAAATTCTGGTGCTCTTTCCCTCATAATAGAATTATTTGGAAAAACATTATATTGCTCATTTCTTCGAATAGAATTATTTAATACGGTGCACTTTTCTGAAGACAAATATTCTGGTGCTCTTTTTCTCATAATGTAATTACTTGTGAAAAAATCTAACTATCCTTTCTTTAAAATAGAATCTTTTGGAAATATTCTATTGCTCTTTTCTTAATATTGAATTATTTATTATGGTTCACTTTTTAAGGACAAATTCAGGTGCTCTTTTCCTCATCGTAGAATCACTTTAAAAAAAGATTGTACTTCTCCTTTCTTTAGAATAGTATCCTTTGGAAATATTCTATTACTACTTTCTTAGAATCTAATTAATTAGTATGGTGCTCATTTCTAAGGACAAATTTGGTGCACTTTTCCTCACAATAGAATCAGTTGGAAAGATTGTACTTCTCCTTTCTTTAGAATAGAATCCTTTGAAAATATTCTATTGCTATTTTGCTAAGAACAGAATCCTTTGGAAATATTCTATTGCTCAAAAAGGTCAAAACTGGTTGAAAGTCATGTTGGGAAGACTGCAGAGTGCAAGTTGGAGCTATGCGCGTGAACTCTTCAGAGGGTTGTCGCCAATAGCCCGCTGTGTTGCACTAGTGTGACGTTAATTAGAAATACCAAATACTTCATAGGGCAGGGCTCGAAATACCCGGGTGCACAGGTGCATTGTGCACATGAAAATAAAATTGTGCACCTAATGTTTTCCCGCTATGTGCCTGCCGTGCACCTAACGTTAAAAAGGGGGGGGGGGGAATGTTTTATGTTATTTTGATGCTTGAACAAAATATTAGTATCAACCTCTCTTGCTCTAAAGGAACGTAATTAAAATTCCGAATTACACACTATGCGAAAACAAAATCGTTGGGTCGTAACGGATTTATACAGAAGGAAGGTTTACTTGTGCCACTTCCACCAAAACTTTCCGATGATCGAAACATTTTCCAGATGGCTCTGTTGAAGCGAATGTCGCGATAGCCAAAGAAGGGAGAATTTAGATGTTCAAATATTTTTATTAACTATCTACTACTAACCTATCTAAACATACCAAGCTAATAAAGTAGTTTACAGTATATCAATGCTCTTATATTATGTTTTTTTAATGTGCACCTAAAATATAACGTATGCACCTAATTTTAATACTTAGCTGCACCTTGTGCACCTGTATTAAAAAATCTATTTCGAGGCCTGTCATAGGGTAATCTTCAAACAAATATAGCGCTTATAGAAGTGTATAAAACTTTAAAACAACGACAAGTAACGATTGAAAACTCATGTAAAAATCGTAAATGGCAATTTTGACAGAGGAAGACGTCCACCATCATCGAGACAGGTGTAGGTCACGAAAAAAAAACCGCGAGTCTGAATGTGTTACTCTAGAATAGAGTTGGCCATAACTCACATTTTTAACTAAGTCACTAGTCAAGGCGGGGAAGTACAGGCGTCTTTACGTACTACATACCACAACGGAAAAATAGATACGCCACTTTCAATCGAGAGTGGTCTAATTAGTTTCAGGTTGTTGAACGCACTAGTTAATGACACCTGTTAGATTATCTAAAAATTGAGTTGTGTCGACACTATTCTAGGGCAATTTACACTCTATAACAAAAAAAATTGAATCACCAAGTTGGTGCAGAATTACAGTGGCCATCTTCTTTGATAGCCGGACCCCTTTGGAAGTCGTCTCTGGCATACTTACAGCACAGCGGTACATAGACGACATTCTACAGCCAGCTGTGTTACCGTTCCTTTTGCGACACCCTGGACTTACTTTTCAACAAGATAACGCCCGGCCGCACACGGTGTTGCTATGAATTGTCTTCAAGCTTTCCCAACACTTACTTGGACAGCTTGGTCTCCTGGTCTCTCTCCCATAGAGCACATTAGAGACGTTATGGGAAGGAGATTGCAACTATCCCGGAATGTGGACCATTTAGCCAGACAGTTGGAGACAATTTGGCAAGAAATTCCGTATGACACCATCCGGGAACTTTTTCAGTCTGTGCCACGCCGGGTGACAGCTTGAATCCAGGCCAGAGGTGAACCAACGCCTCACTGACTTGCTCCCTTTGTAACTGTCAAATTCTGAAATAATTAATTCAATGGTTCTGAAATTTTAATCGTTTGTTTTTCTATGTATCTACACTATCCACCAATTTTTATCGCAATCGGACAACTCCTTCTTGGTGCGTCGATTTGTTTGTTAGGGTGTATTTCAAAACACGTTTTCCTCTTGTGACTTCTTTTTACCTTATGGTGGACGTCTTGATCCACTGAAATGCACATTAGAGATTTTTTCATAAGTTTTTAAACATTCCGATAGTTTATCATCGCGTCGAAACTTGCCTTGTAGAGCCCAGTCTCTGGTGCAAAAACTTGCTCAAACTGGAACCTGTTCATTGAAACGGACAATTTGTTTATTCCACTTGAATGTTTATTCCACTTGAATGTTTATTCCACTTGAATGTTTATTCCACTTGAATGTTTATTCCAATTGAATGTTTATTCCCTCATGGAGTATTACGGCAGTATTGTCTCGACGAAGTACCTCGTCATTAGCAAAACTGACCAGATCTTGGATGCGATTACTTTTTTACCGATTAATTTCTAAAGTTTTCATCTGTATATACTCGTATAAATAAGCACTGCTGAATCAAGTTTCTTTTTCTTAATTCAACAAATTTAGGTATTTGAATTAAAAAAATTGATATCTATGCTAAAAAAAGGACGTCACACAGACTTACAAACTTTGAAGTTAACCTTCTCCAGTTCTATTATAAATTTAAATGACTGTGGTACTTTTCTCAAATCGGAATTGTGTTCCGCAGACCGTAATTCTATTACTCAATCATAAACATTGAATCATGACCCATCTCCAGAGTTTATTGTTATAGTCTCCCTAAAAAGCTTTGATCAAATCATTCTTTTCAATCACACATCTCGTATCAACAGTGCACACTCGTTTCCTGCAGGAAAAGTAGTTAAAACGCTGAATTATGCAAACGCCAAACGCATCATTTACTCGTCCGCTCACTGACGTGACTAAAGTTTATTGACCTGTGCGAGTCAACTTACATTTCCACGTTTCCAGTGCATCGTATTCAAAGCTGGTGACTATGTGCTGTTTTCAGTGTTTAATTAAATTTTGTGGAATCGCATTTTAAAATTGAGCCTGACGTTTTCGCATGTTGAAAAAAAAACCTATCTTGCTGTAATGAGATTGTTGCTATAATCAGCTAAAAATGGACGAAGCAGCTGTTTCTTATTCACCTCGTTAATCAATCAGGCAAAATGATTAACAAGGTGAATTACTTTGAAATGCAAAACATTAGTCCCTGGTAAAAATAATTGATTATTACATGGAGTTGATTAAAAAAAATTATAGCTATTTTGATTTTTCGGAGCTGTTTAGTGTCTGATAGAATTGCGTCGGTTGAGTTAGTTTTAATGTTATGTATTGAGCCTGGGTTTTTGTTTAAAGGCCTCTTTTCTTTTGTTTTTCTTGTTATTTTACTTTTCAATCGCTCTGATGTATTATTTTTGTGCTGTTTGTTGTTTGAATGACTCGTCATTCTTCACATAGCCAATTTACTAAAATACTAATGTTGAAAAAGGATTTAGTATTCGTTTCTTTTAAGACATAATGTTATCTCTAGGCTAGTCTTTCGTCATTTGAGACCAATTTTATTTAATTATTTAGCAGTTGTTTAAGTAATTTATTTTTCTTAATTTATTTATTACATTTTTCGTTAGCATTTACTTGGTCGAGCTCGTAATGATTTAATCAGTTTAATACTTTGCTGTCGACTCCACCGTGTGCATTGCCTCATTAATAGACATAACAATACTTGATTAATGTACCATGGGTGTAACGAGGTATTTAATCTATTACCATGGCATAGATCAACTTATAGTTTCATTTTAGGGAGGTACCGTAAAAGCTAAAGTCTGACTTAGCCATAGGAGTTGTCAGTTAACATTTAGTTGGGGATGTGAACTGGCCTTCACGTGGATGAGGACCTACCAGGAGATGACTCCGGGTGTACTGGGTCTAGCACTCTCAGTGACAACACCTCAGTGAGGACACCAACTTGATTTATTTGTGGCCATGTTCCACAACCTCAGAAACTCCTTCTCATATTTAGGATTGTATCGTTGTCCTGGATCAAGAGTAATTGGTCACTGTGCGTCTTGAAAAACATGGTATTTTGGGGACATAGTTTAGATTTTGCCTCGATCTAGGTGTTTAGCAACAATGGTCTGTTTTCGGCATTTTTGTTCACCAATTCTAAGATGAAGAGACATTTTTAATAAAGGTCATCTGCAATTATTTTGGCATTTTCGGAGAGTGCGACGATGAACATCTATACCCTAGCTTGATGACATCTACAGGTACCTTTGAGGGATAACACGCCGAGTGCATTACCTCTGATATCCCTAAGATATCTGTAACAGGGATCTCTGTCTCAGGGTAGATACATACCTAGATACCTAACTGATCCATGGTTAAGGTGGTTATGCTAACTGCTGGAAACAAGAGACTTTCAGTTGTTGATTTAAAAAAAAAACACACACTATTATCTGACAATTCCTCTGCTACCACAAACCGCACTCATTGGGGTAGTCCTTCATGGTACAGTACTCCTTGATAGTCGAATGTCAGACTTGTCCTCCTCAGAATACCTCCCAATACGTCTTCATCCAACATATGCAAAATAACTGAGAGGTCACAACGTATGCTTTTTGGAACTAATAAACTAGTTTTGGAACTATTAACTAATAACACCCATCACCATGCATTTCCAAAGAGCAGGTCTAACCAGTATTGGAAAATTTTAACATTTCCTGTTGGATTCAGTTTTTTTTTTAAATTCCGAAAGCAATGTAACAGAAGCTAGATCATAGGAAACCCGAATAATGTTTAATTGTGCATGATTTTCCCTTCTTAAAAAAATTGTAGCTTGAAACGTCTGTGATGAATTATATGCGGTTTTGTACGGACAATTAAAGTCTGCATCCGTGTCATACCATCCATGAACCCATATCAAATACTTAGTCTGTTCAATTCGTAGAGACCACTTCTGTTAAATGCCTCTACTCTTTGGACCGCATCATGGAAATGATAAATCTCTCCGAAGCAGTCCAACTACTTTTTTTTAAATTTAAAACTTTCTGGGTCATATATTTTTATACCGCTAATGGTTATTCTACACTGAATAATTGCGTTCCGAAATTTGATTTCTTGCAGATGTTCAATTCACAAAATTTAACTGTAAAAACACTTCATGACATCAAAATCGCATGTTGATTTCTAATTTGCAATTATATCCACTTTTCAAGACTAAGATTGATTTGCAACAGACAATTGACCTCTTTGAATTATCTTTGGTGCAATCAAAACATTTTCATTCAAGGAAGAATCAAGTAAAAAACAAATCGATCTTTATATAAACTTTTATTTATGCAATCGACTGACAAGAACCTCAGAATATAGACTCCTCAAGCCATATACACGGATACTTCTATATCACAGAACTTCTTTTTAAGAATATTTTCATTTTTATTCGTTTTTAAGATAGGTTCATTGCTTCGAATGCAGCAATTACGACGGTCGAGATTTTATATTTTGAACTTACTGTACGAAGTAGTTTTGTCGTTTATTTTCTTGAAAAAAATTGGATTACAATACAATTGAAAATAATGAGCTTTTAAGCTCACATTTAGCAAAACAATATTTTCATATATTTTTCTTTCAGTATTGGTAATTGACACGAAAGTGCATGTTAACAAAAAAACACGAGAATTGAGTAAATACATAAACCAGTGAGTACTAATCGAAACCTTAAATTGGTGGTGTCTGTTTGAACTTTCATGAACGTGAGTACTTAGATAAGAGGCTATTTTGTGGATAAAACTTGGAAACTAACTTTTCAGTCCTGCGAAAAACTACCTCAGAAAATATTTATCGGCTATTTAAACTATTTGTTGGCGTAGAAACGAGACCTTCCATTGACGATTCTTGGAGCATTTGAGTTAGTCACATTGACGCACTTAGCAACAGCTCGTTCTCCAGGTGTTTACGAGAAGCCACACAATTACAAGTGGTTACATTTAAAACATAGCCAAATCAACCATCGCCAAAACCTTATTTAACACATCACCATTTGAAATTTATGAGACGTGTTACTATAGTGACCGCCGGAACCTAGATTTTTTCTAGAGCAGTTCTCCTGTGTGTGTGTGTGTGTGTGTGTGTGACTGACAAACTGTACTGTTTTCACATGGCTATTGTAAATTTTACCAAATGATCCATTTGGGAACATTGCTTCCATAAATCAGAACATTAGAATGTAGTGGAATATTAGAAATTAATAGCTGTAATAACAAGCAGAAATGAATGAATATACTACAATGTTTTGAGAACATAAAAGTTACTAAACGGTAATTCTAAGAAAAGAATATCAGTGCGCAATAGTTAAATAGCATACATATATTTTTTTAATTTGAGTCTCTTTGATTGATAGATTTCTATGATTACCAGTGAAAACTTCATGTCACAATGAAACATTGATGACTAATCTTATCTAATAGGTTCAATGTCCAGTTGTTCGATAAGTTATACTCTGATAAGTTTTGCGGTTGACTAAATGACACATTGATTAGAAATAACATTTGTGTATTTGATTTTTAAACTATACATCGATCGTTCTTGTAATTCAAAAGAACACTAATTCTTAAAATAGTCTAAGAGAGTTGCTGCACTTACTACCTAATAAACAATACTTCAATGACTCGTTTGATTACTTAAATGAAAAATTGTTAATTAATTTTCTCTCTTACTGTGTGAAGAAAGGCAATGTTATGGTGGTTTTTATGTTTAAACAAACAGAACATTCAGTACTAAGATTGTACAATATGTTGCCTCTAATTTGGATTAGGTTATACTATAATAATCAGGTTATCCACAACTTGTTCAGTGTCCTATTTCCAAGCATGGCTACGGGCCGTTTATGAAATATAAATATATATTTAAAATTTTCAGTGTTAAACTGCAACAAATGAACATTTTCTTCATTTCCTCCTCATGTGCGGCCCCTGGAAATAAATTTTGTGAAAAATACTTACTAATATATTGCTTCACAAGATGTCTCCTCTATCGTCCAACACACATTGGTTGTTTTTTTCTGAAAATATAGATAAACAAATTATTTCTCTTATGTTACCTACCCACACAATCAAATGTGGTTTATTACATCCCGTTTGTGTTCAAATGGAGGGAAGGCCTTACAAATCACAGAATTGTCTTCAATTTTGGGTACAGGTACCATGGTACCTGCAACCCTTTTCTTATGTGGAGGCCCTCGAAATTATTTCTGTGATTGATTACATGAATTGGTTATCGATATATTGAATAATAAGGTGTCACTCCAATCGGCTAACCCACATTGACGTCTTTGATTAATTCGATGATGATAATAAAATAACTATTTCTCTAATATTGCTTAATACATTGCTATTGAACGCCATCACAAGTAAGGCAAGTCACACATTGGTCCAACATCAGACCTGCTCCAAGTATACTGAATACGGATTCATATTTTTTTTGTACAGAAACCGAGTACGCATGTGTACACCGTTTTGTAATCTGATGCTCCGGTTTGTGGTCGTGCTAAGAGTAACATGACTAACCACACAAAATCATACATGGTACATCACATACCATTTGTGTAGACTTTCCGTGTATAAAGGGAGAGAAAACCTTACAAATCACTGAATGTCCTTCAATTTTGAGTCTCGGTACTATGTTATTGGTGACCTCCTCCAATGCAGTATCGTGGCAATGATTTCTGTGATCTTCTACATGAAGAATTTGCTTATCAGAATATTGCCTTATAAGATGTCACCCCGATTGGCTAAAGAGCATTGACGGCTTTGATCAACTTGATGACAGTAAAATAACTATTTCTCTAATATTGCCTAATACGTTGTCATAAATCGACATCATAATTTAGGTGGGTAGGTAGTAGAACTAACGTCGCACTGGAGCAACACAATGAGCTATTAGAGACGGGATCAGTCCAGTAGGAAGTTTCGTCAAGTAAGAGAATCACGAGTAGACCCACAATCACACGTGGATTATCATATCCCACTTGTGTCGTTTGTTCGTAACCTAAACTAGGGAAAGCCTCAGAATTCCCTGCATTCCTTCCTTTCCGGTATCATGGTACCTTCAATTCTCCACCTATTGTGGCCCCTCGAAAATGATTTTTGTGATTGGCTTCGCGAAAAAGTGCAGCAAAAATTGGATTAAGAAAATATTCTCCAATTAGACTACTCAATTTTTGGCTTTGATCAACTGAATGAATACTTTAACAAAATATTTCTCTCAAGTATTGCTTAAAACGTGGTTATCGATCACCAAAGATCCATTACAATTAAGAGAAACCTAAGTACCCTTACATTCACACGTTGTTTATCACATCCCGTTTGTGCCTTTTGTGTACAAAGGGGATGAAGAATACAAGTTATCAAATTGTCACTCTTTGGATACCGGTAGCATGACACCGCCGATCATTCTTCTACGTGCGGTCCGGTTTATAGTTTTGGGATCGCCTACCTGAAAACTTTGTTGCTAATGTATTCCATCGTAACATGTATCCTCAATCGACCGGAGTCACTGTGTTTGCGAACTGCGCTAGAGTCGAGAAATCTGAGAGTTGTAGGTGGAACACATTTGATTCTTGCCTGGTTCGATTCCTCTTGAGTGTATTTTTCTCTCTCTTGACCACCGAATGCCTTAGGGCGGGACGGTGATAATGTAGAAGCTCTCTCTTTTGTGTCAGTAAAACTCCTTGTTTGTGTGTGTCCATTTATTTGATGTTGTTTGCAACAGTTTGGCCAAATATGGTCTCTTGCACTATAAAATCCAATTCAACCAACCAACGAACTAATCCCAATTGCACTGATGAACTCTATGACATGATATAAATGGATTGCTTATCTCTAATATTGCTCATCCTTCCAAGTGAATTCGACAAGATCTCTCGTTCATTAGACCAATTGTAGTATTGACGACATCATCAAGATACTGTCGACTTTTTGACTATGACTTATCAAGATGATCTGGTCAGTTTTCTTCTAATGACGAGATCAAGATTTGGTCAGTTATCTTCTAATGACGAGATATCTCGTCCATCAAGATCTGGTAATGGCAAGATGCATCGTCAAGACAACCACCAGGAAAGTTAATACATTGTTATTAATCTCCACCAAGAGAAACCCAAGTACACACACAATCACACGTGGTTTATCGCATCCCGTTTGTGTCGACTTTTCGAGTTCAAAGGGAGGGAAAGCGCCACAAATCACCGAATTCCGAGGGAAAAAAAACAGAGTAAAACAAAAGAATCCCACTAAAGCGTTAATTGGAAACACGAAACCCTCCGACACTCGGGCAACAAAACGTTTATTAATTCCCCACCGGGAGCAATAATTTAAAATACTTCCCGCGCCCCCGAATCAGCCCCGGATCCCGAATGAGGCGACATATTTATTCGCCATTTGGCGACTCATAGATTATTTCTTTAATTAAATAACCGCGCCAAGGCACGGCACATTAACGCCTCGTTACATAACTTCTCCGGCCGACCCCCCCGTTCGGCCGTTACACCCCCCATAAAACAGAGTCTTCAAAGTCCTTTATTATCGCTTTCAGCGCTTCCCGGCAACAGCGAACACAGGGAGGGAATTAAAATATGAAGTTCATAAAGAATTCAGTTAGTCTATGCAAATCGTTGTGGAACAAGTACTTTTAAATTAGCTTTTCGTACAGAGGGAATTTATGTGACAGTAAAATATATCGCCGTGTCGACGTCGGGTGGGGGAAGGGACTGGGGGTGCTATAAAACCAAACTGAAATGTTTGGTTGTTATGCATAATGCAGGCGTTTTGTGTTTTTATTTGCGAGGGGTGTTTCTTTTCGGGTGGTTATGTTATCGACCGTTCGAAATGCGGGGTTAATTAGGTGCATTTATATGTAATAATAAATGAAAGCAAACGTACATGGCAGCAGGAAGAGCTGCTGTGTATTTTAATGAAACGATCTGGGTGGACTGTGATGTAATTTACATGAAAGGAGCAATCGGGTCCTGTGTTAAATTATGGGTTTTTTAGTTGGTTGCTTTGACGTTTTATGGCAAAAAGCCATATTTGGCCATCCTGATCCAAACACAAGTAAAAAGTGCCAGGAACGGGGGGAAAATAGGGATTATCGAACAGAGTAGTGGGATCAAATCATAAAAATATCCCTTGGGTATCGTAGGGCGTGACTCCCCGTGTTTAATAAAGGCAGTTAACCCAATGGGAAATGAAAAGATTACACAGCCTTGAATCCGTGAATTTCGTTCACACCTCAAGGAGATATGGACCTGTTTGTATGAAAACCAATGAAGATAGCACAACAATCAGCGTAAGCGAACAATGAGTGGACCTAAGTTGTACTAAACGTTCTACAACTTTCATTTCAATCGCAGCTAAACTAAAATGAGTAACTGGATGTAGATTTTAAAATTTTTGTGGTGGGACATTGATGTTTTAAAAAATACTTAGGTAAATATTTTAGGTAATTTAAGGTTGGATACATAATATGGTGTTATCCCCTACTATTAAAAATACTAAGTTTTTTGCAAGAATGCATTCATATGAGATGATAGGTCTTCACCCATAAATTTTTCTTGACTTTGGCGCAGCTTGTAAGCCCTGATTCAACCTGCCATAAATGTTCACCCCATTTTTTGCACTATGCCCTTCAGATTTCACCACGAAGAAACAAATTAAAGTGCATTTACCATTTATAACTCTTCTATAGCAGTAATTTTCAGTTTGTTTATTTCAAGATAGTACACACAAACTAGTTACTAAAACACTAATTACCTAAAAGTACCAAGAAAAATACATTTCTGACTAACAAAAATAGTTAGATTTTAATAGATTTACAAGAAATAATAATAGTAATTACCCCCTCCCCTTTTCTCTTTCTTTGATCCAGAGTCCTTAGAGAATATTTCTGAAATAATTTATTTTGGTACTGTTTAGTTCAATTCCGGGACTGTCGGAAGGGGTTCTTAGGGGTCGGTATCAGGGAATTTGGTCCACGTTACTTTTTAAATGGAGCTTTGGAAGAATGATGAGAATTAGTGCTCAATGGTTGACGTATTAAAAATTCAGCTTTCAATTGGTTTCACTTTGCACTTGACCGTCGTATCGAATGGTCGTGTGTGTGACCTGTATCCCTCATTTTAAATTACAGAATGTATTATAGTTCTCTTTCAATTGAAGTTTTCAATTTACGAAAACATAACTGGTATTCTAATAAAAATTAATACTCACAGCAACTTCGAGTATTAAATATACGGTTATTACTTGGGATATTTATGAACATCAATGATTTAGAACTATGACTATTATGATATCAATGGTTTTAAACTAAACCGTTGGTACGAAATCATCTTACATAATTTAAAACGTTTCACCATCCGCAAAGTACGCCAGTGTTATTCTTGTCACACACCAGAGTCCTCCGGCACACTAGATGAAAATTGATGATATAAGGTGATAGATATTCTGTGCTATTTTTCTCACACACCAGTGTGTCCCCCGACACACTGCTTGAAAATTCCTTATATACGGTGACTGATATTCTGTGCTATTCATGTGACATACGGATTGAAAATTGCTGATATAACATGATAGGTATAATTCTGAGCTGTTCTTAGGACATACAAGTGTGTGCTCTGGCACACAGCTTGAAAATTGTTGGTATAAGGTGATAGGTATTGTTTGGTGCTGTTCTTGCGACACACTTTCTAAAAATGACTGCTATAAGGTGATAGATATTATTATGTTATTCTTGATACCCGCCGGTATGCCTCGGCTCACTGTTTGAAAATTTCGTGACACACTGCTTGAAAATTCCTGATATAAGGTGACTGATATTCTGTGCTATTCATACGGCACATGGCTTGAAAATTGCTGATATAAGGTGATTGCTATCATTCTGTTCTGTTCTTTTGACACCAGTGTGTGCACCGGCACACTGCTTGAAAATTCCTGATATAAGGTGACTGATTTTTTGTGGCACACTGCTGGATTTTTTGTGGTTATTCATGTGGCACACTGCTTGAAAATTGTTGATACGAGGTCTGTCTATAAGATATCCGACCTTTGGCCGGGAAAAATATATTTCTTACATGACGAGATTGGGAACCTAATCCCCTTCAAAGTAGGCACCTTGCGCCTCCACACACTTAGTCCACCGTTTCTTCCACTGCTGAAAACACTTCTGGAAGGCTTCTTTTGGAATGATCTTCTAATCCGCCGTCGCGTTCTCCATTATCTCTTATCTACTCTCAAAACGGGATCCTTTCAATGGTTTAAGTTTATGTAATGGTTAAGTAATGGTTCAAACGTTTAAGTAAGCTAAACATGTATACACTGGAAAGAAGAAGAAGGAGGGGGGATTTGATTCAGCTTTTCAAGTTTGTAAAACAAGGGGACCCAGAGGGCTTAAATTTCAATAGGGATAACAGAACATGGGGCCATGGGTATAAATTGAATAAGACACATTTTAATCGGGATTTAAGGAAAAACTACTACTTTAATATGGTAATAGACAGTTGGAACGCGTTGCCAGAAAATATAGTTAATTCAAAGGGAGTGTACGAAATTAAGACACAATTGGATAGTCAGTGGGAATTGGAGAATTCATAAACAAAGGACCAGCCTTGTTGGGCTTGAGCCTGTAGCTGGTCGTCAATATTTGTATTTGTATTTGTATTTGTCTTCAATTTCGGAACAACCAGAAGTCGCAATAAGCCATGTCTGGAAAGTAGGTAGGTTGGCGAACGACTGGAATTCCATGTTTCGCCAAGTAAGTCTGAATCAGGTGCGATGAATGAGATAGTACATTGGTCATGATGCAACTGCCAGTTTTTCGCCGTCAAGAGGTCTCGTCTTTTGCGTCGAACTGCATCACGAACTTCTTCATAGTACTCTTTAGTCACTGTTTGTCCTTCCAGTGCGTATTCGTGATGCGAAATTCCACGGATATCAAGAACACAGTTAGCACCACCTTGATTTTGCTCCTCACCTTTCGCGTTTTTTTCTGCTTGGGGACCCGGGACCCCCATAGCATCGTCACCAAACACCTGCTGAATCTCAGAAATTGTTTCGTTTTGAGAATCACAAAGCTTTTGACAAAATTTGATGCAGTACCTTTGCTCAATTCTTTCAGTCATCTCAAGAGAAATCAAAATCCTACGAACACTTATAACAACACCACACTCGGCATTCATCAGGAAAGGACTGGCATATTGGAAAGCGGAAAAAAAATTCAAGCATGCGCATTAAGTTGTCTCCTTCCACTGTTTACAGTGGCACCGCCTTAGCGTCACTACAGTGCGCTAGAAAATTCAAGGTCGGATACTTTTTAGACAGCCTTCGTATAAGGTTATAGGCTGTTCTTGTAATTGCTGATATAAGGTCACAGATAATATTCTGTGTTACTCTTGTTACCCACTGGTGTTTCTCGGTATTGGTTGAAAATTGCCGACATAAGGTGATAAGTATTAACCTATAAACCCCTCTCCCATTTGTTTGCATAGTGTCCTTCAAAGGACTCGCTCGAAAGAAAATTTTTGAGATGCCTTTAACATTTATCGACTTCCAAAAAAAAAAAAAAAAAAAAAAAAAAAAACACCCCAATATCCGAATTTCCAGACTCACGAATCCGTAACTCCGTCGACACCCTCCTCAAATTAATTTCGCGTCCATCGGGTTTTTGAGCAGTCTCTGACGCATCCTCCGAAGCCGCAAGGTGCGCTAAGTAACCGGGATTAGAGCCACAGCCACCGGGGTCGCCGCGGGAGGCCACTAGCATTAATTAAACGGCGAGCCGCCGTAAAACCCTTTGTCTATGTAATCTCTCCCCTCTTAAAGCCTGTCCGTCGACGCTTAAAACACGCTCCTAATGGCACTCGGAGGGTTGACCCTCGTGCTGGGAACTAATTAAGAAAAACAAGACATGTCGCCCGAGGTATTAATGTAAAATATTCACTTAATAGCTGCTTTCCCTGTCAGGCTTTTGTGCTACGAGGGAAAACTTTCGCCGCCACAATAACCCGGGTGGCTAAGTGGTTGTTCGGGTATAGTTTATCGCCCCCTTTATATTGTGCGGTGTGTCGGTTTTCGGGCGTAATTTTTCGGAGAGGGTCATATTGTTTGTCTCGGTTTTATCTCGGGTGGGTTTTTTGCGTTTTATATGCTTTAATAACTTTGCGTAATAATTGCCTCTTTTCGACTTTCTTGTGGGCTTGTTGTCTTTTATCTGGCGTGGTTGTTGCGTGGAGCGTGTACATGTGTTTAAAGTGTAGTTTGAGGAGAGATTGGGGTGTTGTTTTAAAGGAGAGGTTTGGGTGTATTTTGTGATGGGTTGCTGTTCTTGATGTTTTTGTGTTGGCGCTGTATTCAGAAATGGGATGGATGAGTCTGCTTTGTGATGATAAGTTTTGTAATGAAGGGTAAGGTCTGAAGCTCAGTCCGGAAAAGTTTCTGATTCAGTGGTAGAGTGGGTTACAAGACGTGTTATGTTGTGTGTGCAAACATTAAACGCGTATATTTCGTTCTTTCCAGTCTGGAATTCTTCCTGGGAAAGCTTCTGATTCAGTTGTAGAGTGAATTACAAGACACGCCATGTTATGCGCGTAAACATTAAAACTGTATACTTCATTCTTTCCAGTCTGGAACTCTCAATGGGAAAGCTTCTGTTCCAGTGGTACATTGAATTACAAGACAGTTTACGTCATGTTATGCATATAAATGCTAAACCCTTATATTTCATTCTTGAATTTTGATGTAGCCCCTGTTTTATAATGATAAATTTTGCAATAAAAGGCCGTCTGGAACTCTCACTGTTAAAGTTAAGTCAATATAGAATGAATTACAAGAGACGTCAGTGGTTATGCGTATGGACACTGAACCCACAGTTTTCATTCTCTCCAATGTTACCTACTGTTTTCAAGACTTCCTCTCAAATTGCTGTTGACCATAGCAACAGCTCAGGAGTCAACATCGGTAGGTCTTCCACTGACCACCTGGAGTAAATATATCTGTTGGAAAATATATCCGTCCCTATTTGGATGGTTTTAATGGATGCTCGGTGTCCCCCTGTATAGTTAACTGTTCGTACGAGAGAAGATTCCAAACTCTAAAAAAAAACAGGGTTTCTTTGGCCACCGGTCGCAATCCATTTTGAATTGATCTCCATAGCATCCAAATCCTTTTTTACAGCTCCCACATCTTGGGGCACATGTTAACCATTGACCATGATTTCAAACTTAGATATAAATAGTGGTAATACCTCAGTCAAGTACAGAGGTCAAATTACGACCCCCTACCTGTTTTTAATCCGGCCCGCGAGTTAATATTGTTTAATACGTGAAAAATATTAAAAATAAATCAAATTTTGCGCTGTAACACTAGGGCCGATAGTCGAGTTCATCAGTTGTGAATAATGACCGAACGCTGTGGTACTGGCTTCGCATATCCGCACTAGGGATGCGACATCGATAGAAAACATCAATGTTCAAAATTAAAACATCGATGTTGATAATACATCGACCCAAAAACATCGATGTTTTTTAAAATTCAGTGTATTTAAACTTTCCCCCCCATTTCTTAAAACTGATTTAGCAACTTGTGATGCTACATCGACAGCAAAACATCGATGTCCAAAATTATAACATCGATGTTGGTAATACATCGCCCCCAAACCATCGATGTTTTTAAAATTCAGTGTCTTTAAACTTTTTTCCCCATTTCTTAAAACTGGTTTAGCAACTAGTGATGCGACATCAGCTCCAATACATCGATGTTTTTTTCTAAAACATCAATGTTTAGAAAACATCGACATCGATGTCGCATCCCTACTTTTCAGACCCTTCATCCTTGGTCACTTTGGTCTAAAAGTATGTTCAATTTGCTAATTATGAAAATTATGCTACTTGGTTATTTTTTAAATTTTTATAATGGTACTTTTTCATTTAAAAATAAAACATCTACAAGTATAAACATCGATGTTACCAAAACATCGACTACAATACATCGCTGTTAAATACATCGACATCGATGTCGCTTCCCTAATCCGCACTAGTGATGCAACATCGACAGCAAAACATCAATGGTCAAAATTAAAACATCGATGTTGATAATACCTCGCACCCAAACCATCGATGTTTTTAAAATTCAGTGTACTTAAACTTTTCCCCCATTTTTTAAAACTGGTTTAGCAACTACTGATACGACATCGGCTCCAATACATCGATGTTTTTTTATAAAAGAACCATGCTTTGAAAACATCGACATCGATGTCGCATCCCTAATAAGCACTGTACCGTTTGCCATTGCCATAGAACAAATTCCAGCTCTCTTAGTTTTGCTACAACAGCTCAAATTGTATCGTCTGTCACGGCGCTTTGCCGATATTTTGTTCTTTTTCATTTTATTTTATTTTATTTATTAACCACCATTGCCATGTCACTCTCAAGTCCAGATAAAAGTTTATTCGAATGCCAAGCTTTTAAAGCAGAATGGAATGTGATTTATTTTGTCATAGAATTAGATGACAAAGCGCTAAGTTTACTATGTAATGACAAAATAGCTGCGCAAAAAGAATACAATATACATCGTCATTATCAAACTAAGCACGCGACATAATATTCAAAACTCACAGAAAATCAATGATTGCTGAAATTGGAAAGTTTAAAACGGAATGCTTCATCATAACGCAATTTATTCGTAAAAATAAAAAAATGATAATGAAGCAGTAACTAAAGTCAGATTACGAATAGCTCATTTATTTGCCACGAAATGGGAAACCATTTAACGATGGTGAATTAATTAAAGCATGTTTACTTGTGCCAACCGAATGAATGTGCCCAGAGAAAATGGATAAATTTAGATCTAGCAGTCTTAGGATGAGAACAACTGTTAAAAGAGTTGAGAACATCGAGAGTCACATCAAGAGTCAATTAAAAGACAAGGCAAAAAATTTCAAGTGGCTTTCGTTGTCAGTAGATGAGTCGAGAAACATTACTTATACTTCCTAACTGCTGCTGTTTATTCTAGGGGTCAATACTGAGTTTGATGCGACTGAAGCCCTAGTTTCTATGAATAGTCTGCATGGAACAACCACAGACAAATATATATTCAAGCAAGCTGAGAAAACGCTAACGCAGTACAATTTGCAATGGAATCAGTTAAAGTGTGTCATAACTGATGGTGGTAAAAATATTGCGGAACAGGGAGAGGATTAAGTGGCAGATTTTTAAGGTTTATGAAGAAGCTAAATGTTCAAAACCTCTGACAATTCATTGTATTATTCTCCAGAAGGCTCTTTGTGAGAAACAACTCAATCTGTCATGTGTTATTGAGCCAGTTGTGTCATCAGTTAACTTTATTCGCTCTCATGGACTTAACCATCGTCAGTTTCGTGATTTTTTATTAGAGATCGAAACCGAATATCCTGATTTGCCCTACCGTGCATCAGTTCAATGGCTCAGCAATGGAAAAGTTTTATTAAGACTTTTTAAACTCAGAGTACTATAATTCTTTTTTATTTAAGAAAAACTGCCCACAACCACTTTTAATCAAGCAATGAATACCTATGGAAATTAGCATTTGCTAGAGATATCGTGGGATATCTTACCGAATTTAAATTAAATTTACAGGGAAAAACAGTGCGCTTATGTGAGACGTATTCTATCGTAAAGTCATATCGCTGAAAATTGGCATTGTTTGACACACAAATAACATTAAACAAGTTTGACCATTTTCCATGCTGTAAAAAATTTTAAATCTTAGCAAAATCCCCGTTTCCAACAAACTTCCCAGCGGATATATTTTTTGAACTTAACTTACAGTTACAACAGCATTTTTCAGATCTTGATGCAAGTGCAGAATACATTTCTATATTTCAAAATTCATTTGACTGTACAATTGAGAAGCTTCTGTCAGACCTTCAATTGGAAGTGATTGATCTGCAAAATGATATGCTAAAATGATGTTAAAAGAAATGGATCTAACCCAATTTTATAAATATCTTTCACAAGATAAATGCAGTCAATTAAATCATATGCATGGGGATTTATAGCTGTATTTGTGTGCACTTCCCAATGTGAAAGGACATTTTCGAAAATGAAGAATGTAAGATCGCAATACAGATCATTATTAACAGATGGCCATTTGGAAATAACTTTAATGGTAGGAAATACTAACTTCGAATTCCATTATGATGAAATATTACCTCAGAAAGAAGAATTAAATTCATCGCATTAGTAAAAAATTTAACCTGCTCTATATTATACGTTTATTAATAAATGAGATATTTTATTCGTTTTTTTTTTTGTAAGTTTCAGCAAAATGAGTATAAATAATTTGTAAAAATATCATATCCTAATAAAAAAAATTTTGAACAGTTTTTTTGTTGTTGTTGCTCTATGAGTAGAATTACCCACGTTAATATCTTCGAGCTTGCTACCTGGCCCGCAGAGCCTAAAATTTTTACGATTTGGCCCTTTCCAAAAAACGTTTGCCTATCCCTGGTCTAGTGAATAACTATCTTAACTACAAATTGGTTGTGTCGTTCTTAGAAAACAGTTGATCTGTTATAGCAATGATTATGTGTGAAAAAACTAATATTTTTAATAGTTAAAATTTTTTCCTCTCTTCAAGACAACTAGGGACAAAAACATCAAGACGATGACAGTAAGAGCATTAACAAAAACATATATAATCTTATAATTCATTTTTGAAAGATGCGATCCCGAATCTGCCAACTCCATTATAGATTTTCATTTTTATATATCCTGAATCTTTAAAGAAACATTTTAAAAATTGGACTAACCATAAACTCTGCTCGTTCAAATCTCTCAACACCCTCAATTTCATTTTTATTTCAATACTAAATTCCTTGAAGCTGGAAAAAAAATGAAAACTCTGGACCCTTCATGTTCTGAAATTAAAGCAATTCAATTGAAGGGTTCTGTACATCAAAGCGATAGACCACCAGAAATGTGTTCCGTAAGGAAAACAATTGTAAACCAAACACTCAAGAAATAAAAAATATTTCTTATTGTTTAACTGAGTGCGTAATACTTGAAAATTTAAGACGAATGAATCGCTTAAAAAGTAGATAAAACCACTGTATTTTTGAAATTTTTTTAACTTGAAAAATACAAGCTTGGAAATTTTGAAAAGATGCTTATTGTGTTGCCCAAAGCCCTTCAATTATAAAAGAGAGGTAGATTGGTAGGTGTTTTATTAATGTTGCTCTGAAGAATCACAATGGGCTATTGACGAAGGTCCGGGATTAATCCTTTAAAGGAAAGATCCGAGCAACACGCAATTTTGAACAACATTCAGTTGACGAGGCAACACCAGTGCTGACACTCCACTCTTCAAACTTCCACACCACGCCAACGTAAAAGACAACGCATTGAAATAGAGAGTTGATGAAATATATTAAGTTTTAAAGGAATGAGAGGAGGAAAAGAAATTTGAAGGTTTATGTGGTTGGGAAAAAACATTTTCTCTATTTCTCTTTTTTTTTTTTCAATTAGAGGTTAAAGTAAAAACTAACAGACCTGCTAATAGGATCTGCTCTAAACATTCTTAATTGTTTGTATCTATTGATAGCTAAGTGTCGTTTCTTGAATTTGATACCTTATTTCAATCATTTATAATGAATATAACATGCATTTATTCGTATTAATCGATTTCTCGTATCATTAAATGAAATAAAATAATCCAAAAATATACAGCAGCATTTTGTTCACTTCAATGGTGTCAGGTTAAATTAAACATGTTGTAAAGCACACATCAGTCATATTACTACAACTGTATTCTGAACGTCTAGTTCAATTTCATTCCATTCCTTACTCAAAGGCAATTCGGCTTTTTTTGACGCGAATTCTATTTTTGCTCAAATTTTCTTTTCCATGTAAATTTTGGTCTTTCAACTTTCTCTCTCTTACGGATTTTTATAATCAGACTGCAGAAGATTTCATCAGAATGGAAGCTCTAAAAGCTTCCTTCAAAGAAAAGATAAAATCTTTGAGTAGAAATGGCGAGCTCTTCCGTACTGTTTTAGCAATATTGTACAGCTCTGTAGCTGAAATCGGGCCGGGATAGCCCGGATTGAACCAGATTAACAACCGAAAGGTTACGAGTTCAAGTCCAACAAAAGACAGTCGTGTACAAAGCGGGCTGGTGAACGAATCAAATGTCATCGCATTGGCGTTGTGTGGAAGTTTGCTAGGTGTGACCTCGCCATCTGACCGTGGTTCAAAATTACGTGGCATTGTCCTTTGATATTGATTCCAGACCGCCTCCAATAGCCTGTTGTGTTGCTCCAGTGTGACGCTAGTTAAAATCTCTACCTACCACAATAATTTAAATCAAGCATATTTCAACTAAGCATTAAAACTGGTGAGTGAATCCTACAAAGTTTGATTTTATATTGCTTATAAAAGTTGTTGGCATTTGACAACAAACCAATTGCGTTGATTTTTGCGCAGCTTTTTTCAGTGAAAATATATATAGCGAGATATGAACTAAAAATGCAGAGTAAATAAATCAGATCAGATTAAGATATAATAAAATTTAATATAAGGGATTTCTCCCGCTGTGAATATTCTTACTTTCAGAAAGAAGGAAACAAAACAATAAACGGTAACAAAATAATACAAAGGGTAAAAAATCGTTCGTTTTTTTTTTCGACTCGAACCCCCCATTGTTCCAAACTCGCTAACGAAAACGCGGATGAAATATCACTTTTGCTTTCAAAAGCATAATATGTTCTCAGTCAGTGTATATTTCAGCGTGATAAAGAATCTAACGCCTTGGAATAATATATCGGCTGTTTGTTTACCTCTATATTTCTCTCCTCTCAATTCAATTCTGGCGGCAAACTAAATTGTTCCAGCGGCCTTGTTTCTCTCCCAGTTTCCGATACTGCCCTCTCGAATCTGTCTAAAACGGATGATCTAGCATAAAAAACGAATTGCTGTGGGAAGAGAAAAAAGGCCCAAACACCCCGGCAGAATAGATTTGATATGCACGTAAAACGGTAGTCGACTGGAATTCAATTCTGTAGTATATTACGTATTCCTACATAAATCACAGTCTTTTGAGGAGCCGGTGATGTATTTTTTCTGCGTGTGCGGGTTTTTATGCACGGAATTTGTCGGCCGTTTCCAGAATAAGTCTTATTCTTATCTGCACAAAACCAGATTTCACCAAGGGCAGTAACCTTTTTTTATCGGGTTGCTGTTTTATGCGTTGGAGTTTGATTCGTTGAATTCGCATTGGATTAACATTGCCGATGCTGCAATCAAGTGGTTAGGAGCGTAAAAACTCCGTCTTGTTTTTATTGTTGTGCGCTTTAAGTCATGTTTGGGCGCTTTTTTGTGATCTGGGGTCGACTTTAACTTTTCAATCTGATTGGCTCTATGCTTAAAAAATAGAAAATTTTCTTTTTGCTATGGAGTGATGCAACAGAATAACGAAAAAGTGGTATTTCGTGTCAAGTGGAAATATTACCTATGGTATCATTCTGATGAATACTTACAAATTATTTGGAAATGATTGACATGATGAACTTACGCATTTCCAAAAACAATACAATTTTGTTTTTCCAAAAACTATATAACTTTAATATTTATAAAAAGGTCAGAAAATGGGCGCAATTACGGTTGAATGAGCTGCATATGCATTTTTAGTATATGTACATTTAATAAACATGTACATTACATATTATAAGCATTACATATGCATGTGATCACCTTAGGAGCATAAAATTTCTGAATGATTAAAACTATTTTACAGTTTGTCCAAGATACAAGGGGAAAAGCCTCTAGAAAAAAAATAACATTATTTCCTGTATTGGAATGTGCCTTCTGTACTTAATCTAGAATTCTGATAGCATAATAGTTAGAAGACGAATGACTTGTTGAACTTAGTCTAAGCTACAACACATACACCACATCTTTTGGCCTTTGAATTGAGAAGTTGTCTTTGATTTCCTTATTTATCTGTATTATAATCAAAAGTATAAATTAATAACAGTCTATAACTGGCAAAAAAACTATTGAAGTCAAGTAATTTAAAATTTGTGAAGACATGAGACATGAAATCTGCACCATAATAAATTCTGTTTGGCCAGGGCATAATTAACTCTTTCTGTTTGATAGCTTTCAGTGTTTACATTGTGTCTAAAAAATATCTAAAAATATTTTACCTAGAAAAATATCTAAAAATATTCAAACATTATTCTCCAGAAAAAATATCCAAAAACATTTTTCCTAAAAACTGTCTAAAAATATTTTTCCTGGAAAAATATCCAAAAATATTTCTTCAGAAAAATATCTTAAATGTATATGCAATTATGTTGCATATGCATGCAGTAACATGATGCATTTTTTAAATTAGGAAAACTCGTTACCTACAAGGAGAGAGACCAAACTAATAATAAATATATCTTACCAATGCCAAAAATTTATCAAATTTTTAATTGCTTTCAAATAGCTTATATACAGTCGAATTCATCAACACTCAGATAAAATTAACATGCTGAATACAAAAATATTAATGCCGAATAATACTTGGTTACATTCAATTCTACACTAATCGCACATTTCACCATAGTTCTACTTATCGTTACCATTCTGATTGTTTTCCCAGTCATAGGCAGAATATTTGCTCAATAACGTTAAAAAATTGGCACCCTGGTTTTAGTACCATATCCATATTGATCGAATCCCTGTATTCGCATTAAATACCTATCTTCAATGGTTAATTATAATTAATGCAGCTATAATCTATTCTTAATTTATATTATAGATATGCATGGTAATGACAAATAAGCTATCAAAGCCGCTTTAAAAACTCAAAGGACTATTTAGAAAATGCACGTACAGCTCCATTCAACCGAAAAATACTTACATTTTCTAATATTTTTTACGAAATTTCAGTAAGAAAAAATAAGATTGTGCAAATAATTGCTTATCTAATTAGGAAATAATTAGCAAATAAACACGGTTTTTGCAACGTAATACCTCAAATTCTAATTTGTTCAGAAAGATGATTCCCATTCGAAATTATTCCTAATATTATTCTTCATGTTTTTAAACTCCATCAATTGCTTGAAAAATAGGTTTTTTTTTTTTTTTTTTTTTTACAATTGTTTTATCAAGGAAGCGTAAAAAAAATCAAAATTTTTCCAGGAATTTCAAAATTTCAAAATCTATTTCTTGACTAAATACTCTGATTCGGTTCAAAATATCTACTGTATTATATAAATCATAATGATGTAAAAATAATTATAATGAGTGAATTCATTGTGGAGTTATCACATCACATTTTGAACAAAACATCATATTGCTAAAATAAAGTCTCCAGAAATCGAGTTAAAAGTATTGGAAACATGTATGCTTAATGGAGACACTACCTAACAAAAATCCTTATAAAACTAAAAACAATTTCAAATATTTGCAAGATCTTGGAAAGCTAAGAAATTGGATAATATTTTGAATTAATAAAACAATATTGATATTCTGGTCGATTTCCGTGGTTTCTTGTATATACATACACCTCAAACTGCAATAAATTGAAATCAAGCAGCTTGTCATGAGGTCTATAATTTTTTATATTATCCAAGTTTTGCTATAGCTTTACAATTACAGGGTGGAATAACAAAAAACAAATTCAATAAAAATAACATTAAAACTCATCACACTGTATACATCCCTCAAATCACGAATCAAAACTTCCCTATACCAACCAATTAAGAAGCCAAAAAACCGTACTTTTCTGCAATTCGATTAGTAAGTATTTTAATTGGGCGGCTGAAAGCATATCCACTTGGTCGGTACGCAGGAGCTAGTTATTTGATTTAATTTATAACCGCAACATTATGAATTGTTGAATTTTTTTTCACCACTTAATTCTGCAGGAATAATTCGCTTCAATTCAATTAAGTTGTTGCTGGAGGTCGAAGCCCCGGTTACAAATAATTGGTAGCATAATAAGGCTCCATTTTTTTTCTAATTCCTATCTTAACGCAAGCGCTGAGAGAGGAAAAAATATTTTGACACAATGATGTCTTGTTTAAATAACAATATTACAAAGGAGAAAAAAACTGCCGCGCAATCTCGGCGATATTTAAGTATTTGTTCGCGAAAGAATCCAAAATCCGTCTTAATTTGGTTAATTACCACGAGCTTTGAATGTGTGAATGAATTAATTAAGTATTAGACCTGTCAACGTTAAACTTACTCCGGAGGAAACGCAAGGAGAGGATCTTTTTCTTCAAGTTTCAAAATTGAGTTAAGAAGCAAAGCCCATTTAAAAAAAAAATATTTCCATTTCTATCATAACGTATATCTATGTATATTTCTGTTGTACCTTAAGTGAGAGCCAAAGTGTTATTTAATAAGCTTAAAAATTCTGTGTTAAATTATAAAATTAATGGCAAAAAGGATAGAGGGAGAAATTGCTTTTAATATTTCATTATAATATTATTTTAGTGCCAAAATTCAGACAGAAATTAATATAACGTTTCAAATTTTCTTTTCAGCATTATTTATATATTTTTTATAACATTATTTATATATTTCTTTATAATATTATTTATATATATCTTTATAATATTATTTATATATTTCTTTATAACATTATTTATATATTTCTATATAATATTATTTATATATTTCTTTATAATATTATTTATATATTTATTTCTTTATAATATTATTTATATATATATATATATATATATATATTTCTTTATAATATTATTTATATATTACTTTATAATATTATTTATATATATATATATATATATATATATATATATATATATTTCTTTATAATATTATTTATATATTACTTTATAATACAACAATAATGTTATTTATCTATTCCTTTATATTATTTATGTATTTCTTTATACTATAATTTATGTATTTATTTTTTTCTAAAAAATGTATATATTTCTTAATAATATTATTTATATATTACTTTATAATACAACAATAATGTTATTTATCTATTCCTTTATATTATTTATGTATTTCTTTATATTATTTATGTATTTCTTTATATTATTTATGTATTTCTTTATATTATTTATGTATTTCTTTATACTATAATTTATGTATTTATTTTTTTCTAAAAAATTTATATATTTCTTTATAATATTATTTATATATTTTTTCTTTATAATAATATTATTTATATATTTTTTCTTTATAATAATATTATTTATACGTATATATTTCTTTATAATATTATTTATATATTTTTTCTTTATAATAATATTATTTATATATTTTTTCTTTATAATAATATTATTTATACGTATATATTTCTTTATAATATTATTTATAAATTTCTTCAAAATATTATTTATAAATTTCTTCAAAACATTATTTACATACAAGGTGTTTCGAAAATATCTGGCCACATTGTAAAGGCGGTAAAGGAGCCCCAAATGAACATTTTGTCGAGGAATGTCTTTCTGAAAATGCCACGTTTAGATGGTAGAGAGCGCTGTTGAGGTCAGTCGATAGCATAGTTTCTGTGTCATAAGGCATCTTTCCCCTCATGGATTTTCAACGGCAAGTTCGGAATTCGTGTATCGATCCATGTATCATTAAATTTTGAGTCTTAACTTTAGATGTTTCATAACAGATTTTATGCCTTTCGCTAACAAATAGGTTTATGTAGACATCTTTAAATTCCTGAGTCAGACGAAAGCCTCAAAACTTTAATGGTGATGTCCGTCTTCATTTTAAAATGCTGAGGATAGGAGATGTACTGTATCTTTCTGATGATGTACTGTATCAGTTAACATTATAGATGTCCAAATCTGACATTTATAACTAAAGAATTTAGTATTAAGGATATTTACACCAAACTAATGTAATAAATAATACTAATTCGAGTCTCTGAACAGAACTAAAAACCCATTGAGAAACAAAAAAATAATTTTAAGAAATAAATCTATTTGCTATCAAAGCTTAAAGTTATGACATGTGTCTTATTTCCACCTTTTGAGAACTACCCACAAATCAACCAACCATGTACTGCAAAGAAAAAAAAAATGAAATTTTTGTATAGTTTTGAAGTATGGAAAGGTAGCTCAACCACTGCAAGCTCACAATTGCTAAAAAGATTCTATTTCTCAAAAGGGTCCGTCGGAAAGCCGAATTGCTTGATCCGGACTCTCTCCCATGTCACATCCTCCCACTTAGACTCGAAGAAGAAATGAAAAAAGTCGAAGAAAGGGAGACCGCTTTCGTTTGTGTGACGCGAAGGATTGGTGGTCATGACATGAAGAAGCGTCGGTGTGACAAGTCAAGAGGGTGCTACTGCCAGCGGCGTCTTACACTCTTAAAGGCATGATCGCCCTGCGACAAGAACCACGAATTGCAGTTCGCAAGAGGGTTGAAGAGAACTTGGTCACATTTCCTATTCTTCATTAAACCGTTGACCATGTAGATGAAACAGGGGTGGGAAGCTGTGATCTTCGAGGTCCTGAAGTGTGGTCTTAGACTGAATCTAAATTTTACAGATCAGATCCTTTTATTTTTATTCATACATTTTTGTTTGTTTTTTATAATTTATTTTATTTTTTAAATGAAAGTACGCAGTTGTCAGCGGAGGCCTTGCAACTTACTAATTAACCATTCTAGTTTTATTCTACAATACTAATGATTGCCGTCCAACTGGTCTGGTGGTTAAGGTGTCAGCCTCTAAATCGGAAGGTTCCTGGTTCGAATCCTGGTCATGGATATTTGTAAGCGTATGGTGTAGAGGCGGCTGAGGTACTTTAAATTTGTCGTTTCCAAAAGTCCTCACGTTGGGTATATGTGGAAGTTTGGCGAGTGGGTTCAGATGTTGCTCAGTGGGTTCAGCTCAGGTGTTGCCTCGTCATCTGACCGTGGTTCAAAATTACGTAGTGTTGTCTTGTGATCTTTTCCTTGGAAGATTGATCCCGGACCGTTGTCAATACTCCGTTGTGTTTTTCAAGAACGATGTCAATTGAAATTAGATTTACCTTACCACTACAATAATAATTCCCCCTTGATTGATCACGTAACGTCAACAATAGCCCGTTGTGTTGTTCCAGTGCGACGTTAATTAAATATCTACCTACCATCTACAGTAATTGATTCCTCTAGATTTTATAGTGGGATCATTTCTTTATCTCTTTATGTGCATTAAATCTGCTAAGTTTCATTCGGGGTGTGATGTTTTAGGGGCACACATAAGTAACGTCATCACTGTTAGAATATGTATAGTTTGCAGTGTTTCAAATGGTAGAAAACATAACATTACGCGAAACGTAACTTTCTATATTACTATTTTCTTTCAGTTTTTATATTAACAATTTTATTTAATGTTAAGACGAGAAAGTTATAACGCATTAGACAAAGTGATTAGCGCTCCGGGCCTCTGTTTAACAGGCTCGGGGTTGGAATCTCGTTTCGGTGTAACATAAGTTATTGGTGCTTCGAAATGAATTTGAATCGTAGGTCCTTATTGAATTAGCCTCGGGAAGAAAAAATTGGCCGCAGAGCAACAAACCAAACGAGAATTACAAAAGTAGATTTTGTGAAATTGATTGCACATTTTTTATTAATAATTTTTTATTCTGTTTTTGAGTCCTCTAATTTCTATAGTAAATCCCATAGATGGTCAATGTAAGCAGAAATTCCTCGGAGTAATTCAGAAGTCTTTTATACACCCTTGAGTACTTTAAGTACTGTTTTTCTGTAGTGCTAAAATAAGCAATCTAAACATAATTTAAGTCAATTATTACAGTTTATAGTCTAATATGGATAGCAGATGACAGTTTATATAGTATATTTCATACCTATAGGGCTCAAAAACAGTCTAGAGATTGAATGAAAGATGGAATATTATGTTGACAATGTGTGTGTCACACCAACAGCAACTGTCGTCTTAATAAGTTAACTGACTTAATCTAATTTAAACCAGCTTTAATACAAGATGCAGAGAAATTGAGGTTATCAAAGCAAGAGTGGCTTTACCCACCATCATATTCAATGGAGATAAATGTGATTTTCTTGTCGCCATTTTTTATATATTCTTATTTAACCACAAGATGACATGGGATTCTCAAAATTTATTTGCAATCTTAGAACACTTAAACTTGAACATTTAAAAAGATAATTATAAAACTTTCGGATATTTATGTGTTAGGTCACTTTTGCTCTGGCAGCCTCAATAATACCCTTTTAAGAAAGCAAAAGATTAGAAAACATAATAAATGAATATTTACTTTTTGGCCTATTTTGAGACTTTTATCACTATAATAGGTAAGACTCAGATCTAATTACTTTTGAAAATATAATTTTGAAAGTGTTGTTTTTCAAAAACTCAAACAGCATGGCGTAACTCTCTTTTCCACTACTTAATATTTATTTTTCATTTAATGCTTTCTTACATATTTTCAATGTTGATTAGTTTTTGAAGCTAAAAATAAGTTGATAACATGATAAATGAAGTTTTTAAATTTTTTAGTTTTGCTTGCATGGTAAATATTACACTGGATTAGTATGCAGTACATATAAATATTGCAGACTGTAAAAGCAATGTTACTCTTCACTGCTCACTGCTATTTCACTGCTCTGTAGTGGCAAGAATCTGGAGCAAAATCCCGCTCCAAAGTGTGTCACCAGTTATGGGAAAGGTACAATTGCTTTGTTTTTCTTGCTGGGATCTTTACTACCCCTTGCAGAAAAAGGAGAGTTTTGCCTCGACGAGTTATCTCGTCCTTAGCAAAATTGATCAAATCTTAGACGAGATATTTCGTCGAAATACTTGGATTGTTAACGTAATGGTACACCTATATTTGATTGCAAAACTAATAGATACTAATAAATTCTTGAACGAGACAACTTTCAACTGATTTTTAAGTTTACTTATGTTATGATGCAAATTTGCTTAGATTATAAAATAAATCAAGAAAGAAAAGTGAAATTTCGTTTCCCAAATATGTATAGCTAACGTCAACACTTGCGATGATTTGATACTGGCATGTTTCAAGACATAGTTTCTCAAGATCCATAAATAAAAGTCTCAACACTGTCTATAACTATCATAGCCACAAGTTGATAAATTACGTGAATTAATATCACTTTGAAGAATTAAAAATTGCTCCGGTAAGTGAGATTAATCTCGCGTATTAAAAGAAAGTCACGGCTGCATTACTGATAGATCGTAACCTTTTCAAGTAGGTGGTGGAAATATGGAGCTGGAGAAAAGAAAAAATTGGCGATGATGAATGATCGCCAAGTGACAGTGCACCCTATAACGTCGCCAAGGAGCGGCCTTTTATTTTGACGGCCGCGGCCTCATCCATCACGAAAGCTGAGCTCCCGAAGACAGGCAGCCTCCCTGAAGATATTGTAGGTTTGCTACTTTGGCAAGTTAAGTGCTCTTCTTGCGATGTTAATCCACCAGGGGTTTCGGTTTAGTTTTTTAAGTCGAATCATTGATCTTTTCTCTCAATCGAAGTTGGTTAAGGATGAATTTATTTTTCATTAATGAATCAATTAAAAAATATTTAGACCCCTTTTTGGTGTATATTATACATATATCTATATTAAAACTGCTATCACATCTACGATATAGTATCTATTCTGTTATTTTATACGGTTAACCTGCGCACAGAATGAATTATTTTATTTAGTCAAATCGTTTATGCAAACTGAGATTATTTATGTTTTAGTCCCCCCCCCTTCCCTTTTGGCGTAGATCATAGGTTTTATTTCGTCATGTTTGTAAACTGTGCGTTAGCTAATTTTAAGCTAAAAAAAAATTTTTATATAATGTTTATAAAATGTAATGTTTGATAAAATTTCCTTTGTAATGTTTGTTAAAATTTCCTTTGCAATGTTTGTAAAAAATTTCCTTTGTAAAGAGTTTGTTAAAATTTCTTTTGTAATGTCTTGAAGTAAAAATTATCAAATACCTTCAATAATATATTAAAACAGTTTCTTTTTGTAATCAAATAGTTGTGTAAACTTTCTTAAAAGTTCTTTAAAGTTCTCAGTCCTTAATATTATTATTTTTACTGCTGATGATCACATCTCTAAAGACCTGAAAATTAGAAAGGAAATTCTATTATTAAAAAACCAATGTTAATTCAATAAAATTATGGTTATGTGAATTTCGTTGCACTGATCAACATTTTTTTATTGGATAAACACATGAAAAACCGAAACTAAATTGTTTCTTTGAAGTTCTATCTCTATAACGACGTGGTAAAAGATATATCTGTATCAATTAAAAAGCACGGATGGCATTTGCCTTTCTTGAATTTAAACAAGAAATATATCAATTTGGATTTTCTAAACACTAAAATTATTTTTAGTTTCCTTAAAAAATGTTCAAAGGCATTCAGAACTCACATTGATAAATCATGTGTGCTCAGGGGAAAATATTCGGTACTAAAATAATGATTCGTTCCCCTTTGCACAAATAAATGAGGTTTCTGATGGATAATTCTATTTCAGAATTCCTTTTAAATATAGATGGAGATCCATGCATAGGGTAAATGCAGTAGATGATCTGCAAGAAAGAAAACAAACGATGAACTCGTATCTTCATCTAACGATAATCGTAAACACTTTTGATCGAATCACTTTGTATTTTAGGTTCATGATTCTGCATGAATAAAGAAAAGCAAAGAAGTATTCAAATTCCATCAAATATACTCATGTTTCTGACTTCAACTTTACTCGACGCCATTTTCAAGATTGAAAACCAAAAGCTGCTCATCTGTGAAAATTTGACAACGCTGTCTGGACTATTCCTATCCTAGGAATGTGTCAATGTCGTTAACTATTCGGTATGGCATTGGCGAGTGTTTTGGCGATCTCCAGCGAGAAGATTGACAGCGAAAGAACGGCAACCCCCGGCAAAAGACAGCCGCTCTTTTCGTTGGGAAAGTATGATGAATGGCTAGCCGACGCAAGGTTAAGGCTTCAAACTCCTACAACATAATCCGCACCAATGAATGGCAGCTTAGGCAGCACGCCATTTTTATATGTGTGGGTCCCTTCTCTCTCCCAGAGAAAACATTCTCTCAACAACACGCTGAGACCGTAGTGAGGTTGGCAAAATGACATCACATCCGGAATAGCGAACATTGAATAATGATTTCACACTTTCGAAACTGTTTGGCGGCACTTAGAAAAGACCCACTTATTTAGGAGAGACGGAACGAGCTCTATGCTATTACGAGTTCTTTCAAATTCAGGACATTGGCTATCATGTCTTTAATCCGCGATCTCTCCAATACTTTTGAACGACACAGCTAAAAACCTGGAAGTTCATTGCGGGCTGCTGTAGTCCCGTTGGAAGAGGAACCTAAGGGTTACAAAATCGAAACTAGGTTCAGCCAAAGACAGTCGTGTACAGGTAAGCTACTGCACGTTAAATTTGTAACCTAAAATGTCCTCTGGTTGGAGTGGTGTGGAAGTTTGGAGAGTGTGGGGTGCTAGCGCAAGCGTTGTCTTCATCATCTGATTGTGGTTCAAGATTATGAGTTGTCCTTGGATCGATCCCGGTTTGTCACCAATAGCCAATTGAGTTGCTCCAGTGCGACGATAATTAACTACCAACTTACCTATCTTGTCCTTAGTGATCGATCCCGGACCGACACCAATAGCCAGCTGTCTTGCTCCAGTACGACGTTGATTAACTACCTCCCACCGTGGAGCATATATTATTGCAATATAAGCCGTAAAAAAAGTAATATAAGCCACAAAAGTCAAAAAGCCCATGTGAGAAAGCGTATTTGTTATCACAAAACAAAACGAGTGAGGCGATATAGCAAGAAGCTGAAAATAAATTAACAATCCAACTTAACCAAAGGTGCTGTAACTTAGAAGACACGCAGGTTGTTTAGTAAAACGTTAAAACTTCAACTCACTCATCAGAAAAAGCTGCTCAATTATGTCCATCAGAAAATTATGCAAAAATAGCATTCAGTCGCGATTCATGAAAACGTAACTGTATCCCAACATTGCTTATGGATTTTTACTTAATCCAATCGCTCTTTTTCTTTGGCTCGATAGTCATATGGGGGCTAATTTTCAGTGTGTGCAATTATTTTCGAGAAAATCCTTAGCTTATATGTGAAAGCTCCAAAAGACCACACAGTTCAATTATAGCGATCAAAATACAGGGTGTCTATAAAATAATGTCCCAGTTTCAATGGTATATTATAACAGTTTAATTTAGACTATTTACAACAAATCATAAATCAAATTGAAGGTAAACTAACCTAGTTTTTCTTACAAATGATCAATATTTGCAACTTTAGTTTTACGACACATCCAACCTAAAATCCAATCCTTACAGTAACAGGGGTAGCCTGTCTGGATGTGTTGAAAGAATGGCTCTCTCACCAATTAATACAGGGTGAACTGTAAACTTTATTTGGCAACAGGATGGAGGAAATTTCCGACCCATTCACTAGCTTTCTGTCGTATATGCGATGGTAGATAGTTAATTAGCGTCACACTGGTAGGTAGGTAATTGAATTTACGTCGTACTGGAGCAACACAACGGGCTATTAACGACCGTCCGAGATCAATTCCGGAAAGATCCGATGACAACACCGCATAATTTTGAACTACGGCCAGATGACGAGGCAACACCTGAGCTGGCACCCCACTCTCCAAACTTCCACGCCACGTCAACGTGAGGGCATTTGAGACCACGGGAGATTTTACGTGCACCATCCGCCTTTGTACTCGATGGTCTTTGGCTGGTTTCGAACTCGCAACCTTCTAGTTGATAAACCGATGCTCTTTCAACATTGCTACCGCGGCCCTTAACGTCACAATGGAGCAACATAACAGGCTATTGGCAAAAGAGCGGGATCAATTCCGAAGAGAAAGATCCAAGGACAACGCTTCGTAATTCTCAACCATGGTTAAGTGACGGGAACATTATCTGAGCTGGCACCACATTCTCCAAATTTTCATACCACGCCAGCGTGGGGACATTTGAGGCAACGACGGATTTAACGTGCACCAGTTTCTCTGTAGAAGGTCTTTGACTGAACCTAGTTTCGAACTCGCTACACTCTGATTGCTAATTCGTTGTTCTTTCAACATATAGGTGAGGATTCTTTTTGGTATTTTAATTAATGTCGCACTGGAGTAACACAACAGGCTATTTGCCACATTCCAGGTTCAAACACGAAAGGAGAGATCGGATTATATTATTTTTAACCACGGTCAGATGACGCGTCAGCACCTGAGCTGGCGTCACACTCCAATCTTCCACACCATGCAAACATGAGGACATTCGAGGCCATTGCAGATTTTACGTGCACCAGCCCTCTTTGTACACGACGGCCTTTGTTGGGTTTGAGTTCTCAACCCTACGGTTGCTGATTGCCCTTACAATCGGACTACATCGGCCTTTAAGTAAGGGTAACACACACAAAAGGCACGTTTTAGTGACACAAAAAAGAAAAATATACCAACGATAAGTTACAGAAGTCGTACCTGCCCGCATACAACTCGCAGGTTTCTAGCTCAGTCAGCCACTTTGACCCCCCACTTTAAGACGAAATCAATCAATTAATCTAAAAACGATTCAAAATTTTTTTACAAGCATTTCCCATTCTAAATTACTGAACCCAGGGGAGGTCTTGCCATAAATAATTTCATATCTAATCTCGCGATCAGAAGGATTTGAATATGTTAATACCCATTTATTGAAAAAAAAATCCCATAAATTTCCAACCAGATCGATTGAATAAAACCCAACTTTTCTCCGAGACGAAAAAAAGAGCCAAGCAGCAGGCACCATCGTGTTCGATCGCAAAATAAAGAAACAGCAAACTCCTGTATATTAGCGTCCGGCACATGATTTGTGAGACACGGTCTTATCAAGTTTTCTACCCTGTGTGCAGCGTGTTCGGGATCATGTGGGGGTCATCTGCCTTCTCCACTTTTATCAGTTTGTTACATCCTCTGCTCCCCCAGGGAGTGCTCCACAGGAGAAGAGAGAGAGTTACTCAGCAAAAGAACGATCTCCGAGGGTTACCACAGACAGCGACTCCATCGCCAAAGTATGGAATTTTTGGATTTAATTATTCTGTTATAAGAGTAAAAATTCCACGAATATATTTTACAGAACGATATTTATGCAAAAGGAAAAATTCTGATTTACCTTTCACCAAACGATATTCATGCAAAAGTACAAATTTTGATTTACATTTTACCAAACGATATTTATTCAAAAATGAAAATTCGAATTATATTTTACCAAACGATATTTTTTGAAAGGCAAAAATTTTAGTTTATATTTGAACTAACAATATTTTTGAAGCAAAAATTTTAATTTATATTTTACCAAACAATATTTGTCAAAGGTAAAAATTCTGATTAATATATTTCACCAGATAATTTTTCAATTGAAGTACAAACTTAACAAATGCTGTGCTAACTTTGTTTTATTATTGCTTTAGTTACAGAATTTGATTTATGTATTTATCTTGATTTATATTCCTTTGCTAATGGTAGCAACAAAAAGGGAATGAAAACAATGAATAGATGTTCCACATAAATGTCGGTACGAGAAGATTCTTATAATTTGTTAATAGGATATTAATAACATTTAAATAAAAATTATTAACCTTTATGACGCTTTCCTGTTGCTCTATTTCCAAAGAGAATATGTGCACACAAGAATCTGCAAACATTTCGCTTGATTTTTCAGTAAAAGATTCATTTTGACAAGGAAATTTTTTCTACCTTATAATGTCCTATTTGATAAAATCCTGATTGAATGTACCACCTTTTTCATTCAAAACTTCATTCAAACTCGTATGAAAAAGTATTGTTTAAGAACACTGGCATAGATTGGATTTTTATTTCGGATGTTTGGTTTTGTTTTAAAGTGCAAGGGACATGTGGCAGCAAAGATGCACTAAACACATGACAGGCAACATCAAGTAATGAACCTACACAAGGAAATATTACTGACCCATAATAGAGAAACATACCAAAGATAAATTACAGAAAGAAGATACATCGCCTGTAAGTTCCAGGTTGCTAACGTAGTAAGCAAACTCCAACTCACAGTTATTTGTAAAGGAGCACTGTAACGTCCATAGCAACGGCTCGAGGTCAAGGTATACACTTGCACCACTGACCGCCAGTAAAGCCCGAACTGTCTATAGGGGTGGTCTTCTCGTCCAGATGGTCTTTAAGGAGTACACGATGGCTCCCTGGGATTCAACTGTTCTCAAGGGAATTGAAGGGACGATAAACCAAGAGATTTCAAGATCTCGAGCAGAGCAGGTGTTTTATTGGCGCTCAGTCGACAACCATTTTTCAGTCGGTTCCCAATTTTATTATTTTATTTTTATTCTTTTTACTACTTCTTACTTTTATATTACTTCTTATTTTTATTTTTATTATTTCTTACATTCATTTCTTATGTATTTTCTATTTCTATTGTTTTTTATTCTTATTTATATTTTAATTTCCATTGTTTGTGTTTATTCTTATTTATTTTGTATTTTTATTTCCATTGTTTGTGTTTATTCTTATTTATTTTATATTTTTATTTCCATTGTTTGTTTATTCTTATTTATTTTGTATTTTTATTTCTATTGTTTGTTTAATCTTATTTATTGTGTATTTTTATTTCCATTGTTTGTTTACTCTGATTTATTTTGTATTTTTATTTCTATTGTTTCTTTATTTTTATTTCTGTTAAACTTTAATATTTAAGTTTCGGATATGCTTTACACAAGCTCATAACCCTTTACAACGTCTCTGCCTCACAAACATGTCAATAAAGTTTTCAGCTCATTATACCCACATGATGGTTTGTAAAGTCACCTGTAACTCAAAAAATAGAACCAACCTTCTTACGTCACGATGATGTATCTTACCAGCCATCGTTTCTTTTTATTCCAAGTTCCACGGAAATGAAAAAAGAAATTTATTTGAAGTTTGATACATGCTCTCCTCGATGGAAAAAAACGGAAAAACATTTACACAATAGCCAAGTTACACACCTCCAAAAAAAGGCATTTACTAACGACCGCCAAAGGGCAAAAAGTTGCCATTCGCGACAACCCGACTAAGGCACTGTAAATCGCGGTCTACTAAGCTCGTCGGAAGGCAGCCCAGGGCGATTGGGCTTTTGAGAGAGAAAAAAGAACCGAAATCCAACAAAACCCAAGAATAAAAATTGTCTCTGGTTTCCGAGCATAGCCTGGGGCCTATCTCTGTCCTTCCTCCTTCCCAAAATGCTGCCTGGGTATTTATTTAAAAAAAATATAATCGAGTAAGGTAATAAAGTGTTAAAGAGCGAGAAGTCTCAAGTGCCGATTTTCCTCTCAAGTCAATATTGGAGATGGGGTAGTTTTTTCCCACTCCGCTGAGGGCAACGTGAATTGGGTTTTCAATCAAGGACTGTTCGAGGCTCCGGATGGCCTATCTGCTGAGAGCCCGTTAAGTGCTATAAAAAGATTAGCTCCGTTACATTTCTGCCAATCCCGCGCTCGAGTGACGTGTGACGTCATGGGCATTGTGAGGTCCCTGTCAAGGAGGAGTGCGGAGTGGGGAAAAAAATCAATTTGTTTTAATGACTCGTGTAAACAGTTGATTTCGCTTGTGAAATGATGAATTGAGTGGGATTAGATTAGCTTCCCTCGGAACACCCTAAAGTGCTGTAATAATTATTTTTTCTGTTGTTGCTTGGTTAATTTTCGAAATTATGAGTTGGAGGCGATCGTGGATTGGAAAGTTCAAGCTTGCAATGGAGGGTGGGAACGAAAAACTTTCCAATTTTGCTTTCGGTAGAAATATTTTTGTTCGAGTTTCTGAATGTTTTTCTGTCTACTCTGAAGAAAAATGTACATCATATTTCATCATTAAATATCTTTATTTCTGTTTAATCGCTGAATAAATCAAACTATTATTATATTTAATGATTCATATTCATTTTAGTTGCAGGAAAGAACGTTCCTTCATACTAATCTAAATCCTTCATACCAATCTCACAATACCACGCTCCTAATCTGGAGCGGGCCGCTGGAGCCTGGTCGGCAGAGTAGCGAATTAAAAACTGGAGGGTTGCGAGTCCAAAGATCCTCGTACGAGTGTACGTTAAATCGGTTTTGGCCTCATATGCCCTCCCGTTGTTGAGATGACGATGTTTGGGGAGTGGCCGTGTTTCAAAATTACGAGGAGTTTCCCTCGGATCCTACTATACCTAATCTTATGATGCAAGGACAACGCGTCGTAATTTTGTTCCACGGTCAGATGACAATCTCAACGACTGATCTGACATTCCACCTCCGAACCACGCCAATATGAATACGTTTCATTACATGACATATTTAAGTGCATCAGGCACCACGTGCACAATGGTTTTGGGTTCAATAATGTTTAGAATTTGCAACTCTCTGGGTACTGAACCGCGATATTACTCAACTGTGCAACATAGTCCCTTAGTCACTGAAATAATATTACGACATAAAAGTTCGGCACTTACATAAAAACCTCGCATCCTAGTAACACATTAAATTTAAAAATGCGTTGGAACGGGGATAAGTATAAATGAATATGGGCAGACAGAGAGCTTGATAGTAATCACATTTAATTAAAAAAATGGGGACAGTTACAATATGGGGTAACAATATACAGTTACAATATATTAATACAGTAACAGAGAATGGCCACTTCGGGCTTGGCATCGTACATCATCATCACAAAGCACTACCTTTCTGCGAGGAAGTGTTCAGGGCGCTTTTAAACCATGTACGTGGTAATGTCATAGTTCTGGCTGCTGATTGGCTCGTTGGCTTTGGAGGGAACCAGGCGCGCTGTGTAGTCTGGGAAAAGGGTAAAAGTGGCTGGCATTTCCACGTGAATGTTTTACTAGAGATCACCTAGCGGACTGTGAGAAACCAGTTTACACCCTTAAATGTCCCAATAATTACCTCTGAAAGTATAAAATCTCCATATTTGAACTATCCAAATTCGATCAATCGCTCCGGAATGCCTCATAAAGACACCAGCAAAGACTAAGAATCCACAACCTTCCTATTATCACACATGACAGCAACCACACAACCGCAATTAAAATGTCGCAAACTCGTGAAGCGGTGTTTAACACCTCCCATTTCTTACGCAATCGCTCGAATAACACGTCCATTCAGCAGAGGCAGAACGTTTTCGTCAACAGTAAAACCGAACCACAGAAACCCCTTTCAAGGGGAATTAAAAACCCGTATACGTGTCAAAGAGAATAGTCGGTTCCGCTTCCACAGCAAATGCCCAATAAAAATGCCCGAAAAAGCCCCTTCCGCACGACTTAACGCAGAGCAGTAAATGCCTTCCATCAGGGTTGCGATTAGGAGAGTAAAAATTACATAATTGGAGGCTCTGATAAGAGCCGGATTGGACCTCACAGAAATTCTCCCGAAAGCCTTATCTCCGTTCCCATTAAAACGGCGGCCAGTCCAATCTGCTCGCGATATTAGTATCAAAGAAAGCGGGAGAAAATTACCCTAATGGGAAGGTTAAGTGAATTATGAAAAGATGTGAGGGGGGATAGAGCTTATTATGATTGCTGGTCTTGTCGCCAGACGGCGTTAGAATGTTGCCAGAAAAAACACTTGCGCTCGTGATAAAATATGCTAACGAAACCTGAGGTGTTTTTCAATGTTCCCTGGATTATGGTGTATAAATGCATTTGAAAAACAATTGGTCTATTATTCATTACTAGCAGATTGCAACTTTCTTGATTTATTTTACATTATATATATTGATAGTAGCGTCGTTACTCGCAATCAAATCCAACTAAAATTAAAAGCAGTCAAAATATAAAACATACTTTGTGTGCTTCTTATTTTCATTAAAATGCACTGCTAAAATTGAAAATATTCTACCTTCTTGATATGGCTATGTGTGTGTGTGTGTGGCTAGGTATTTTCATATTCTACTACCTTTTGAAATGTTTGAGGCTACGTATTTTCATATTCTACCTCTTTGACATGTTTATGACTAGGTACTTTTATATTTTACTGCCTCCTTGACATGGTTCAGGATATGTATTTTAATATTCTTCTACCGCCTTGAAATGGTTAGGGCATGGTATTTTCATATTCTACTACCTTCTTGACTCCCTGCATAATGTGAGGTATTTTCATATTTTTCCTCCTTGACATGATTAAGGCTAAGTATTTTCATATTCTATTACCTCCTTGACATTTGTCTGGGAATATTCCTATTCTATTACTTCCTCAACATGGTAAAAGCTAGGTATTTTCATATTCTACCTCCCTCATATGATTAAGGTTAGGTATTTTTACATTACTGGTACATTTAGACTGTTAAGATATGTAAATATTTTCTCTTTGTTATTCTACTCAATGTCTAGGGTTGCTTTTGAAAGGAAGTGGGGGTTGTAGGAGATATATTCATCACCCCTAAAAAACTAAAAGTATCCAATAACAGATGAAAAATGCATTATTTTTTTTATAAACTTTTATCATTTCTTTGAAAGGATTAACATTTATATTCCCGAAATTGGAAGTGGTTATACAAGTTTTAACGGGTCATAGATCAGAAAAAAGTAGAAAAGTTTCAAATGTCGTAATTCTTTTCGAACACACCTATTATTAATAGCAGAACCTTGATTATCCGAGCTCCGATTAACCGAGTGTCCATGCTTTTCGAGCCGAATTTGATACCTGCTTTTTTAAGCTGTAACTCTTCTAGCACGAATGCACGCACTTTGTCCTCGAATTGGTTTAGCGGCAGAATGCTGCCTGTCACAAATGAGTGACTCACTGTAAAATTATCACAATAAATACATACTGTGACACAAATCCTATAGTATATATTATTCTTAATCCTTGCTTTTTGTGAATCTTTCAGAAGCAACAGAAGTAACTTGTAGTGCAGTAATTCTTTTTCTGTATTTCGCAGAGGCTGTTTTGGGTTACTTTGTCTACATAATCTGAGTTCCTGATTATCCGAGATGGTCTTGATCTACATTAACTCGGATAATAAAGATTCTAGAGTGCTTCAAAGGAATGCGTAAAACGTACTCTCATTTGAAAAATAAAATTAGAGAAAGGAGTTAAATTTAATTTTGTATTTTGCTAATAGCTATTCAAAAAGTAAATTTTTTTAAAATCAATTATTCATTCTTTAATTGTCTGATTTACCTCCATAACGAATTGAAACAAAGGTATTTTGTAACGTTATTTCACAATTTAGAATTTGTTTTAGAGGGGAAAACGTTGGTAGGTAGTTGAATTTATGTCGAACAGAAGCAACACAACGAGTCACCGGTGACGGTCCGGGACAAATTCCGAAAGAAAAGATTCAATGAGGGAAAAAAAGGAAAATGTAAGAGCTTTCACGTTTTCTGTTTAAATTTACAAAAGAGATATAGAATCACAACCGGCGAACAAAAACAATTATCGCTTATGCGTTTGAACAAATGGAGGTAAGATAATGTTCTCGTTAATATCGACTTTGTTCATTCTTATTGAGATTTTAAATGTCATCGTTGTTGTGTGCGTTGGAATTAACAACGGAAATATATAGATTTATTACGTATTTTTAAATAGTTTTTGGAATTGACCTAGAATGCAGTCCGATGTAAATACTAATTTAGCAGATTTTTTGCTACGTTAGGCAATGTGTTGGATAAAATTAGAATAAATTAACAATACTCGCTCAGAATGTTAAAAAAAAAATTTCGCCAAAAACCTCACTTGTTGATAAAACGCAAAACAATTTTGGAATGAAAGGGGTTACAATATCTTCAGTTGTTTTCTCATCAAATTTTCTTCTAAAAATAACAACTTGACAACAGCATCCCTGCCGGGATTCGAACCCGGGACCTTTGGATTAGAAGTCCAACGCGCTATCCACTGCGCTACAGGGACGACGGCAACCGGGCTCTAATAGTCATTGAAGCGCATGGCACTTCATTTCAAGAGGCGAAAAGTAACAAGTAGCTATCTGCCAGTGAGACCTCAATCCGCGGATGGATTGGAGGGAAGAAAGGCTGAGGAAATGAAACTCCATGAACGTCGCTCGCCAAGGTGTGAACCGCGCCAATTTATCCAAACTTTTGACATGCATCTTCACCACTTGATACGAACAGAATTTTTTTTTGACAAAAACTGAGAGTCATGTGGATTGTGAGTACGAACGTTTTTTGTGTTGCGGATGAAGCAGTTGTAAATTATTTCCTTTTCAAAAAAATTAGAATGACGTTATGGTTTTTAAAAACGTTTTTCCCCAGCATAATAACGATAGAAAAGAATTCACGTGTAGCTTTTAACAGCTTTGTAAGCAATGTTTCACTTAATTTGCATCGACTTCCAGCTAACTTTTGTTATTTCTACGTTCTTTAAAAATAAGAAGATATGGAAAAAAATAATACGATAGACATTTTCAAGAATAAATTATCACGGAACGTTTGAATGTTATGTGAAAACATACAGTTCTTCGAAAACAAATTATTTGGTATTTTACTTGTCCTAAATAGACCCCTTGCACCTGTAGCGATTCACTTATTTTTTATACTCATTTACAAATAAGAAATT